>CM057457.1:295482500-296702500 GCA_016271365.2 Neoceratodus forsteri
TTCACTCCTGCTACTGACAGCTCCCACCCTGTTCACAGTACGGTGTTTAAAATGGTTTAAGGCACTTCCTCTCACCCCTCCACTCACTTCAGTCTTCACTCAGTAGCATCTCTCCAGGACACAGAAGGCAGATTAAAACTTAAACAATCAAAATACTGACCAAATCTGTGTTTATTAATGTTTCTAACCTTAGTGCCAAACACGGGGGGTGGGTTGGGATGTCATGGCAACTGCATCAACTGTCTACTTAAGCATGCACCTTTCAAGGGCATGCTCACTGTCTTCACTTTCCCAACTTTTGTTTATGTGGCATTCACCTATGGGACCTAAGTGGATGCATCCAAGAGTTCTGAAGGATCTCAGGTTTGATGCACTGTTGTTTGGGATCAAAAAGTGCCAATCAGGAGCAAATTGATGCTACATTGAATTGTTACGGGGTGAACTTTCATTGGAGCTGGTTGTTGGGATTGAACCTGTAGGGAGAGAATTGTCGTGCTTCTGACAAACTGTGAGGGATAGTTTTCTTCTTTTACAGGTTAAAAAAAAATCACAGGACTTTTTTTTTTTACAGGGGCATTTGACACACAGCGGTGGGCTCCCAGCATGCCACCTGAGTGTTTGTGGGGGCCAAGCTGAGTGGGATTGGGCCACCCCTCAGCACACAACAAATGGGAGGGGCATTATGTCGACAAGGAGTGGGCTCCCCCATTGGCACATGAACTGGGTCAGGGCATGCCGACAGGGGGATTGGGCACCCCCAAAGTCAGCATTGTGGCAGGTGATGGAAGCAGTCACTGCCGCCATGTTTACTAGAATGCTTCACCGGGAAAGGCACATTGGGAGGTGCTGCTGCATGACGAGCTTGGCTCTCATTGCAGTCGACCTTTTCTTAGATGTGCTCACCACATTACGTGTTGCTGGTGTGGCGCCGGAATGCTGCCTTATTGGGGAATGATGCATGCCCTGCATTCATCCATAGTGACCGCACTCAAATCTGCTACTGTAATATGTTGGCTGTCGCGCAAGCGCGAGCCAACATAAAAAGCAAAAACTCTGAACTTCTCACTATTAACAAAAAAAAGGTATGGTCCACTGACCATCCACACCAGGAAAGGTGATACTCTTGAACAAGTCATCTCTTTAAAATACTTAGGAATGTACCTTGATGAAACACTATCCTTCGCATCCCATATTGAATATATAATTAAAACAGTGAACATAAAGCTTGATCTGCTTTACAGCAACAGACAGACAGTGATCCCTGAGGCCCTGCGCTTGGTGACATGGAGCTCTATGCTATCCACTGTCAACTATGGCCTTGAAATCTACAGTGCTGGGTGTGACACTGCCTTAAAAAGAGTCAAAGTACTTATAAACACAACCTGTAGACTGGTCCTGGGAGTACATCGCTTGATGCACTTCTGTAGGCTTATACTCCAAAACAGGTTGGCTCCCTCTGCATCTAAGAGTCAAATACCAGGCTTGTCTGATTGGAAAAAAAGTTCTACTAGGGCAAACCCCTGTCTCTACAGCTGGAATTTTTCAGCATGCTCATTACACCAAATCTACTAGAAGCACAGCTAAGGGCACCCATCATGTCCCCTTTAATATGCCTCTTTTGCCCAGCGTGCCCTATCCTATCAGGGACCTCAGTGGTTTAACGTATGAAACTGACAGGTGAAAGATGGTGGCCATGCTGGGTCAGCTATCATGTTAGCACTGCAGTCTTAAATTTAAGTTATTTGTATTCATTTAATTTCTTTATTATTTGTATTATCTTAATCTGCGTATTTTGTTTGTTTGGTTTTTGAGTTGAGCACTGAAGCAGCAGTACTGGTGGCATGTTTACCGTCAGTATACTTTTCAACCAACCGTCGATTAGTAATGTTTTTGCCAGGTATTTCCAACCATTTGGCTTTCTTGCACCAGCATCTGTTCGCAGACTGTGAACTAACTTTTGTTCGTGGACTGTTAACTGCAGTGCCTGCATATAGTGTTGAAGTCACACCAGTCATCCAATTTTGGGAACTAGGAGAGAGAGCAGGTAGTGACTAAGGCTAGCTCCAGGAGTAAATACTGAATTGAGCCCGGACTGCATCTGTGGGGGAGAGGGCTGCAGACTGGCCACGTTTGTAGAATCTGCCTTGTGATTTGGAACTTAAGCACTGGCCTGGAAGAGAGTGACCATATGAACTGAGCCGTTGGGTCACCTCTGAAGTTGAATCCTACTGGACTGGAGCAGAGTTACGAAGGGTCCCTGAATCTCAGTGGATAAGAACTAGCAGGACGGGCTTGCCCTGAGGTGGATGAAGGGTGTATCTGTTTTCCCTTGGGGAGGTCGGGAGTGCCAGCTGGAGGGTGGGCACTTACCTGAACTCCTGGAGCTGTGGGAGTTTTCCTGAAGGGAGTCAGGTAGCTCCGGCAGCTTAGGTTGGGGGCTGGTTGTGCTCTGGTGCCTGCCTCAGGGTGAGTTCTGGGTCTGGTATTTGGATTATCAATAAGTTAGTATTGAGAACCTGAATTTTTGGGACTGGTTCCACTGGGTTCTATTTGGCAAGGAGTTTGAAGGTGTTTGTTCCTAAAAGGACTGGTGCTTGGTGATATATATATCTGTTTATGTTCTTTGGAAGCAGTGAAAGGGCATCCTTTTCTGGTTTGATATTTCTGAAAGCTATGTTGATGTGGCATTTAGACAGATATTTTTATGGTTAGGGGATGGTGAGAACCCCCCTTCCAGCCTCAAACTTTCATTGGGAAGCTGTAGCATGACTTTATGGATGCTGTTAAGCATATTTGCTAGCAATTTTGGACAATAGCATTGCTGGACAATAACCAATCCGTATATTACTGCTGCTTTGACTGCTGTTTTTGATTCTTGTTTTCTGTTTGCTATTTTATTTTGTCATATTTTGTTTATTGTTTGATGTGTTATTTAGAGTTGGGGAGGGTATTTTGTATTTTGAATTGGTTATTTTTTGTGAGGAAAGTCTGTTTGTAAGAGTGTTTGGTTGACTGTGGTTATTTGAGTGCTAGATTGTGCTGATTGTTGATTAACTGTTGCTCGTGATGTACTGGGAAGGGAAAAAATGATGGTCAGGCAATATTCCCCCTCCAGGCTTTGGGACCTCCATCCTTTTGATTGTCCCCTTTGCCATTGGCAACATATTCTAGATGTCATGCTCTGGGGATAGTTAGGAGGTATAGGAGGAGGCAGGGTCCCGGGGCCTGCAGGGGATGGAAAGGAGTGGCCATATTGAGATGGTGGAGACAACGAGATGCCCTGAGCTGAAATGGGAACATGATAGGGGTCCTTCCTGTCTGGTTCCCATGCCCATACCCAAGGGCTTTGTGTCATGCAGGCAGGTCGTGCGGTCTTCCCCATCGATTCATCTTACTCGGACGATGTTGTGCAAAGCGAGGTCCATTAAAAACAAGACTGCTATAACTGTAGAGCTTGTTGGTTCATCTGACCTGGCATGCATCACTGAGAACTGGCGAGAGTGCAGGCTCAATATTGGCTTCTGCTGTTACAGCTGGTTACTCGGTGATACACCACCAGAGGACGGATAATAGGGGCGGGGGGTAGCCATTTATTTTAAAATGGAACTGGGACTAGTGGATGTGCCAGTGGGGTCCACCAGCTCCCTTGAGTGTATCCTAGGTGTGGGTGTGTGATGCAGGATCTTGCTCATTTACTGTCCACCTGGTAGTGGGAAAGAATTCCTGCAGGAGATCACGGACTTCATCGTTGATGTAGTATTGGGATCCCTCAGATTGTTAATTCTGGGGGATTTCAATGGCTGGGTCAACAATGAACTGTCACATTTTGATCAAGCTCTCCTCCAGCAAATGTCTTTGCTGGGTCTCACACACGTCATTTCCTCCGCGACTCATATTGGTGGTCACTCATTGGATCTGATGTTCCTCCTGGGGATGGAGATCACTGACTTGGTGATGGAACATTTTGGTTGGTCTGACCATCACACCATAGGTTTCAGTTTCACAGCTCCCCCAATGGGCCTACCCTACAGAGATGGTCCGGTGCCGCCCTTTGAGGGACTTGAACCCAGAGGGCCTAATGGCAGTACTAGACCGAGCGAGCCTGACAAGTGAAAGCATGGGTCCAGGTGATCTTGTACTTGCCTACAAAAGGGCGGTGTCTGATGCCATGGACTCTATTGCTCTTGTTTGTGTTCAGCCACTCACTCTTTGCCCAAGGTCTCTATGGTTTGATGGGACCTTGAGGGAGTTGAAGAGAGGTGACCAAAGGCAGGAGAGGATCCGGTGGAAATCTGGTCTGGATGTTGACAAACTTAGACTGATGGATCATTATATTGTCTATCAATTGACAATCACCCATAAGAAGGCAAAATTGACCAGATCAACTCTTCCAGACTTTAGACAGATTGTGCAATCCAGTTTGTCTGCAGTTATGAGGAGCCTTGTCTCAAGAAAGGTATGATGAGTTTTACCTCATTTTTTCACAGATAAGGTTGACACCATCAGATCCAGTATCCATCTGACACTCTCCACGGGGGATTGTGGAGGTCGGTGGGAGGTCACGAACACCCGGTCTGTCTGGTCTGACTTTAGTCGTCGGGACATCATGGACATCGTCAGGATCATCCAGGATTTGCAGCCAACCAACTGTAGTTTGGACTCAGGCCCAATACATCTCCTTGTGGAATCCATTGAGGAAATAGGCCCAGTCCTGGCTGAGTTAGTTTGGAGGTCTTTGGAGAGGGGGGGTCTTTCCTGATCTCCTTAAGAAGCAGTTGTATGACCGCTCCTGAAAAAATCCTCCCTTGACCCGAACTGTCTTGCCAGCTACAGACCTAGCTCCAATCTTCCCTTTGTCGGGAAGGTTATTGAGAAGGTGGTTGCACTGCAGCTAGATGATTATTTATCCATCCATGATGTCTATGATGCTCTCCATTGCAATTTTAGGAAGAGGCATAACACTGAGAAGGCCCTGGTTCGAGTGTTTAATGATCTCCCATCAGCAAGAGATAGGAGGTTCATTCCCATTTTGGTCCTCCTTGATCTCTCAGTGGCATTTGACATGATGGACCATGGCGTGCTATTGGAGTGCTGCAGTTCATATGTGGACTGTCAGGTGCTGTCCTCAGATGGTTTCGATCGTTCCTTGTGGGTAGGACTCAAGGAGTGGTCTTGGGAATTTATTCATCTGACCCTCTTCTCCTACCCTGTTGAGTACTGCAGGGCTCCATTTTGGCACCCATGGTATTCACCATGTAGATTCTGCTGTTGGGAGACATTATTTGGTGGTACAGTTTGTGTTTTCACTGCTATGCAGATGATACTCAACTGTACATGTCCTTTGTGCCCAAACGGGGAGATAACATCTCGGTGTTTAACAACTGCCTACCCGAGATCCAGGATTGGATAAGTGCTAGTTGGCTGAAGTTGAATCCAGACAAGACTGAGGTGTTGGTTATGGACCTGGACCATTGGAGGTGTGATGTGCCGGCTGGATAACCCTCTGGCCTTTGGCTTGGGGTGTCGAGTTTACCACCTCAGAGCGGGTGTTATTTTTGATGATGGTTTGACTTTGAAATTGCATGTGTCAGTCGTTGCCAATACCTCATTTTTCCACCTGAGGAATATCACCTGGGTGAAACACCTGATCCCTCCCCTGAAGATCTTCCAACCATTGGTTCATGCCTTTGTGACCACTCACCTTGACTATTGCAATGCCCTGTACTTACGGTTACCAGGGGTTGATATCTGCCACCTGCAGCTGGTGCAGAATGCAGCTGCCAGGCTTTTGACTGGTACCACTAGGACCAGTCATTTTATGCCTGTCCTCCGCAGACTGCCCTGGCTGCCAGTGCAGTGGCGTATCACCTTCAAGGTCAGTCTGGTGACGTATAAAGCCCTACATGACCAAGGACCTCGCTACCTGCAAGATCTCCTTTCTCCTTATCACCCCTCTCGGTCTCTCCGATCCACCGACAAGGGATTGCTAGAGATTCCCAGGGTATGTTTACAAACATCTGGGGACCCAGTCATTTGTATTTAAGGCCCCTACCCTGTGGGATTATCTACCTCATTGGATAAGAGAATGCCTGACCATCCAAAGTTCTAAAACAGAATTAAAAGCATACCTCTTTGGTTTAGCTTCTGGCGATGAAGTATAATGCTGCTATCTTTTAAAAATTTTATATTATGGATAAGTTATGGTTTTATATATCTATTGTTGTTGTGATTTTAACATGTGCAGGCACCTTGAACTATGGAAAGGCGCCTTTTATAAATACATTATGATTTGATTTGATTTGAACAAACTCCCAGACTCTCTCTCATTGAGTGTGGTAAGATAGGCCTTTTAAAAAAGGATCTTCATATCCACTTGCCTCAGACAAACCACTGACTTCCTAAACTAGACTGGACAAGGTGCCCCGTACCTACTCACTTCACCTTACCACCTGCCCTACAAGCATCCCCCACCCCTCTCCATACCTCACTTACTCATACACAGCCCTACTCACTTCACCTTACTACCCACCCTTGGAATTCCCTTTACTCTGCACCACATTTAAACTTTTCACCTTCCTTCCCCTCCCAGCCTCTCAAACATAATCACACTGAAACCCCTTCACCAGGTCCCTTTGGTCCTCCCTCTAACCAATGTTAAATCTATTGAAGACTTGCTAGCTATTGGCAAAAGATTATTTTCTTTTGCAGCCAATCAAAAATGAAATAGTCTCTCACCTGGCTTATTTTCCTGTATGTCTCTTCCTCAGTTTAAAAAACATTTGAAAGAAATTTTCCTTCGTCCTCCCATCTGTAACTGTTAGTGACCTCTCTTACCATTCCTCATGTCCTCCCCCCATCCATCTTTCTTCTCTCCAGATTTATCTCCCTTTCTCTAATCTAACCTGCTCTCAACCCTTGCCCTTCTCAAATGCCTCACTTCTCACAATTTTCTTTTCCTAAATATCTACAGTTAGCACAACAACTAAATAATTGCCTTATATGTACCACTCCTCCAGTATGGCATTATACCTACCGGGTACCAAAATTTAAGAAATATGTGTAAGCTCCATTGTTCTTTATCCCATGTCCTCACCAGTAATTTGTATTTGTAAGTGCTATCTCTATACCTATAGTAATGCAATCATTACTTAATTTTAATTTAAACCTCAGTTCTGCATGATTGTATGCATAAATAGGTCGACCACTATAAATCAATGTATATGTATTGATTATGGAAGGGATGCTTTTATTCCCTGGGTTGCCCCTGAAAAAGAAACACGTTAGTCTCCGTGGACCTACTTGATCATCAAAATTCAAATAAATAAATTATTGTTGCCCAGGCCATAAGCCTTGTATTCTGTTAGACAGCCTCTTCTCCCTAAATTCCTTGTCTTGGGTAACTTCCATACCAACACATCCTCTTCAAAAAAACTGATTCAGCAAATTGGAACCCTTCACTTCATGTAGCATAACACCATGCCTAAGCTCTACCTAATCATGTCCACCCACTTACTATTCTGTACTCTCATGTCTGTTATGTTTGGGAAGCTGGTATCCTCCTAGATGCACTTAGTTACAATCCTGGCATGGGGTCATAATGTTGCATGACATTATGCCGCATGGCAACATTGTACTGCCAATACAGCATGATATTGCCATGCAGCATAATTCTTTTTTCTGTGGGCGGCTCTGCTCCCACACACCCCATTGTGGGGGGCTGAGCCCCCGGACCCCCTCACTAAAGAGTCTGAACTCCGGGGGGGATCCAACTCGGGGAGCGCACAATCCATGAAAAAAAATAAAATGTCTGGGACCAGGAATCAAACCCGGTCCCAGATGCAGCACCTGGGTTCCTGCTGCTATGGCTCTGTCCTGTGAGCTATGGCAGCTGCTTGATGGAACCCGCTCCCAGCACTCCTGGCAATCGGAGGCTCATGTGTTTGGGGAAGATCATATGCATTCTGTGTCATTTTCGGATCATGCTGCATTCCAGTGGTGGCAGTCTGGGAGCCAAGGACCCTGGCTGGTTCTTGGAGGTTAGACCCTGGCTTATTGCAGGATAAGACCCTGGTAGCTAAACTGAAGGAGGATATTAAGTGGTATTTGAAGGAGAACAGAGTTGCAGACACCACGATTAAATTTATTTGGGATGCTCTCAAGGCGGTCCTACGGTGGACGTTTGTTAGTCATGCTGCCTTCCGGAATAAGGTCCATAAAGCCACATTTTCCCAGGCCTTAGCCTCTATTGCTTCACTGGAGAAGGAACACAAATTGACCCAGAACCCCACCACATAACAAAAATTACAGGAAGCTAGGGAGGTATACAGACAGTTCTTCACACAGTACCATCAACTCCCTACACTACATAAATCATAGATACTATGAGGGAGGGGATAGGGCAGGCAGGATATTGGCCATGTGCCTAAGAAAGCAAGAACTATGTATGTATATTCCTAAAATCAGAGACACAAAGGGCACTGGAGAATTTTTGGTTAAATCCTCGGAGATAGCAGGGGTATTTGCGGACTATTACTCCAAACTATATAATCAAGAGAGGGATAGCGAGCATAGTCAACACATAGATTTATTTTTGGAGGGTGGAACTCCCAGCTCTCAGAACAGAGCTAAATACTAGTTTGGAATGCCTGTTAACAAAGGAGGAGGAGCTGAGGTTAGTGATAGCATCCCTGAGTTCAGGGAAAATGCCTGGACCTGATGGTTTTATTGTAGAATTCTACAAAACATTTAGTAAGGAGATAGTTCTACTTTTGCTAGCTGTTTGTAATATGGCCCATGAACAGGGTGCAGTCCCTGAGTCCTGGGGGGAGGATACTATTTCAGTTGTGCCTAAAGCCGGTAAGGACCCGGTGGAGTGTGTCAGTTACTTTCCTATTTCCCTGCTTTATGTGGATGCAAACATTTTTTGCTAAACTTATTGGGAAGAGACTTAAAGGGATTATTCCTGACCTGGTACACCTGAATCAAACTGGATTTGTTCCTGGTCAACATATCCAGGACAATATTTGTCTGTTACTTAATGTCTTGTCCTCTGGGTCATTCCCCCAGCCCCCAAAGGGACTCAGGGATGTAACTTCCTTAGATGCCGAAAAGGCATTTGACCACCTGGATTAGTTGTTTCTGAACAAAACACTAGCAAAGTTTGGATCTGGGAGAAAATTTAGGGATTGGATATTTAACCAGTATAGGGATCCTGGTGCAAAGGTCAGAGTGAATGGGGTGTACTCCAATAGGTTCAGCATTGAGCATGGAACTAGACAGGAGTGCCTACTCTCTCCTATGCTCTTTGCATTAAACATGGAGCCTTTTGTGACTTCAATTAGACAATCACAATCCTATAAGGGTATCCAGGTGGTGGAGACTGAGGTTCAGATTTCCCTCTATGCTGACAATACATTATTATATTTGGCAGATCCAGTGAATTCCATCCCCCATGTATTATCCCTCATACAAGAGTTTGTGACTTTTTCAGGGTTCCATGTCAATGGAGCTAAGACAGAGATGTTCTCCATCTCCAAATTTGACACTAAGGGTCTCCCGGTTGTGGGGGTGTTCCAATGGGTGAAGGAGGGCTTCCATTACTTGGGGGTCTGGATCCCTGAAAATGTAAATAAGTTATATGGTGCAAATGACCTTAAATTGCTTCAAGCTATCCTGGGTGATTATAATAGATGGAAGGAACTCCCTCTCTCCTTCTCCAGATGAATAGAAGTGATGAGGATAAATGTTTCACCCTGCCTCCTCTTTCTGTTTTCGTCTCTCCCCCTGGAGCCCCCCTTTGAGCTTCTGGAGAAGTCTGAACTCAGCCACCTCTAAATTTGTATGGAATCATAAACCTCCCATGGTCCAATGGCAGGTTCTCCAAAAGACTACGTGGCTGGAGCTCAGTTCTTCCCAATTTTACTAATTATTATTGGGAGGCACAATTTCAGGTGTTGACTTCATTGTGGCCCAGGGTGGATAAACTACTTTGGACTGAGCTTGAAAAACCCAATATACCTGTGGCCCACTTGATCGATATAGTCTTTTTGGACCTGGCTGACCTCTTGAAGTTCTGGATAAAAAAACCCTGGGCAGTGGTTCTCAAGCAGATTTGGATCTGGGTTGCCAAACACAGTGGTTTCCCTCTTGGTTTGACTCCACAGACCCCTATTAGAGCTAGTGTGGACTTCTCCCCACTGCAAACAGACCTAGGTTTTGGCAGGTGGGAGAGAGTGGGTCTTTGGCAGTTAGACCCACTCTCTCCCACCTGCCAAAACTCTAGGTCTGCTTGCCATCAGCCAGTTGTATAGTCTTACAACACCTCAAAAGTTTTCTCCAGTTGGTCCAGGAATTTGGGCTTCCTAATAGAGACATTTTAGATTTTTACAAATAAGACACTTTCTAGTGAGTAAGGGTCTAGCCTCCCCAGGGTATCTGACCCCTAACCCCTAGTGAAATTTCTCCTTCCAATACTCTCTGGCAGAGATAAGACACACTTGGTCTCCTGAATGGTTATTTTCTTCACTATAAGTGAACCAGATCTTTTGGGTGGGCTTGAGTCCAAATGAGTTAGAAGCTGGGGTGTCAGTTGGGGTCTGAGGATTGGCAGCGGGTATGGATCGGGGTACACTCCACCTCATCTTCCCCTCATGGGAAGAATTTTGCTGGAAAGTTAATATGAGATTTTTCCAGACCCCAGTCATCACTCCATTATGGTACTTCCACCTCAGATCTTTGCTGGAGGGTCTGTGGTGAGAGGGGTGCACATGTCTCATGTTTTTGGGGTTGCCCCTGGATCAAAGGATATTGGGGACAGATCGTTAAGTAGTTAGAGAAGATATTCCAGATGCTGTTTCCTTTGGATCCCAGGCACTGGTTCCTTAGTCTACCTCCCCCACAACTTACCACAAAGGCCCAGAAGCTCCTATTTTATATTTTACTAGCAGCTGCTGAAAAGTGTATCACAAAAAATTGGTTGGAGACAAACCCACCGTCTGTTGAGCTTTGGCATTCTATTTGTTTGCAAATTCAATTAATGGAGAAACTGACTGCTCAACTAAGATTTCAGCTGGAAACATTTAAGGGGAGATGGTTACCTTTTTTCATTACCAGGCAGAAAAGGAAAATTAAACAGTGCTGGATATAATTGCTCAGCCTACCTAAGTAGGCACACTCCCTTATCTCAATAGTTACATCCATATCTATATCTATATTCATATTTACATTCAAATTCATATTTACCTTGATATCCTCCCTCTTCCCCCCATCATATAGCCCCTACCAGGTCATAATGTTGCATGCTTAATAGCATCCGACATTATGGCTAACCCGGTACAGTGTAGTAGGCTACCACTACTGGTACAATACCATGTATACTGCTGTATGCTATATTGCACCAGTAGCATTTTCCCAGGCAGAGGATAAGACTGCTGCTGGGAGCAGGTTCTGTTGAGCAGCTGCCGTGGCTCACAGGTCTGAGCCACAGCAGTAGGAACCCAGGCACTGCCTCTGGGATCAGGTTTGATTCCCAGTCCCAGAAACTTTAATTTTTTTACGACTTGTGCCCTCCCCGAGTTGAACCCCTCCCCTGGAGTTGAGAATCTTTAGTGGGGGTACTGTCCCCCATAACGGGGAGTGTGGGGGTGGAGGTCCCCACAGAAAAAAACACATGCCTCATGGCAGAAATCGCACTGTATTGGCAGCACGATTTTGCCCTGTGGCATGTCTTGTAACATTATGTCCCCGTGTCCATATAGCCCCATGGTCGGCTTAATCTTGGGCCCACATCCCTCTATATAACCAACATTTTTTACTTTGTGGTAGTCACTGATTATATATTTTTGAGTCCCTTTAGGGGTTATAGTACCCCCATCTATATCCATATTCTGAGTAGTTCTATTTTTGCTTAATTAAATTCCACAGAGCCATTTCCAGCTCTGAGCCCTGAGGTTTTGTTCTTGTTTTCCTTTTTTCTCCCTGTTTTGTTCTACTTTCATGTCTGAATGGTTGTTTTAGTCTTAGGTTATCAATTGTATTTGTCTGTTTTGGAAAATCAATAAATTGCTATTTCAAAAAAAACAACACACAATTAGCATTTCAAAATCGAGGAGAGCAAGCCTGTTTGTGCAGGAGTCCCTAAAAGAGAGAAAAACAAGAGGGGATTAAGTAAGGAGCTGTGGGGGTGGGTTGAGCTTGGAGTTGCAGAGGAGACTAAGGAAGGGAATTAGGTTCAGAGCTGCTGTGGGAGGTTTGCCTGAGGGAGACAAAGGCCAGAGGTGGGTGATTGCGCTATCAGCTACGGGGCCAGAGAAAAGGTGCCCAAAATATTAATAGTCTGGGACCCAGGGCCTAGATAAGCAGCTTCCAGCAGTCACCAATGGCTAGCAGTAAGGTTAGGAATACAGTGTAAAATGCAAACACATTTCTGGAAAAATAAACTGCAAAAAAATCCTCATACTTCCATTTGGTGCATTAATATAATCATCTTTTCAGTCTTCTGGTAACTGTTCTGACCTCCACACAACAGGATTATTGTTATTCTGTACTACCATCTCTTATGTTCTTCCCCTCCTTACTTGTACAGTAAATTTCTTCTGGTTTATAATCGACTCCTGGGACATTTTGGTTCTTCCTGTAGCCAGCTGCCTCATGCTTTCACAGGGGGTGACACCTGTTTCCCTGTTAATGTTATTGCTTTGTAACTTCTCAATATCCTTTAATATTCTGTTATTTTTCTGTGATTCTCTCCCATGCTCAAAACTACCCTAAACTGTCAACCAACCATTTTACAACCTCTAGTTTCTCTTGTAGCTTATGTTGTGATTGTGTATCTCTAGATAAAATATTTATTACAGTCTGTGTCCTGCTGAGAGTCTGTGGCTATGTACTGTATGGTGGATCCTTATTTACTGTAGGAGACTGAATACAAGTTTACTATAGAAGTGCATGTGGATAGGACTTATATTTTGTCTGTTTACATTTCTGCAGACTGTACACTAAGTGCAGTTCTGAAGTACTGTATAATACACTATGTAATGTATCTCTTACAGTATTATGTATGATATCTCAGGGCAGGTGTGTGGTGGTGTACAATGTAATGATGACTTCTGTACAGTACTGGCCCTTGGTATGTTCTTTTTAGATGCTCAGTAGTGCAGAATCCCATTGTTTGGGTGTTGTGTTATTTGTGTTGTAGTGCAGCACAATGAATTTGACAGGATATGTCATGCAGTGGAAAAGAATGGTGTATATCGTATATTGTATTATTCTGTTATACCAGTGGGTCATGTTGTATATTAATGCAATCTCTGTTTCTTACAGTGGACTGCATCTGGTCGGAGTGGTCTTCCTGGTCCTCCTGTTCTGTAACTTGTGGCTCTGGAGTACAGACTTCCAGTCGTTACCAGGTTCAACAGCGCCTTTATGAGGGGAATGAGTGTGTTGGACCCTCATTCCATGAACATCCTTGCATTTTACCTGATTGTGGTAAGAGAAAGAGAGAGCATCACAATAACTGTTTTAAACATCATGGGCATGATATTGGATGATCAGAAGTGACTGCTTGCTAACAGGAAATGGGTATAATGGAAGTGACAGCCCCTCACAAGAATGTGGAAACTGTGGCAGTGACAGCACACCATGATAATGTGGGACTAGTAGCAGTGACAGCCCATAATATTGACATGGAACTAGTGACAGGTCACTTGAAAAAACATCCCTGGATATGACTGTTTTATTATGTCTTAAAATTATATGACAAAAAAGGATGGGAATGTTTCTGATAGTTAGAACAAATACACAGCACTTCCTGTTAAGGTGCCTCTGGCTGAGAAATGGCTGGCTTAACACACTTCACTAGTGCTTACACCAGCCTGTTGCAAGTTTAATACTGGGCGGTTCCCTTTTCCATCCCATATCAAGTGTATGCTCACACATGCAGGCAGCCATGGATATGTCCATTACAGGGGTCAAATAATTTCTTCATTGCAGTGTGCATATAGGATTTCTTCATGCGATAGCCGGCAGTCCTGCTTCAGTGATGTCATCTGGAATCCCAGAGTGAGGCTGCAGCATTCTGGGGATAGGGCGTTTTCAGTGGCAGCGCTCACTCTGTGGAACTCCCTTCCTGGATATCTTAGAAGGCCCCTGTAGTTTCCTTATGACAACTAAAAACATATCTGTTCCAGCGGGCTTTTAACCATTGATTAATTTTAAATGGGATGGATAGAATGTTAATTGCTTTGATAATTTGCTGCTGTGTGTATCCTGTTTCTGAATCGTATTGTACAGCACCCAGAGTCCATGTAATTGGGTGCTCTATAAATGAAATATCTATCTATCTATCTATCTATCTATCTATCTATCTATCTATCTATCTATCTATCTCATTGTGTGTGACATCCACACCATCTTAGGGAAAGATCTAGAAGCCAGTATTTGAAAGGGAGAGGATTTCTTTACAATTTTATCTGATTAAATGGTGCATTTACATATGCAGAGCCACATTATTCAAAAGAGCAGCTTCTTATTAAAAAAATACATGGGACACATTTATGCTAATATTTAATCTACAAAACAATGGTTTTGTTATCATTTCAAGTTACAGAATTTGAGTTCTAACTATTCTGTACTGGAAATGTGATCTGCATAACCTGTTATTTATTGTCTCGTTGAAACTCAATAAAAATAATTAACAACAGAATAATCTTTACAAACAGCTGAGACTTGTCTCCTTCTCTAATACACATGGCTATTCTGTGTGGGGATTCCTGACTCATGAAGTGCACAAAAGAGAGAGCTGCCCACTGCCTGTGCATGCTAGCTAAAGTGCCTTGAGTGTCCTTAACTGTGTTTACATGGTGGTATTTGCACCACAGCAACCCAAGTGCTCAGGTTACTGTGGTGCAAATGCTGTCATGTGGACACTTACAGAATAGTGGTAAGCTGCTCCTTGCACTGCTTTGCAGTCCCAGAAAGACTGGGGATGCATTCAAGAGTGAGCGGTTTAAGCGGCCATGTGGACAGGCTGCACCACACACTCCCACTTGCAGATGCTTCCATCAGCTCGATCCCCTGACTCCCAGCCCCTCTCCAGTGTGTCTTGTATCGGAGCTGAGGGGGGGCTGTGTAGACACGTTAGCCAAGCATCTTTTGGGTCACGGCAGCTCTTCAGTGCTCCAAAGAAGGAGCAAAGTCAGCTGTGTAAAAATGGCTCTTGATTCCACTGGGTTAGGTCATAATGTCATCACTGGCAATTAATTCCCTTTTCTCTGATATTCAAGTGGCTCTATTCAACCCCCTGCTAGCTATCAACAGTTCTGGAGTTGCTCTTCCATGAGGTTAACACATTAAACTGCCCAGAAATTTGTAAACTGGACAGGAGCTCACCTGCACAGTCTTTTGTCTTAAAGGAGCAACTCAGTGATTCCCCATTATCAGACATTAATACCCTTTTTCAACATACAGTAACAGAAGCCCCCCCCCCAGTACATGACCCTTTTACAATCTAAAACTTTGCAAGTAGTAGGTTGCAACACAGAAGCAAATTTTTTAGGGGATTTATCAACAAAAATAATTCGATGCACATCTGAGCAGAAAAATCCATAACTCTTAACGTCCCTGTACGTGTTTGGCCATTTCTCTTTAAAGGGAGACAGTTAACTTTTCTGTATCATATATTTCTAGTTGAAAAAACACATTTTATGATTACTTGCCTTCTCTAAAAATGTGTTGATGTTGATGGTTGTTTTATTTGCTTCCTTTCTTAGTAGAACTGAATTGCATGCTAATGGTGTAATTATACTAAAACTTGTTTTGCTTCAAATCCTTGATCTACTGTTACTGCATACTTCATGAAAATTAGGAATACCCCCAAATAGTGCAGATATGTATAATACAATAGTCCATCTCCTCCCACTGCACCATGAGTGGCTACACTGTGTTTGGGGTGTTCCCAAATCTAAGGATGATGCAGTGGGATTTGATCAAGGACTGCAAACAAACACATTTTTGTGTAGTAACACCAGGATGGTGGGCAGTCTGTTTTTCACTTTTGAAAGGAAAAAAGAATCAGAATCAAACTGATCAGCTACTTCAGCAAATTCTACAGAACAAGAGCAATCATAAAATGTGTTTTAGAAACAAGGAACAATTAGAGGCCTAAAAGGGGGTTGACAATGTCATTTTAACAGTTTCTGACAGACAGCTGTTAAAGGAGTGCTCTTCATTCTATTTTAGACTGATACCTGAGGCCTTTTCCTCCTACCACCAGTTTGCTGTTAGATACACCTATTTGATTACTATCCTAAGCCCACGTGCATGCTCCTTTACTGGTAAAGAGTCCCATGAAGTAATAGGTACATGTTTCCTTACTACCCAAGTGCACCTATGCAATACTATAAACATGCTCCCATAGTTATCCTTTAAAGTGGAAGCCCCTTCAGTGGAGTCCTTAACAGGGCCTGAAGCCTCATCCGCTTAGGATGGCCTTTGGATTATACATAAGGGCTTCTTCCCTACTGGCTATTTAATTTTTGTTTTTATTATATATTTATTTTTTTACTGTGCTTATTTTATTTTATGAATGGTGTAATGAACTGGATTTTATTATTTTTATGTTGTATGTTTTATATATTTGGTTCTGTTCCTTGACCTATGTAAAGTGCCCTCAGTCCCAGGAATGGATGCTAAACAATGTAACATTTGACTTACTTCCCAAATACCCAGGTATCTCCATTACATAATAGACAGATGTGCATTTGCTGCCACAGGAGTCCAAAGTAATTATAGGTACACATTACTTTACCATTAGAACCCCCATGTAATAATGCAGATATGTGCCTTTACTACTTCAAGAGCTCTTGTATAATAATAGCCATATTTACCTTTAATGTGGAATAATAAGTACACTTTGTTTACTACTAGAATATTCCCAATATATGCTAAGGTAAAAATTCAGTACTTTTGGAGACTAAAACTCTATCACAATGTCAGGTGAGGATTTCAACACTATATTTGTCTTCTCACATTATCTCTTCTACTTGTTTCTCCTCATATATTCACATGTACGCTGGTGCCACTGAGCAGCCCTATTGTGCAAGTATTCAAAGACACCATTCTACAGTATCCAGACAATGAACGTACACACTAGAATGGTACTCAGAGCAGACAGCAAAGACAGAAAAACTGGAAGCACTCACAAACCAAAATGACAGGATATAGCATCTTAAAGTGGAAAAACAATAACATATTTATTAAAATCCAGTAATGGGAACAGAACACTGCACCTGCCTGATGTGTTTGACTGTTACAGTCCTTTATCAAAGGCTAGTAGTGGCACCAAAACAATATATAATACATATAGTAACTGTCACACAACATGACATCATCAGTACAATTTCAAATTAATTGGTCATTCCTAATTATTACTAATTAACCAACTAAAAAACATCATAGATAAACCAAAGAACTCACAAAATAGTTGCTGCTAAATAGTAAAAACATCCCAAACAAGTAATGGGGGGGGTCTAGGAAACCCTCAGCATTTAAAAATGTATAAATACAAATACTTTCCACTTAAAAAACTGCTCCTATGTATGGGCCCAATTCTCTAAAGGCTACAACTGGTGTAACCGTACTTGTGCCAAACAGAATGGTGCAAGTAGTAAGTTACACCACCAGTTGCGACATGCGGGATTCTACAAAGTAGCCTGCACATGCCACAGACCACTTGTGCCAAAGTGGACATACGCAACAAATAATCCCTAAACCCTCTGCAACATGGCACTAGGGGATTTATGGCAGCAGTTGTGCCCAGTTCTGGAAGGGCAGCAACAAAGTCTCAAAGGTTGGGATTCTACAACAACCGCGGAGAACCAGCAATGCAAGTTGCACCAGCATTTAGCTGGTGTAACTATACATACACCCTCCTGGGGTTCTGTGGACCTGCCAACAGACCACATCCAAGCCATGTGCCCTCCCCCCATGCCTAGAACACCTCTGTAGGTGCCCCACTGGGCATCTCACACACACCCAGCCCCCCAATCCCCATACTGTACTTGCCCTGCAGGGCATCTTTCACACTCAGGCCCCAATCCCCCTAACAGTCCAAGCCTTACAGGGCTGCCCACACCCCTTGCCAGAACCCCCACCCCACTAAAAGCCTTACAGGGCAGCTCTGTCCGCCCCCCGGACCTGTGCCCCGAACCCCAAGACACAGTGCTACAAACTGTAAATATGTAACACACTAATATCCTTGGTAGTCTAGTGGCCCCCCACCCAGCTGGGCCAGTCCACCCTGCACCCACTGTCCCATTCCCAGCCTGTGACTGGCACAGCCTGCCTCTCACCTCCATTGCCACCTGCCAACTGAGCTCTGTATGAGTGCTTACTGTATAAATGCGCTCAATGACTATTCCATTAAACAGTTCAACATATCATAAATAAATCCACAATCTACATAACTTTTCAATTCTTATAAAAGTCAGATGGTATTTAAATGTTATCTATAGTTTTTTCTTTTCAGTTTTGTATGTGCTTCCCTTCCTTTATGCCTGGAAATGAACCGTTCAAAGCCCAGTATTTATTTCTTGGACAGAAAGTGCAAATAAATAAATAACTAGTATTTCACACAAACCCCTAGGACAAAAGAGATTTAGCATGTCTGTGTTGCTTTAACTAGATGTTGTGTTCCCACAGAGTGTCCAGCTGGAGAGAGATGGAGAAGAGCCTCAGAGGCTGTTCTCTGTGAGCGAACATGCCAGGAGATTTATGAGGACCCTCATGAAAACTGTAGTTCACTTCATTCAGAAGGCTGCGTCTGTGAGGCTGGGAAGTACAGGAACAGCAGCGGGCAGTGTGTAACAGCAGCTCACTGTGAGTGCATCGTGGGAGAGCAAGTGTACCTGGTAAGTGCAAATTCTGCCCACAGGGGTACCCTTGGGACCGGAAGGCAATATAAGGGCACAGGTCTCCTACCACATATATATCAGAATGCCATGCAACCCTATCAACTTTTATTCACATTCTGTAAGTGTTTCTGAGAAATAATAAATAATTAAATAAGCATGGTAATCTAAATTCATATCAGTCTTCAGTCCATGGTCACTGGATATCACTCAACTATACCATTGCCATTTTTATAAAAGGTAACATTATGGAAATTACTATTTTCATAGTAATGTAGAGAATAATGTATGAGGAGGGGTGTGTAATGAGATTTTGCAAACACCCAAGGTATGTGATGCTATAAAAACCCTCAGAACAAAGCTGGAGGGGTTACAAAAGCATCACATACCAAGGGCATGCGTATCCAACCCCATCCCATACATTTGTTTTATAACTGCTGATATTTGCTAACTTATAGAGTACATGAGTGAATGTAGGAATTGCAGTACACCCTTCAGTTTTTTTACCAGTAACTTTTGATTCAATCTGTGACTTCCACTTGATCATAATGCTGGAACATGTGGTAATTTCCACAGGATGAACACCACAACCAACAAAATGTATTTTCCATAATTTGGTTTATTTTTAATTTACACAACGTGACCATGGAAATGTTTCATGGCTGTTGCCACTTCTTCAGGCCCCCTGTGTCCAAAATATTTCCTTTTATTTCATTCAACATGATCAGGGCAATGTGTCATGGCTGTCCCCCCTTTATCAGATCCGCTGTGTTCAATATATTTCCTTTCTTGTGAAAATGCTTTTTCTTAAACATGTCTCAATTCTTGGGTCATCTGAGTCTATCAAATAGTAAATCACTTTGTTCAACTGGGCAGCTACATCCATGGTGCATTACCCAGCCATTTCCCTCAGTGTGTAGGAGCTAAAGCTCATGCAGAAGGCTTGGTAGCACAAGTTCCCATGTTACTAAGACTTTTCAAGAGGGTAATTTGAAGCCCTGTATATGAATATATACATAAACAATTCCAGATATTTCCATGGTTTGTAAAGAACCATGGATGGCATGGATTTAAATATTATTTAGACAGCCTCCCAGACCCTGAACTGAGGAAAGCATTTGTAAAATATAAGTTTGAATACTTTGATAGCAATGTGTTAACTGCCAGATTTAAGAAACTACCTCTGTTTGTGCAAAACTATTATTATACTATTGATGAAAAACAATATCTTCTCCATGTTTTATGGGATCATGGATTGTACAAATCTGCCAAATTGTACTGGCTTAGCCAATGGTAAGTAACTGGGATAATTTAGATTACGTTAAAACTATGATCTTACTTAGTACTGAAGATGGTCATATGATATTTCCAGAAAAATAGTAAGATAAAAAAAAGCAGAAAATAAAAGTGATCAACACCACTATCACATAAAACTGAATTAGTGCTGTCATTCAGCCCTTAATGAAAGTTGTGGAACTTCTTTCCAAGAAAATGTATGGACTAAGGGTTATTCATCTATCCAGAAGCAAAATCTTAACAGTCGTCTATTAATCTAAAACTGTCTCCAAATATCAATCATGTAACTTATTTCTGAAATTTGCACTACCTGTAAATGCATTTTAACTATTGATGGGGTACACTTTTTGGTAAAAATGATTTTATGATATTGTACCATACATGTTTTTATGTATAAATAGTAACGGCATTTTAGCCAATCAATAAACTTGTACTACTACCCTGGATATGGTTGCCTAAAGAAAGGGATGTAGCTGCCTAGTTGGGCAAAGAGATTTATTGTTTGATAGGTTCAGATGACCTAAGAACTGAGCTGTCATATGAAAAGAAGAAAAACATGTTTCTCAAGAAAAGAAAAGATACTGAACACAGTGTGTGCCTGAGGAAGTGGTGATGGCCATAAATTAATACAACGGGCATGCTGTGTGAGTTAAAAATAAACCACATTACAGCGATAAGACATTGTTTGGTTGTGGTATTCATACATCCAAAATAATTACTGGTTTGAGCAGCCTCTTTGAATGACCCAAGACATTAAGTATTTACTTCTATGAAGAGATGGACAACTTTGACTCCTTTAGGAAACCATAATGCCAGAAACCATTAGAGACAATTCTGGACACATACCTTAAAAAAAGGTGGGAGGAGCAGAGTTGGCCATCAGCTCAGCTGTAGTGCTACTGCTTGTAATGCCAGCTATCCTGGTTTAGGTGTGAGCCTGGGTTGTCAGAGGGCCAGCCGGGGAGGATGGTAGAGCATCCCAATGGCTGCTTGCCTCCTTGTGGGAGGGAGGGATCCTGGTTTCTGCTGTTTTACTACCACCTGAGGACCACAGGTACCAGTACAAATTGAGCCAGTACTAAAAGGAAGGGGCATCACTGCTCTGACACACATAGCATGCTCTGTATGTGTCATGTGTCAGAGAGAGCCTCTGTGACATCCATGAGCTGGGGAAGAAAAATAAATCCCAACTGTGCAGTATGCCATCTGCCACCCCCTACAGGTCCCACACCACCAAATGGCCTCTCACGCCTGCGCTGACACATAACCCATTTCTGGGGAAGTGGGGTGGCATCTGACAGCCATTCCTATGAGGGTCATTCATGGGGGAGCAAGAGAGAGAAAGGTAAGTCCTGGAGATGGCAGGTGGCAGGGATGGGCAGAGCAATGCGGGACAGTTGGGAGCACAGGAGGGTAACAAACATTGGGAAATGAATGACTGCTTCACCATTAAATTTGCATAAACAAAACTTGCTGTGTGCTCTCTCAAGCAGTTTCTGTCAGCAATTGTGTACATATGTGGTTGTGATATTCTGTTTTATTGTCTGTACAGTATTTTTTTACTTTTTCTTTTGATACGCTTCAATTTTTATTACCTGTTATTGTTTGTGCCCAAATAATTCTAGTAAAGAGGGCCTGGTCCCAGTGAGCCAACCCAGTTATCAAAAAAAAAAAAAATGAATGAATAAATAAATGAATTAAATAATTAAGATATTACACATTTATTGACAGCGCTTAGATGTTTTGCCACCTGCCATTACACATGACTGTAGAGGCAGACTTCAGAATGGCTTTCTGTGTGCAACTGTGGTCAGTTAGTAACAATATGTTCATACTACACCCGTTTCCTGTATTTTCCTGAAATGCTGCTTTGCACTAGATAACATCTTGCCGCTGAGCATAGGATGAATGGTTCTAACATGATCTGCAGGGTGTTTAGCAACCTTTGGTAAGAGCCTGGACAGAGTACCACCTGTAGAACTAGATCAGTGCTGTAAAAGGATGATCCATAATGTATCTGTAGAGTCTGGCAAAATAAATACAATGACAGCAACATTCTGGGGAACTGGAACGGGCTGAAAAGATTGATGGACAAATGTGTAGAATCACATATCCCCCTGCTCCGTTGTTCAGATACAAAGGCTGCAGATGCTGCTGTTAACTCAGTGATTAGGAAATGTTGTTGCACAGTCTTGAGGGAGCCCACATTAATGATTCCTCTCTTTGAAGAGGTATTGCATAAGGTTTATGAGGCCAGCCTTTTGCAAAATTAAAAGTTATCATGGTACTGTCATAGGGTGTGGGTAAAGGATAACACAACAGCAGAAATTAGATACAACACACCTCAGTCTGGCTTTATTTTATGAAAAAATAAGAACAAAAATAGCAAACTACAAAATAAATAATGGTAGCATAATGTATTATTTTCAGCAGCATATACACAGTCCCAATCTTGCAAAATGCTTTTGATCCTTTCTTCTGCACTTTTCAGGAGCCTAGTCCCTGTAGGTCCTTCTCTTACCTTGGCTTCAGGGAAAAATGAGACTAACCACAGCTAATCTAACATACTCACTGTTCACAGGGGTTTATATACCCCTCCTCCTGAACATGTGATCTGCCCACTTAAATCCCAATTAGGCATTTATCTAGGCTGAACAACAGTCTTATACAGAAAGAAAAGGTTGTTCAAAGCCTTCACAATTACACATTTTATTTTCTTTACTACAAGTAAAGTTCAGCTTGTATTTCCCCAGAAAACATGCCATGAACACATAGCTGGCACTAATGTAATTTAGCTCCTCCCTCAAACAGCACGATTGGCATTTTATTATTATTATAAAAAGGACCCTGAGAGGCTACTGCCACCCTAAAGGGAACAGTCTGTATCAAATTATTCTGCAGGTAAGCTCAGTAATTTATTTCAGCAGTACACATTTCCATAGTATTTATTTTTATTTATAATATACAGCCCTTTAACATGCTTATCTGTGGGTTTGGAAATAAGAGGGAGGGCACCTTTAGAGATATTCTGTGTTTCTATATTTATTTTATTTACATATGTTTATTGTCCCTTAGTTTCTGTCAGGTTACTTTGTTTTCTTTATCTGAAGGGCACCAGGAGCATAAACATTTGCAGAGGGGACATTTCTGTCCTGGTTTGTTCATATGGAGGGGAAGGTTTTACTAGTAGAGTGGCTCCTGCAGAGTTAAAATTGAAAGTGATGAAGATCCACTTTTACTGTGCCAGTGAATGCTCTGTTGGGGGAGAGAAGGAGTGTGCTCCTGTTTATAGTCTTCACAAGCTCTCTCTTATTTTTCCTGCTTGTTGTTCCCCTCTACCACTTCACCTTACTTGGCAACAGGGGTGACATGGTATTTCTATTTTTTCTCCCCTAGTTCCTGGGACCCTGGCTCATGGTCTCGCATGTGTGTGGTGGTGGGCATACACTCCATGCTCCAGTGACAGCCCCTTCTTCCCTCCCATCTTCATGCCAGGTTTCCCCCATGGCTTGATGCTGCCAGCTAACCTCCACCAGGAGGCAGCCAAGAGTTGTGGAAACTCCACGTCTCTCCCCAGAAAGGAGAGGTTCCTTGTGACTGCCCAGTTTGCCTCTTTGCTCTCCCCTCCCCACTGATCCATTGCAGCCAGAGCTTGCTCCTGAACTGAAGTCCCTAGTGTGGTGCATGGTGTGGCATCCTGCACCTCAATCCTCAGCATAAGCTCTCTCTCTTTCATAAAGAAAATGGGTATATCCATATTCTATGTCTGCTCCAATTGTATTGCAATAAGGAGATAAAGGGAAAAAAAATTCAGAGGGCATTTCATGCAGGAGTGGCTTCTGTACAGAAAAGTAAAAGTGAAGCTGCTCCATGACAAAGCTCTCTCTCTAATTTTGTATCCTGTGGTTCGAATTTGTTCTGCGAACCTAAAAAAAAGACTTATTTCTGTGGATTTACCACTTCTCCCTGGATCACTTATGTAGTGATTTAAAAATAAATGGGGAAGGTTTTACTTTCGGATCGGCATTTGGCAAAAAGTGAAAGTAAAACAAAAGCACTCTGTTACGTTTCAGTTCCTTTAAGCATAAAACAAATGTCCCTTTCCAATGTAAGCAAACACATTCTCTAATCCTGAGTTATTTTGCAATTTATAGATGGAGGCAGAAAGCTCAACATTTAACATGCAGAACGGCTTACTGCAGTAAAAGTGAAAGTAAAAGCTGCTCCATTTTACAGCCCATAGCTCCATTTGTCTGGGCTGTTATTTTACAGTTTATATGCATTTCTCATCAACTGTTTCAGCAAAGTTCCTATAAATAACTTCCTAAATAAAAAGATGCATCTGCATGTTATTTATCTGTGCTCTCTGCACTTGCCTCATTGTAGCCTGCATTCATGCACTTTGTGACAATGATTCCAGCAATATCAAATTTTATAAATCACTTAGAGCATTTTTTTTTTTACTCCTATTTGTACCTAGTGCACTGTCGGAAATCCATGTCCTGGCATCCAACTCCATCCAGCCGCCGTCTGTTGCAACTCAGCCCCCATTGAAGCTCCCACTGTGTGCCCCAGTGGATTGCTCCCCCCACAGTGGGGTGGCAGAGAGCCCCCCTGTACTTCCCACCAAGTTCAGATCCAGTTCCAGTGGTGCTCTGAGGCTGGGTGATCCAGATCCAGCCATCAAGCCACATCAACAGTGCACCACTTTTTGTGTATTTACTCCCCTTACTTGCCGATGTCTGCTGCACTCTGCTCCTTACTCTGCCACAGCTTCTAGTGGAGGCCCCAGTCATCACCAGGGGCCTCCACAGAGTGGTGGTTCCCTTGTATCCCACCCCAGGATAGGAGAGCAGTCCTCTGGATGCTCAATCCTTTCCCTCCCCTGTCAGCCCCTGATGTCCTGGGCTCACATTCCTTAGGCAAGGCATGCAGGTTTTTTTTTTTTTATGAGGGATGGAATGGTGAAAAAGAAACAAAGAAAGGAAGAAAGAAACTTGGGGAGAATAAGGCAAATTCTGTCAAAGATGGCCAAACTACTTCAGCAATGGAAAAAAGAACAGGATAGGTTTTAGGAGATACTGTTGCACAACAGAGTTAATAGTTAAAAAAAAAAGCTGGCCCTGTGGTGCTGAGGGTTGAGGTGCTGGACACCACACCTCAGGCCACACCAGCAACCTGGACTCTGTAATGAGCCTGGACCACTGGGGGTCAGCAGGGGAGAGAGAGAATCGAGCATCCAGAGGACTGCTCTCTTCTTTCTGAGGAGGGTTTCGGGCTAGCTTGGCTGCCTAGTGACTCCTGATGGAGACTGAGAGTACTACAGGCATGCCAGCTGAACAGTAGAGGGGTAGAAATGCAGCAGACATCAGCAGGGCAGCTGTGCACAGATGTCATTGCATGTCGCACTCCTTGGGGGAAAGCTCACAATAAGGAAAATCCCTCCAGATGTCGTGGAGATAATGGTGGCTCCAGGGGCAGGATGCATATCCCATCGCTGGCCCACTTTCACCACGGTGATCTCCAGGCTGACCCATTGATCCAGGTAGGGCTCTCTCTAATTACAGATAAGGCCACTAGGGAGAGTGGACCCAGCCCGGAGGGTGATCCGAGGCACTAGAAACATAGAAACATAGACTTTGACAGCAGATAAGGACCACTTGCCCCACCAAGTCTGCCCATTTCCCTACCTACTGGATAAGCTGCAGATTCTAGTTAACCAACAGCCTACTTCCTGACACCCCAACTACAATTGCCTTATGTCTGTCCCATGCATGTTTGTAACATCTGTTGTAGAGTCTGCCTGGTAGACGGAAAGATCAATGTGGGTCTAGGGTTGAGACAGAGTAGTAATGCAGCATGAGCACCCAGAAGGATGCCTATCAGAGGGTGCATAAAGAAGTAATAAAAAATAGTTAAAAAAAAAAAAGAATATAGGATTTGTGTCTCTTAGACCAATTATTTCTTCAGGTAGAACATAGGTCTACCACACACCTCCCTCCTTAAGAGGAAACCAGTAGTTTCAAATCAACTGGATTTCAGAGTTACAAACCCCCTGAATGTTATCCTACATTTAGCAGAATGGGGGTTGGTTGGATCTTCTACCCACCCACTCTAGAAACTCCACCCCAGGGTCCTTTATATAAATTGATTGATTGTATAGACTATACAAACTGTACTTACTAAACAATCATAACAATTATCCTGGGGCTTAATCAGTACTATTAATCATTATAGTACATGTATATACATTTTTACATTTCATCCCTGTACATCAACACCATGTCTTGATTAAAAAAAAATAAATCAGCATTTTTGTGGTGGCTCCCTGGTCTGTGTTTAACAGTAAACTTAAATGGCTGGAAGGCCAAATACCACCACATAATGCATGTGTTTTTGGCTTTCATTTGATTAATCCAGCATAATGGGTTGTGGTCTGTGAATAGTGTAAATTCAGACCTCCATAAATAGAAGTGTAAGGTTTTTATAGCCCATTTAATCACCAAACATTCTTTCTCCACAGTGTCATATTTCTGTTCCCTATCATGCAGTTTCCGACTGATGTGGCTGATGAGATGTTCTTCCCCCTGTTCAGTTTGGCTGGGAAATGCCTTAAGTTCTTGCCTTTGAAGCATCTGTATGCACTTCTAAGGGTATACTAAAGTCTGGGCAGTTCAAAACTGGGCATACTTTATAGTGCTGCCTAGATGGAATTAAAGGCCTCCTCACATTCCTGACTCCATTTAACTTGATTACTACATCTTTGTTTGTGAGGTCCATCAAGGGTGCGGCTATTGGAGGCAAAGTTGGGTATGAACCTCCTATAATACCCTGTTAGACGTAAGAAGGACCTGACATGTTTCTTCAGTTGGGGTACTGGGCATCTAGCTACAGCTTAAACTTTTTCTGTTTCTGGTTTTATTTGTCCATTTCCTAATAAAAATGCAAATATCTGGTCTCAGTCATTGCCAATGCACATTTTGCTGGATTGACTGACAGTCTTGCCTCTTTTGTAGACTGTATGATAGCTGTTAACTGAGTCATAAGTGTTTGCCAATCTGGGCTGCAAATGACCACATCATCCAGATAAGCAGCACAGTAGTCTGTGTGTGATGTCATTATACAGTGCATATACATCTGAAAAGTTGCTGGGACACCATGGAGGCCAAAAGGCATTGTGACAAACTGGAATGGTCTCACTGGTGTACTAAAGGCAGTTTTTCCATTTGAAATAAAGTCTAAGGGCTGATGCTTGAATCAGTGTTTACAAAGACTGCTTGACTCATTACTGCCTTTTACAGCTGCTCATTACAGCTGATTGCCCCATGATTGTGGGGCTGGGATTGTGGTATTAGTGCCCTTGTTATTTGATTTGGTTACCTCAGGAACCTGAGTCTGTCTTCAGCTTGTGCCACTTCATCCTCCATCATTGGTGGTGGCAGCCCTTGTGGGTGGGGTTGAGGTAGTTATATCCAGCTTTGGCAAAACACAACAGTGTTTGGTGTGGTGGCCAAAGTGCTACAAAGTGCTAACAAGTGCTCTGGAGTTAGAGGGTGAGTGGCAGTCACCCCAACTCTGGTGGAATTCCAGCTATATGCAGCCTGTTTTGGTGGAAGGAGGTAAAAGGGCTGGAATACTGTAAAACACCATGCTGTATGATCTGCACTTTGCCCAGCTGAGTCTGAGTGGGGATAAGTATTGCATTATTACAGAAGGGAATTTACTCCAGTGAGCATGACTGTGGGGCTTACTGTGATCTGGAGGAACTGTATTCCTGTACTGGTACCCTGCAATGTGCCTGGATTGCTTTTAAACTGTGTTATGTGCTGCTAGTAAACTATGTTTTGATCAGCCCTTGAAGTTTTATACCTGCTGATTACTTCTGCTGCTATCTGCTGATGTTCTGTATTGTGCACCGGTATTAAGTACTTTTCCCTTCAGAAGTTCTGGGATCGTTGATGCTTGAATCAGTGTTTGCAAAGGCTGCTTGACTCATTACTGCCTTTTAGTGCTGCTCATTTCAGCTGATTGCCCAGTGATTGTGGGACTGAGATTGTGGTTTTAGCACCCCTATTATATGAATTGGTTACCTCGGTAACCTGAGTCTGTCTTCAGCTTGTGCTGCTTCCTCCCCCCTCATTGGTGGTGGCAGCCCATGTTGTTGGGGTTGAGGCAGATATATCCAGCTTTGACCAAACGTGATGGCGTTTGGTGTGGCGGGCAAAGTGCTACAAAGTGCTAACAAGTGCTCCAGAGTTCGAGGAGTGCAAGATGGTGAGGGCCGTGTTTGTCTTGAAATTTAAAATGTCTAGGAAAAAGTATGTGTGTGGTAATTGTGTGCAAATGGGTATTAGTATTATGTTGTGTGGTATGTAGTGATGTGATTATTCCCTGTAATAATGTTGATCAGGTTAAAGTAAGTGGCAGTTTTAGAGTTCACTAAATCTAATTTGTTGTTAAGGGGGAAACTAGAGCTAAACATATTTAATTTGTTAAATCCAGAGAAAAGAACATTACGGTTATGTGGTTGCATCCTAGGCATTATACTGCTGTCATTGTTAAAGGGACTATTTTATGGTTTGTGTTCTTATAAACATTGTTTTTTTATTAGTTTACTACTAATGTTATCTGGTGATATTGAACTCAACCCAGAACCCCAAGTAAGTGTGCCTGTTTTAAGTGGCTTGCCTGGGTCTGCTTGGCATCATTTATATGGGTTTAAATTGTTAAATTTGAATACAAGGTGTTTACTTCCTAAATTGGCTAATGTTGAACTGCTTATGTTATCATACCAACCTAATATGGTAGTAGTTACAGAATCTTGGTTAAAGCCCTCTATACCTGATGGCATGGGCATGTTGCCAGGTTATAGGATGTTAAGAGCTGACCACAAAGGTAGTAAGTCTGGGGCTAAGGTTGTTGTTTATTATTTAGAGTACCTGGAGGTGTCTATTCTCTCCTGCAGTACGACACCGGATGTTACAAATGATAAGTTGCTACTACATGTGCTTTTTGGTGGTGCTCGACATGTAGTGGTGGGAGCTTTGTATAACCCACCTAAAAGTGGATTTCCTGGCCTACAGGAATTTCTTGAAGGGATTGCTCCTTTCCTGGTTAAGCATGATTTTGTCCTAATGGGTGATATAAATTTTAACTGGTTAAAGGTGGACAAGGCTACTGAGAATTTATTAGATTCATATAGTTTATCTCAGCTTTTGGTGGAACCTATCAAGCTGAATATTAATTCACTGAATCATACCCATTTAGATTGGGTTGTTACAAACAATCAAAATACTGTTTCTTGTTTTGGGGGTATTAGTGGATTCTGTGAGTGAGCAGCAGATTACTTTTGGTGTACTTAATTTCAAACGATGCCAGATTCCACTGTTAGTTGGTCATACTCATAATTTTAAGAGACATCAACCTGAAGTTTTGTTTGATAAACTGTCAAATTTGTAATGATCCTATTTAGATTTGATACCAGTTCCAAATTGTGCATTAGATTTCTTTTGTCAATAACTTTTGCACATTCAGAATACATTGTTTCCTCTTTGGGAAACACATACTAGAGTGTCTTACATCAGTGGTTCTCTAATGATTTAAAGCAGTTCATAAAACAAAAAAATCTACTTGGTTTGCCTACAAAAAAAATTATTTCTTTTATGAACTTACAGGAATATAGGGCGGCTAGGAATATATTATGTAGAAAGGTAAAACAGGTCAAACTAGATTTCTTTAGGTTCAGATTAGAGGAAGTGTCACAGGATTCAGGGAAATTTTGGGAAACCATAAATCATTGAAATTCTTCCAAAGCCAAAATGTCTTTTTCTTCTCTTCAATATTCTCAGCGTATTGTTACAGACCCGTTTAAGATGGCAAATGTACTGAATCATTGTTTCACTGATGTCTCTAGTCTAACTTCTGGGTTTTCTGATATAAAAGGCAGTACAGATTGATCTGATCATCCCCCTGATAATTTGGATTGTCAGGGGCATGGTCACACTGCATCTGAATTTTTATTTCAGTGGGTAACACCTTCTGAAGTGCTGAAATTATTATGTACTTTACCTGATACCTTTGGAAATTGTGGGTGGGGTTGGATGCTAGGTTTGTTAAAATGATTGCTTTCCATGTATCTGAACCTCTCTGTAAAGTATTTCATTTATGTATTTCTATTAATGTGTTTCAATCATCCTGGAAACAGGCTCAGGTTGTGCCAGTTCCCAAAAAGGCTAGTACTGTAGGACTGGAGGATTACTGTTCCATCTCAATTTTAAATCCTCTGAGTAAGATCCTAGAAAAGCTATTAGTAAATCAGCTTAATGATTTTCTAGAGGGGGTGGTGTCCTCTGTGCTGAACAGAATGGTTTTTGGCATGGCTTTTTGACTGATACTGCCCTGGTCAGGTTCACAAGCACCATTCTGCAAAGTTATAATGATGGCCTGTTGATGGGAGTGGTGTTCGTGGACCTGTCCATGGCTTTTGACCAGATAAATCACTCTATACTTTGTCAGAAGTTATCTGATTTGGGTTTGTCTGAATCTGCAGTGGCTATAATTCATGATTTTTTACTGGATTATTCCCAGTATGTAACAATTGGGTCCATTTCATCTGATGTGCATTCTACTGTTTGTGTAGTCCCACAGGGTTCCATCCTTAGACCCTTATTATTTTCATTATTCATTAACCAGGTATCTTCTCTATTTCATGGGTGTCAATGCCTATTGTATGCTGATGATTTGATTTTGTATTATTAGCATCAGTCTGTAGATTCTATTAATGCAATTTTGGGTTTAGAGTTTTAGAGATTATGTTAGTGGATGTGCTCTAACAAGATGGTTTTGGATGCTCATAATACCAAGGTGATGATGTCAGGTAGTGCTGTTCGATTGAGGGACAATCCAGAAATATTAATTTATGACAGTCATGGTATTTTACTTGAACGGGTTTCTGAATTCAAGTACCTGTATGTGGTACTTGATTCTTCTTTGATTCTTGCTTTTCAAGTAAAAATGGTAAAGAGTAAAGTTCATCAGAAATTGTGTCTGCTTTATAAATTTAAACCTTATCTGTCTTTTGATTCCCATATGAAATTAGCTAACAGTGTTCTTTTGCTTCATCTGGACTATGTTTCTCTTTTATATGAGAAATTGGGTGTTAGGGAGAGGCAGACCCAAAATGTAGTTTCCAACAATATTTTTTTGTTTTGTTTTAGATGTGCCAGTTATGACAAATAAAATGAAATGAAGGGTATTTGCCAGTACCTTTTGGTCAGGTCTAATGTGGTAATGCATCTCGCATTGCCAATTCAATCTATTATATCATCTGTTCTTGGTATAGGGTATCTGTCAACCTGTGATACACTGTTGACATTTCTGAGATCTAGGCACAACTTAAGTCCACCTTCCTTCTTTGGGACTGTCACTGTTGGGGATGACCAAACACTTGTGGAAGGCTCAATAATGCCTAGTTGTGAGTTTCTCTATTTCCCATTTAACTTCAACCTTAATCTTTTCTGGGAGTCAATATGGTTTTTATCAGGTTGGAGGAGAGTCAGTCTGAATTTGATGTTCCACCCCAATTGCCTTTCTATGGGTACTTGTAAAGGTATTTGGAAAGGAATGCAATGACTGCTGGATTTCTTCCTTCTACTTTGACTCTAGTGAAGGGTTTATTTTTATGTATTGCATTCCTTCAAGTTTTTCCAATCTCTTATAGGCTGTGTCTAATTCTAATGCCCCCCTTTCGGGTATCACAAAGAAACTCCCTCTTTGTTCCATCTTTTACATTCCATTTCTTTAAGAGATTTACATGATAAACCTTTTTTCCTGGTCCTTTGTTTTGTGTCTCTGCTTCATATGTCACTGGTCCTTGTCTGCCTCAAAATTCTATAGGGTCCCTCCCACTTCATCAATAGCCTGCTGTTAGTAGATGGGAGTAGTAGTAGCACCCAATTGTAATTGCTTAGGTTGGACTTTCTGGTCATAATGGGTTTTCTGTTTGACCTGAGCTTCAACACTGTTCTGAATGGGCCTTTTGTGTAGTCAACTAGTCTTTTCATGAGTTCTATGATATACTTCATGAAGTTTGTGTTTTCTGTATCTGTCCCCTCTTCCCAGAACTCTTTGACTACATCTAAGGGTGCTCAGTGAATTTTTCCATATAACAGGGAAAAGGGGGTGTATCCCATGGAAACTTGAGGTACTGTACCTCCCTGTAAGCAAATAAAAGTAATGGGAGATACTTTTCCCAGCCCTTCCCCTCATCATACACAAATTTTAGTATCATATGTTTTAAGGTTTGGTTGAACCGTTCTACCAGTCCATCAGTTTGTGGGTGTTAGAGTGATGTTCTGACCATAACTACCCCCAACAAACAGTACAATTATTTCAACAAGGCTGACTGGAAATTGTTGCCTGGTCAGTTAAAATCTCTTTGAGTGTTTCCAATTGGCTAAACACTTTCACCAGCTCTTCTGTAATTTTAAGGGTAGTGACAGAACGTAGAGGTATGGCCTCTACTTTGTAGCATAATCACATAGTACTAGAATGTATCTGTTACCTCTAGCACTATTCTCTAGGGGCCGACAATGGCCATAACCATTCTTTCAAATGGTGTTGTGACAACTGGCAGGGGCATCAGGGGACCATGTCTTTTCTTCCTATCTGGGCCACTTTCTGGAACTCCTCACAGGATTTTCAATATTCGGCTACCTGTTCATGTATGTTAGGCCAAAAGAATCTCTGCAATACTCTTATTTGAGTTGGGTCCCTCCCAGTGTGTCCTGCCCAAGATAAATCATACCCTAGATACAATAGCTGATTTTTAAACTCTTCAGGGATTACCAGTTGTTCCACCTCTTCACCAGTTTCAGGATTTGTACACAGTCTATACAGGATGTTATTATTTTAAACTCAGTAGAGATGCAGTGAAGTAAAATTCCACCCACTAAGTGGCTACTTCACATTATCATCCTGCTACACAAAGTGACCATTATAAACCCTAACTTCACCACTTCATGTTGTAATTCTGACTTCCGCATTGTTCACTCCACCTTACTTTGCTTTAAGATGGAGTGAGAATTCACAGGCAGCCCACACACATTACAAGGCTTCATTATCAACAGAAACCACTAAATCACAACTTTTTTGAGGAGGGGGATTTAACACCAACAGACCCAGACACAGCCACCTTGACTTTCTTTTTCTACAGTTTCCAACAGGGGTCACTGACATCATCATCATCATCATTATCTGCATCCACATTTTCAATTTGAATGCTGTCATATTGAGAATATGTTCCAAACACAGCATCATCATCATCACCCGATATGTTGTGCCACACTTTGAATCATGGATGGCAAAGGCATGACCTCAACAGCACTGGAAGAAATGTGACATTGTAAGTTATTGTCACCTGGATCAAAATCATGTTCAGCTACCATGTGGATGTTAATGGGGAGTATGACATCATCTTCACTGTCAGTCACAACTTTAGATTCAACTATATTTTCTCAAATGGTTAACTGGTCAGAAGTGGAACTTGAGGCAGCAATACTCATGCCAGCAGAAACTGCACTAACACCACCAGCTGGGACAACATCATCTCCTCCAACTATGAGTGAAGCAATAGATTGCACTGTAAAAAAAAAACATTGATGGAGAAATCCCTTTACTGACATCAGCTATGCAGTTCTGCATACTGCCACACCCATAGACAATCTTGCCACTGGCAGCAGTGCCATGACCAGAAACAGCTTTGCTTGCACATCTCTTTGTAGGCATTTTTGGGATCACCAAGAAAATTCTAAACAAATTTAGATTTCTGAACTTTCAGTCCGAGATGGTGAATGTGAAGCCAAAAGAAAACAACAACTGGGACTTGCAGCTAGAAATTGGGCACTAAACAGATGCAAAAGCACAGTCAGATTAAGATTGCACTGAGCAGTCAAGAAGAGATGTAAATGCAAAGTCACAGCAACACCTTAACTAGTGCTCACAAGACGCAATCAAATCTGGAAAAGAATACCTTTTGCTGTTTTTTTTTTGGGGGGGGCAGTGCACTGCAGTAACAGTCCAAAACCAAGATATCACAAAGCAGAACAAAATCACGCAGGTGCGGTGGATAGCAGGTTCACACTGTTGCAATTACTTTGTGACACAATAAAATGTGTCAGATTTGATGGCACATGTTGCACACACACACACACACACACACACTACAAGTAATGTGTATCAAATTGAAAACTTCAGTAATATAACCAAATCTTTTAAACAAACTGAAATTATGCAGTGCTGCACCACAACAATCAGCAAAAAAAAGTCAAGAATTACTGAAAATATCACTGTGTGTACATTAACACATTTATACAATAAAAATATAACCAAAACAGAAAGACTGCCTTTTCTCCCAGTTAATCTACCTCCACCACAGATACACCCCTCCCCCAAGCACACTTCAGTGTCTGTCAGTACACAGACTGAATGTTCTAAATTAACATTCAGAATCCACACACAAACAATAAACACTCAATGATATCAGCACTGGAGGGTTTCCTACAATTCATATGCTACATTTTGAGAACAAAATGGCTCAAAAAGGCTTTTTTAATAACGTTTAGAGGTTTTGAATCGCAGACCTCTGAGAGCAAACTGTCTCCAGCTGCCACTACACACACACTACTCAGAACTGAGGCTGTGCAGAACAATCTAGAGCCATGTGACCTGCAGTCCCATGAATCACTGCAAACTTCACCATGGAGCTCAATAACAAGGCAAAGTGAAGCGAAGTATATCGATTTTGATGTACTTCGCATTAAAATTGATGCAGAAATGGTGGTGGAAGTCAAAGTAATGCAAAGTCATTGGTTTCAATGGACTTCGTGTTCCTCATTATAACGTCAAGTACTCCTCTTTGAGTTGCGTATTGCTTCATGGATTCTGCCTTAATCCCTGAATTGCTTTGTGGAGTGGATTTTGGCCACCTCACCCACCTCTAAACCTCAGTGGCCCCTTGTTTCTCTGTCTTCCCTACTTCCTGAAAAGAAGAGGTTAATGAAGCATCACAGTTCTGTTCAGCAGCCATGTCACTTTTTACAAATATACAATCTAGTCTCCCGTTAGGAAGTCCATGGCCTTTATTTCATTTTCTGTGTGTCCTCTTCTTTTCCCCTTTTGTTTTCTTGTGTTTACCACATTCTTCAAACACATCCAACTCAAAAGGAAATGTGTCCCCTTTTGATTTTTCCTTTTTACGCTGGGCCCTTGTAGTCCCTGCAGTTAAGGTTCCTAAGAACTCCTAATAGATTACCTATGGCTTATACTTGGCTGCATATGCAACAAAATATGTAAATGAGCATGTTTTGCTTATATTTGGATTTCGTTTAGAAAGGTTCTATTTACACTGTAAATGCATTATCCATGGATTTAATGCATTTACTATATAAATAGAATCTTCCTATAAAGAAATTCAACTATAACCAGAACCTGCTGATTTACATATTTCACTGCATATGCAGCCAATTGTAAGGCATAAATAATCCATTATGATTTCTTTTGGCAAAAAACACCAAGCTTAGCTGCATTTTTGAATATCCCTTTTTTGTGTAACAATACTCAAATTATTGTTTTTAACAAATGCCTAGCCATATACTGTCTCTGCTACCACATAAAACTGGTCTGTATAATTGTACTTATTCATGAACGGACTGTAAATAATGTTGGGTTTCTCCTGAAAATGGGGCACTAGTCTCAGGTGAGCCAGCCCAATCAACAAAGAACTATAAAATCTGTCAATGACTAAATAAATAAATAATTATAGTGACAACATTTGGTCAGCACCGTAAAACAGAACAAAAATTAAAAATGTTTGAAAATGTGAGCAAAGGTAAACCTATAGATAGCAAAATACCAGCAGGTATGGGTGGGCACATCCCAAATAATAATTCCAAATATCACAAAATCCCAACTAGCATCTCAAGTATTTCTCACTATTCATGGTACTCATAAGGGAATTAATTTAAAGAAAGACCCTGGCCTGGATATTCAGACTGTGCCAGGCTGTGGCGCAAGCCTAGGCGCAGCACAACTTGGCTGCACTGGGGCATTGACAGAGTGATATTCAATGGAGTTGCACCATGGCACAGCATCGTTGAATATCGCACCCTGGCCACCCACAGTGCGCATGGCACAGTGGCACTGCACCAGCACAAATGGCCAGAGTGGATCATCAGGATGCGCTAGTGCAAGTTCTGTTGCGCTAGATGCAAAAACGTGATTTTTAAAAGTGCACATGCAAATGGGGCCATAATGCATGCAAGGCACAAATGGGGCCATTTGCATGTCATTACGGCCCCATTTGCAAGCAGGTACGCTGATCCCCAGTGACTTGCACCTGGCACCCTGCCAGGCTGCAGCCTTCGGGGACTGATGCCCCTTGCACAGCGTGGCAAAGCGCCCCACTGCCCAATCACGGGCATCTGTTAAAATAATGATCATCCAATATCCCTTGTGGTCCAGTGGACTGCTCGCAGCCTGATCACGGGCATGCGTAAATTAAAATACACGTCCTATATCCCTGGTGGTCCAGTGGACCGAATCCTGCCCGATTGCGGGCATGTGTAGAATAAATCAAATCCCCATAACCCTGGTGGTCCAGTGGACTGAATCCTGCCCAATCACGGGCACGTGTAAAATCAACCAGATCCCCATAACCCTGGTGGTCCAGAGGACCGAATTCTGCTAGATTGTGGGCATGTGTAGAATAAATCAAATCCCCATAACCCTGGTGGTCCAGTGGACTGAATTCTACCCGATCGCGGGCATGTGTAGAATAAATCAGATCCCCATAACCCTGGTGGTCCAGTGGACTGAATCCTGCCCAGTCATGGGCATGTGTAAAAGAAATCAAATCCCCATTACTCTGGTAGTCGAGCAGTATCCCCCCTTCCCACCTGCTGCTGAGCCTGGCCTCCCCTCCGTCAGTGGCTGGTGGCAGCTCCCACCCACAAAGCCACCCGCCCAGCTGACTGACATCTGTGGTAGGGCTGCACACTATTGGTCCACAGCGTGAGCCAATGAGCATGCAGTCGTACCAGATTATATAGTCCAGATATATGAATGGATCCATTCACATATCGGGACTGTGTAGTATGGTATAGTTCGTATCACTCCATTGGCCCACACTGTGGACCAATGGGCATACAGCCATACTGTATCTAGCTCTGGGTGGCGGGTGGCTTTGGCGAGGGGGAGCTGCCACCCACTGCTGACTGGGGGGGAGCAGGGTGGAGGGCACTTCTGCTGCACCACCAGGGTTACTTTAAAATGTTTTTTATAATACTTATGCCTGTGATCTGGCTGGAAGAGGTCCACTGGACCACCAGGGATAATCTAAAATGTTATTTCTAATACCTTTGCCCACAATCGGACTGGAAGCGGTCCACTGGACAACCAGGGACAGTTTAAAATGGTTTATCTAATACTTATGCCCATGATCAGGCTGAAAGCGGTCCACTGGACCACCAGGGATAATCTAAAATGTTATTTCTAATAACTTTGTCCATGATCGGGCTGGAAGCAGTCCACTGGACTACCAGGGCTATTGGACATCGTTTTAAGTATACTTATGCCCGCGATCAGGCGTGAGCGGATGCCAACAGACCCTGGCCCTGAGTTGGGTTGCCACTCACAGCTGGTGGCTGCTGTGTTGCGCCCCGCACCACAGCAGCTCACCTGTGTGTGGCAAGCCCTGTTCTACTCTTTAGGCTCAGCTTGAGTACCAGTGTGTGCTCATGAGAGGCTGCACCAGCACATGCGCCGCACATCCCAGGCTGAATATTGGGATGTGTGGATTATGCATGGGCATGCCACCCACACTTGTGCCACATACATTACTGGTGCACCCTGGTGCTTTGGGGTCTGCTCGGTGCAACAACCCCTTTTGAATATCACTCCGGGGCGCAATCCCCTTGCATATCCCACCCAATGTGTTCAATGGGGTAGGTATCTGCACTCCTCCTGGTCGGACATCATTAAATGTCTGCATGTTGGGGAAACCAGGAACTAGAAGGGATCAGCTGCCCACTGAGCTACCTGATTTACAATCCCTTCCAAGCTCACCTGATTTACGATCCCTTCCCAACAGGCATAATAGAAAATTATTTTTCATATATTAGGACTTGTGCTATTGTAATGGGTTATAATGGCCAAAAGCCCATACCTACAGCTTGGAAATTCACTTTAAGAGAGCCATTATTGAGGGAATTTGGCAGTTTCTTAGCAGTAGCAATGTTTTACGATGTACAAAAGTTAGAGTAATGGCCATCTCCTGCTCAGCACAACAAATTTGTCAGCTTGCAATGCTAGGTTACTCTCCTAATACAACTGTTTAGAGCTCAAAACAATAGTACTATGAGCTCTGAATGACACTATTACAGGACTTGAATGATACTGTTATGGAATTTCTAGTGTTATAGTACAGGATTTCTTCAACATAGCTTTTTCAGTTGTATTATTTTACTTATCCATATTTGACAAATAATACTGCATTATGTTATATGGAACTATCTGTACGGATAACTTCAATGGGCATTAATGCTCATTGGCTTACAGGTATAAAAAAATAAAAGATAACATTTTCTTTTCAGTAACAGTAATAAATAGACTAGCGATAATAAACACAACCTTTGGTTCAAATTTAGGTAAGAATACTTGCCAACTGGTTGAGGACATGCCTATCCAATCCTCAAAAGTTGTAACATTCAGCAGGAATTACTGCAGGGATGGTGTTAAATATATAAATCAGCTAGACAGGCTTAAAATGCATTTGAACTAAAAAAGGAAATCTATTTTCAAGCCATGTTTAATCTTACTTTCTTGAGACAAGTTTTGAAGCATTTTTAAAACCTAAATATATCTTCAGTGTTTCAGAAAAAAATCCTTTTCAGAAAAGAAGATAAGACTAATCCGCAAAAAATCAGAAAAACAACATTAAAACAGAAGTAAGCTGAAAGCAATCCAAAAAATGGATTTCTTTTTTGTAAGGGTTTTGGTATTATAATGAAATCAAAATTAGGAAAATCCTGTCCAGTCACTATGGGCACAGGTAGTTTTGATACTATCCCCACAGTAACAGTAGCTGCATGACCCTCAGTGTTAATTTTTATCTTAGTAGTGGGTAACAGCGTGTATATCCATGGACATAAACTACTCCAGTGAAGGATCCTCTTGTAGGTTTAGTATCCAACACATCTGGGTGAATCAAGGTTTGTCTACTCCCAGAAGCTTTTAACCCCATCACAGTTTTATTTTGGATCTGAACAGTAGTGGAAAAGTTATCCTAGTTCAATAGAGCTAAGTGAGTAGATTCAGTTATTTTCTTGGGGCACTACCTAGCAATATGCCCCATGCCCAAACAATAATGACAAATAACCTCTGAGTTGTAATATCTGCCTCCTCTTCCTCCAGGCCTTCCTGCATTTCTTACTTTGGGAGTGATGGGGTAAAAGTGGAATGTCTTACCGATGGTGCAGGGTTGATGGTCGGATCTGTAATCTTTTCTAGTTGGTTGTCTGGCAGCCAAGAAATCTTCTGCCAAAGTGATGGCAATCTCCACAGATTCTGGATGTTGCTCTCTAACCCAGATTTGTACATCCATTTGCAGAATTTATAACCACTGCTTCTGTTAAATCCAATAGCGTCTTTCTTTCAGGCTGCAACAGTTTTGTACATAGTTCATTCAGTCGTATGTATGTCTTTCAAGAGGTATCAGAACCCTAATGTTTTAGAGACTGAAAACACTGACAATGGCCTCAGTGTTAATGGCAAACATTTTCAGGATCTCCTCCACCAAGTCATAGTTCTCTGCACTATGACTGTCCATGTTGTTATAGGTCAGTTGGGCTCTACCTGTCAGACAAGGAGCCAGTCTGACCATCCACTACGATTGAGGCCACCTACAGGCTCTGGCAACCCACCCAAAAATGGTAAGGTATGCCTCAATATCATGTGTTAGAGTCATTTTTTTGAGATTAATATCCTTTGAATTGGCAGTCATCGCCCCCCTCCAGATTATGGCTGGTCCCAATAATTGGTAAGACCTTCATGGTATCAGCCGATTGTTGATCCTGTCTCTGTCTTTTCATCTCCCACTTCTGGCTGTCACTTTCTCTCAGCATCTCCAGCTCTTGTTGCTTCATTGCCAGCCACATCAAGAGGTTGCTCATGTTCTCCAGAGGATCTTCCACCCACACTTTTTCCATGTTCTCTTCCAGGTCCCCTTCATAGGAGTCCATCAAATTCAGCTCTGGCTTCATCTTCATCCTTGTAACGGGCTCCAATCCAGGGAGTAGCTTCACACCAGTCTTCACCACCATGACTCTCATCAGAGCTTCTTGACCAGTTGTTGCTGCAACTTCCATCTTGTGTGCCATATACCTTCTGATTTTATGGTTATTCTGGGTACCAGGGTTGGTACCAGCTGACTGGAGTTCCTTTACAAGCTTAGTCTTCCAATCAGAATCCCACTGCTACCACCATATTGTCATAGGTGTGGGTAAAGGATAACACACAATTACAGAAATTAGGTATAACACACCATAGTGTGGTGTGATTTTATGAAAAAAAGAACAAAAATAATAAACTAAAATAATAAATAATAGTAGCACAATGCACTGTTTTCAGCAGTATATACACAGTTCTGATCCTGCAAAATGCTTTTGATCCTTTCTTCTGTGCTTTCCATGAGCATACTCCCAGGAGGTCCTCCTCTTACCTTGGCTTCAGGTAAGTGAGACTAATCACAGTTAATCTAACATACTCACTGTACACAGGGGTTTACTGTATATACCCCTCCACCTGAACATGTGATCTGCCCACTTATATCAATTAGGCATTTATCTAGGCTGGACAACAAACTTATACATAAAGAAAATGTTGTTCATAGCCTTCACAATTACACATGCCATTTTATTTTATTACAAGTAAAGTTAAGCATGTATTTCCCCAGAAAAAATGCCATTAATGCATAATTGCAATTTATGTATTTTAACTCCTCCTTCTGAACAACATGACTGGCATTTTTATTATTATAAAAAGGGCCCCAGAGGCCGATGTCACCCTAAAGGGAAAAGTCTGTACTAAATTATTCTATAGATAAGCTCAGAAATTTATTTCAGCAGTACATATTTCCACTGTATTTCTTATTTATAATATATAGCCCTTAAAATGAGGTTTGAAAATGAAAGGCGAGCCGATTTGTCCTGGGGCCCAGGCAGGATATATAGAGCGGGGTAGGGGTGGGGACATTGGCCTCACTGCAGGGTCAAATGACAAAGCAGGGAGAGCTCCCAGGCTATTGGCCAGGGAAGGGGCTGGGGGAGAGGTTCCAGAACAAAGGCAGCAGGGTTATTTAAGGTCAGGTAACCACAGTTCGCCCTCTTTTCTGCTGTAAAATTTTCAAACTACAGCACATCACTAGGTGTAGGTAAGGCACAGCCAATTATTTCAGTATTCACGCTGTTTGGGAACAAATTGTGGCAAGGTTTCTAGGCCTGCTGGCAGAGTCAGCATTTTTTGTTCGAGCATTGGGGGCATAGAGAGGGCAGGCCCTGGGCTAGTGCAGTGATTTGGCTCGCAATGAGCCACGTGGCCCCTAGGTAGAACCACAGCAAATGCAGGCAGACCCGGAATAGGGAGCATTAGAATGAGTGGGGGGATTGCTTCCATTTACCTGGTTGCGGTTTGGGATTGTGGTGGTCCTGTTCAGGCGGTCGGTCTGCGACTCCATTGACCAGCGGGGAACAGAGGACTTCTTGGGGGCTGGAAACCATGTGTTACAGTCAAGAAAAGTTTTGCAGCATTTCGGATGTGGTGTGTCCGGAAGGGGCAGGCCCCAGGGCCGTGCAGCGGTGTCTTGCTAGGAGTGGGATGCCAGGTGGTTCCACGGACTGAACCTTAGCAAGCACTGGCAGAGAAGCTGGGACCAGGGGGGTGCCACTGTGAGGCACCATTTCGCTTTGTTGTGTCCCTGGAGGCGGGTGGCAGGCCTATGCATGCGGTCGGTTGGCAGCTCTGGTTAGCTGTAAGGTGCAGAGGCCAGCCAGGTAGGCCAGAAACCTGCCAGCAAGAAGGGGGGCCTGCTCAAACAGGGAGGCAAAATGGGTGTTGTTGGTAGTCAGTGCTGCAATCAGTAGACAGTGAGGGGGAAAAAGATAGCTTGCAGGGGCAGTTGGCCAAAGCCCTGTTGTGGAAGGGGGGCCTGCCTGAACAGGGAGGCCCAGCGTCTGTTGTTTGTAGCCAGTGCTGCAGTCAAAAGGCAGTGAAGGGGTGAGGGATAACTTGCAGGGGCAGTTGATCAAAGCCCTGTTGTGGCTATCGGCGGGGTCACCATGTGGTTACGGGGGGGGGGCAGGGTGAGCCCGCCCATTTCAGAGAAATGCAACAGGGGGATGAGGTTGATATCTATTGACACCTGAAAATGTGAGTGGGTGCTGCAGCCCGCAGAGAGCCTTGAGCTGGGGGAAGTTTTTGATGCTGTGCAAGCCATTGGGGGGCCACCACACAGTCACAAGGAGAGGGGCAGGGTGAGCCCCCTCTTACCTGAGAATGCAGCAACAAGTATTGTAGGTCTATGGTGCAATTAATTGTTTTAGGATCCTGGAATGTTTGTGGTACTAGAAAATGGGAGCAGGAATGCTACAGCCTGTGGAGGGCATAGAGCTGGGGGGAAGTTTTTCTGAGCCTGGGCAAGCGATTTTAAGTGGAGGGCCCAGCCTGCCACATGTTCACTGGGGGGGATGGGTAGGGCGTTATGGCCTCACTGGCGGCAGAGACATGTAGCCTGGTGCATCTGGAATGGGACATCTGCAAGGGGAGAAGAGGTACACAAAGCCTCATGTATTAGGGGATTTTAAGTGGCCTGGGCATAATAAATCAGACTGCTCTAAGGAGTTTTGCACATATTGAAAAAATGGTCAGTTCCTAGGTTTGCACTGGATATCAATGGACAGCACTTCCATGACTGGCTAGAGCCACGGGGAACGTGGCTGGGGAAGGGGATATGTGCAGTGAGAGAGGAGTAGTTGCCAACCCCTGGTAGCCTCCAAGTCCCCAGCTTGACACAGGGCAGCTGAGACATGGAGATCCACCAGACAGAGATTCTCAGGGCCTTGGGGGGGGAACAGGGCTGCTTTAAGTTAAGCCCCCACCTGGTGGTTAATGTTGCAGGAGTCGAGGTCTTAGATGGCAGCACCCTCAGACCGGTGTGGGGAGGCAGCTGCTGGAGGCCAATCAGACATCGCATTCAAGGGATAGGGAAATGTTGGGGTGTGGGGGGGGTGAATCTTGGTGATGGGGGGACAGTATTCACATATGTCTTGTTATGCAGCTAGGGAGGATATGGCTCCAAAGAGAACTATGACATCCAGTGCTACCATGCTAGCTGAGGCTGCAAAGCTGATGTCGCAGATGACCAAGTTGATGGAGACAGCGAAGAAAAGGGAAGCTGAGGAAGAGGCACAGAGGAAGCGGAAAGAGCAGGATGAGGGGACTGGCCCTGGGAGGGGCAGAAAATGAGCAGAGAAGGCAGGTTCTAATGCCCAGGAAGCACAGAGGATGGGAGGAATCATGGACCGGGCCCTGGACGAGCAACCAGATGGGGGTAAGGATAAGGCGGATACGAGCAATGAGGAGAATTTACGAGAGTATATGGAAGGGTTGGTAGCGGATATGGGTGATGAAGGTGTGGTGAGGATGGAGACAGCATTGCAGGCCATCAAAGAAAAAAGAAAAGGGGACAAAGGTGTGACAGGCACCTTAGGAGGGACATGGAAGTTGTATGACGGCCTGCTAGGTTTCACGCTAGGTGACCAAGTCCTAGTGTCTATTAAAGAAAAGATTTGGAAGGGAGAGTATGTTGATATCTTTGGGCTTGTGGATGAGGAGACAGCAAAAAGGTATGAACAGAAAGAATCAGTAGGGAAGTCAGAGATGGCAGTGGTGCTGGTGGTTGTAGGGCACAAGGCAGAGGAGGCAAGGTATAAGAGAAAGAACATCGACACATGGCAAGCGGCGTTTTTGATTTACAGTGCATTGGTACTTGAAAAGCAGCCAGAGCTGGCAATCCTGCTGATAACATATATGGCAATTATTAGGGACGCATACCGGGTGAAGTGGGTTTTGGATGACTTAAGTACAATGAGGCACTTCAGAGATGCATGGCCATAAAGGGTGACCTGAGATGGGATTGCACCCATGCAGAGTTCTGGGTCAAGGCATTGTTGGGGGTAGCAGGGGGTCAGGTGACGGGAATGGTAAAAAAGGTGGCACCAGTGCAGGGGGCCAAGGCCTGCTGGGCTTACGACAGAGCAGCATGTAATTGGCCTAGCTGTAAGTTTAGGCACATCTGCTCATGGTGCAGGGGGTCTCACCTGACCACAAGTTGCAGGGTTGGTGGTGACAAAGGGGGTCCAGCCAGAGGGAAGGCCTCCGAGCAGCCCTTTTAGGGTGGAAAGGGGGGAGCTGGTAGGAACTGGGGAGGCACTGGTAGAGGGGGTTATACATCCAGTTATGGTTGGAGCCAGGCCTGATCAGTCAGGACATAGGTGGGGATACCCTCTTGGCATACACACCCATAAAACTGGGGGTGGTGGAAGTTTGGACCGGGGATTACCCCGACAAGGTAGGGGTGGAGTTATTAAGAAGTGGGTTTGAGGGGGGGGTTGCACTGGGTTTCGAGGGGAGGCGGGCAGGGATGTGCACCAAGAACTTAGGGTCAGAGGTGGGGAAAGAGGACATGGTATGGGAAAAGATCCAGAAGGAGGTGAGAGCAAGGTGGGTGGAGGGGCCATTGTCTGCATCCCCATGCGAGGAGTTCCGGGTATCACCCTTGGGTCTGGTGCCTAAGAAACAGGTTGGGGAGTTTTGGCTCATCCACCATCTGTCCTACCTGAAGGAGGGGTCAATGAATGAGAGGATTCCAGATGCACTCGGCATGGTCTCCTACGCATCACTGGACCAAGCGGTAGAGAAGATCCGGGTGGCAGAGGGTGCTTGGTTAGCCAAGATGGATATTGAGGCTGCATTCTGACTACTGCTGGTGAGGCAGGAGGACTGGGACCTTCTCGGTTTCCAGTTCGAGGGTGGGTTTTACTTTGACAAATTAATGCCCATGGGTTGTTCCTTGGCATGTGCAACCTTCAAAGAGTTCAGCTCATGGGTGCAGTGGGTGTTTGGGTGGCAGTATGGACATGACAGGGTAATCCATCACTTGGACAACTTCCTATTAATAGGGACTAGTCTGAGGGAAGCACAAAAATTGTTAGCTGATTTTCAGGACATGTGCAGATCTATAGGCATTCCGCTGGCAGCTGGGAAAACCAAGTGCCCGGCGCATGCTGGAATTTTTATTTTATTTATTTATTTTTTTTATTTAGCTTTTGTTGACCGGGTAAGTGCACTAGACAAATCCTGCCTATTTTCAGGCACGACCCGAGGGAGGGGGAAACAGATGAATGCCAACTGACCTTGAACCAGATTAAGCTGTTGGTGGTATTTTTAGTGAATGAGGGAAATTTGGCCAGGGCACCGGTGAAATTCCCTTACTCTTTTCGATAAGTGCCATGGGATCTTTAACATCCACCTGAACTACCACCAATCCAGGCAGATGGGACCTCAGTTTAACGTCTCATCCGAAAGACGGCACCTCAGAAATGCAGCACCCCTCTCATGCTGCATTACAGTGTCAGTACTGGGATATTAACCCAAGTGCCAGATGTGGGAACTGAACCCACAGCCCTCTGATCTCCCAGCCTCAGAGGCGGGTGTGCTACCTACTGAGCCACTGACACTGACAATTCTTGGGGATCGAGGTGGACACAGTGGAGGAATGTTTTCGCCTTCCAGGGAACAAAGTCAAACAGCTCAAGGGGCTATTTGCCCTAGTGGGGCGGAGGAGGAGGGTGCTGCTGGTACAGATACAGCAACTACTGGGGCACCTTAATTTCACCTGCAAAGCCATAAGCCCGGGCAGGGCATTCACTAGGAGGTTAGGGAGGGTCTTGGGGAAAACAAAACTACCACATCATTGGGTGGACATCAGCAGAGGGGTGAAACAGGATTTAATGGTTTGGGAGACATTCCTGGAATCTTATAACGGAGTGACTTTTTGGCAGGAGGAGTGGGCTCCCAACATAGACCTTGAGCTGCACATGAATGCAGCTGGAGGCCTGGGGATGGGGGCCGATTTCCAAGGGAAATGGATATCAGAGGCATGACTGGGCCAATGATGGGAATGGGGTTGGACAAAGGACATCACATTCCTCAAGATCTTCTCAATATGGGTAGCCTTGGAAGTGTAGAGGCACGGATGGCTGGGCATCACATAGTTTTTGGTGCAACAACAAGGGTGTGGTCGATGTGATCAATAGACAGACTGGCCAGACGTAATCTAGGGATAGTGCTGAGGGTATGATACTGTTGGGGTTATGGCTTAACCTGTCCTTTAGGGTGAGACACATTGAGGGGGCTCAGAATGAGGTAGCTGACTGTCTTTCTCATTTTCAGATGGAGTGGTTCTGAGAGCTGGCACCACAAGCCACACTCACCTGGACCAGGGTTCTGGAGCAGCTGTGGGAGATTGGAGAGAAAAGGCCAGGGCTTTTTATAGGGGATCATGGGCAGCGGGCACCCTAAGGGCTTATGAGAGGGTGTGGGTGAATTTCCAATTGTTCAGAACAGAAATGGGATGGGAGACAGTGGACCTAGCCAAGGAGGGATAGGTAATGCAATAAATGGTTAAAAAATGGGACGAAGGTGTAGTGCACGCCACCATGGCAGTACAGCTGGCAGGAAACAGCTGGGATTCCATAGCTAGGGGGTGGGTAGATGTGACGAGTGGCAGGGTCATCAAGAGGATGATGTCAGGCTGGCAGAGGTGTCAAGGAGGGTGGCAGGATGGGAGACGGCCTCTGATGGGCCTCTCCTCACAAAGGTATTGCTGGCAGTGGGCCAAGTCTGCTATTTGGCAAATGAGGCCTGCCTGTTCAAGGCCATATTTACAGTCATGGCAAAGGGGCTTTCCGAGTTGGGGAAATGGTAGCACCCAGAAAGGGAGCAACCAAGGTGGGGTTAAAGGAGCAGTGTGTGATTTGGGGAAGGGAGAAGGTAACAATTTTACTTAAGAAGTCTAAGATGGATCAGCAGGGAAAAGGTGCCACCATGGAGCTGTTGAAGGAGGGGATGGTGAACATCTGCACAGTCCAGGTGATGGAGGCCTATGCGAGAGTCAGAGGGAATGTAGGAGGTCCTTGGTTTGTACATGGGGACGGGTCTCCGGTGACAGGGTTCCTAGTGGAAGCAGTCCTAAAAAAGGCATTAGCATTTGTAGGCGAGAACCCCAATGAGTTTGCTCCCCATTCCTTCCAGATTGGTGCAGCTTCGGAGGCAGCCATTTCAGGGGTGGGGGAGAAGAAGGTCAAGAGAGTAGGGAGATGGACATCAAACTGTTATAAAAGATATGTAAGGTGTAGACAGTGTCTAATTGGTGTCCCCCTTTTCACCCCCACAGCAGGCTACAAAAGGCAAGTGTGGATCATTGGGTACTCATTTATCTACTGGGCAGAAAGATTTTCAGTGGCCACTAGGATGGGCATGCAGCTGCGACTGGGAATCAATCACGCAAAAGTGAAATGGAGGGGCCTGAGGGACATGAGGAGGACACAGCTGCTGCCACTATTGGATAAACTGCAGGGGCAGTGGGCCAGCCCAGACTGTATTATCATCCATCTAGGGTCAACGACTTGGGGGACATGCCCTGGGGATCTTTGAAGAAAGACATTATAGCAGATCTCAAAAAGATAAAAAGCTGGTGGCCCTGGGTGGTGATTGGGTGGTCTGAGATTATATCCCAGAGGGTATGGAGGAGGTCAAAGAAGCCCCAGGCAGTGGAGGTGGTGAGAAAATGTCTCAACAGGAAAGTGGCCAGGACAGTGATCGAGATGGGTGGGATTCACATGCACATACGGAAATAGCATTTGACCAAGAGGCAGTGTACAGATCGGATGGCGGCCATCTCATTGAGTTTGGCATGGGTTTGTTTCTGTGCCCTTTCAGGGAGATAGTAGAGAGCATAAATAGGTGGGGTCTGAAGGGCTAGCCTGCAAGGGGGGAGCCCCATCTTCCATCAAAAGTTGGAGATGGGGCAGTGGATATATTTGGGGGAGCAAGGGAAAACTGGGGGCAGATAGAGGAGGGAGGGTCAGAGACCATGGGCAGGGGGCAAAGGAACCTAGGCATAGGAGTAAAGGTGGGGAAGGACATAGAGCTAGGTGGTGGATCGCAGTGTCCACACCTGGCATGGGGGAGTGGTCCGGGTAACATGGCTCCCAATGGTGGTGAGAGAAAAGGGGGGCCAGATCACTGTGTCCAGGCCCTGAGAAGCATAACAAACAGGAGGAGAGCAGGATGAACAGACACAAGAAAGAAGATGGACTGTTACGTCCAAGGCCAGGGGGACTGTTATGTCTTAAATTGTAAATATGCTGATGATTTGGGATGTACAAACTGGCTGTGCCTAATGATCTAATATACAATACCAGTGAGCATCCAAAGCGAGATGGTTGAGGCCTCAGTTATGTCTGGCAGGGGATCTGGGGACAATGAGGTTTTGCCAATAAAAGGCAAGCCAATTTGTCCTGGGGTCCAGCCAGAGATATAGAGCCGGGGGGGGTAGGGATTGGGAAATTGACCTCACTGCAGGGTCAAATGACAAATCAGAGAGAGCTCCCAGGCTATTGGCCAGGGGGAGGGGCTGGGGGAGAGGTTCCACAACAAAGGGCAGCAGGGTTACTTAAGGTCAGGTAACCACAGTTCGCCCTCTTTTCTGCTGTAAAATTCCCACGCTCCCTCCCTAAGGGCGAACAAAGGAGTAATGAAAGGCACAGGCTACAAGGTTGGGGGGCACATGCAAGATGTGTCCTGGTGGGGGCCCTGCACGGACACATGGGCCGCAGATGGTAGCGGGGGGCCAGGGGGCTAGGTGGAGTCCCACTGGCGGGATGGTAAATTAAGGAGGCAAGGTTAATTTAGAAGGATTTCGGAGAGAGCAAGGGAAAACTGGGGGCATTGAGGGGAGGGTACAGACCATGGGCTGGGGCAAAGGAACCCAGGCATGGGAGCAAGGGGGCAGGGGAAGAACATAGAGCTAGGTGGTGGACTGCAGTGTCTACACCTGGCATGGGGGAGTGGTCTGGGTAATGTGGTACCTGATGGTGGTGGGTGAAAAGAGGGGCTGGATCATGGTGTCCGGCCCTGAGAAGCATGACAAACAGGAGGAGAACAGGATGAAGAGACACAAGAAAGAAGATGGGACTGTTACTTCCAAGGCCAGGGGGACTGTTATGTCTTAAATTATAAATATGAATTGTAAATATGTTGATGATTTGGGATGTACAAACTGTCTGTACCTAATGATCTATAAACAATGCCAGTGAGCATCCAAATGAGACGGTTGTGGTCTGAGTTATTCCTGGCTGGGGATCTGGGGACAATGATTATGTATGGGTTTGGAAATAGGAGGAAGGGCACCTTTAAAGACATTCTGTGTTTCTATATTTATTTTATTTAAACATAATTATTGTCCCTTAGTTTCTGTCAGGTTACTTTGTTCTCTTTTTCTGAAGGGTGCCAGAACCACAAACATTTGCATAGGGGACATTTCTGTCCTGCTTTATTCATTTTGAGGGGAAGGATTTACTAGTGGAATGACTTCTACAGAGTTAAAAGTGAAAGTGAAGCTGCTCCACTTTTACTGCTCCAATAAATGTTCCGTGAGAGAGAGAAAGAGAGAGTGCGAGCAACAAAGAGAGAGAGGAGTGAGTGCATTCCTGTTTGCAGACTTCACAAGCTCTCTCCTTCATAAAGAAAACTGGTATAACAATATTCTATGTCTGCTGTGATTATATTGCAATAAGAAAATAAAGGAAAAATAATTCAGAGGGCATTTTTTCCATAATAATTTTTATAATTTTTTTTCCCCAACATAACAGCATACAGTAACATGTTTTAAAATAAAGTAACAACTTTACACATTGAATCATGTTATCATACATTACATATACTAACCTTCAGGATAAATCAGAATAGACTGGGAGTTTTTTAACATAACTAGTTTTCTAGGGTAAACTCATTCAGTATAACAATATAAACTAAAATGTATGAGAACTTCAAGATTTTAAGAAGAATGCATATACTTAGAGTCTCAAATTCTCAATTCTAGTAGGACCCAGGTACATTATGAAGTTTCTAGGGCAATAAAAGGTGACCAGAAACTATTATATACTTCTAATGCATCCTGTAAATGATAATGTACCCTTTCATTGCTGGAAACAAATTCCATCTGATTGTACCACTCTTGTAACGAAGGGACTTCAGTGTCTTTTCAGTATCTTAAAATTAGTCTCTTAACACTAAGGCAAGTCTGACATATTCAAACTTTTTGTAAGTTGTTTAGCTCAGTACATTCAGAAAAAAACCCTAGAATAAATATTAATGGTGAATGTGGAAGCTTCAGTCCAGTGACTTGACTACATAAATGTATTACCTCTGTCCAAAGGTCTTATAATTTAGGACAGTCCCAAGCCATATGACTAAGATCAGCTTCTGCACGCTTACATTTCCAGCACTCAGAGTTTTTGCATGGCCCTATTGTAAAAGGCCTTTTAGGATTCATGTAAAATCTATGTAAAATTCTGAACTGTATGAATCTACCTTGTAATTCCTTAAAGGCCTTATTAGCCATCCTCCAAGTGGATCCCCACTCAGTCATAGAAAGTGTCACTGCAGGTTCTTCTTCTCATGAAAGCTTGGCCTTAATTGTCGGACAAGAAAGCCAGGCATTATTTATAAGCAACTTGTAAATATGGCTAGCACCCCTCCTGAGTGACCCTAGTTTAATTAGATGATTCCGTTCTGTAGTCTGTGGCAGGGAGTAGTTATCTGTCAAGCATCTATCCTTCAACAATTTCCTTAACCCTAAAAAAATGGAAGCAATGTTTTGAAAGGCCAAATCTCTCCTGAAGCTGCTGAAATGATAACAAAGTCCTAGTTCCTTGCTCAAATAAATGATGTACTTTTTTTGATTCAGCATCTATCCCAATCTGTGTTAGAGTCCCTTTCTACCCTTCATGAGAAATGTATTATCCAAAACAGGCATAAAAGGGAGAGCTACTGACTCTTTATTAACTATATTATTAATCTTTTTAGTGTTAGAACTGATCCTTATATACATGGGTTATATTTCACTGTTGGTGGTGTTGCTATTTATAATAGGTCTGTAAGAATATGTGGCTTAAGTAATTCCTTTTCCATATTTATCCATGAAGGTTGTTCCTGTTCTTATTTACTTTCTCTGTTGATGTGATTGAGTGTTTGTTTAAAAATAAAAGACAACTGATATTTTTCCCACCAAGTTAGAGTAAAGCCTCCTGTGTCTTATGGACGTCTCAGTTTTGTAATTCTAAGTCTCGGAGGACTATTCCCGCATAAGAATTTTCTAAACATGTTTTCCATATGTTTAAAAAACTTAGTTGGCATTATCCTGGGAAGGTTTTGAAATAAATAGAAGATTTTGGGGGCCGCAATCATCTCGACTACATGAATCCTACCCCAAAGGGATAAGCTGAGTTTTTCCCCACCTAACTAAGTCCAATTCGATATCCAGTAGTACTGGATCATAATTAAGGTCCGCAATGTTCCTAAGATCCATTGTAATTTGTAAGCCTAGATTAGTTATTATTGGTTTGAACCATTTCCTTTCTAATTTGTTAGTTAATTCTTTCATTGTGGATTCTGCCAAATTATTGGATAACACCTGAGTTTTCCCCAAGTTGATCCTTAACCCTAATACTATTTCAAAGTCTTCCAACAGTTTTTGCACCAAGGAGCAAGATTGCACTGGCAAACTGAGTGTGGGTAATAAATCATCTGCAAAAGTGAAAGATTTATGCTCCATTATTCCTAATTTCATTCATTTGATGTTTAGCTTGTTATCTATTAATCTAATTAAAGGTTCAAATGCAAGAATAAATACAAATGGAGAGAATGGGCATCCTTGTCTGGTCCCACATTTTAATTTAATCTCTGGTGATAGCATACCATTGGTTATGACCCTCATGGTAGGTTCATAATATACCATGGCAACCCATGAGATGAAGTTATACCCAAAGCCAAACTCTGAAAGAGACCTAAGCATGTAACCCCAGTTTAATGAGTCAAATGCTTTAAGTACTGTATATCCAATGATAAGGCCACAAGGGGTTCTTTATTTTTACTACTCCACCATATTAAATGAAGGAGCCTAGGTATACTATCCACTCCTAATCTATTCAGCATAAACCCCACCTGTTGTAGTCCTACCAACTTAGTAATAACACGTTGTAATCTCATGGCCAATATTGTTGTTAGAATTTTGTAGTCAGAGTTCATTAAAGAGATTGATCTATAGTTGGAACAGTCCATAACATCTTTATCTTTTTTGGGCATGAGGGTTATGGATGCTTGATTCATTTTGGAAGGTAGTATTTTATCCTCCCATGCTGATCTAATTGCATTATGCAAGTGAGGTGCTATTATGTTAGTAAGTTTAACATAGAATTCCCCCAGGAAACCATCCAGACCTGGTGTTTTGCCTATTGATAATTCCTCAATAGCCTGTTGAACATCAGTAATTGAAATCACTTTTTCAAGGTCCTCTTTTCTCTTTGAGATAACAGAGGAAAATTGAGATTCTTGAAAAATGTGTCTAGTTCTTTATTGTCATCTGTCCCTTTCCTTGCATATATGTTACTGTAAAACATCTGAAATTCCCTGTATATTTCCTGCTTACTTGTAAGTATCCTGCCTTGTACATCCCTGATACCCGGAAAAAAATGTTTTTGTTTTATTTTCTTAAGCCTAAGTTCCAGTAGCTTACTGGCTTTGTCTCCTGCTTCCCAGTATCTTTGCCTAGTTCTGAATAGGGCATATTCAGCTTTTTGTGAAAGGATATTATTAATTTTACCCCTCAGCACTGTGACTTTGTGTAGAAGATTATGCTGCTGAGTCTTAGCAGGCTTACATAGCTTTTCTAGGGATTCAAGTTCTGATTGTTTTTCTTTCAGTTTGTTTTCCCTTTCTTTTTTCCTATTAGAGGAATAACTAATAATTCTACTTCTGATATAAGCTTTGTAGGCTTCCCAAAGACAACTCTGTGTTACCTCCCCATTATCATTAAGTTCAAAAAATACTTCAGATTATTTTGTTACCCACTCTATAAAGTTTTTTTTCCTTGAGCAAACCAGAATTTAATCTCCAACTATGAGTTTTTTTCATGTCACCACTTATTAACAGTGTCACATTTATTAAACCATGGTCTGAAACAACAATGGTATCTATTTTTGCATCTACCATGGACTGTATAAATCTGTTGGTTGTAAAAATATAATCCAGTCTGCTAAAGGAAAGGTGCCTGTTAGAATAAAATGAGTAGTCTCTACCTTGAGGATGTACCATCCTCCATGTGTCTATAAGACACAAATCTTCCAATATTTTTTTTAAAGAGGCCCTCGCCTTGATAGATGACTATATTTGCTTTGTTGATGATCTGTCTAGAATGGGATCTAGAATTCCATTAAAGTCCACTGCTACTATCAGTTCATAATCTAAGAAATTGCCTAGCAATACTGTAAGAGTATTGAAGAAATTTTCCCTGTTCTTGTTAGGTATATACATAGCAAAGGGCAACCTTCTGTTCATCTAAGGTTCCTGCTAGAACTTGATACCTGTCCTCTTTATCTACTGTATGTGAGTGTTTGCAAAAATTGATTCTCTTCCTAATGAGAATTGAAGTACCTCTTTTCTTTGTAGAATAACAACAGTGTTCTGCTTGCCCCACCCATGCACTTTGTAACTTTTCAGCTTCCAGCTGGATTAAGTGATTTTCCTGTAAAAAGGCTATGTCTGACCCTCTTTTTTTTGAGATAGGTCAATACCTTTTTACATTTGATAGGCGAACCCAACCCTTTAACATTCCAAGAAGTAATGTTGTAAGAAGTAATTGTACCAAAATCCTTGTGTCAGCCTTTACCCCTTAGACTGAAAAACTCACTTATTCTAAAAGTAATGAAATGAGCCCAATATACAGAATTACCTTAGCTTACAATATTTAGGAAAGAATACTACTATTAAGTTATCTGAAAATAAAAAGACACAACTATATAAAGTTTCAAAACCAATTCGAATAATAACTTGCAGTCCTAGTTATATAAAAGTAGAATATCCTTGATAACACAAATTACTTATAATAAAATCGATAGAAAGTAAGATATCATGCCTTATATTGTAAAACAATCAAAAACATTTTATTCTGTTGATAGTAGAATGTAGGTTACCGCTAATACCTTTGATACACCAAACCCAAATTAGCCCAAGGTGGCACAGGTACTATCGATATTGTGAGCAAATGTAACAGCAACCTGATATCAGTCAGCTTTATACAAAGTGAATATAACCATTTGTATACTTGAATACGGAATTTTTATATCCTGTGTTCTATAGCTGGAAAGGCTGCTAATGATTCTAAAATGAAGAGATGAATGCAGGAGTCTAATGTTCTTGACAGAAAAAGAAGAAAGGGAAGAGAAAAAGAGGAATGAATACCAAGATGTTAAGAAATGTTGAAACAATATCACACTTTGCAATAAACGAGTAGACAAAATAATATTAAAAACAGATGTGATGGTGTGCTGACTTAAACATTTGTTCTGTTCCATGATGGTTTTGTATTTTAAGGCAGATCTGCTAGAGGCTAATGAGAGCTCAGGGTGACCACAATTATATGTATGCCTCCTTAAATTATTTATTTACCCAACCAGTGTGTGTGTAGTGCTCCAGCCAGTCATGTCTGCATTAATGTCAATTAGCCTTATTTCCTCTATTGCCAAATTAATGTCATACCCCCAACACTTCCAGATATATTTAGCAGCTTGAGTTGGAATAGTATGAATATTTCCATTTTAACTGCAGCACTTACTAACAGATATAAATATGCAAAAGCATTGACACATAACATACAATATATAATATGGACACACACACATAAGACATAAAGAGAATCATTCATGTTGAGTTAAAGTTTAGATTGAGATTGGATTTAGATACAAGTCCCTCAGGCTCCTTTAACAAACTAGCATTCATCAGTCTGCAATTACATATCTTTTTATAACGCTATATCAGCAACTCTCCACGCTATCCACTCTGTTGGAAAAAAATTAATAAATAAAATTCAAGGAACCAAAAGCATTTACAAAAGTAAATATTAGCTGTTTTTTGATAAAATTTTATTATATGCAGCTCGTCTGAAAGTTCCAACTGTTTGAATTCAGCATGTCCCCTCCAGAAACGCTTTTCAATATACCATCCTTACAGGAAACTCACTACATCGATTGGCCCAAGAATTACAGTACAGGATTCATACGAGACATGACAAATTTCTCACCTGTACCCAATCCCAAAAACTTCTTGTTATCACCCTCCTTTCCTTACGGCCTTTCATATTGGTAATGAAGTGTGCAGTCTACATGAAGGAGGAAGTGCCGCTACCAGAATTTCTGTGACCAAACTACCTGAATGGTTCTGTAAAGTTCCCTTGGAAGATGATTTTTTCAGTGAACACTCCATTGCATTACACTCCCTATGTATGATGTTGGTCTCTCTCCCTTTTTTCTGCTCCATAGTAATCCACAATGAACTTAATTGAGTGCTGTATTTACTTTTACCCCATTTTCTTGGATTTGGAGCTGATGCTGCTGGTCTTGGAATGTTCGAAGGTCGCTGAGTTTATCTGGATTTCCTATGGATCCCAGGTGCATTTGAGCAGATTTCTTGAGTGCTAGTTACTGATGCATAGGTATAAGGAGTTGTAGATTGCATGGAGGAGGTCTGTGAGTGCTGTGCAATTTTCTCCATGTGCTATGACATCAAATTCACAAGGGAAGCTCCAGCATGAGGGGATGACTGAGTGCAAGTGGTAGGACTGGTCCCAAGCACTGATCTTGAATTTGAATGGCTTTTAATAAGAGAAGCCGTTTGTTCCCCAAATGACTTCAAGTTTTGTAAACTACTGTATGTATGTATTTCCAGACTTCAGTCACCAACTCACATTTAACAACTCTCCCCCCTTCTTGTTGTATTACTAGAGTTGCAGGGTACAACAAATAATACTAGATCACATATCTCTGTAGTTGCTGTTTAACATCCCAGAATAGTTTCCTTTTATTCATCACCTCCACAAAGAAGTCCTGATAAATGGAAATGTGTTCTCCCCTCCAGTCTATAGGCATGTGCCTCCTTGCCAAAAACAGTATTTCTGCTTTTACTGTAATTCTTAATAAGTATATAATTATAGGTCTGGGTTTGCTATTTTGGTATTTTGGACCTAGCGATCTATGGGCCCTTTCAATTTCCAATGCCTATGGCCATTGGTGATCAAGTATTTCTGGGAGAAAATTCTGAAGAAACTGAATCATATTTGGACCTTCTAGCCCCTCCGTCACCCCTAGTATTCTAATATTGTTCCTGTGATCTTTATTCTCAAGATCATCAACCTTCCCTTGCAAAAAATAAATTTGTGAGCTTTGTTTCTGAGTGAGCTGTTCAAGATAACAAACAGAATTAGTGAGTTCAAGGATTTTACTGTCATTACTGTCAGTCCTGATAGACAGTTCTTCAGTATTTTTACCAAGTGTGGTAGAGCTAGCCTTGATGTCAGCAATATCTAAGTGCATTCCCACTAGCATCTCTTTTATTTGGGCCATATCACTTTTTCTAACAGCATTGTTCACCTGTCCAGACATCAATTGCTTCTTAGTTTCCTGTGCTCTCACACTGGCGGCCTTCATTTCCAGTCATGCTGTAACGTAACGTGATCCCTGGTATGCCTGATTGAAGACTGACAGCTGACAGAAAGACAACTGAAAGATCAAAAAATGCACAGCAGACTGCAGTGGGTTTAAAACCTACAGATTCCTTGACGAAAAATTAAGTAGATCTTCTGTTCCAGTTCGTATTGCGGCAAAATTACTTTTATAATCACTAAAATATGCTGAAAGTTACCCAGAGTCAACGTTCAAACTGCCATTCACTCTCAGCGCTAGCTCATACTCCATTCAGAGGACATTTCATGCAGAAGCACCTTCTGTATAGAAAAGTTAAAGTGACTACGCTCTGTGGCAAAGTTCTCTTTTATTTTGTGTTTCCTCTAGTCCGAGTTCTGTGAACATAAAAAAAAAACTCCTTTTTTCTGTGGATTTATCACGTCCCCCATGGTTCACTTGATTTCCTCTATTCAGTGTTTTAAAAATTAACAGGGAAGGTTTTACTTTCAGAGCTGCATTTGGCAAAAAGTGAAAGTAAAAGAAATCTACTCTGTTCCATTCTGATTCCTTTAAGTATAAAACAAAAGTCCCTTTCCATTGTATGCAAACAGATTCTCCGAGCCTGAGTTATTTTGCATTTTACATATAGAGGCAAATGACTCAACCTTAAACAAGTGGAGTGGCTTACTGCAATAAAAGTGAAAGTAAAAGCTGCTTCATATACAGCCCTTAGATCCTTCTGTCTGGGCTATTTATTTTACAGTTTCTGTGCATTTCTCATCAAGAGTATCAGCAACGTTCCTGAAAATAACTTCTTAAATAAAAGGAAACATCTGTATGTTATTTATCTATGCACTCTGCAATTTCAACATTGTAGCCTGCATTCATGAAGGCACTGCAAGCACTTTATGACAATGACTTTAAGAATATCTAATTGTATAAAGCATTTGGAGCACTTTATCTCTATGAGCACTTTATGTATGCATCCATTTTTACAGCAGCATAGTGATGTCACCATGCTAACATATTGCTGTGAGGAAGGGACTGGGAACTATTTAACAGGACAGTGAGAATGTGGTCTGCCATTTAGTAATCTGGATGGCTGCATGATTCATATTACTCTGCTGTTCTCTCCATTTACCACAGTGGTATGTGTGTGCACGTGCAACCCTGTCTGCAATGTGTAGCACTGTTTCTAGAGCCCTTTAAATAATTGTGCTTGCTAAAAGAGCTTAAGGTGGTAATGGCTGTAATTTCTATTGAGACACATTCATCATTTTAAGAGAATATAAGATAAATAGCTATGGAACAGTTAACTTCCATAAACAATGAAAAGAGTATTTTTTTTCAATGGCACTTACTTCCTGCACTCTAGTATTACATTCTATTGTGTAGTAAAATTCCAGTCTTTGCTTCAGCTTGATTTACCATTACAGCATTTTGCCTTTAAAGAGTTTGCTTCTATTATGTGCTTATAATTTTTTATTGCTTCATATTTACCTGATTCTGTGGTATATGTGTTGATTTCCTGTGAAATGTGCCTTTAAAAAATATTTATAATAATTATATAGTTAATGAAGTGTTCCTTTTCTGGTGTTTTATTGGTTTCAACTGCCCCTGTTCTCAGATTACCTTGCAACACATTTGGGTCTTAACCTTTGATTATGCTGATCTTCAACCTTCTTGGGCAGGATTCACAAAAGGGATACACCCAGCACATCTGAGATGCACTGGGGCATCCACAACATGTGCCCAAAGGTGATTCTGGCAGGGGACCAATGTGCTGGTGCAAGCCCAATGTGCCAGCGCATCACAGGTGCACTGCATACCACCAGTAATGATATGCAGCACATCTGGAGGGGCTGTGAAGGAGGCATGCCCATGCATACTGGTGCAACCCCATTCACAGCCCTATTCTGTTGTGCATCCCTGGGGAAAGTCCAAGGAGGCACCACAGAAAGATAAGTCTAGAAATTCTAGAATTAAGTGGGTGGCCACCCACTGGCAGGCTGCCATACTGCAGGCAGCAGCACAGCAGCCTGCCCACCTGGCAGTCCAGTGATACCCCCATCCCAAGCCCCCATAATCAGCTGCTTTTAGCAGTGGCAATGGTAATGCCAGAACCCCCACCCCATGCCGCCCTCCACAGTGGTGGTAGAGGAAATGAAGATCCCACCTCCCAATCCCAAGCCCCCATTAAAGCATCTCTCTGTGGCAGTGGTAGAGGAACTGAAGATTCCCCCTCCCAGCCCCAAGCCCCCATTAAAACTGCTCTCTGTGGTAGTTGGCTGGTGCAGACAGCACCCCCCAAGAACCCCAACCCACCTCTCTCCCCACCCCAGCAGGGTCCCACTGTTGGTGGGTGGTGGGAGAGGAACTGAAGATCTCCCTTCCCTGCCCCAGGCCCCTGTTAAAGCCACTCTCCATTGCAGTTGGACAGTGCAGACAGCACCCCCAAACACCCCAACCCACCTTTCATCATTTCTGCAGGGTCCCACTGTCAGGCAGCTCAACCCAGCCATACAACTACAATGGCCACCCACAAACAGAGCTGTCTGAGAATGACTGCTACATATAGCTTCCAAAGCCCATTGGTACACCAATGGGCTTTGTTGTACATGCTGTCATTCTTGGGACAGCTCTGTTGGTGGGCAGCCATGATGATATGCAGGTGGGGTTGAGCTGCCTGCTGACAGTGGGACCCTGCAGGGGTGGGGGAGAGGGGTGGATGGGGTGCTGGGGGTGCTGTCCACACTGGCCAAACTGCCATGGAGAGTGGCTTTAATGGGGGACTGGGGCTGAGAGGGGGGAATCTTCAGTTCCTCTCCCACTGCCATGAAGGACAGCTTTGACAGGGACTTGGGGCTGGGAGGAGGGAATCTTTAGGTTCTCCACTACCGCTACCAAAGGTGGCTTTACCGGGGCTTGGGGTGGGGGGGTTCTGCATCTCCTTTACTGCTTCCTGGAGCAGCATTCTATGGGGGCTTGGGGCAGAGGGCATGCTTGTGCACCAGTACGGCTGTGGGGAGTGGCTTTTCTCAGGATGGGGTCGAGCCAGGGAGAAAGGGTGTCTACAGTTCAATGCATTCCACCAGGTGTATCCCTGCAGGTGAAATGCAAATGGGGCCATAATGGCATGCTAATGGCCCCATTGTGCCATGCATGCCTAAGGGTCTCATTTGCATGCCCCTGGCTATGAATAGCATTTTTGGGCACAGGGCATCCTAAGATGAGCTGCCCCAAAGGCTTCACAGCCTAACATGGGGGATGTGCTGGTGCAGTGGGGCACATCTGTGCTATTCACAGAGGGGATATGCTGGGGGCATCTCTGTGAATTGCCAAATTTGCACTCAGTGCATCTCCCCTGCCCCGGGCAGCTGAGATGCACTGAGCACATATTCTTTGTGAATGCTGCCCCCTTGTGTGCTTTTACATACATGGAAGTTGACATTTTATTTTCTTGTTCATTCCCATAATGATATTGTGTTTTTGCAGAGTTTTTTGCAAATTCCTCACCTCTTTCATTTAATTTTGCTGTCCAATGTCCACCTCCACATTTGCATTTTTTATTTCTATTTGATCAAGCTTCACAGCATGTAAGGCTAGCAACAGTGGCAGCTCCAGCTTCTGTTGCCTACCAAGTCACTGGCTGGGTACTGCAGTTGGAAGCCAGTGCACCTATTATGACCAGAATGGAAGGCATATGTACATGTTCATGTGTACTTGCTTATTGTAGTATTTGAACTAATGATGAAAGTTTTGTTTCTGAAAATAAAAATGCAATTTCCATTTTTTTTTACAAGGGGGTGGCCCTGATTCTCCTGTATTGGGGTGGGGGTATGGATGGCCTGGCTTCTCTTGGCTTGGGATGGATGGCTCTGCTTCTCCTGGATCTGGGAGGGGGTGGATGGCCCTGCCCCCTGCTTACTCTCTAGCAGGAGAAGCAGGACCACATGGCCCAGAAGATAGGGCCAGCCCACAAGCCAGGAAAAGCAGGGCCACCCCCCAAGCCAGGAGAAACAGGGAGGTACCCTTCCCCCAAGCCATAAGAAGCAGGACCATCCTCACCCCCTTAAGCCAGGAGAAGAAGGGCCTCCCCCCAGCAATAAAAGCAAAGCTATTCCCCCTGGGTTTAGGAGAAGAAAAGCCATCCCCATCACCCGAACTAGAAGAAATGGCCATCCGAAACCTTTCCAGTAGGTATTCACCTACCAAAACATCCCTCAATGGATTGGCCACCTACAGTGGCAGGCCAGGAGATTGAGGTCCATGCATTCTTTCTTTTGAGTCTCTCCCCCTTCCTTACCTCCCCACAGTACTGAGACATTTTCAAATAAACCCAGCCACTTACCTTAATGAAAATGCACAAGCAGTCAGATCTGTCTCTCTGGTTCTGCATAAAGTCTCTTTCTTGGCTGTTTTTGCTGTTGGCAAGGACTTTTACTTCAGGGTCTGACTCTGTGCTGCAGCTACTGGCAGGGCAGGGTTGCTAGCTGGTGCTGCTCTCTCTCTCTCTCTCTCATTACTGACCAGAATGTGCTCTAGTATTTTATGAAAAAAAAAACAGCATAGTACAGCTCTTTTTAGGTTAGCTAAACTGCTGGGTTGGGAGGGGGCTTCTGTGCTGCAACTTGCATGCAATGGCAATGCAGTTCTGGTTTAGTGGGCATGGTTGGCTGGGTGACTCGTGATTCAGGTGGCTAGGCAGTCACCAGGAGCCACACTGCAGTGCCACTCTCTGACCCCAACACCGGGCACCCAATTGTGGGGTTGGATGGTAAATTAAAATGAAAACAAGTAACCATTTGCTGCTTAACCCTGTTGCCACTAAACTTCCCTAGTTCTGACACCAAGTGTCTAAACCTAGAGTCAGACAGTAAATGAAAAAAATAAGCAAACAATGACAGCCAGTCCCTGGTGCTGCCAGCTCTCCATTCTAACACTAGGTACACAGCCCTTTGGTCCAACAGTCAATGAAAAAAAGTAAGCAGACAATGGGAGTTCATCTCCAGTGATGTTTTAGAAAGAAACTTTAGTTGTTTTCTGCATTAATCTATTGTAGTATTGCTCCCTGCTATTCATTGTACTGTTGCACATGTGTGTACTTGCCACTTGTACATCAAATAAAAAGCAGCATTATTCCATAGTCAGCAGTAAAACTTTAACACGCTTAATAGATAAGCATATGGTAATTCATAGGATGAATACTAGAAACAACAAAAGTGCAGTAGTCTGTAACATGGTGGACCCTGTCATGAATGGGTGCCCGGATCTACCCTCACCCCCCATATGTGTTTGCACAGCTTTACAATAGATGAAATATGAAAATGAGTTTCTGATGCCCCAGAGATGTTGTAAATGTGGCTGCCTGTAGAAATAAAGCTTATTTTGGCAAAAAGCGCCAAATAAAAGGCCCCTACATGTTAAAGCATGGGAAAATATGGAAACTCCCCATTGTGTAATCTCACAGGAAATGGGAATTTCCCCCCAAAAGTGTGATGTAATCCCTAGGGTATAAATAGTGCTCGCCACTCGGGGAATGTGAGATAGTCGAGTCAGTCTAGTGCTGACAGTGAGCAGCGAAGGACCTGCTTGTGGAGTTTGCTGTTTTCACAACAGAATTGAGAAGTGTAAGAAGGGATTACACTTAGGGTATCTTGGCTGAAATAAAGCTGCAGCCTCTGTTGATGGAAGCAGAGGGCTGAATTATTGTGTTGAATTAATCAGCTGTTATTTTTATTTCTGTAGTGTTTTCCTATTTTTATTTATCAGAAATACATTGAGAATCACACTTGTGCATTTTTATGCACTTTGCCTTTAGTTGCTGTGTCTTTGTATTCCACACCATCACATAGTGCAATGAATATCAGGGAGCAATGCTATGCCAGATCGGGGCTAAAACAACTAGTGTTTCACTCCAGAAGCAGAGTTTTATCAGAGCTAGTTACTTAATGCAGAAATGCCCTTATATTATCTGGCACTAGGTCTGAATAGCACGTGTATGAACAGTGCTGTCAATAACAGCACCTTCCATACAGCACTATGCAAAACAGTGGCAGGAACAAATGCCGCAAGTAAAGGCAATGCCACTGGCAGCGGTCACAAAGCACACTGATGACTACCGGTCCAAACACTTATTTTAGTGGGGGATCTGCCCCCCCCCCCAACTCCCACCTTAACTAAAATAATCAACTCTGAGTTGGAGATGGATTTTGGGAGAAAAACTAAATTTTGAAAGCCATGATTAGAACTCTGATCTCCACCACTATTGTGGCCAAGCAGCTCCATGTCTCGGTCCTCTCTGCCACAGCAGCAGCTCATTCATCATTTTCATTTTCAATTTCCCAGCCCTTGTCCTCTTCCTAGTACTATGGACAGCGACCTGGGTAGTGCTTACTGCACAGCACTGTTAAATCACTATCGCTGTCTGTGGTACGCCATTCAGACATTGCTGTTTTTTCCTTATGCTATATTTGTAGCACTATTGTAACCAGTTATTATATTATCCACCACCAGTGATATGTACAAATAAAAAATGTAAAACAATGAATATGATGCATCCACAGGATACGAGGAGGCACTTATAAAATTACAACCGGCAATTAAGATAATGAAAAGTATAATATCAAACCTGGTATAATCTACCCAAAAGGCATATTTTCACAGTTGGTTAGTGCATGTAACTATGAAAAAAGCTTTACATATAAATTACATTATCAGGAAACATAAACAGTACAGAAATCCATTTTGTGGATGTTGGTGTGAAGCAATGAGGATATAAAATTGACAAGTATGCATTTATACGTCACTTCTCTTGAGAGACATTTTCTTTAGGATTGTGGAATCAATGAACTCTGTAGTACAATGATGCCAAATATCAGGAATCTATTCTAACACATTAGATAAAAAGTAAGTCATTATTATATCAGTTGATCAGCCATAATTGATCTATACCTTGGGGGCTCGCTATAGCCCAGGTATGAATGATTGCTGTGATCTTGTGCATTTTCTGTAAGATTTCTTTAGACAATCTTTATTTCCTATATATAAAGATAGCAGGCATACTTTTTTTTATTATAATACAGTGGTGGTTATCTAAAAGTTGCCTACCTCGAGGTACCAGTGAGGCACTCAAATTTCAATTTGCGTTTACTGTAATGTGATTCTGCCTCGGTATATCTGGGTATACCTCAGTACTAAAAAGCTTCTAATTATACCTCAGTATTGAGAAACATTTATGTGGCTACCCCTGTATGATTATGACTAAATGAGCATCTGGTATAATAATCTCCTGCTTTTTATTGTTTTTTTAGAATACATGTGTAACCCTAAGTGGTGCTACCCTAAGGGATACTACCCCTGCTTGTTGACTAAGCGCAGGTTGAGGGACCTGAGTTCTGTGAATGGGTGCCTCCACCTGGAGGACAGGGTAAATGGTAATGTAGCTGCTATGGGTACAGCCTGCTAGGACACTGATACCCAACCCAATCCCTCTAGTGGCCAATGCATGTCTGCAGTAATACAATCACCATAAACATAGCAATGCACTGTTAACGCCACACTTGTTGCACTTACCACCAGGGCTGGATCAGCTGGAACAGCCCTGGAGACCCCCTGTAAAACAATGCCTGCAACAGTAAACATCAATATCACAGTACTTTCTATTCAGAGGTACACCACAACTAGTTTAAGTGCAGAAAGATTCAGATCTGATTTATTGAGGGGGCTTGAACAAGGGAGGGGCAGTAATGTGACATTTGATTCTGGTTCTGATTTAATCAGGCTAAGCATGCATGCCTCTAAGTGTCCTTCTAACACAGTCACACCCTGAGTACTCAGATGTCTTACAGACTAGTCTGAAGCATTACACCGGGTAGGCCGGTGTTGCAGCTGTTGTCGGGGCACTTAGGAAGGAAAACACAAAATGCACTTTTACCTTTAATTTGTAATCTGGAGCCATATGGCTCAGTCCAAAATGATTAGCAACAAAAATTAAATTAGACGACCCTCTTTGATTTGAGCTTTGTTGTAAGGAGCTACCCTGACGTTTACTAATGCTACCTGGGTTGGGCTGCAGGATGGAGGAAATGGAGACCTCAGGATGAAGTGTTGGTTTGCCAGGAGAAGCAGGGCCTACACGATGCACCGAGGTGTCATTCCTGTTCATTGGGGTTCATCAGGGAAGCTAAATCTCCAGGCAGGTCTCTCATCAGGTGTAATTCTATGGCATGAGAGCGGCAGTCTAGGCTGAGTTGGTGAATCCCAGACCATGTGAATGAATCGAATACAGTCACGTGAAGTTGCTGGATGCAGCCTCCAGCTAGCGTGACACAGTCAGCAAGGTGGGGAACCAAATTACGACCCACACTCCACATTCAGCACACTTACAGTAAAGGCAAGTAAATACCACAATTCGGTTGACAGTCGGAGTGCAATTGACAGTATCTTTGCGCAAACCATATGCTCTGCGGTTGTTTCAAGTCCTGACAGGCTGATCGCACCGAGGCAAATCTTCAGTCCACTTCAGGTGAAATTCACTTTGTCACAATTCAGGTTCTGATCAGAAAAGTTGCAATTTGGGATACAATCCGATTTCAAACTTAAGGTCTCTTCACTTGGGAAGATGTTAGCAGGCAGGCCAGGCACAGCCTTCCTGCCAATTTCCCCTGCACACCACACAGGAGCAGCTTCTCAAATTACTCAAGCTATTCACTCTCTCAACTCCAAACTCACACTGACTCACTGATGCAGGCAGCATGGAACTTTCCCAGTGATTCAAAAGGTTCAGTTGGTTGATCCATCTGTTTGTCACAGCTAGGGCTCCCCCTCCAGGTCCATTTAGGACCCAAACTATAAAAACTACAATTACTGCAGAAATTCACTCCCACGAGACCCCTGGGGCCAGTCTCCATTTTAGTGTCCCCAAAGGCACTGATTGGTTCAGACTGGCAGTCTAGAACCAAGATGGTGGTGCAATACAGAAAGTCCATACTGCAAAGGAAGGCAGGTTAGACGAAGTACGATATTATTATTATTATTAAATCAGGTAATCAGCAAACAATTGCAGTTCCTAATAGAGCTCCCTCTGTGCAACTAGCAATGACAAAATGGAGCAAATGCACTGCAGCCTGGGTGGGACTCAAGCCTAGAAACACTCAGCCCCCACTTAGACTAATTATATACTATGAAAATGATGCCTCTTAAAGAGACAGGCACAGAGGCTAATAGAGCACTCACATGCAAGCACTTTTAAATGGTTAGAACACAGAATGCCAAGCTGGCAGTGGGCATTGGGCAAGCCCAGGAAGACATTTTAGGAACCCCCATTTGTGGGGGGGGGGGGTTACACATGCCTGACATTTGTATTTTGTATCGCAGAGTTAATTGGAACCACAGTGCTAGAGAACATTTTATATATATATATTATACATGAACACCTAAACATTTTATATCCTCAGGGCTTCATCCCAACATGTGCAACATGGACTTCGATATAAATTTATATTTACTGTTATTGTGTTTTATATGTAAAGCATTTTTAATACTTTCATCTACTAACCAACTGTTGCAAATATGCCTTGTGGGTAGTTAATACCAGGTCTGATATTACACTTTTCATTACCTTTATTGCCAGTTGTAACTTTATGAGCCTTCTCATATCCTGAGGATGTCACTTTAGTATCAGACTGCTAATGTCTCTTTCATATATGATACTGTATGCCATTTTACATGTAATATGACACATTTTAAATAGAATCTTTAACAAAAAAAAAGGTGATTCCTGATATTATGAACATTTACTCAAATCAATTTGCTGCGTATTGTGTCTGACTAGAATTTGTTTATTCAGGTTCCAGACTTCTTCCTTATTGGCTGTATTTATACATAGCTATAGTTATTTATTCCTTAGGCACAGCATACAGTTTTTTGTTTTCTTTTGGTGAGGGATGGAATGGTGAAATAAGGACAAAGAAAGAGCTTAGGGACAAAAAGGTAAATTCTGTTGTAGTTAGCAAACCTACTTCATCATTGGAAAAAAGAACAGGGTAGGTTTCAGGACATAATATTGTGCAACAGATTTAATAGTTGGAAAAAATGTATATGATAGTTGTCCCTCAGACCAATTATTTCTTCAGGTACAATGCAGGTCTACCACAGGCACTTGAAGAGGTATCTATTTGGGGTGGGAAAATATCCTTTTTTTCAAATATTCAGATGAATGTTTATATCCGGTGCCCCAAGTATTTGGAAATTTGGTATTGATGTTAATTATTATTGTACTCCTCAGGGGGAGTAAAAACTAGATTTGAGTAGAATGGGAAAATTTCTAATTCATGGAATTTCAATGAAATTTCCTTCAATTCTGTGAAATATTGTGGAATGTCTTTGGAATGTTTCAGGTTTCAAATTTAGCATTTTTGTGATAATACAACTGTCCTTTCTGCTAGAGCTCTGAAATGTGGAATGTGCACTCATTGTGTGGTAGGACAATGACATGCTATATATCATGATATTAAATTTGTCATGCTTCCTTCATTATAGGTGTTCCAACAATGTGCCAAATGTCATCACAATATGATGCATTGTCTCAAAGTTATATGTGCTCAAAACGTGTCACTTTATATTACATTTTGCAAGAAAGTTCATGAAAAACTTTCATCTGCCTAGAACTCAGGCACATTTGGAGCTAGATGTGTACATTATCACAAATAACCTTTCTGTAGTGCTTATAGAATTTTTCTAAATATGGAGAGAATTGGATTAGAGATTCTTATGTTACAGGGGTTCAAAACTTTACTATATAAATATTTGCAAAAATGTGTGAAAACTCTCAGAAATGTGGATGTTTGTATCTGCTCTGCCCTTGCAGGCATAGACTTAACATTTGACATGCTTACCCATAGTCAGTGTATCCTGGTGTCTAACACAGCTTGATTTATTTGTTTAGCAGTTTTAAATTTGCAGTAGAAAAAATATTCATTACATTTTCTCACATACTTATGGTAGTATATAGATGAAGCACTCAGCATTCTTTTTGGAATTTGTGGAATTTAACATTAACAATACACATATCATTATTTCATTTCATAAGCTGGGCTGAGCTTTTTGTAGGCTCACTGTTACTCTATGGGTGATTATCCCCCCCCCCCCTTCTCTTTTGGCATAACCAGATTGACTCAGTAGATCTACTGATCCCACTGATATCCTCTTTTATCTTTGCTGTGACAAACTCCCTTAAAACATGCATCACCTACTCCTTTTCCTATCAACCTATCCTGTTGGAATAACCAGAATGCTTCCTTCCTGCTGTCTGAGACATTTTCTTCCCCCACAACATCTTTTTGAGTTTAGTCCTATACCTATGTATACATCCTGCTCTCTGGATCATAAAATTGCTGAATGTGATCCTTAAATATTCTGCATTCAGGTTAGAATTGTTGACACTCTGTGTTTCCTTGCTCCAGCCTGGGGGTCTACCACTGGCATGTTACCCAGCTCAGCTGTCCATTTCTTGGTGAAACCGTGCATCTAAGTACTGAACCTAATAATCCCTGCACTACCTGCCTCTCATTTCCTATCTTTTAATTGGTATCCCCAAAAAAGGCTGAGTGAAATTAGTAAATTCCAGTTTTATGGACTTTTCATGAAATTCTACAGTTTTCACAATGACTCATTTGATTTGACTTTACATACAGGTGTTATTTTGCAGTTTCTGGCAGCAAGCAGTTAATGAAATTCACACACACACACACACACTCACAGCCTCCTTGTAAGATCAAAGAACCTGACAAATGTATTGGTATTGCATTCTCTAGTTTTAAAGTTTCAGGGGTTTATACATTTGTAGTTTGCATTCTTGCAAAATGTAATTTTTAAATGTTGTGAAAGTTTGACTACTTTTAATTCAATCTTATTTATAGCAGTAAATATGAGCTTTTTTTAATCAAAAATAAATAACCATGTGGTATAGTTGTTTAAATGTTCCAACTCTGACCAAATTTGATATGTTGTTTTAACATTAGTGAGAAATAACTGAATTTTGGTAATGTTTGGCAGGCTATAACTCAATCCCATTTGAAGCTAAAAGTCTGGCGTTATAGTAAATACCTTTAAATATGCAGTGATAATCAGTATACCAGTCAAATTTTATAATTTTCTAATGAATACTTTCAAAATTATACTAAAATTACAGAAATCAAAAGTTTGGCAAAATGTTTGGCTATCTATAACTCAGCCCCCATTGAAGATTGAGATTTAAAACATGGTGCATATATTCATGCTGGATGCTTCTCTAAACTGACACTGTGGAGAAATGTGGATAAGAAATTTTAAAATGATCTCAAACTAACTGAAAATTAGATTTTAATTAAATGTTTGGCCACCTATAACTCCACTCTCATTCAACTTATGATTCTGCAATTTTTTACTCCATTGTATGCTATTAGGACATGTTTATGTTCCACATTTTGTGTTATTTGGTGTGTGTTATTTGGATGTGTACTTTCACAATTATAGCAAACTAACTGAAATTTAAAATTTGGCAGAGTTCCACAGAATGTTCATGAAAATTCCATGAAATTCCATGGAATTGGAATGGTCATTCTGAGGGCATTCTGTTGGCAAAATGATATATACTGCACAGCTCTAGTAAAAAACACAGCCCTTACCCCATCCCCAGCCCAATCATCTTAAAATGCATCTTTCTATCCCTCACCCTCTGTAACAAAGCCCAACATCACCTTCCCCCTAGCACTCACATCTTAAGGTTTACACATGATTTAATAAAAAAATTCCATGGTGGGTGACTGGCACAACCCACCTGTCACCATGGATGGCTACTGTTTCTTCTCACACTTTTTTGTTGTTAACAAAAACAAACCCACCTCAGCAGTAGCCCCCAACTCTCCCTCCTCCCCAGCACCCAAATTTCATAATATAATATAACTCCCCTCCGGGCTTAGTGAAGGTGACTTGCACAGCTTGTCCTTCTCTACAGCTGGCCGTCTTCTTCCGAATGGAAGCATTAGCACACTTACTTGCATAATAAAATAGCTAATCATGTACTTCCCAGGTTGGGGGTGGGGGTGAGGGAATGATTTTGTGTAACAACAAAAAAGCATGAGAAGAGATGGCAGGTAGCTGTGGTAATGGGAAGGATGTGCCAATCACCATTGTGGGAGTTTTGTTTTTATTGAAACTGTATCTAAACCTTACATTGTGGATACTGGGGAGGAAAATGGAATTAGGTTTTGTTGCAGAGGGTGGGGGGCAAGGGATGTTGTTTAGATAATTGGGCTTTTATTTTTTTTCCTTAGTGTAGTACGGTGACATCCCCTAAAATGAAACCCAATTCTACAGCACTTTGCAGCACTCTAGAGAATGCTGTAGCAGACCTACTTAATAAAACAATATAATTTCAATGGCAATTAGCCCCTATTTTCCTGTATGATAAAAGGGACTAATTGCCATTAAAATTACATTGTTTTATTCTGTAGGTCTGCTGCAGCTTACTGCAGAGTGCTTTAAAAGTGAGTTTCATCCTGGGGGATGCCACTTTATTTCCTGAATGTGAATAGGCAAGAATATTAGCATTATTTATTCTTCTTATCCAAACAACACATTTCACTTTGATTTCACTTTGAAATTCTGAGGCAGCAGAAGACCATAATCCATATGTGCTGTCCCATTTTAATAATAACAGTGATTAAACCTTGTCCAGCTATATATTAGTCCAGCCTCAACTTGTACACATCAAATTTCGAGGCAATAGTGCATTATTTGTGATAATTGTGAAATGCTATTCATTTCTCACACACCCCTAGTTTCTCTACTAATCTGCTATAACCCTTGTTGATAATGACCTCCTCATCTCATCTGACCAAGCATTTCTGTTTTTTTGTCTTTCTGTATATATGTGGCTTTTTACATTGATCATCAGTTTGTCCCCTTGATCAGCTGAAACACTATGATAGTTTTTTAATCCCTCACTGTCTTATTGTCCTGGTTCCACTCCTTTCTTGAAGACTGCCCCAATTTTCTTTCGGAAACTAGTGGCATCTAATCCTCATTTAATCTTCTATAAGGTGTTTCTCCTCATTGCTGTACCTCTGTCTTCTTCTCTATTTATTTTCTCTCTGGGGGCTACTGTTTTCCTTCTTTAGCATCAGCAATCACTTCACTGCTTCTCAGCTATATATCTCTTGATGCTTTGTTTGGCCCCTTTCCTTTTCTTATTATCCAGCTTTGATCAGATTAAAAGGGGATGCATATCTAGCAAGCTCCACAACTATTGTGTGAGACTAGGTCTCCTCTTATAAATTAGATCCTTAAAGGAGAACTGCATTTAACATGCAAGCCTGGATTTTCTGTTCAAGATGTGTTTCAAATACAGGTTAACATTCTGTTATTCTTCTGTCTTTGCTGGCACTTGAGTAAATTCTGTGGGTGTTTCTGAATTGCACTCTGGTGCTACAGTAAAGAACATTTAAGAACAGTATTATGTAGTTTATGTCTGTGTTAACTCATACATTGTTGTCACAGTGTCTCTGTGTTATACTATGGAATTAACATGTTGTCAAATCAACAAAATATAATTTTGTTTTCCTCACCCAAGAATTCTGCCCAATACTTGGGTACATCCCACTGATTTAGTCCAAAATTGAAAAACTGAAAAAGAAGCCAACAGTAAGGTCAGCTTCATTTCACAGTCCCCCATTCAGTAGCATGTTCAATTCACTCCTCACCTGTGGACACTTTCCCCCAACTTAATGAATTACCAGCAGCATGGTTGGGGCCATCAATGGCAGCTGTGCTAAGCTAACAAAAAATAACTAAATAAATGAAACAAAGCCACAAATCTGCCACTTCAAAGACTCTCTGCATGATCAGTCCAATTTGCAGCCCTATTCAAGAAAGTGGATGTGCGTTCAACTATAATGTGCACTTGACAGTACTGATTGACTCTTTCACAAACTACCATGAGTCACGCTGGCAGGACACTTCTCAAATACAAATTCTACCCGCGTATCCTGGGAGCAGATCGAGTTGAATACAACACCAAGACACCAACAGCAAAACATGGGGGTGAGCAACATACAGTGGTAATCGTGGCAGACATTAACTGGTATCATGCACAATGCCATCACTGTGTAGTAGCGGTATCCATGTTATTGAATAGGTACCACATTTGCACACTGCTCAATAAACTGCACCATTGGCCAATGTTTGCATAAGTACTACTGTAACAGACAGATCAAGCAGTGGCATGGCAGGGAGAAAGCATGTAGCTACAACACCACCTATTGGATAAAACAGAAATTCTGGACCTTTTTTCCTAATACATATGCCTGCCTTATAGAAATCATGTAAAAATGTATAAAAATATATATATATATACTGTATATATATTTCTTTTTTCAGAGTAGCAATTGTATAATCCCAATAATACACTTCTGGGGTGGGGGGGTCATTCTGGGATAATGGCACTTTTTGGGTGTTAGATGCAGTCAGTCTGTTGTCTCGTGTCCAACACACCCAAGGCAAGACATCATCCCAGCATGAGACACACCCTATTGTGCATTATTGCTTAGTTTTGCACTGTTTTAGCACTGCAAGCATTTACAAAGTACAACATAACTAAAAGCTACTACTACTATTACTACTAGAAGCAGTAGGCTGGATAGATGTTCATTTTCTGTAATGCCTCACTCTGACTACATTTCCTGCATCTCTACATGTATTAGACTAAAATCCTTCTCTTGACCAAAAACAGCTTTCTGAACTCACACTTTTACTTCCTCCCCCCACTTAACCATGACCTCAGTTTCACATTCTCTGCCCTCAGTTTCACATTATCTGCCCAAAACCTCTGTGTTCTCCTTGACCCTAAAGTCTTCTTTATTTCTCCCATTTCTCTTTGTAAGTCTGCTTACTTTCTCTCCCAGAACATCTGCCATGTTCATCACTGTCTTGACTACTCCTTTTCTGACAGCCTTTTAAACTCTCTTCCCTTTGGTCTAACTAAATCTCAACTTTCAAGACTTCATTCTGTCCGGAACATTGCTGCAAGCTTCCTTAAATGCCCCAAGTACAAAATCAGCATGATCACATCATTTCTATTTGCTACAGCCTCCACTAATGCCTCATTTCATTGAGAATCCAGTTCAAAATTGCCCTTTTGTTCTTTAAAACCCTTCATGGTTCTGTTCTTCTCAACCTCACTGACATTGTTGCCTGTTACTCTGCTGTCTTCCTCTGCTGCTCCTCTACAGATCTTTTATCTGTTCCTTTCTACGATCTATACACTGTCCACAGCAGAGCCTTTTCCATTGCTGGCTTCTTTCTCTAAAACAGCCACCCTATTTATTTTGGCCTCATTGATGCCCTTTACTTTTTCAAATCTCATTACAAAAGTTATTTCTTCACTCTTGACTTTAACTCCTAGCATAAGCCCACTGACTCATGGGTGTTTGGTACCATCCATGGTTTTGCCACTTGCATTAAAGTTTTGCAAAATATGTGAAGCACTTTGTGATGCATTCTGTATGAAAGATGCTGTAAAAAATGTATTTGTATAGTCATTTACATAATGTGTTCTAATTCATATTTGTGTACTTTTTCCCCAGCCTGGTTTGGAGTGGCTAGAGGGATGTGAAACCTGTCACTGTCTAAACGGGTTAAAGATCTGCAAAGCAGGCTGTCCAGCACTTTACTGCACTGAGGTAAACCATCATCTTTCTCATTAATACCTACACAGATACTTTAAGCTGAGACCACACATCACTTGTGAAGATTTGGTGAGGACAATTAAGACTGGGGTGGTTCTGTGGAACATGCTGCTGTGTAAAGTAGACAGTCCCCCTTTTATTGCACTTAGATAACACATCAACAGCCTCTTTATACACACTAAATTTCCTTATAGACTTCAACAGATACTCTGAGCTGAAGCCATGCATGATATCTGAGGGTATGTAGAGGACGAAAAGGATGGAGTGGCAGTATGAGACATGGTACTCTGAACAGCAGGCTGTCCTCTCTTTTATTGCACTGAAATTATTATAATTTTCCTTTTCATAGACACTGACTTCCACAACCAACCTTTACAGGTATGTAGAGCTGAGCCCCACATCACTTATAAAGGTGTGGTATGGACTATAGAATAGGAAGGCATTGAAAGACATGGTACTGTGTAAAGCAGGTCATCTGTCCTTTAATGCATTAAAATAAATTATCATCTTCCTCATTATACTGTACATGCAGATATTCTCCACAGGCCTACACAGATATTCCAAGCTGAGGCCACAAACAGCTTATGAGGGTGTGGTGAGGACAATGAGATAGTAGGACATCATGAGATATGGTACTGTACAAAGTTGACTTCCGCCTTCCCTTATATTTCTTTAAGGTAAATCATCTCCAGTTTTATGTACCTTGACTTTCCCCACAGACCTACACAGGCATGACATGATTTATAAGGGTGTGGCAAGAAGGTAGGATAGGAGTGATGCTGGAGGATATTACACCATGTAAAGTAGGTTGTTCTCCCCTTTATTAGATTGAGATTAAAAAGTGTCAGTAGAAAGGGGAGCTAGCTAAATTAGATAGAAAAGCAGGGTACACTAGAATTCCATATTTGTCCTTAACCAGCTACTGTATATATCTTTTTAACTTCTTTGAAAATTTATAAATAGGAGAGGCACACTGATCCAAAGCTGGTTTCCAGGTGCATCCTGTAGGAGCAATGACACATGGAGAACAAGATTAAAATGTAGTACAATTAATAACAAGAAAAGTACAACATTTGCATACAGTTCATAAATATTTTATTTATAGTACAGGGAAGATACATACATACATACAAAAGAACCCCAGAGCAGATGCCATGAGACATGGCCATTTGGCTGTACGGCCAGTATCCTATAGGATAACCTATGCCTTCATGGCATTTGCTCTGGGGTTCTTTTGTAGTTATTTTCCTTCTCTATTTTGGGCTCCCCATGACCCAAGCAAATAATATCCCCCTTAAGGGGTGGCTGGCTCCCTCTCCCTGAGCTAAGACACAGATATGGCTGTGTCCAAATGTGAATGAAACATGTCTATGTGTCTGCAGCTCTTAGCCTTTGCTGACTGCACTGTGAGACCTCCTCGCACTGTACAATTCTGCTTAAAGTTGAGCCAGTCCAAATTCTCTCACGGTATTTGCATGTTTACCATGATGTTTTGTATTATTGGGGCATGTACAACAGGCATTTAAGGTTGGAAGAGACTCTAGGTACACCATGTCTGCCTTCTTGGTCTACCCTGCTTAATAAGTAGGGATTGACAAGCATGCTGTGCAGACATGTACTAACAGGGATTCCATCCCAGGGTGTCCTGCATGTGATCCCTGGGTAAGCAGACATTTTTCCAGGCTTTCTTCGAAGGGCTGCACAGTGTTCACTGTCTTCACAGGGAGGCATAGGCTTATCATGCTCTGGGAGAAAAAGTGCTTCCTAACATTGCCTGTGAATCTGCTACTTCTGAGCTTCGGGGTGTGTCCCTGGATATATTCTGCTGGAGGACACCAAGACAAACATCTTTGTCTGTTTGATCTTGTCAATACCCTGGAGAATCCAGAAGACCCAAATCATCTCCCCTGTCAATCACCATTTCTCCAAGGCAGACATTTTAAGGGACACCGCTATTGCATCACAGGTTTTGTTCTCCATACCCTTAATCATTATGGTGTCTCTGCTTTTACCCCTTGACTGCCTCAATGTTCTTTTTGTATTGTGGAACCCAAAACAGCATACAGGACTCCAGCTTGGGTCAGATCAGGGCTTTATGAAGTGTTAGGATTATTCTGCTCTGCTGGTTCACTCCTCCCTTCAATGTAGCCCATCACTCTGCTGGCTCACTTTATAGTGGCTATGCAATGCTTGTCCTGTTTCGCCCTCTTGTCTGGTTTGAACCTCAGGTTCTTCTCCTCCTCCACTGCAGCACAAGGAGCGCCCACACAGTGTGTAAGTCTTGCGTTTGTTTCTCCTTTACTGATATAGCACCTTGTATTTGACTATATTGAATCTGAGATTCCACAGGAGTTCCACTGGTCACTGTGCTTGTTCAGATCCTCCTGAAGTTTGTCCCAATCATCAAAGGAGTCCACTACATTTTATTCCTTTTAGATTGCATAGATTCATATCCTGTTTTTTGTAAAATGTTTTAGTTCACCTACTACATGTCTCTCTTTCCAGGGGGAGAAGTACAAGTTGAAGACCCAGGCAGCTGCTGTCCAGTCTGCAGGAAGGAGTTATCTGGTGGGTAAAATATTAGTTGTGATAAACACCCAGCAAATAGCAATTGGCCATCACAACACACACTATATCCTTCCTGCTATATACATGCTCTGATGCCATGTACATACTGTAATTACGTGAAGTTGAGAGTTAGTTATCTCTAAGCTATAGGGGACCGAACACTGTTACAGCTCACCCTACACCATCTTAAATCACACACTTAACTGATGTCATAGTTAGTTATCTCCAAGCTATGGGGGACTGAATTCTCTCACGGCTCAGCCTGCACCCTCTTAAACCACACACATAATAACTGATGTTAGAGTCAGTTATCTCTGAGCTATATTGGACCTAATACTGTCACAGCTCACCCTCCACCCCCTTGCACCACACACATAATAACTGATGTTACAGTACAGGGCACATTAAACTGTTCCTCCAACTCACTTCTCTTTCATTGTGTATTTTTGTGCTGACAATGCAGTGGCAATTCTAAATGCTTAAAATACAAACTCTGCTTCAACCAACCATCAACTCACATGCAATACACATGCAATACATTCTCAGCCACTATAAATTCCCTTCAGCTCCCATCCAACGTTCATGCAATGCATTTTCAAATGCAACTGACATTCAGTTTATGAATGGCCCAAAATCTACCTGATCCAATTAATACAGTACTGTAGTTGTCATTTTATTTTTGGAAAACTGAATTCCAGTATCCGTGTTAGGACACTTTGGAGTACTGTAATCAGATTTCACCTCTTAGGATTTCTTGTCGCTACATCACCATGACTTCTCCCGTTCACTTCCCAGCCCACTTCACTGACAGTTAAAACACTGACAGAGTACAGTACACTGTATATATATATATATATATATATATATATATATATATATACATATATATTATCTTTAGGCAACTGCTACTGACAAGAGAGAGAACTGCACAGTTCATTCACAGTCTCAGACAGATTGCACAGACCTTGTCAGTGCATCCACAGCTGCTTTTGTTCAGTTCTGCAGGCCATGCCTCAAGAAGGATGTGGCTAGGGTGGAGAAGGGTCCAGAGGAAGGCAACAAAAATGGTAAAAGGCCTTGGTCACGTGTCATACGAGGAGAGGCTGAGGGATCTAAACATGTACTCCCTGTAGCAATGAAGGGAAAGTGGAGGACATGATTGAGACCTTCAAATACAACAGGGATATAAACAGGGTACTGGTAGGTGACATTTTCCAGCTAAAGTGGTAATTGAAAACAAGGGAGTATGATATGCAAATAGTAGGAGGAAGGTTCAGAGGAAACATTAGAAAATTATTCTTCATGGAGAGGGATGTAGATAGCTGGAACAAACTCCCGGTGGGGACTTTGGAGGGAGTCAAGAGAGCATGGGATAGACACAAGGGTATCTTGGATCTGGGGAGTGGGGAAGTTAGGTTATAGCAAAGAAATAGCTGTTAGCTAGTCAAACTGGGCAGACTAGGTGGGCCTGGTGGTTCTTTTCTGCTGACACATTTTATGTTTATGTGCTTCCGCCTGCTTCCTTTCCCCTGCTTCTCTGACAGTTTGTAATCTCCAAAGCACTGCATCCAATCTGTGCCTGTACCTTCTTTAATGAATAGCTGTGTACTGGCAAGAGATAGGGATCAGTACCATACACTCACTGATGTCACAGATCTTGCCAGAGCCACCTGCTTCCATGAAAGTTTCTCTTGGGACCACTTCCAATTGCCACTGGCAAGAGAGGGGGATCAGTATTAAAAGTGTCAAGACCACAGTTCTGTAAATTTTACAAAAAGAAAGATCTATCAATTTGTTCTTGAAACATTTACAGAATTGTCATGTGGTACGGTAGTAGAGTAGTACAGCCCAACTGATAACATCAGTAGCTGAAGCGGCATGAGAAGTCACAGGAGGCATTTGTTACAAGTGGGATTTTGTTATAGCAGGGTTCGCTATAGCGAAGGAACTATGTACCTGGGAGCTCAACCACCGATAGTCACTTCCCCCAACAGCATCCACAGCACATTCACAAAGAGAAAGGCTGAAGCATAATTCTAAGTTTATAGATGCTACTTGAATCTGAAAATGAGCCTTGTAACCCTTAGAATGAAAGCTAAGAAACTGCTGAATTCCTGGATTCCTGCATGCGCATGTCGGAAACCAAGAATTCAGCAGGTTCTTATCTTTCTTTCAGAGGTTACAAGGCTCATTTGATCATGTAGCATCTATAAAACTCATAATTATCTTCAGCAAAATACGCAAAAATATCAGAGGGCAGAAAAATGTCATAACTCATGCCTGTACTGTACTCCCTACTGCAGCAGTGAAATCAGGGCTGCATCTCAGTGATTAAGTATTTTTTTATAGGTTGCTTAATTTGTGCATTGATCATTGCACAGCATTGATAAACATTTCCAGAGAGCTAAAACATAAGCTGAAACTGAGAAGCAGCTAGAGACAAATCATTAGGAAGTGTTTATCAATGTAGTGTAATGAGTGGTGCACACATTAAGCAGATTATTGAAAAATTATAAACCAGTGAGTTGCAGGAACAGTTTAATGTGACTTGTACTGTACATTCAGTAATCTGAGATAAAAGGACATGCACACTCATCATTTACCAAGCACAAACAGATGGCTAGAGGTGAGTACTACTTTTACTTTTGTAAATAAATCTTTCTAAAATTATCCTATAACCAAGTCCTGGGGCCGGATTTTCAAAGCCCCGATGCAAGCTGCGACAAAGGCAGCTTGCGCTGAGTGTGGTGCACCCAGGACCCTGCACCCGAATTTCAATTCTACAGGGTCTCAGGGCCAAAGTCCAGCAGCTTGCGGCAAAGGAGGTGCTGCACCAAACATATGGTGCACCCACCTGGAATGCTACAACGGCAGTGGGGAGTCCACAGCACCCACAGACAGGGGCTTGCAATCAGACACAGCTCCCCTAACAACACCACACACGCCACCAGCACCTGTGCTACAATGCACACACACACACACACACACACACACACACACACACACACCGGTACCCTGGTGGGCTAGTGCCTCCCCACAGGTAGTGCCCATCTCAAAACTCCCACCCCCTCCCATGCCCTGATCCTGCGACCGGCACAGCCCTCCACGCGCGCCACCTCAGCTGGCCAAATGAGCTGTCAGTGCGCATACTGCATACAGTACACGCAATGACAGCGATTCAGCGGCCAGCTGTGGTGGCATGGAGGGCTGTAATGGTCGCCTGGGGTAATGGAGGGGGGAGTGCTGAGATGGGTACTACCTGTGGGGGATGGCAAGATGCACAGACGTGAGTCTCAGGGATCGTGATGGGGTGAGAGGGGAACCCTGGACCACCAGGGATCGCCTATCAGGGATGGATGGAGCGGGGTGGGCCACACAATACTGGATGACCCCCCAGGAGCCATCTAAGTAGCATTAGACCAGCCCCTCACTGGTTAAGGGTACTTGTCAGTTGGTTCCTGGGGGAGGTCTTTGAAAATCCAGATCCGAGGGCTGCGGCAGTCTGGGTCTGCCGCAAGCCCCCTAGCTCCCTACCGTAGCCACTTTCATGGTGCAAGGCTGGCGCTAGCACACTTTGGTGCAGACAGCCTGCTGGGTGATGCAGGCTGCCTTTGAAAGTTGCACTTGGCACAGCCCTTGGTGCAAGGTGCCCTTGCATCAGACCTGTTTGACACAAGCACCTTGTGTCAATCTAAGGCCTTTGAAATTCCGGCCCCATGTCTTTTCTCAGCACTGATGCCTGTTTTAGCTCTGCTGTCTGTACACTGATTCTAATAGCTCACCAAACAGCTACAACTCTTAGACAGAAGATGAGTATACTGTGTAGGCACTGTGGTGCTTAACACAACTTGCAGTGACACAAGATAGGGTATACTGTGTAGGCACTGTGGTGCTTGAGACAGCTTGCAATGACAGGAGTGACACAAGGTAGGGTATACTGTGCATGAAGCGTGGTGTTTGATACAGCCTGCAATGGCCAAGGAATGACACAAGGTAGGGTATACTGTGTAGGTACTATCATGCTTGACACAACCTGCAATGACCCGGAAGTGACACCAGGCAAGGGATACAATCAGGCACTTGATATTGGATATGCGCATCAAATGTTAAGTCCATGCCTGCAAGAGCAGAGAATTTACAATCATTCACATTTTTGAGAGTTTTCACAAAATGTTGCAAATATTTACCTAGTAGAATTGTGAACCCCTGTAACTTAAACATCCCAATTCTATTTCTCTCCATATTTACATTATTCTATAACCATTACAAAATGGTTGTCCCTGGATCCCCACCCAGAAATGACACAGGCCACTGCTTTATCACTTTTTGGATCCTCACTGGCAATATTTATTAAAAAGGCACAATCATGTATTTGTCATTTACATCCCAAATTCATGTCTAACAAAAAGTATTTACAGATTGGTCGTAACAGTCCCACACCACTTCTAGGACATAACAGTCCAGTCTTTCCTCTGGTGGTTCTTCATCATGTGCTCTTCCTCTTCCATCTTTTCTTCTCAGGGTCCGGACACCAAGATCCAGCCCTCTCCTTCTTATCACCATAACTGGGTGCCACCTTACCCAGACCAGTCCAACCCCCACCAGGTGTGGACACAGTTATCCATCCCCTAGCTCTATATCCTTCCCCCCTCCCTCGTTGCTCCCATGCCTGGGTTCCTTTGTCCCCAGCCCATGGTACCCACCCCTGCCTGCCCCCTTTTCCCCTTGCTCCCAAACCCCTTCTCCTCCCTGAGTGCTTCTCCCTTGTATCTCTATCATCCAGCAGGACTCCACCTAGTTCCCTGGACCAAACTGCCACCCATCCATCTACGGCCACCACTGGCCTGTGCTGGGGACCCCATCAGAGGCTCGGCCACCTTTTTGGTGCCTCCTCCCAGTGCCTGTTCCAACTTTCTCCCCACCCTTTCTTGCAGGAGGTGGGTGAATTTTACAGCAAGAAAGAGGGCTTGCTGTGGGTTGCATGCCCTTAAATGCACCCAAGGGCCCCTGCTCAGGACCCCTATTTGGGCCCTCCCCTTTGCCAATAGCCAGCGAGCTCCCAGGCCTGGTCAGATGACCTTTCAATGAGGCCATAGCCACCTCCCCTTTTTCTGTAGGCCCCCTCCCCCCTCACTCCATTCCTGGCTCTGTCCCAGGACAACCTGGCCTGCCTTTTAGTGGCAAGACTAATTTTCCCTGGATCCCCACTCAGAAATGACACAGGTCACTACTTTATCACTTTTTGGATGCTCGCTGGCAGTATTTATTAAAAAGGCATAATCGTGTATTTGTCATTTACATCCCAAATTCACGTCTAACAATAAGTATTTACAGATTGGATGGAACAGTCCCAATCTCTTCTAGGACATAACAGTCCTGTCTTCCCTCTGGTCATTCTTCATCATGTGCTCTTCCTCTTCCTTTTTTCTTCTTGGGGTCTGGACACCAGGATCCAGCCCCCCCTTTCTTATCACCATAACTGGGTACCACCTTACCTGGACCAGTTCCCCCCCACCAGGTGTGGACACAGTGATCCAACCCCTAGCTCTATATCCTCCCCCTCCCCTACTCCCACACCTGTGTTCCTTTGTCCCCAGCCTGTAGTACCTCCCTCCCCACTGCCCCCTTTTCCCCTTGCTCCCAAACCCCTTTCTCACTGACCCATCTCCAGCTTGTGATGGAAGATGGGGCCCCCCTATGGGTTAATCTTAGGCCCTTTATTATTGATGTCCCATACCAGTTCCTGAAATGGGAGGAATAGGCCCATGTCAAACTCAGTCAGGTGAACCCCATCTGACCTGTAAGCCACCTCATGCTCATATGAAATATCCTTATGCTGGATATAAACCCACCCCCATTTCGATCACTGCCCTCGCCACCTTTCTGTTCAAGTGCTTGCATGCCACCTCTACTGCCTTAGGCCCTTTCCCTCCCCTCCATACCCTCTGGGATGTAATCTCGGACCAGCTGATCACCACTCGTGGCCACCAGCTCTTCACTTTCTCTAGATCTGCCAGAATATCCTGCAACAGGGACCCCCATGGCATTGTCCCCATGTCATTACCCCCTGGATGGACTATGATACAGTTCAGTCCAGTCCAGTCCAGAGCACCCAAAGCTCTTCCAGCAAGGGTAGTAGCTGTGACCACTGCATGACTCTCAGGCCCCTCCACCGCACCTTGGTGTGCTCTACTTCTGGGCGCAACTGCGTCCCTATCCTTGCAGCTCCTGCAAACCTTTCTACCCAGTAGATGAAGGAGTGCCCCATGATCCACACCTGTCTCTTGGAGCCTGCTGCGGGAAGACAAAAAGGAATATGGATTAACAATTTTCAACACCTCACATATCTCTTGTAACAGTTCAATGCCTATCTCTCCACCCTCTTGACCTCACTCTCCCCTGCTCCTGTAGCAGCCATCTCTGTAGCTACGCCAATCTGGAAGGAGTGTGGGGAAAAGTCATTGGGGTCCTGCCCCATGAATGCCACCACCTTCTTCGGTACCACTCCCACCTGAAAGCCCATCACCGGGGACCAATCCCTGTGTATCAACCAGGCCCGAGGCCGACGGCCCCTAATCTTACTGTAGTCCTTCATGGCCTGTACTGCACAGACTCCTGCATCTGCTTGCTTGTGCAATTCCATGGCAGCACCCTTACTGCTGGTCCGTTTTGGACCGCGAAGCCAGATGACCACCTTCCCATCCTCCACTTTGACATTCTCCTTCTGTAACCCTGAGCCCTGCCCCTTCTTGGGTGCTACCATCTCTCCAACCCTGAAAGCCCCTTTTGCCATTACAGCAAAGATGGCCCTGAACAGGGAGGTCTTGTTCTAGGAACTGCACACATGGCACAGCGCTTGCACCACCTTCGTCAGGAGGGGCTCTATAAGGGGTCACCTCCTGTCCTGCCTCCAGCCCTGCCCTATCCTCCAGCCCATGACCATCTGCTTGATACCCTGCTGCCCGCAGCATCCACCCAACTCCAATCCTGGCAAGCCCAGCTAATCCTTGCCATCTGGACCCCATGGTGGTGTTAGTCACCCCCTTCCCATTTTTCTACCACATACTGCATAACCCACTCCTCCTGGACTGGTAACTCCATCTTCCAACCCCTCCCTGCCTGAAATGCCTGGAAACTTACCCTGGCCCCCTCGTAGGCCTTCAGGGTGTTGCCTGACCAAGACCCCCAGTACAGGGCCCTGGCCTTCACCCTCCAATCTCCCACATTCAGTCTGAGACCCTGGTCCGGGGAGGTGCAGCCTGTGGTGCCAACTTGTGGAACCAATCCATCTGCAAATGAGAAAGACAGTCAGCCACCTCATTCCATGCCCTTTCAATGTGCTAAGCCCTAAACAACAGGTTCAATGCAGCCCTAATAACACCATGCACTTTAAGACCCATCCTATGGACTCTGTGCGTCCACTATGCCTGTTGATTACCTCCACCACACCCTTGTTATTGCACCAAAATAGGATGCGCCGCCCTGCCATCTGGGTGCCCCATAATTCCAGGGCCACACAAATCAGAAAGATCTCAAGGAACGTAATGTCCTTGGTCCAGCCCAAGTCATGCCATCAGGCTGGCCATGCCTCCGAAATCCACTCCCCTCGAAAGTAGGCCCACATCCCAAAACCACCTTCTGCATCTGTGTACTACTCCATGTCTGCGTTACATGTCCACTTCTCCTGCCATAATGTCACACCATTATATGACTCCAAAAAACTCCCAAACCTGCAGGTCCTCCTTAATGCCCCTATTTATGTCCACCCAGTGATGGGGTTGTTTGGCCCTCCCCGTGATCCTCCCCAACCTCCTCATAAAAGCCCTGTCTGGGCATATGTCCTTGCAGGCAGAATTAAGGTGTCCCAGCAGCTGTTGAACCTGTACAAGCGACACACTCTGCCTCCAGCCCACTAGTGAAAGCAACTCCTGTAGACATGCCACTTTGTCCCCTGGCAGCAGGAAGCATTCCTGCTCAGTGTCCACCTCAATCATCAGGAACTCCAGCATCCAGGCTGGGCCTTCAGTCTTACCAGCCACCAGTGGGATCCCTATTTTGTCGCACATGTCCTGGAAATATGCTAACATTCCCTGGGCCTCCTCCCAGCTGGCCCCGATTAACAGAAAATCCTCCAGGTAATGGACCACTCTCCTGTGCCCATACCGGGCCCCAAACGCCCATTGCACCCATGAACTGAAAGCCTCAAAAGTGGAGCATGCTACTGAGCAACCCATGGGCATTGCCTTGTCGAAATACAAACCCCCTCAAATTGGAAACCAAGCAAATTCCAGTCCACAGGGTGGACTGGTAACAGGTGGAAGGCGGACTCAACATCAGTCTTCACCAACCGAGCCCTCTCAGCTGCCCAGATCAACTCCACTGCCTGGTCCAGAGAAGCATATGAGGCCATGCTCAGTGCCTCCGGGATCCCTCTGTTTACCGACCCCCCCATTGGGGTAGGACAGGTGATGTATGAGCCAGAACTCCCCTGCCTGTTTCTTCAGTACCATCCCTAGTGGTGACACCCAAAACTGCTCATGTTGGGGGGGGTTCATGCATCGGCTCCTCTACCCTCCCTGCCCTGACTTCTTTCAGAACTTTTTTCCAGACTACATCCTCCTTCCCTTTCACTGAACCCAGATTCTTTAACCACATCCCCACCCATGCCCCCTCAAAACCCAGTGGAAACCCACCTTCAAAACCTGACCTCAGCGGTTCTGCCCCTCAGCTGTCAGGGTAGCCCACTGTACAAGCTTCCACTACCCCTAACCAGGTGGGGTTGGGGGTCAGGGCATAGCCCCACCTCCCCTCCCCAAGTCCTGCCTTAATTCCAACCATAGTTGGACATATAGCCCCACTCCTGAGTCCCCACCCACTCCGTCCCTCCCCCTCCCCTTCGTCTGCCCCAAAGGGCTGTTCCTGAGCCTGCCCTCAGCAGTCCCCTTTTTCAGCCCTTTCCTACAGCATTCACCGGGTGTGACCCCCCATGAAGCATATGTGCCTAAACTTGCAGCTAGGCCATGTACATGATGCCCGGTTAAATTCCCAGCAAGCCTTGGCACCCTGGGCCAGTGCTACTTTCATTCCTTGCTCCGTCACCAGCCCTGCCGTTGAACCCAAAAGTGTCCTCACCCACAACTCTGCATGGGTGCAGTCCCACCTTAGGTCACCCTTCACCTCCATTCTCCCACATGCCTTGTCATACTTAAGCCAACCAAACCCCAGCTGTGCCATATATGTGTCTCTGATGATCGCCCTATACGTCAGCAGTGGGATCGCAAGGTCCAGTTGCTTCTCCAACACCAAGGCACTGTAAATAAGGAAGCACACCTGCCAAGTATCAATGCTCTTGTCCTTAAACCTGGTTTCCTCTGTTTTTTGCCCCAGCACCTCCAGAGTCACCGCCATCTCTGACTTTCTCACTGACTCCCTTTCCTTGTACTTTTTGGCTGGCTCCTCATCCACCAATCTGAAGATATCCATGTACTCTTCCTTCCAGATTTTGTCTTTTATTGAGGCCGGCACATGGTTGCCCAGCTCAAAGCCAGGCGGTCTGTTATACAGCTTCTATGCCCCACCTGCGGCACCCTCCCCTCCTTTATCCTGCCTGCTTTTTTCTTTGATGGCCTGTAAGACCCGCTCCATTTTGGAAACCCCCCTCCTCCCCATTGTCCCCCAACAATCCTTCAATGTACTCTTTCAACTCCGCATCATTGTTCATATCTATCTCGTCCTTATCCGCATGCGGTTGTGGCCCTGCCAGGACCTGGCTGGGCCCACCACCTGTCCCAGGCTCCACCGGAGGGCTGAGTACCACCCTCTTGGGTCTTTTGTTTCCTTTTCCCAGCACCAGCCTGCTCATCTCAGTCCTTCCTTTTCTTCTGGGCCTCCTCTTCCACCTCCCTTTTCTTCGTGGACTGCATCAATTGTGTCATCTATGCCATCAACTTTGAAACTTCCACCAACATGGTAGCACTAGACCTTGGAGCCTTCTTGGGTGCCATCCTTTCTGCTGTGTCCTAGGCTACAATACCACAAAATGTGTGCAGTGATTGTTTCAAGGTAAATGTGCATGCGGCAGATATGAGATTCAGGCTTTAACCACTAGGCCATATGGTCTGCACAATACTTCCTTGTTGCAAATGCCCCCCCTACACTGGGCCTGATGATAACACCTGAGCACCTTGCTCCCCAGTTCCCTCATATATGAATATGCGACACTACAGCCCTTGGTATAGCTTTGTGGGGAAGACCCTGCCACCTGCTGCTCTGGGCCTATCATAATGTACCCCCAAAAGCCACAAAAATGCGGAGACCCCCTCACTATAGCCAATACCCATGCCCTCCCAGATATCCCCCATTCCTCTCATCAGTTTTTTTTTTTTACATCCCCAAACCCCCTCCACACATCTTGACACCTTCTTGTTGCCTTACATGGTCGACCTGTGAAAACTCCCATCCAGGCCCATTGTGAGACCCACAATCACAAAATGGCAGCTGCACCATGTGCCCAGGCATCCATGGCCCCTATGCACTCACTGCCTGCAGGCCCATGGCCTGTCCCAATTCCTAGGCAAAACCCCTAGCCCCTTCTTCTCCCTAGTGAGCCTAATATTGACATGCACTCTGCAAGGCCCCCAGAACAACCAAACCCTTTCCCGCACCTACCAGGCCGTGTGGTGGGGGGCCTCTCCCTGTGTGGCCTCTCGCCTTCCACAGCCACCCTTGGCCTGGCATCACTGTTTACCCTCTCTTCACCCTAAATCACCTAGCCCTTCCCTTTGCTTTATCATTTATTTCTTTGAGAGAGAAAAGAAAACCAACAAATTTTTTTGTTTGAATGGCATCTGCCTGGCCTTCTCTGTGCCGCATGTAAGCATCCCCTCATCTCGGCCTCCTTGGCCTCCACTCACTCCTACCCTTCTGGCACACCATGTGCCTCCCCCATGACCCCCACTTAAGTGTCCAGACCCGGCGCGTGCATCCGCTAGCCCCAACATGATGGCTATCCCACACTGTAGGCCCTCCAGTCTCCCAGCAGAATGAGACCTGATTGTGCTCCTTTTTTGCTGGACACCCCCCATGCCTCCAGGACTGGCCACCTGCATGCACTGATTCCATCAACTGTAACATCGGGTCCTTCTCCCTGACCCCCTTCGAGCAGCACAATCTGACACACACATGCTGGGCCCTCATCTGGGCTGCCAAGCCATAGATCCAAAATGCCCTTCTTCTGCTGCCCTGTCAGCCAAACCCCTGTGAATCCTGTGCTGGCCACAACCTGCACTAGTGCTGTCAGTTCGGCAGCTCCCTCCTTCAGGCCAACACAGCCAGAAATCCAGACACCTTCCCCCCATCGCAGGTCCGCTGGTGCCCCTGGGCCAACCGCATCGCCGGCTACCATGCGCTCCCATAGCAAACTGCTCCACAAATTGCCATCCCCTATAACCTGATCCAGCCTTTCTGTTTGGATTTTTTTTTCTTTTATTTTCTTTTAAACAGCTATCATTGTGGACACCAATGGTGCCAGCACACCTGCGATGCCAAAGCATGCTGCCCAACCTCCCCAACAAAACCATCCATTCGGGCCCTCCATCCCTAGTTACAAGCCTGGACAATAGTACCACCACTACTGCGAGCTCACGGATGCACTCAAATCCACATCTGTGGGCCACAGTATATACGCGTGCCTTCACACACCACAGCACATACTAGGCCCAGACCACTGTCTCGCTGTCTGCCATCTCCACTTGGGTTCACCTATCTCCAGCAAATTCAGCAATCTTATACTAACTTCTCCATCAACGGCTGTTGCCCAGCTTACGTGCCATCAGAATGTACATAAAATCTGTTGCTCAAGTACCTATACCACCCAAGCTGATCTTGCAACACAGCTCCAACAACAGTATACCATCAGACCAAACATCTCAGTGCCTTACCTTACTGCCAATGATGTGCTGTATTTCATTTTGAAATTTTACAGCAAGAAAGAGGGCTTGCTGTGGGTTGCATGCCCTTAAATACCCCCAAGGACCCCTGCTCAGGACCCCTATTTGGCCCCTCCCATGACCAATAGGCAGCAAGCTCCCAGGCCTGGTTGAATAACCCTTCTATGAGGTCATAGCCACCTCCTCTTTTTCTGTAGCCCCCCTCCCCTGACTCCACTCCTAGGTGTGTCCCAGGACAACCTGGCCTGCCTTTTAGTGGCAAGCATAATTATTTGTGCTAATTTGCACATGCCTATTTTATTTTATTTATTTATTTATTGAACGAATCAGAATTACAACCTTTGAGTCATGGACTTCATTGCAAAGGCTCCACATCATATATACATTACATACATGATATACATACATTATAAGAAATGACAAGATACACAATAATAAATACACAGAGGACACACCAGAAACATACACTGCAAGTTCAGAGACAGTATATACAATAAGAGGTATATAATGAGGTCAAGTTACAGTTTAAGGGTGGAAAGGACCAACCTGAGTCAAATCATTATAAATCCAGCATGTACAATACCATTTACAGAAAATCAAAAGATTAGTCACAGGTAAGGGGGAGAAGGACTAACCACAGTCATAGTTGGAATGGGAGTCAGCACGGAGTAGGGTTTTAAATGGGCCTAGTTGCCATTCCTGGGTGATGACCAATGGCATTTCATTCAACCAGAGGGGAGACCCTGTAATAAAAGAAGCATTGGCCCAGAGAAGTCCTGCAGTAGGGTACTAATTGTTTAATTGTTTAATTGTTAATTAGTATTTTGGAAAGACCTTTGAGCTTGAGATCTTTTACAAAGGTTCCAATTCAGGGTGGACAATAAGACAATGCACATATTCAGTGGTTACACAGGCCTGATCATTAGGCATTAAAAAGCGATTACATGACAATTAGGCAAATAGGAGAAAAAAAACTGAGCAGTTGTAATTGAATACTAAGCTATTTCTAATTGCTTGCCCTAGGTAGTACACCCCCAGAAACCTCCAAATCCATTGATAGACTATGGCAGAGTAACGGCATAGGGTTTAACACTATCCCAGATGGTGAGAGGCTGGGTGATAGTGAAACAAGGGGGACTGGGTTTGAAACCAACCACAGAGAGTGAGAGGTGGGGGGATAGTGAAATGGGGAGGCTGTGATGGAGGAGCAGCTCCAGAGGGCTTTGTCGAGTATGGTGTGTGTGTGGGGGGTTTGGGAGGGGCAGTACCAAGTGCGTTTAAAGAGGACTGATAACTTACTTAAGCCCTTGGCTAGGCTGGAGTGGAGGCAGGGTTCTCTAGGTAGCCCGGCTGGATGTTACCTTGGGGGCAGGCCTATCTATCAAGTGGGGCTTGAGAAGCAGGTGCATTTAGAGTTAGACATTAGGTGCTGTTTGAGGCCTACTTTGAATTGAGATAGGCTGTTTGTTTGTACAGAGAGGGAGGCTAGCAAGGAGCTCCATGTAGACCATGGCTGAGTGGAGGGCTGAACAAGGTGGCAGAGACCTGAGGAGAGGTGTTTAGGGAGAGCTTCCTAGCAAGGAAACAAGTCTGATACCTGAGTCTGCCTTCAAAGTTAAGCCAGTTGGTGCATTTATAGATCTCACAGGTGTGTGTCCATTGGTTGCATCCAGTGACTAACCAGCAGGCTTTATTTAGGGAGATCATGAGTCAATGCAGGGCAGTGGGGTCAGCCGTGCCATAAAGAACAATCCGGTAGTCAGTCAGTGAGATTACTGATGATGTCACAGCAAGACCTAGGACATCAGGAGGCAGACACCCCATGCCTACATAGGACACATAGTCTGGAAATGATAGCTGAGTTGAGCAGATTGATGTGATCACAATATGTGAGAGTAGTCAAGGGTGATACCCAGGTATTTGAAAGTGGGCACAAGGTCAATGGGGAGCCCTGGATTTAATTATGTTCAGGGTGAAATTTTTAAGCTTAGTTTGTCTGTGGGTGAAAAGTCTGGCCTTGGTCTTTTGTAATTCAGGACAAGATGGTTCTCTGAGAACCAGGCCTCAGCTTCAGAAAAGGAGCTTTGCAGGGAGGATTGAAGGGAGTGGGGGTCTGAGTGGCAGTCAATTATGATAGCGTCATCACTAGACAGAAAACATTGTGTCGAAGGCCTTTCGTATTCAAGGACATGCTAAACAACAGGGGGCCCAGTATTGAGCCTTGGGGGATTTCCGAAAGTACCTGTTTACTGGCCGAGAATGTGGAGTTTAACTTGACCTTCTGGGCTTTGTCACTGAGGTAGCTTTTAAACCATGCAGCATCATCCAGGGACAGTCCAATGCAATGCAGGGATTGGATTATGAGTGTGTGACTGACACAGTCGAACGCCTAGGTTAAGTTAATATAGGCAGATCCAACTAGGTGCTCTCTATTAAGGGCTTTGCTTATAAAAGGCCCAAACTGAGGAAAAGATAGCCAACTCAGTTAAGAAGGGGGATAAAATCTTTTATAGGTACATCAGGGAGTGAAGGAAGACCAAGGGAGGGATAGTGAGGCTTAATAAAGGGAAGGGGGGTGGACAGAGGGTGACTGTGAAAAGGCAGAGATACTCAACAAATATTTTTGCTCAGTATTCACAAATGAAGAGGGGGAGGTGCCTAAACCAAACAATAGAAACATGCTGGATACGGGGTTTGATACCAGCCCATTCACAGAAGAAAGGGTTCTGAAAGAACTCTTAAAACTGAAGGTGGACAAAGCAATGGGGCCTGATGGGATTCATACTAGAATTCTAAAAGAACTAAGGGTAGAACTAGTGACATCACTGACTACCCTCTTTAATAATGCATGGGAGGATGGGGTGGTACCTGAGGACTGGAGGAGGGCAGATGTTATTCCACTTCACAAAAGTGGGAGCAGGGCAGAAGCAGGAAACTACAGACCTGTTAGTTTAACCTCAGTGATTGGGAAAATGATGGAATCACTTCTGATGGAAAGAATTGTTGAGTACCTAGAGGCCAGAGGGGCAGAGGACCCAAGGAAGCATGGATTCACAGTGGGAAGGTCATGTCAGATGAATCTAATAGATTTCTTTGACTGGGTGACCAAAGTAGTAGATCAAGGAGGGGCTATGGACATGGCCTTCCTAGACTCTAGCAAAGCATTTGATACAGTGCCACACAAAAGATTAATATACAAGTTAGCCAGCCTGGGAGTGGGTCCCAAGATGGTAGCCTGGGTAAAGAATTGGCTGGGAACAGAACACAGAGGGTAATAGTAAACAGAGTCCACTCTGAAGAAAGGGGGTTACTAGTGGTGCACTGCAGAGTTCAGTACTAGGACCGGTCCTTTTTAATGTCTTTATAAATGACAATGCAGAGGGACTAGAAGGATAACTATGTCTCTTTGCATATGACACAAAGATCTGCAACAGAGTTGATACACAAGGTGGGGTGGAAAGGATGAGAAGGGACTTGGCAAGGTTGGAGGAATGGTCAAATATGTGGCAGCTTAGATTCATTGATAAGAAGTGCAAAGTAATGCACCTGGGAAACAAAAACCAAGGGGAAGAGTACTCAATGGGGGGTGAGATACTAACAACAAGAAAAATGGAAGGGACCTGCGGGTAGTCATATCAGATGACCTAAAGGTGAGCAAGCAATGTGAGAGGGCAGTAAAGAGGGCTGGGGGATAAAAGGATGCATATGGAGAGACATCACCAGTAGAAAACAGGAAGTTTTTATCCCTCTGTACAGACAGCTTGTGAGACCCCATCTGGAGTACTGCATGTAGTTCTGGAGACCCACTCTGCAAAGACATAGATAGGATGGAGGCAGTCCAAGAAGGCAACTGAAATGGTGCAGGGTCTGCACCAAGACATATCAAGAGAGACCTAAGGAGCTTAATATGTATAGCCTTGAGGAGCGAAGGGAGAGGGGGGAGACATGATAGAAACTGTCAAGTACCTCAAGGGAATCAACAAAGTCCAAGATGGTAGCATCTTTCAGAAAAAGAGGTTTGCATGAACAAGGAGACACAATTTGAAGCTAAAGGGGGGATGGCTCAGAGATAATGTGAAGAAGTATTTTTTCATGGAGAGAGTTGTGGATGCATAGAACAGCCTTCCTAAGGAGGTTGTGGAGTCAAAACAGTGGTGGAATTCAAGAATGCATGGGACAGTCATAAGGCAATTCCAGGGGGTGGGGTAGGAAGAAATAGGCTGTTGGTTAGCTAGGATCTGCAGCTTATCCATTAGGTAGGGAAATGAGCAGACTGGGTGGGCCAAGCGGTCCTTATCTGCTGTTAAATTCTATGTTTCTATGTATTCAAGAAGGTCAGTTATAGTACTGTGGCCCTTCCTGAAACCATACTATTCAGGGCATCGAAGGTCATATTTAGTGAGATAGTCTGAGAGTTGATCTGACACTATTTTTTCTGGCACCTTGAGGGGGAAGAATTGAGATGGGGTGGAAGTTACCTGGGAAGTGTGGTCCCCACTTTTTATGTTGACTCGTGCTTGTGTGGCCAACATATTGCATTAGTAGCAGATTAGGAGGCATGGTCACTGTTGGGTGAATGCAGGGCATGCTTCCCCAATAAGCCAGCATGCAGGTGCTGTACCAGAAATACATAATGTAGTGAGTATATCTAAAAAAAGGTCCACAGCAATGACAACCTAGCTCGTCATGCAGTGGCACCAAAGCATGCCCTCCCTATGTGCCTTTCCTGGTGAAGCCCTTCAATTAACATGGCGGTGCTGACTGCCACCATGCGGAGAGATGACTTCAGGGGTGTCCAATCCCCCTGTCAGCATGCCCCAACCCACATAATTTACCAACGGGGGAGACCGCTCCCCATCAGCATAATGCACCCCCCCATTTCAGCGTGCTGAGGGGGTGCCCAATATCCCTCGGCATCATGTCCACCCTTCTCAGTTTAATTTGTTGACCAGGAAGACCACTCCCCATTGGCATAATATCCCCCTCATTTGATGTGTGCAGACAGGGGTGCCCAATCTACCATCGGCTACAGAACCCCCCCCCCAAAAAAAAACACTCAGGTGGCACACTGGGAGCCCACCTCAGTGTGTCAAATGCCCCTGTAAAAAAAAACGTCCTGCAATGTTTTTTGTTTTTTAAACCTGCAAAACGAAAACTGTCCCTCGTCGACTCGGTGGCCCACCCCCAACACGCACTGACCCTCTGCACCCTGCCCCCCCCATACTTACCTCTGGAGCACGACGTGAGAATCTTCGGTGGACCGGGAACATGTCTGCACTTTCGAAAGCTGACTGCGAACTGAAGAAATGCTGGTAAGCTGTACAATGGCATAAATAGTTTTTTCTTTTAACTTTGGTGCATATCTCAGGCATTTTGGGGAATTTTGGCACCAAATTTTCAACGTGGGGTTATTGGGAGCCCTCCTCATGAATTCAGTCACTGTCATGGTGTATTATTGGGTCCCGAGTGTAATTTCACAGTCACTGTGGAATCATCTTTGTGACCGAATAATGAAATGACAGTGCCACCACCATTGAGGGGAGCTCTCAAAAATCCTATTTTGCAAATTTGGTGGAAAAATTAAAAAAAATGGCTGTTTTACGTGTGTGCATTGCGCAGTTTCCACACATGCTCATAACTTTGTGAATTTGTAATATTTTCACTCCAGATTTTCAAAATTGGCATTTTTCCACACCTCCTTGTGAACAGTTCAGCTGTCATTTTACATGTCCTGGCCAAAATGTGTTTTTGCATGTCCTGCACAGAATAGCACAGTCGCTGTGCAAAATCAGTTTTTGGGACAGTTTGAAAAAATGATATGGACACTGTTCATGAACAGAGGTCCTAAAAATGCCTATGTTGAAAATTTGGTGATGAATGCCTATACAATGACTGTGTTACAAGTGTGCGTTGCACAGTTTCCACGCACCCTTGTAACTTTGCAAATTTGCAATATTTTCATGCCAGATTTTCAACGCTGGCAATTTTTCTCACCTCCTTATGAACAGTACAGCTGTCATTTTTCACAGCCTGCTCAAAATGTGTTTCCGCACCTGTGGTGCACAATGGCATGTTCGCTGTGGGAAATCAATGTTTGGGATAGATTAACAAAATTGCAGTGCCACTGTTCATGAGGGGAGGTCCTCAAAATGCCTATGTTGAAAATGGGACAAAAAATCCCCAAAATAATTGGGTTACAGGCAGTGTGTTATGCAGTTTCTATGCAAGCTCTTGACTTCACAATTTTTATATTTTCACTCCAGATTTTCAATGTTGCCATTTTTTTACACCTCCTCATGAACAATACAGTTGTCATTTTTCACATCCTGCCCAAAATGTGTTTTCATCCCTGTGTTACCAAATGGCATAGCTGCTGTGCAAAACCACGTTTCAGCTAACAAACTGATTGTGCCGCTCTTCATGAGGTGGAGTCACAAAAAGCCTATGTTGAAAATCTGGAGTGAAAATACCAACAAACACCTACAATGTTAGGGTTTCCAACTGTAACACCCCACCCTGTAGAGACTGCCAGGCATCAGGGGTGTGACTTGTGATCACTGGCTCTAATGCTCACGCCATTCCAACCCTACTCCCATCCTGTAGCCAGTCACAGTCATCAAGGTGTGCCTTGGAGTGTTCAGCCCTAAAGTTCACCCCATTCTCCTATATTACACCCGTCTCTGCATATTTCCTTATGGAATGGGGTAAGTATAAGGTCCAAAGGACCCCAAAGCACACCATGACACTTGTCAGTGTCTACAGGGTAGGGTGAGGTGCATTCTCCTATACTGCACCCATCTCAGCATATTTCCTTGTGGAATTGGGTAAGCCTAAGGCCCAAAGACCCCAAAGCACACCACGACAGTTGTCAGTATCTATGGGGTAGGGCGAGGTAAAATGGCATGAGCGTTATAGCTGATGCTCCAAAGGCTCACTCCAACACCTCTCAGTCTCTGCAGGGTGGGGTTGGGGGTAGGGTTGGCATCAGTTCAATACTCCACTGCCATTCCTATTATGCATCTCTAACTCCTGCACTACCAATTCCAATGCCAGCGAGACAACATTGGGCATTAACAAATGCTTGTTAATATTGGGGTGATGACAGCTGCTTTCCAGTGAGAGGCCTAGCTCCAAATGTACCTGAGTTATATGCAGATTTGTTTTCATAACTTTCCTGCAAAAAATTAAAATGACAGACTTTAAGCACATATAATTTTGAGATGATGCATTATAATGTGATAAAATTTGGCACATTTTTATAACTCCTGTCATCAAGGAATTTTGCCAAATATACAATCTCTGTCCCAATAGATGGCTGAGATACATGAAGATGAAAATGTTCATGATATTTCCCACAAAAAATAAAATGAGACTTTCAGCACCTGTAATTTTGAGAACATACCAACAAAAAGGGTTCAGGCATATGCAAACTCATAAGATGGACACAATAAATTTCAAAAACACATGATCCTTACTTCCACGTTTCCATATTTTATTCCACAAAAGGCAAACATGTCTTGACTTGATATGTTTCAGACTGACCACAATCCTTTGCTTAAAAAGACATGGAATTAACATAAGACCTGAATAAAACCCTCCCACATAGGAGGGGCTATTAAAGTATTTAAATAGGTAAAGTGTCACTATTTAAACAGACAGGATGTGCAAATACTTACTACTAAAATATAATAAGAAACATATAATAAGAAAAATAAAAATAGTGAACAGAAAAAAAGGAAGGGAAAAAGCAGGGGAAGGGGAAGAGGAAGAGAAGGGGAAGAAAAAGGGGAGATAGGGAGGTATGGGAGTGAAGAAAAACCACGCATCTAATGCATAGCACAATCAATGTAAACCAATAAAAACAGCACTGAGTATACTACAGAATCAATGCGAAAAACTGTAGCATAACCATTTATTTCTCATGGCTATCGACACAAACAGATATAAATACCAATACAAGGAGTAGCAAAACCACCACTGAGTGGTAACATCTCAGTTGTGGCATCTTTACCCTTAAAGATACAGGTACTGCATGTTCAGAATCATTTTAACTCTTTTTCAGATATGGATGTAATTCTAACTGGGCATTAAGGCCAGGGCTAACAGTAGCCTACAGGATCAAGATCCAGAAATTTTCTTTAAGTAGCACTAAATTATCAAAATCACCGCTTCTAGGATTACTTCAAATCTTATCTATTTCCAAAAAGCCAATCTGCTATCCCCATGATAAGGGCTGCTATAGCATACATTGGATCCTTCTTCTGTATTGTTCTGATATGCTCTCCAACTCTAACCTTAATGCTTCTTATGGTTTTTGCAACATAGAATGCTTGGCAGCTGCAAGTGGCCAAATATATAACCCCTTCAGTGCTACAGGTGATGCACTGCCTGATTTCAAAAATCTTTTCATTATTGTAGCTGGAGAAATTCCTACCTTGTGTAACAAAACAACAATAAACACATTTTGTTTGCATTCAAAGCTCCCTTTGGCTTTATTTAGCCAAGTCCATAGTTGGCTAGTTCTAAAGTGGCTAAGCGTTAAGAGACCCCAGAGACTAGGTGTTTTTTTATAACATATCCTTACAGGTTCTTGTGACAGATTCTTAAGGCTTGGTTGTACCCCTAGCACATGCCAGTGCTTCTTAATAATAACTTCAAATTCTCTGGCCTTTGCCAAAATTTCCATCACAAAATTGAACCTGTCACCTGTCTCTTCTTCAGAGCATTTGTTGGTTAATAAAACAACCCTATCTGAAGATTTTGCTCTTTCATAAGCATTCCGAATGCAGTTATTCTTGTAGCCCCTCTGTATTAACCTGTTTGTTAAAACACCAGCTCCTTCCTCGAAATCCTCCAAAGTTGATCAATTTCACCTCATTCTCAAAAACTTTCCAAATGGGATATTCCTAGCAATTTGTGGTGGATGACAACAACTAGCCATCAAACCAGTATTCCCATCAACTTCCTTATGAAAGAGGCTTGTTCAAAATGAGTCATCAGGGTCCTTTTCAAACTTCAAATCTAGATAAGTGATTATTTCTTTATTGCTAGTAGAAGTAAATCTAAGATTCTGGTTTGTACCATGTAAAAAAGTAATAAAATTATTAAGGCTAGAGACATCTCCCTGCCACAGAATAAAAACATCATCAGTGTAGTGTTTCCATAACAGTAACTTATCTGAAAAAATATTAGTCGCCCCAGAATCTATCACTTCTTCCCATTTACCCTCATAAAGATTCACTATAGATGGGGCACAAGTGGCCCCCATTGCTGTTCCTTTTGTTTGAAGAAAAATGTCATGATTAAACACAAAGGTATTGAACTTCAAAACACATTCCTAAAGCTTAATTAGGAAATCAGTGGGAGGAGGGGAGGTTTGTGAAGGGGCAAAGGTGATATCCGCTACCCTGTTGAGGAAGAAAGCTGCTGCGTCCAAGGCCCCGGCATGTGGTACATTGGTATACAGGGATTCAATGTCCAAAGTCACCATCAGTGTGTCCTCCTATAATGATAATTTCGAAAACATCCATGCTGAAATTTGGCACATGGTTGGAACTCCTCCCAGACAGTAAGCATGCCAAATTGTAAAGTTCTAACTCAAAAGACAGCTAGATTATGAGCCAATAAATAAATGTTAAAAATAAAAAAATATATCCATAAAACTTCACAGAATCTCATTAAATGTTATCAAAAATTCACAAATTCAGAATGTTCTCATTCTGAACAGCTCTAGTATATACTCAAGTAATGACTCACATGACTTGATATTTTGTTTGCAGACATTAATGCTGGAGTCAGCACCTTGAACTATATATGGAGGGAGTGCTTCCAACAAATCAGAATAATCCTCCCTGTGTATGAAAGCCTTTTTTTCTGTAAAGTGTTTACTAGCAGCTACTCTGGACATGGGTACATTTGGGAAATGTTTAAAAGGTTTTTCTGTATTATTTATCCTCTTCTTTCGATAATACATTAATGGTTGTAAGAGTGACCTCACAGTTCATTCTCAAGGTATCACAACTACCCTCCTTCAGTTTGTTGTTCTCATTCCCTATGAATAAGTGTGATACCACTCTTTCAACAGTACAGATGGTCTCCACAGCAGCATTAACATGCAGCATAATAAACTGAGGCATTCTAATATGCTTTTCGTGTATTGTTCTGTGCTAACCATTGCACTGAAAATAACAAAGCACTTGAAAAGGCAAATAAAAACAAAAAACAGGATACCACTGAGTCAGCATGTTGGGTACAAAAGAAATAATGCTATAAGAAGGTACTAATGAAATATAAAGTAACATTTTGAAAGCATTGCATTTAGTCAGTTTTTTATTTCTCATGTATTTAATATAATTTGTTTTATTATAAGATTGACCGACAGACAACATTTTGATAGGCCAATAGCACACAGCTTAGATAGACACACAATAGACACAGAGACAGACAGATGCTGTAGATGGATAAAGAAACAGGCATGACAAAGCAAGACTAGACATATGGATAGAGGGGAGAGAAAGAGGAGAAAAGATAGATGGGAAGGAAGGGGACAGAGGCTTTAGATTTTGAGATCGGAGTAGCACTCCTCTGGGGTCTAATAGGAAGGTTCCATGAAAAGTCAGTGTTTGCCCTTTTTAAAATAAGTGAGCTATAGACATAGAGACATGTTATTTTCAGAGTTTGTTCTCAGTCACTATGTCTTATGATATAACAATCAGAACCATACTGGACCCAGCAGTTTGGGGCTTTTTATAGCTTAAAACAGCTAGTTTCCTCACTTTTGACACAAAATGTACATCAGAATTTAGCTCCTGTCATAAATGCTGGCACCTGAGTACAGTACTAAGTGAATTTTGTACTGTTGGGGTACAAACATGATGGCACATCTTGCAGACGAGATGTTAAACCAAGGTCCTCTCTGCCTTTTTTGGAGTTGTTCAGGTAAGAAAGTAGGGGATGTTTGAGAAAAAGAAAACAAAATGTAAGTACAAATATAATGATGTAAGCAAAAAAAAAAAGAAAATGTATCACATATAAGGGGAACTCCCATCTGCCAGCCGACAAACTAGTTATTTCCTGGAAGTAAATATCCGATACAGATGAGGAACTCATTCTCCCTAAATCATAGACAAAGATCTGGAGTCATATTTTCCCCAGCCAAGACTTGTGTGATTATATACTAAATCGTCATACCATATGGAAGGAAAAAGAGGTTTGTTCCAGGTGGTTGCAGCACAGATTCAGAATTCCTGAGTAATTCTGGGATTTGCAGTTACAGAAGATCTCAGCCTAGAAGTAATCACAATTAGTCTAATACTATCTACTGCACTACTGTATTTATTTTATTTAATAATATCTTTGTAAACACCTGTGAGCAATTACTCATTTGTAGGTTACACGTCAGTTGCAAGAAGATATTGAACATGTACATAGCATTACATACAAGGCATTACATTACAAGCAAGTACAAAATTGCACTGGTACAAAACAATACAATACAAGCAAGGTAGACAATAAACTGATGTGGATTGTTCGGTAATTACCATTACAATATACTAAAAACATTAAAATATACATTATAGCACATACAAATACATAGGCATCAGGTTCATCACAATATGAATATTAAAAGTCCTTGATACATAATGTTAACATAGAAACATAGAAACATAGACTTTGACGGCAGGTAAGGACTGCTTGGCCCATCTAGTCTGCCCATTAGTATACGTAATCAGACAAAGAAATTATTATCTCTCCCTTATCTTTTCCTTTCTCTTTCCATGGAATCCCAACCCTCCTTTACTTAATATATATATCATCTTACTAAAAATCAGCAGATTACTTGATTTTTTGATTCATTTGAGCTAATAGGCTTCAGATTTATTTCTCAGAGGCAGAGAGATGTTTTTCTTTATATTTTATCACTTGGTAAAAGAACCCTGCCCAATGGAGGGGTTGACGGGGGGGAGTGGGACAGTGAAGTGATGTGAAGGTAGGTGTCCCTAGGATTAGATGGAACATTAAGTGCTACTGGTTTACAGTGTTCCAAATGTAGGAAAGTTGTTTTGGTCATCATGAATGGCCAATGCAGTCACAGTTGTCATCTGTGTAAACAGTAAGTAAACCAAAATGTTTCTGCATACACATTGCACATTGGGTCCAGCCATACACTTGAGTGTGGGGCTCTTTGTGCAGAATGTTCCCCTTTAACTGGTATGACTTTTAAGCCACTAACTGTTTGGAATGCACACAACAGTGTAGAATGTGCACAAACAAGGATTATGAGCAGGCTGGTTTTCATACAGAACAAAGACTAACCGTTTATTTTATATCCTTCCTGACAGAAGGGCCATCTGCTGTGTGTCGGCTTTACACTGAGATCAGAAACATTTACAAAAGATAACTGTCGGATGGACAATGTGCAAGTGAGCTACTGCAGTGGGAGGTGCCTATCCAGAACCAATGTGATTCCAGAGGTAAGCAAGGGACAACAGGTTGTAGTCTGTCATATTCAACCCCATGAATGATGGGAGAGTTCTGTGTTTGTTAACTCTCCCTTACTTTGCTGAGCAGCAAAGTCTATGCCAACTTTCCTACTTTCCTTACTGAGTGGATTTTCTTACTTTGTTATCTCCTGGGAGGCATGGTGTGACTTCCTAGGGTGCCTTCCTCCATGCCCATATGATGGACACTGAGTAGGCCTGTGTGGAATGTTGAAATTCCAACAGAACAGAATTCTGCAGAATTTTGGGAAATTCCATGAGATTTTCCCAATAGTGGCATTCTGACATTTCACATGCAAAATGGTTTTGGAGGATTAAAGGGATATACCAACATCTGCCATATCAAATTGGAATAGTAACCAGTATGTGCTGTGAATCAGTCTCTTGCCATTCAAACTGCCAAATAGTACTGTTTTCCATGAAATAATTCCTTTTATTTTGGTACTCTGCTTCATTTGCATAACCTGACATTTTTTTCTCAGTGCTGCAATACCCAACTGTGACATCATACCAGGGAAACAAAATTATTAAAGCGACAGAGCAACTTTTTAGCTTTAGATAGACAGATCAGGTAACACCTATTTAATGCACCTTTTTATGCTCACCTGGGTTCTCTATTTGCCAAATGCTCTATGTCAGTCACTTCGCTCAAATTTTGAGTGTTGCTGATGTTTCAATGTTTTTAAATCTTAAATCTGTTTCATCACATGTTACTGCTATGATGTGTGTCGACTGCTATGACTTATTTATTGTACTCTCACTGTATATCTTGTTATACCATGTAATTCTAGGTCGCCCATGAAAAAGGGACCTCTAGGGCTCAGTTGGCCTAACAGGTCACCAAAATTTAATACATAAATAAATGTACTGTACCCACTATGCCTCACTATGTAAATTAGTATATAGGCTATAATATTTCTGTTCTCACTGCAGAAATAGAAGATTAAATTGCTCAGTATAGATGTCTTGAAGCTAGACACTGTATGCACAATGCATTGCTGTGAAAATAAACATGAACAAGCTTATACTGTTGACTCCACTACAGAAATATGAGACAGCATCCCACAGTAAGGAAACTGGAAAGCAGGTTCTTATTTTACCCACACTACCTTGCTATGTTCATTTACATAAGTAGGTGCTTACCACTATCAACATATAAGACTGAACGTCTGAGTAAGGCACATTTAAGTCAACTTTATAAATTGCCCAGAATTCCTTGTTGCTGTATGTAAAACATTGACAGCTTCCTGATATGACATCATTCTAGAGATGTGGCCACAGACAGAAAACTGGAGGACACAATGCTTATAAAACATAAAAAAATGACTATGACAGATTTGTTTACAAAACAAATTGCAGCTGCAACATCTGAAGCATGGCTGCCAATTACATATTATGTGAAAAAAGGTATTTGGGTTACCTTACTATATTACTTCAATTATCTGCAGTCTACATAAAGTATAGAATCTTTTCCACAATCCGTGGAAAAATGTTCCATGATTTATGTGATCCAAGGAAAATAATTAAGCAGTTTATACAGAAATGCTTTGCAGAATTGTGCGAATGCACAAAGAAATTCCAAAACATATTTTGGAAGTGGCATTGCCATTCTGCACCAATTCCAGTGGCAGAGTTCCACATTTACAGAGCCCTATCATTGGAATGGTTCAACAATTCCTGAACCCTAACACTGGAATGGCTCAACTTTTCCTGACAGGAGTAACTGGAAAAAGCACAATAATGGTTAGCCCCTACCCATCCCCTTAAAAGCGTGCTTTAATGAATTGATTTTGTAGACTTCAGAAGGGATTTTTAAACAGATCCATCTCAGGTTCATCTGCCAGGCATTTCAAAAGCAGACCTACAGCTGCACCCATCCTGGCTATGAGACCATATGAAAGATGGTTCAGCAATTGTGGGTGTCCATGCAGATTTCAGCCAAATCGGTTTAAAAAAGTTGAATCAAGTTGAATCTGCATAATTCTTTTGCTGCTAAGTGCTGCAAATCATGACTTCCTGTCACAAATGAGTGCACCATTTGAAACCTGGGCACCTGAGTTTAGATGCAGACAGAAAGAGGGAGGCACAACCAGATCATTTATTTGTGCCTATGTCTGCATGCTTTGAAAAATCCATGGGGGGATTCCCAAAAGGGATGCACCCAGTGCATCTGAGTTGCGCCGTGTATCCTGGAGTTGAGCCCAAGCATGATTCTCATAGGGAAGAGACTCACCAAACACCACCTATAATGGTATTTAGCTCATCTGGGGAGGGCATGCAGGGGGCGTGCCCATGCATAACCCATCTCAGAGGCACATCATCGGAGCAAGTCCGAAGATGCACCTCCAAAAGTTAAGTCTACAAAATGTAGACTTAAGTGGGTGGCTGCTCACAAGCAGGCTGCAGTACTGGAGACAGCACTAGGGCAGCCTGCCTACCCTGGCAGTATAGTGGTTCCCCATACATGATATTACCTGTATGTGCACTAATGCATATTTTCTGTCCTGGTGTTCTAGTGACCCCCTTTGCTAAGCCTCAATAACACCCCTTATAGTAGTAATTATTAATCATCCATGTTTGGGTTATACAGTGTTCCCCCGATCCTGGATATCACTGTTGTTATAATAACTAATAGTACCTGACCTGGTAGTCTGGTGGTCCCCCCTCCTAACCTAAATCCCCGATTACAAAATATAACACCCATAGCCATTCCTGGTTGTCAAGTGCCACCCCTTCCAGAATCTCTTATGTCACTGATCACAACCCTTAAGGCATCCCTGGTAATCTAGTGGTACCCCCTCCCTGCCCTGACCAGAATACAATGTCATGATAGAGCACAATGTATCCCTGGTAGTTCAGTGGACTCCCACCCCCTCACCCACTCAGGCACCCCACCCTACTCCCCCCATCCCAGCATGGTCCAAATGTCAGTGGGTAGCTCAACCCACCTGCACACTGACGTGGCTGCCAACCAACTGATCTGTCATTGAATGACAGCATACAGTATGGCTGGAAGCCCATTGGTTGACCCAGTCGACCAATGGGCTTTCAGTGTATACTGTAAGCCTTCAGTCACAACTTGGTGAATGACATTGTACATACTAAATTTCATGCAAAGTACAAGAACAGCTGCAAAGTTTTTAATGCACAAAGCCAACAATTCGAAGAAAGAATTTGACAAAAAATGGGGATGTACTATTTTGGGACTGTATATTTCCAGAAGTGCACTCCCAATAAAACTGAAACTTGGCATATCAAGAAACCATTTATCTTTATAGCACATTCCACATTTGATGTAAACTGCAAGAACAGCTGCAAAGTTATTAATACACAAGGGCCACCATAATGATATCCAACAGGAAACTTCTAAATTTTGGAATGTTCTAACTACAGAACTGATGTAAATGTTTTCACCAAACCAGCATATGTCACATCTATGGGGCAACTCCTTTGCACCCTGAAAATATGAGGCCAAAAGTCCTAACCATTTATTTGCAGTGAAGTGGGAAAGAGACAGAAAACTTTAGAAATCCCATTGTCCTGGATTCTCCCCTTTCCCCCACAAAAGAACAGACCATATGTGTGTTGTGCTCAGATTGGCAATCAATTTTTTATATTTACAATTTAAAATACCATCACCATTTTTCATTATTGTCTTTTTACAAATCTTTGGTTTATATTGCATTACATAACAATCTCAGTTCAACCCCTCCTCTTTCTTTCACTTCTTCTCACCTCCCCAGGTGAAAACCTGGGAGCCTCCTTCTTCTCTTTTCTTGTAGGTAACGTAAAACAAAGACCGCTTTTCTCTCCTTCTGTTGGTTCTCCTTCTCCTCATATTCCTTTATCATTCCCCTGCCTCCCCAATTTTCCTCCATAACCGGTCTCCAGCTTGCATTGGACAACTCCTTCCCCTTTCTTTACGTTCTTCCCCCCCCTCCCCGATCTCTCTTCTAGTCTCCTCCAGGCCTCAATAAACCCCATCATCTCTGTGTTGAACATGTCTATAGCTAGGTCCGATAAATATACCCTTCTGATCTGTAGAAATCCTCTACCCACTCTTCTACCCCCCTCAATATTACATGCCATCCCATGCTCCTTATGAGAGTCCCCACCCTCCTGTTCATCTTCCTTCTGGCTCTATCAACTGCTACATGGCTGTGCGCCTGTCTCCTCACCCTCCTTGGTATCATTTTCGACCATGCCAGGCTAACTCCAGGCCACCACTGTTTTACTTTCTCAAGATCATGCTTTACCCCTAAATACGGGTCAACCCATGGCTTCCCCCCCAATGTCATTACCCCCCCCCCCAGATGTATAATGATTAAATCTGGGATGGGCCACCGTTTTTTCATCTCTATCAAGGTCAGGAGTAACTGCACCCATTTCATCCCTCGAATGCCTCACCATGTCAGTCTACAGTGTCTGACATCTTGGTACAGCTGCTATCCCCCAGCCTTCTTTTCTGCTTTCCTTTCTGCCCAGCAAATGTAGGAGCACCCACAGATCCATACCTCTGTGATCCTCCCTCTACCTATTAAATTAAACAAAATATTTTTTAATATCTTGACCATCTATTCATTCTTATGTTTCTCTGTTCCCTCCCCCTTTTAGTCCAGAGTCCCCTTCCCTTCACCCTCCCCCCAATTGTACCCCTGTCTTAGGCTCTGTTCCTGCAAAATAAACACATATGACATATTCATTTCAGACCTTAAAAGCACAACTGTACCTCTTGTAGGTGGCAGACTGCCACCAACTCATTTCCAACATTCTGCCCTCTGATTCACCTTCAGCTGCCCATTTTGAAGCAGCCCCTATCTGAAAGTAATGGGAAGAATAACTAGTTGGGTCCTCGCCCAAGAACTCCATACCCTTTTTGAGTATGGCTGTTACCTGGTAACTGGTCACCTTCTTCCCATCTCCATGCACAAATGATCTCCCTTCCTTATTATATCACTCTGCAGTGTAAGCCCACAAAGCCTTCACTGGGCACAAGTCCCGTCAGCATGGCCTTTAATCGTTATAACACACCCCTCTCCTGCCTGATCTGTCTTGGACCTCCTAATTACAATTTGTATTTCCTTTGGTCCCAAGGTTATATCTCTCCATTCCAACCCTCTGTCTTCATCCTTCCTACCATGCCCCACTGCCTTGCTCACTCTCAAGACACCTGCGAACATCACCACGTAAATTGTATGGAATAGCTGTGCCTCATCCTGGGATCTACAAATTGCAGGCAATATCCCCTTAATTTTGCTAACCAGTGCTCCACTATCGGTAGCCTGCCATCCAAGACCCTTTGCTTCAATCTACCCCAACCTTGTATCATCCTCCATATCAACATTGATTTTGTGGGATCCCCCCATTTCTTTAGGCTACATACTAAGCTGATCCCTGCTAAGTACACCCCCATCATGGCGTGAGCCATCCCTCTTTGCCACTGATCTACTGTAAACTTTCCTAACTGCTCCTCCGTAACCGGACCACTTGCCTCCATATGGTGTGCTTCCCTGAATGTTTGCAATGCCCGCCATGCCCCTTCATAGGTCCTCAAGGTCTGTGGTGCCCATGAGTTGCGAAACAGCATTTTGGCTCCTGCTTACCAATGTCTCAGATATTTGTTGGAATGGGCATTTTCTGTTCCTCTGCTGTTGGTACCAGCATCTGGAAGCGCTCCAGCTGCAGGCAGGAAAGGCTGTCGGCTAGGATATTCCTCACTCCCTCTATGTGCCTAGCTCTGAATGACATGTTCAATTGTAAACACCTTAACACTAGCTGCCTCAACACCCTCATCACTGGCCCGGACCTAGCTCCCCTGTTGTTCAGAACATCTACCACTACCTTGTTGTCACACCAGAATGTAACCTTCTGATTCCGTAATTCCTCTCCCCATACCAAGGTGCAGGCCCAAGTTGGCATGCTTTCCAAAAATGTAATGTCCTTTACCCTTCTGTCCCTTATCCAGTCATCTGGCCATGGTTCTGAGAACCATCTTACTCTCAAATATCCCCCATTCCTAACCCCCTGCCGCATCCGTATACAACTCTAAATCCGTGTTATAGACTCACTCATCCTGCCAAAAGGAAAGGCCATAATAGCTATCCAAAAATTCTTCCCATACTTTAAAATCCTCTTTCACTTCTTTTGTTATATCTAACCAGTGATGTGGCCTCATTACCCCTACTGTGGCCCTTGTTAGTCATCTTGTGAATGTCCTTCCTGGCCTGATTGCCCTGCAAGCATAATTCAAATGCCTCAGTACTTGTTGCACCTGACTTAACTGCACTCGCCTCTGGCTCGTGTGTTCCTGAATCAGCCTTCTTAGCTTCTGCACTTTACTGTCTAGCAACCTAAATACCTCCTCCAGTACATCCACCTCAATCCCCAAGAACTCCAACACCTTACTGGGGCCTTCTCTTTTTTTCCAGTGCCAATGGGATACCGAGTTCACCACATAACTCCTGAAAGCTAGCTAGCATCTGTTCCGTCTCTGCGCGTCCACTGTCCACTAACAAAAAAAAATCATCCAGGTAGTGTATGACTTTCTTGCCACCTGTTTTTTTGCTGGAAGATCCACTGCAGGCAGGTGCTGAATGTTTCAAATGTAGCACAGGCTATCGAGCAACCCATAGGCATAGCTTTGTCAAAATAATACTGATCCCCTATTTTAAATACCAATAAATCCCAGTCCTCCCTTCTAACTGGGAGCAACTGGAAAGCTGACTCTATATCAGTCTTGGCTAGCCATGCATCGGAGGTCGCCTGGATGATCTGTACTGCCTACTCTAAAGTGGCATAGGTCACCCTGCTGTGCTCTTCCCCTGTAAAGTTGTTAGAACAGTCCCCCTCTGGGAATGACAGATGGTGGATCACTCTGTATTCCCCCTCTTGTTTTTTAGGGACCAAACCCAAAGGGAAAATTCTCAGGTTATCTAAAGGGGGGAAAGGGTAAGGCCCCTCCACCCTCCCTGCTGATTTTTCCTTTTCGATCTTCTGCCTCAAGATGTCTTCCTTACCTCTGACTGATCCCAAATTATTAGCCTCCCTAGCCTGTCTTGGTACCTTGCACTGTAGAGAAAACCCTGATCTAAACCACCTCTTTATGGTTTCTGCCCCCCATCTGGGTACTTTGTGAGACACTTTTCCCAAGTAGCTATCTTGATGGGGTCTTTGCTGCCTGAAATTGTTCTGTTCTCCTTGCTCCCCAACCCCTGCCACCTGTCAGCCCCCCAGCTATTCCTTCCCTGTCCCCTTTTCAACAAGCCTGTGCTCCCCTGCCCCATACCCTCTACCTCTTGCCCTTCTGCTTCACGTCTGCCCTCTATAACCCTGCCCTTCATGGAAAAGCTTTTGCCCAGTCCCCTGTGTTCCTCCCATCTGGGCACCTTGGGCCAATGAGGTCCTGCATCTTGTTGCCAGGTGGGAACCACCGCATTTTGAACATGCATGTCAAAATCGACACTGGGGGCATGAACAGAATGCCCTGTTGTATCCTCAACAACACCTCTGGGGTATCCCCCCCCATTTCACATTCTGGTGTGGATTGATTGGTCATGTAGTCTGCCCATAAGTCCAGCTGTTTCATGTCCCATCTAACATCCCCATATGTTGCCATCCTTTGGTGAAAAAATTTGTCATAATATATCCACTCCACACCCCCTTTGCTTTTGCCAACGGTATGATCAGTGAATACATGATCAGTGGGATACCCAGCTCAGGTTTATTTTCACTCACTATGGCTGAATATGTGGCGAAACCCACAAACCACCCATCCCACATCTTACCTTTTGTAAATTTATCCTCCTCTTTCTTCCCCAATAATACCACAGCTGCCGCCATCTCACTCTTCCCAATGCTCTCTGTCTCCTCGTATTTGGCCACTGCCTCCCTACTTACCAGGGCAAATATGTCCACATACTCATCCTTCCATAGTTTCTCCGTCATGACCAGTGGCACGTGTTCCTCTATCCTCATCCCTGGGGATCCTATCTCCCTCATTCCCTATCCTGCACCATCCGCTCCCTTGTCTACCACCACTGTTGTTTCTTTATCTGACCTAATCTCCACCAGTGCTGTCTCCATCTGCCCTAGCCCCCCCTGTCCCTAGAGCCACTATAAATTCCCCAATGTACTCCTTGATACTCTCTCCGACAGAGCCTGATACACTACCTGTTGGCCTGTCCATTCCATGCGGCCTGCTGTCACTGAGCTGCACTGGTCTGGTTTCCTGGGATGGGATCACTAGCTGAGGCATTGGAGGCAAGTGGAGGTACTACGACTGTGGGCTCTGGTCTAGGTTCTGCTGGTGCCACCCCAACCAGTTCTGGGAGAGTTACTAATAGCTCTGGCAAGCAAGGTGGCGGAGGTATTGAACTGACCGCATGGGAAGAAACCACTGCTGGTGGCTGTGGCCTTTTTGGGCTAAGTGGCCTCCCCGCTGGTCGCTTCCCACCACCCCTTTTTCCTTTTTCCGCTTTCCGCTTCTCCCCCAACCTCCCTGGTTCAGTCCCCCTCTACCATCTGCCACATCATGTTGGCCTTCTCTGCCTACTCCACAATCGCCTTATATGCCTCCACACTTGAGAGCTTGTTCTTCTTAGGTGCCATCTTTTCCAATCTTGCCTACACAGAAAAACACTGTGACTAAAAGTGACAAGATACAATTGTTAATACCCTTCAATACAGCCCTCTCATCACTTGGCTTCTTTTTTGATGAAAGTGCTGGCTACTGGGGGTTTCTCACCCACTGTTATGCAAAGCGTGTGAATTAGTCATCAGCCCATAGCCACCACTATAATGGGCCCCCCCACCTATGATGTCTCTTCCCCCTCTCAGTTACCCTCTCCTTGTGAAGGCTTCAAAATGCTCTAAAGCTCGTAATCCGGGATGCAATTTTTTTTGTTGTTTATTTCTGGCTGGGAGCACCCCAGCCTCTGACTCTCCCTTGAAAACCAATAACATTCCCCACACATTTGGGTTTCTGTTCCCTATCCTCACTACACATCCCTGCTGCCAAGCAAGCTTGAGGCCCTGATTGGCTCTCCCCCTGTCCCCCTAGCCACACAGTATGACATCAGACACCATTCCGCCGACTGCGTGGCTACTATTGCTAGGCCCAAGCCTCTGCTCTGCCTTTGGGGGACACCAGACCTACCCCCATATCGCCCATTTTCTTATGAAGGCCTCAGAAATGCTCTAAAGCTTGTAATCCATGATGCAACCCTTTTTTGCTCTTTGCGCTTCAGGCTGGGGACACCCAGCCTCCAACTCACCCTCGAACACAGTTAAAATTCCCCACAAATTTGGGTTTCTGTTCCAAAATCTCGATACACATCCCTGATGCCACACAAACTTGAGGCCCGCATTGACTGTCCCCAGCATCCATCCATCCATGCAGTATGACATCAGATGCAATTCTGCAGACTGCGTGGCTTCTATTGCTAGGCCCAAGCCTCCACTCCGCCTTTGGGAGACACCAGACCTACCCCCTTATTGACATTTTCTTGTGAAAACCTCATAATGCTCTAAACCTGCTTGGAATCTGGGCTGCTACTCTTTTGTGCTGTTGCCATGCCGCCGACTGCATGGCTTGCATTGCTAGGCCCAAAACTCTCAGCAACATCTCTTGGCCCCTTCTGATGTCCCAAACTCATTTTTTTTTTAACTACCCTTGTACAGTAAATAATCCACTCTCTCGTAGCGCGGCCATCTCTGACCCTTTTACCTGGATCTGACCCTTCTTTTCTTTTTGGCCCGGCCCTTCCTACTGCCTTGCTTCCTTCAGGCTCCCCCAGCACACATGCTTCACACACCACATAAGAACAATCGTTCTTACTCCTGCATCTGCCTCCCAGGGTTTTTCTTGCTACAGCCTCCTATTGCTGTCCGCTCCCTACTCATACAAGCGTCTCTCTTTTGCACACCAAAAGACTCAATGCTCCATGAGCTAACACAACCAAACCCGCTGTTCAATGCAACTCCCAAACCCTGTAAGACTTATCCAGTGATCTAAAAAATGCTACGTTTATATTTATCTTTGAACAACACTCCTCATCTTCAAAACTTTCTTCCTGCTGGTTACTAGAATTTCTCTGGTTCAGTCGAATGCCAATCTGATATGCTGTTTCTTTTGAAACTAGATCCAGCAAAATTCTACAGCGAAAGAGGTTGTATCCCTCTGTACTGCCCATTATGTACTTCCTCCCTTTCTTCTTATCCCTCACTTGTACCTATTTTGCTCCTCCTCCTCTTCCTGCATGCCTGCCCTTGTCTTTCAGCTCCTCCCCCTCCCTTACCCCCTTTCTTAGCAACCCTCTCTGTCACTAGGGAAGGGGTCCACCAGGAAAACTTGGTCTTCCCTTAAAAGGGCAAACTTCATTTCATGAGCTATCAAAATCCCTTTTTATGAGCCAAATCCCTTTTTGTGAGCCATCAAAATTTCTCTTCTTTTTGAGAAAGTGTAATGTTACTCATATCTATACTGTATGTGGGAGCGTGGGCCTTCTTGGCCCTGCACTTCCATCTATCCATTAGCATAGAGGCATATCGCAGGAGGGCCCTGTGCTACCAGTTTTGCAAAATGGTATTCATATGTGGGAGTGCAAGCCCTCTGGGCCCTGCACTCTCACCTACACATAAGCCTAGAGACATGGCACAGTAGTGCCCTGTGCTCCCAGTTTTGCATAATGGCATCCATAGGTGGGAGAGTGGGCCCTCTGGGCCCTGCACTCCAACCCATTTATAAGTGTAGAAGAACAGCGACAGGAGGGCCCTGTGCTCCAAGTTTAGCATAAATGGTATGCACAGGTGAGAGCACAAGCCCTCTGGGTCCTGCTTCCACCTATCCATAAGTACAGACACATAGCACAGGTCTAGAGACATTCCAAGTGACTTTGTACTGCAAATGTGGCAATATCTCAGTAACCATAGCAACTTTGGAAAACATTCATTCACAGTTGTATTCATGACCTGGCCACCTTCACGTATGCTTAGTACACCCAAGGTGTACTACACTGCACCTAGCAAAAAATCCATATCTCGAACCAATTTTTAGATACAGCAGCCAAAAGACACCACAATTGCCACAGTGTTATCCTATGGGAACATTTTCAACTCCGAAGTGCTGCAACAATGGAATCAGTGTCCAGTTTGTCACCAAACCAGCAAAGGGCACATATGTGGGGCAAGGGCTTGCCACCCTGCAAATTTCAGCCCAAAAGTCCTGTTTTCTTGCTATGAAGTGGCAAAGAAACTGGTTTGGGGGGCTGTTTACCTGCTTTCACTTTCAGATCATATACATTTTCCCATGGGCTATAATGGGAAATTGTAAAGTTTAATAACTTTTGAATGGATTAATATTTTTTTCACCAAAGCTTCAAAAGCTAAATCTGTGAGTCAAATGCTTTCTACCTTGGAAATTTCAGCGCACAACCTAAAACCATTTCTGAGATCCAGCTGGACAAAGAGATGTCAAAAAACATGGATTTTTTTCTTTTTTCAATACCCTATATCTCAGAAACCACACAACAGAAATTTGGCAAATCAAGAGACCTACCGCCAGACATTATGCATGCCAAATTTCGTGCAAATCCATTGATTCCAAAGTTATTAGCATTCAAAAATTTGGTTTTAACATAGAAGTTAGCTTTCACCTTAACTATGCTGGCACTACTATGTCGGTATTATATGTATATATATAGACAGAGAGAGAGTGAGAGAGAGAGATTCATTACACAAAACTCGGTTAATGCATCAGTTAGGGTTGATATTACAGTGACAAAAGTCTGGAAATGTGGTGTTAGGGTTCCCAACCCTATCATTCCACAACCTCCACACACCAACAGGCATCAGGGTGTGCTTTGGGGTCATCAGCCTTAACTCTCACCCCATTCCATGTCATAGTGAAGCTGAGATGGTACCGTATAGGAGAATGGGTTGAGAGTTAGACCTGATGACCCCAAGGCATACCCAATGCCTGTTGGTGTGGAGGGGGGGGGGTGGTAGGCCTGGGAAACCTAAGACTGAATTTCCAGACTTTTTTCACTGTAATATCAACCCTAACTGATGCATTAACAGAGTTTTGTTTGCAGTACATTTCATTACTTTTTGAGACAGCGTAATCTTACTATTATTTGGTTGTGGAGTGAGACTCAGGTCCGGTACCCCACCGGTCCATAGTGTATAATGGGAGCACAGGGCCTATGCATATTATAATTGTTCCTGATTTTCATGTGGGAGTGCAGAGCCCCCATCTACCTATAGGTGTAGAGACACTGTAATTAACCCTCACCTCCCTGTGTCAGCACAGGGTGCTCTGGGCCCTGTGCTTCCATTACTGCATAATGGAGGGACCTGTGCTCCCATTACTGCATAATGGTATCCATATGTGGGAGTACAGGGCCCTCTGGGCCCTGCGCTATCAACTACCTATAAGTGTAGAGAGAGTGCAGGCATAGAGCTACTCCAAGTTACCCTTGTGGTGCAAATAGCACAATAACTCAGTAACCATAGGAAGATTAGGAAATATTCCACAGCAGTTGTAATAATGTGCTGGCAATCTGTATATTTGCTTAGCTGTATTTAGTGAAAAATCCATATCTCAAAGTGTTTTTGAGATATAGTTGCCAAAAAGTACTGTGACCACCACAATGTTATCCTAAGGGAAATTTCTAAACTTCAGAATGTATAAAGTTTTATCCCAAACTAGCAAAAAGGCACATCTGTGGAGCAAGCCTATTCTACTCTGAAAATTTCAGCCCTAAAGTCCAAACCATTCAGTTGCAATGAAATGGCAAAGAAACAGCAATTTATTTGCAGTACTTTCGCAAATTTGTGGCACTTTCGCAAATTTTGGGAAAGATTTGGGAAAGCTTTAGCAAATTTGCAAAAGTACATTTGAGACACTTGCAAGTTGTGAAAGTTTTGCAAAACGTACTTTTGCAAATTGCCACACTTTCAAAAGAAAAATTTGGAAAAACATATTTCCAAACATAATTTTGAAAATTTAATGGCAGGATTGTGCTATTAGGGCCCCGATTAGATAAACATAACAGTTGGTCTTTACTGACAGGCAGTATTTTTTGAATTACAATGATTTTCCCTGTCACCAACTGAAAACAAGATGACAACAGCACAACACTACTGAACCCATCTGTGGCAATAAAAGATGCTTTTGCGAAAGCAAACAGTGCTTTTGGTGGCATATCTTATTTACCCATATACTATAATGGGAAACTTTAAAGTTTTATAACTTTTGAATGGATTAGTATTTTTTTCACCAAACCTTCAAAAGACCATAACAGTTTCAGACCACATCCCCCAAAGCACTTCAGACTTACAGACGAGCAAAGAAATTACACCAAATGGTAAAATTCACATTTTGTGGCACTACTCAACTCTGCAACTGCACATACAATTGGAATGAAACTTGCCAGACCCAGAGATCTATGGTATCAGATGGTGCATGCAACATTTCAGGCAAATTGGTCAAAAGGTTGCAAAGTTTTAAAAGTGTAAAATTTGGGGTTTAACATAGAAGTGGCTGTGCCCTAGAATATATTTATCAAGATATATATATACATATGTATGTATTATAGTGACATGGTAATGCCACTATAGTTAGGGCTGCATGGCCACTTCTATGTTAAACCTCAAAGTCTGTACTTTAATAACTTTGGAACCGTTCATCCAATTTGCTGAAATTTGGAATGCAGAACCTCCTATGGAAATTAGTATTCCAATTGCTCATTTTCATGTCCATGGGCCACTATTACACCTACAGAGTTAGCATTCACAGTACTTTTCAGTGCCCATATCTCATAAATGATGTGAAATATGGATTTGGTCAATGTTATGTTGCTTGGACGTCTCACTGTCATGATTACGACACTTGAATTTGTTTCCTACCTGCTACAGTTCCCGAGATATTGGCAGATTTGTATTACAAGGATTCCTTCCCTTATGGGGCTGCTGTATGACTCTGTAGCTATGTGTAAGTGGGAGCACAGGGCTCAGAGGGCCAGTGCTTTTTACTATTATATAACAAAATTTTTCAAAAAGAAAGGAAATTCTTTGCAAAAAAAAATAATTATTGCATCAGTTAGGGTTGTTTCCACAGCAACAAAAGTGTGGAAATTCAATGTTAATGTTACCACCCCACCACACCACTAGTGGTGAAGTGGCAAATTCTCATGGAGTAACACGGAATCTGCAAGTACTCCACACGCCGCATGAGTACTTCATAATGGGGAACACGAAGTCCATTGAAAACAATGACTTTACATAATTCCACCTTCCCCAAACCACTTCTCCACCAATTTTAAGGTGAAGTACATTAAAATTAATGTACTTTGCCATGTTTTTGAGATCCGAAGGCAAATTTTGCAGTGATTCATGGGATTGCTGGTCACATGGGCTCTAGATTGTTCTGCACAGCCTCAGTTCTGAGTAGTGTGTGTAGTGGAAGATGGAGACCTGTTTCCTCTCAGAGTGCTGCGATTCAGATACTCTCAAAGCTGTTAAAAAGGTCTTTCTGGGCAAATTATTTGCTCACAATTTAGTACATTGATTGTAGGAAACCCTCCTGTACTCATATCATTGAGTGTGTATTGTTTGTGTGTGGATTTTGAATGTTAATTTAGAACAGCCAGTCTGTGTACTGTGAAGTTTGCTTTGGGGAGGGGCATATCTGTGGTATAGGTAGATTATTTTATTTATTTATTTATTTTAGTCTTTGGTAACCAGGTAAGGCCCACTAGGCACAAGTGCCTGTTTTCGGGGGCGACCTGGGAGCACTGGGCAGTTAAGTGACTTGCTCAGAGTCACACAGTATGCATGTGGAGGTTTGTGAGAATCAAACTCAGGTCTGGTCTGCTGAATGTATCAGCTCATTCACACCTCGTTCCTCTAACCTCTAGGCTATGCTGCCAGCCTGTACAACTGGGAGAAAAAGGCAGTCTTTCTGTTTTGGTTATATTTTTCTTGCATAACTGTGTTAATGTACACACAGTAATATTTTCAGTAATACTTGACATTTTTTGATGATTGTTGTGGTGCAGCAGTGTATAATTTCAGTTTGTTTAAAACATTTGGTTATATTACCACAGGTTTTCAATTTGATATGCATTACTTGTAGTGTGTATGTGTGTGTGTGTGTAGCATGCCATTAAATCAGACACCTTTTATTGTGCCACAGAGTAATTGCAGCAGTGTGAACCTGCTATCCACCACACCTGCGTGAATTTTTTATACTGCTTTGTGGTATCTTTACTGGTAGTGGACTGTTACTGCCATGCAATACACCCCTCCCCAATCAGCAAAAGGTTTTCTTTTTCAGATTTGGATTTGTGACTTGTGAGCACCAGTTAGGTCTTGTTGTGCCTTTGTGTCGGCATCTCTTGAGTGCGCAACACAATCATAATCTGTAAAGTGCGTTCGCAGTACACCCTTAATTCTGGGAGACTTTGCATTTCTTGTTACGCTCTCATTTCACTTTGTCAGCAATGGGGAATTTTGTACACAAGACAGTAGCATTTTGGGGATGCACATTAATTCTGGTGACTGTGTGTGACCACTGCGCACATGACGGAGTGCAACATTAATTCTGGGAGACTTTGCAGTTTTTGTTACCCTCTCATTTCACTTCATCAGCACTGGGGAATTTTCTGGACACAGGACAGTAGCATTTTGGGGATGCAGATTAATTCTGGCGACTGTGTGTGACCATTGCTTGCATGACTGAGTGTGCCATTAATTCTGGGAGACTTTGCATGTCTTGTTACAATCTCATTTCACTTCATCAGCACTGAAGAATTTTCTGGATGCAAGACAGTAGCATTTTGGGGATGCACATTAATTCTGGTGACTGTGTGTGACTACTGCATGCATGATGTTTGAGTGCGCCATTCATTCTGAGAGACTTTGCATTTCTTGTGCTGTCATTCCACTTCGTCAGCACTGGGGAGTTTTCTGGACACACGACAGTAGCATTTTTGGGATGCACATTAATTTTGGTGACTGTGTATGTGAGGGGCTGCAATATTGTTGTCATTTCTCCTTACTTTGCTTTAAGGCAGAATGATAATGTGAAGTAATAATTACAAGGCAAAGTAAGCCTCTTATATTGGCCACTTGGCGTAGCAGAGTGACAATGTGAAATGCCCACTTTGTGGGCACTTCACTGGTGAAATTTAAATTTGCTGCATCTATACATACCACCTCCACACCCCCATCCTCCACACACCAACAGACATTGGGTCTTCCATGGGGTCATCAGTCCTAACTCTAATGCCATTCACCTATACTGTAGCATGTCAGCTTGCTTACACATGGAATGGGGTGAGAGTTGGGGCTGGTGACCTCATGGCACACTGTTGTCTGGTTATGTGAGAGGATGAGAGGCGTGAGGTGTGGCGGTGAGGTGGTAACCCTAACATTGAATTTCCACACCTTTGTCACTGTGTAAACAACCTAACAGATGCATTAATGATTTATTTTGCAGAGAATATATATATATATGTATGTATGTATATTCATTGCAGAAAAAAAACCTCTGTTAATGCATCAGTTAGGGTTCTAACAACAAAAAGTGGAAATTTGTTGTGTAGGGTTACAACCATACTACCCCACCCCCACCCTCCACACACCAACTGATGTTGAGGAGTGCCTTGGGGTAAATGGGCTAACTCTCACCCATTGCATGAGTAAGGAAGCCAAAATGATAAATGATAGATGAATGGGGTGAGAATTAGGCCTCATGACCCCAAGGCACATCTTGATATCTGTTGGTTTGTGGAGGAGATGGGGGTGGGGTAGCAAAGATAGTAACCCTAACACCAAATTTCCAGATTTTTGTCACTACAATAGAAACCCTAACTGATGGAATGATGCAGTTTTTTGCAATGAATTGTCGTCCTTTTTGAGAAAGCGTTATCCTACCTGTATGTGATTGCATTGTGGGAGCACAGGGCCCAATGCATGAATATTGTAATTTTCTCTAATTTTCCTATGTGACCATAACTCTAGTGACATTGTAATTAACCCTCATCTCCCTGTAGGCCCTGTGCTCCCATCATGCTGTCATCAATCTATAATTGTATCTGTTTGTGGGCCCTGTGCTCCCATCTATTCATGAGTGTAGAGGCACTTTAATGAACCCTTATCTCCCTGTGGGAGTGTAGCACCCTCCAGGCCTTGCACTCCCAGTTCTGCATAATGGAGGGCAATGTGTTCTTATTATTGCATTATGCCATCCATAAGTGGGAGCTCTATCTACCCATATGTTTAGAGACACAGTGGAGGCCTAGAGACATTCCAAGTAACCCTTGTGATGTAAATGGCACAATATCTCAGTAACCATAGGAACACTGGGCAAAAATCCACGCAGTTGTAATTGTGACCTAGTAACCTGTATGCATCCTAAAGGGGTACTAAGCAGTGTTTAGTGAAAAAATCTGTATCTCAAAACATTTTCAAGATATAGGGGCTGAAAGGAACTGCAGCTGCCACAGTGTTATTCTGTGGGAAATTTTTAAACTTCAGAATGTAATAGCTGTGGAATCAATGTAAATTTTATCACCAAACCACAAAAGGCACATCTGTGGTGCAAGCCCTTTCTATCCTGCAAATCTCAGTCCCAAAAGTCCTAACCATTTATTTGATATGAAGTGGCAAAGAAACAGCATTTTTGGTACTTTCTCAAATTTCTGAAAGTTTGAGAAATTTTGTGAAAGCTTTCACAAATTTGCAAAAGTACATTTGCCACACATTTGCAATTTATGAAAATTTTGCAAAAGTACTTTTGCAAATTACAACGCTGCCAACTGACAAACTGTAAAAAAAAAACATATTTCTGAGCATTATTTTTAAAAACTAATATCAAGTATGTGTTCCTTGGGCCTCGATTACATAAACACAACTGCTGGTGTTTACCAAGGGGTATTACTTTTTGAATTACAATGTTTTTTCTCCATCATTGACTGAAAACAAGATGGCGGCAGCATTACACTACTGAACCCATTTTAAGCACTAAAAGGAGTTTTCGCGAATGCAAAAACGTGCTTTCACACAGCACATCTAATTTTTGCCATAGACTATAATGGGAAACTTTAAAGACCTAGTGACACTTTCAAGTGAACTTTAACAAACATAATGTTTAGGCATAGTCCCACTATTCCCCATTAGTTCTGTATTTCTTCTCCCATTATTTATTACTGAGGTCATTTGTATGAAAACATGATTTCTGCTCCTAAAGAGTTCTTCTATTCCTGCTGCTTTCTCCCTGTCTTAGACCATAATGCACTGCTTGTGACCTCATAGTTGCCCCCATGGCAACAGACTGTGATGTCACAACAGAGGATTATGACTTGGAATAGGTAGCAAGCCATAGGGGCAGATGAACTTAAAAAAAACTCTAAGGGACAATGACCATATATTCCTACACATATCCTTAATAGTACATTATGGGGAGGAGAAATATATAAAATATAAATGGAATGCAAGCAGAATTGTACCTAATTGTTATGTTTTTTGTTTTTAAGTTTTCCTTGAGGCATCATTAGCTCTTTAATAACTTTTAAGCTGATAAACATTTTTCTCTATACCTTCAAAAGGCACATCAGTGACCCAGACCTCATATACCCTCACAATTTCAGACCACACCCTCAAAGCATTTGGGACTCAGAGACTAGCAAAGAATTTGATGTTCTGCAGCTAGACATATATTATAGTGGCACGGTAGTGCCACTATAGTTAGGGTTGAGTATCCCATTTATGGTTAAATCTGAAATTTGGCAGCTTAATAACTTTGCCACTGTACCACAGATTTGCCTAAAATTTGGAACTCATGGTATAGTACAACAGATCTCTGGATCTGCCAAGTTTTGTTATGGTTGAATGCATGGTTGTGGAGCTGCAGAGCGCCAAAAAATTCACAAATTACAGGGTTTTGTGCATTTCTTTGCTTGCACCTACAACCTGCATTTTTTGTGTGGTTGGTCCAAACACTTTAGGGAACATGCAGCTTGGGTCCCTGATGTGCCTTTTAAAGATTTCGTGAAAAAATATTTAACGGTTCAAAAGTTATTCAAAAAACACTGAATCCCATTATAGTCTATGGGAAAAGTTAACAAAATGTGCAAAAGTGTTGCAAATGCAGTTTTTAATGTTGCAAATGACCCTTTTACTTTCTTGATTCAGTCATTTTTTTTCAGTTGGTGGTCAGAGAAATGCTTGACATTGAAATGTGGTACCCTCTAGGGACACAATTCTTGTTGTGTTCACCTAGTCGAGCCCCGAGGATGCTCCCCATGTCTTTTTTGGGGGTAAAACACCCCAGAAATATGTTTTTTAAATTTTTGTAAAAAGTAGTGTCACAAAGCACTTTTGCATATGTGACACTTTTGTGTTTTGTTTTTGCGAAAGTGTCGTGATTTGCGAAAGTACTTTGCAACACTATGCCCAAAACTATAGGAAATCTTTGCCACCCTGCTGCAAAACAACAGTTTGGTCTTTTGGGCTGAAATGTTTAGGGAAGAAAGCCAACATCACACAGATGTGCCTTCTGGTGGTTTGCTGCCAAAATATAATATGGCTGTAAAGTTACAGCACTCCGAAGTTGACAGTTTTTCCCATAGGATAACATTACATCGTCCACCGCACCTTTTGGGTCCTGTATCTCGAAGACGGTTTGAGATACGAACTTTTCATCATAAAAATTCTTAACCTCCCAGAACAAAACTAGCCTGGAAAGTCATAAATATTATGAGATTTTAATTTTTTTTCTGCGCAGTTTGGTTCCTTAGACATAAGCAATTTAGTATTCCAAGTACTCATTTTCTGGTCCGAGGGCCATTATTGTGCCCACATTCTTTGTATTCACTGTGCTTCTCAATGCACCTTTTTGGACACAAAGCATGTGCGTTTGTGTTACTTTTACCATTAGTGTTTGCGTTCATGTTTTCACTTGAGTTCTCATTACAGTTTGCGTTAGCATTTCCTTTTGCGTCACCATGTGTGTTGCCATTTGCGGACAGTTGTGTTTTCATTTGCATTTGCCATTACCGTTAGTGGTTGAGTTTGCATTTCCATTTGCATTACTGTTGGTGTTTTCATTACTGTTTGTGTTACCACTGTGTTTGCATTTTCATTACTGTTAGCATTTGTGCTTGCGTTTATGTTGTCGCTTGCGTTACTGTTTCCTTGTGCCTCACCATTGCTGTTACCATTTGCGTTTGCATTTGCATTTGTATTACCATTACCATTTGTGTTTCCTTTACTGTTTGCATTACCATTACTGTTTGCATTTATGTTTGCACTTGCATTTCCGTTATTGCTTGTGTAATCATTTCTGTTTGCGTCATCGTGTGCGTTACAGTTTGCGCTTATGTTTGCGTTACCATTACTGTTGCTGTTTCCTTTTGAGTCACCATTGGCATTACCATTTGTGTTTGCTTTACCGATACCTTTTGCATTTCAGGTACCGTTTTCATTAGTGTTTTGTTTACGTCACCGTGTGCGTTTACCAGTTTGCGTTTCTATTTGCGCTTGCATTTGCATTTCCATTTGCATTACCATTACCGTTTTAGTTTTCATTGCCATTTGTGTTTACCATCTGTGTTTGTGCTCATGTTTGTGCTTGTTTTCATTACCATTTTTGTTTGCTTTTGCGCTTGCATTTGTGTTACCGTTTGCATTACTGTTTCATTTCACATCACCATTGGTGTTACCGTTTCCACTTGTGTTTGCATTACCATTACCATTTCCATTTTCATTATCATTTGCGTTACCATTTGAGTGTGCATTTTCGTTACGGTTACTGTTCTCATTACTGTTATTGTTACTGTTGGTGTTACTGTTAGCGTTAACGTTCCCATTAGGATTACTTTTACCATTGCCATTACTGCTAGCATTACCATTACTGTAAGGGTTATTACACAAAAAGCATGGTGAGCTTGGGGCCTTTGGGCCCCACCACCACCATACCATTCACTATTTATAGTGCACATTCTCAAAAAGAAGGAAATTCATGGCAAAAAACTCTGTTTAATGCATCAGTTAGGGGTATTCCACAGTGACAAAAGTGAGGAAATTCAGTGTTAGGGTTGAAAACCCTAACTGTGCATTCCCCACCACCACCACCACACACAAACACATACATGCAAGTAGGGGAAGGACCAAGGCAATACAACCAATCACACACAACCAGCAGTAGGTAACAGAAATAACATACAACTATCTAAACCATGAAACCACACACCCATGTTCCCATCGGGCTGCAAACACTGAATCCAGATGTTCCATGCACTGCAAAACACATATCACTATGGACAACTGGGCATCTTGGGCCAACACGCTGCCACCAACACATAACACAGACTACACATATGGTATTTTGGGGTGTACAAGACCCAAAACAGGATTTTGCATATTCACTGAAATACTTTCAAAAATCACTTTCGCAAATGCTACAGTGTTGTGGTATGCATTTGCGACACTTTAGTGTTTGCAACAGTATTTTGCAACACTATTTTGCATGTTGTCGAACCTGTGACACTGTCGTGTGTTCCGTTTATGACACTTTCATGTTTGTGACACTGTTTTGCCAAAGTATGCTCCTAAACACTGCACATCTTTGCCATCATCCTGCAAACAAATGGTTGAGTCCTTTGGGCTGCAATCTGCAGGGTGGTAAGGCCTGGTCCCACAGATGTGCCTTTCCCTGCTTCTGTGCTGAAATACTTAAGGATGACAAAGTTACACTTTTCCAAAATTGAGCAATTTCCTATAGACTAGCAATGCGGCACCTATGATGCCTTTCGCCATCCATATGTTGAAAACATAGCGAGGTACACAGTTTTCACTACTGCTACCTTCTTTCACATTTGGGAGAACTAACATTGTGGAACAAGTTTGGAAATACTGTATGATACCTGCAGTTGGATTTCTTACCTACTTGTTATGGTAAAACAGGTATACACCTCCTGCTGGTTTTGTGTGATTGGTTGTGTTGCCTTGGTCCTTCCCCTACTTGCATGTATATGTGTGTGTGTGGTGTGTGTGTGAGTGGGGGGTAGAGGATAGGTTAAGTTTCAACCTTAACACAAATCTTTCTTTTGCTTTTGTCACTAGTGGAACAACCTTAACAGATGCATTAAATAGATTTTTGCCATGAATATCTATCTATATATATATATATATATGCAACAGGTGTCTGAATAAATCTGCTGATAAATCCATTTATCTGTGCTACTATGGATAAATTTATTTATCCACATAGTAACATCATCACCCATTTATCCACACAGTAACTACATCACTAACTACCACCACCTGTGCTGCCTTCTTACCAGCACTGTCTCCCAGTTTCACTTTCACCTCCTCACAGTGCTCTTAATAGCCAAGCTATCACAGTCCCAAACACTCACAAAATGCACACCCTAACCAACCCCCCCCCCCAAACTGGAACCACATTTTAAATGAAAACAATCTTAAGGAAAAAAAGCAATTTTTTCCTCTTTCTCAGCACAGCAGTCCTGCAAACCAAACACAGCAACGAGGCACAGACAAAAAACCTGAAAAGGAACTTAACTAAAAAAAAAAATATGACAAACCAGAACCCCAAAAATCCTGTTTGCATAAAGCAAATATGCAGGAGTGCCTGTGGGATAACAAAGTTATTTGTTCAGTTGCCAGTGATCCTTTCGTAACCCTCACTCATGGCTTAGCCACTGGTGGGGTTACTCGAGGTCATGGCACCGCACAGATAATCTTTGTTATCCCATCAGGCACCCCTGTATATCATATATATATATATATGCTATATATATAGTATATACACAAATAGGGATAACATGATGGGCAGGAGTGGATTATGGAAAATATTCTCACTCCTGCAGAGTGAGATCTGGATATTTCATGAGTGCCAAAGGCACGAGTGAAATATACAGTGCTCATGATGCAGGAGTGAGAATATTTTCCATATTCCATGATCTGCCCATCATGTGTGCTATTTATACCATGGAGGTGAGACCAATTTCAGTGAGAGAGGTATGTTTGTTGTTATGAGGATCATGTCACTTTAAATGATGCTGGTGCTGTGGTAGTATGTGTGTATGTGTGTGTGTGTGTGTGTGTGTGTGTGTGTGTGTGTGTGTGTGAACTTTTATGAATGGGTTGTTGTAGTGAGCTGTTGTTGGTTGATTTGTGTGTGGGGGTCTTGATTAGGTGTGCTGTGTTTTGGTAATTGGTTGCCTGAGGAAGGTTCTGTTCTGTGATAATAAGGAAGATGGTAATGATTTCTTTTGGCAGATTTGTGTCTTCATGTTTGGCTGTTTAAGATTTATTTAAACATTCAGGCATCATCTGTTTGATTCAGTAATGTACTAAACTCGGGTTTTGAAATACAGCACAAGAGATTTGGAGATTGTTACATTAGAAGTAGTGCTGCAGCTGACTGTCATTATCTATCTTAATTGTGTTAATTTCAGTGTAGGGCCTGTTTTAGAACTCAACAAATTACAGGGGTGTTTCTTAATGTTTTCAGATGCAGGTGAGTGATATCAGCAGAGCAGGTATAAATGGTATTTATTTTAACTCTGCTGATGTAATCAGGATTTATTTCACTCCAGTGAAAATAACATGGTTTATTTCACTGGAGTTGGCTCACCCATGGTATAAATATATATATATATATATATATATATACACACACACACACACACACACACACACACACCTCACACTCACATATATATATATATATACACATTTATACAATAGGGTGAGAGCAATATCAGTGTGAAAATGTGGTTATTTCCACTGCAGTGTGAAAAATGATGTACATCAATAGGGTTATAATAAATGTTGTTTATCCAAACTGTGTGGATGTCACCACACATTCACTAATTACAACCTGCATTCTAAATTGAACTACTTCACAAATCTGTTTCTCACTGCTACTTACAAGTAACTATTACCATTGCAAAGGACACTCACCTGTTTCCCATAATGTTTCAACAACTCACAGCCAATTACTATGCTACGGTACTCAAATTCAAGAAAGACTGCATTCTAAATGCCAGTGCTGCACCACACAGTTTCTGTTTCTCGCTGCAAGCTGAAACTAACTCAATTAGCATTACCAAACACATTTGCCTGTTTCCTATAGTGTGGCTAACACTCACAGCCCATTCAGAAACACTCACACACACTCAGAACACCCACAAACAGTGCTCTCAGGATAACCTAGAGGTTAGAGTACTGAGCTTTGAACAAGCTTACTACATCCAGCACACCCAACGTGGGTTTGACTTTCACAACTTCCACTTCCACACTGTGTGACTCTGAACAAGTCACTTAACTGTCCAGTGCTCCCAAATCACAATTCAAAACTTACTCAGTTCCCAAACACTAAAATAAAAGAGCAAACAGAGGAACATAACTATATTTCTGAATCTCTGACCCCCATTATATGAATAGCACACATGATGTGCAGATTGTGTGCTATGGAAAATATTCTCACTCCTGCATCCTGAGCTCTGGACAATCTCATTCATGCTGATATCTAGAGCTCACTCTGCAGGAGTGAGCATATTTTCCATATTGCACTCCTGCCCATCATGTATCCTATATACTGTGTGTGTGTGTGTATATATATGTATGTGTATATATATATATATATATTATGGGTAGGAAAAATTATCTCTGCTGGTTGGTTGCAACACATCACATGGCAGTGCGTATACCACAGTGTGACTGCACACCTGCACTATCACCCTTCTCCAAAATGATTTTGCCATTTGAGAAGATAGATAACCTACTCTAGGATGTGCAGTCACTCGTACTGTGATATACACACGCCTTGGGTGGTTGACGCACTCGGCCTGCGGCCTCATGCGTAACAACACACACCAAGGTGTGCATATATCAGAGCATGACTGCACTCCTTAGAGTGGGTTATCTATTACATATATACACACATATACATATACACACACCGCACCCTTGTGCATGAAAACGTAATTGTCTGTGAAGCATCAGGTTGTGCATTACAGAAAGAGTAAGGTGCTTTTGAGAGTCCCATGTTTCAGTCTGCCTTGGTGGCACAGCTGGTAGCACAACCAGAATGCTATTTGAGGTGGCCTGGGTTCAAATCTCAGCTGAGAGATTTATTTATTTATTTCTTCTGTTTGTCAGGGTTCCATATACATGCATACCACACCCTTGCATATGAACAAATTTACAAATGACTTGGACCACTCCCATGAGAAAGCAGAATGCTAGGAATTTAATTTTTTGTTCAGTAGTCTTGAAACATGGTTGTGAAAAATACACAGATATAATTATCTATACAATAGCATCTGGTGAGTGAGTGAGTGAGTGAGTGAGTGAGTGAGTGGAAATCACTTCTTTCCTTATTTTAAACAATCTGGATATTACTTCTCTCCTAGCATATTTTATAGGACCTGTATACTACTCTTCCTGCAGCATACAATCCAATATGCTCAATCTGACTGTTGAAAACCCCAGTTGCCTTGGAGTTCTGACTTAGTGCCTGGCTGAGACAATGATGACAGTACACTAAGTAGTCCCAAGATGATGAACTTTGTGTCTGTACTTCATCATTCTTAGCCTATACTGGATTAAATGTGAAAGCCTCATTAAAATGTGATGTCTATTCAGGTGAAGTCATGTCAGAATAGAATAGTGCTCAAGAGTATGGCAGCTAAGTTTCAGTGCAAATAATGCAAAATCTTGTACTTAGGGCACAGAAACCAAAGGTACAAAATGGGGGGAGTGGTACTGATGACCACCAAACAGGAAAGAGATTTGTGGGTAATCATAGCTGATGACCTAAAGGTGGCCAGGCAGTGCAACAAGGCACAGGGAGGGCAAGTGGGATTCTGGGGTGCAAAGGGAGGGATATCACCAACACAAAGAAGGAGGTGGTGTTTCCTCTGTACAGATCACTGGTGAGACTTCACATTGAGTACTGTGTCCAGTTTTTGAGACCTCCTCTCCAGAAGGAGATGGAAAGAGAGGAGGTGGTCCAGAGGAGGGCAACTAAAACGGTGCAAGTTCTGCATAAAAAGCCAATGAGAAGGGACTGCAGCACCTCAGTATTTACACCCTGGAGGAAAATAGTGAGATGGGGATATGATAGAGAAGTTTAAATACCTCATGGGTATAAATAATGTACAAGAGGGAAGCTTTTTTTTTGAGAAAAGATGTTCAAGAACAAGGGTTCACACTATGAAGCTGGAGTGGGTAGAATCAGGGGAGATGTATGGAAGTATTTCTTTACAGAAAATGTGGTGGATTCCTGTAACAGCCTCTCAGCTGAGGTAGTGGGGGTAAATACTGTAGTATGGATTCAGAACTGCATGGGATAGGTGTAAGGGAACCTCAATAGTAAAGAAAGGGGATGTAGAGCCAGAGAATAAGTAGGGTCTGTGATAATACAGTAGTTTGAAAAAAATGGACAGACTAGGTGGGCCAAGTGGTTGTTATCTGCAGTCAAGTTAAGTTTATATGTTTCTATGTGACTTGCACAAGAATTTGCATGCCCATGATGCCATGCACTGGAAATGAGGTTTAAGAGTATATGTGGTTTGGTGAGATGTACAAAAACTAAACAGTTTGGATATTTCTTCTCTCCTATTACTTTTTTTTCAATTTAACATGTTTTATTAGAATTTTCAAAAATACAGAATTACAAAGCATCAACAACAACAATCCATAAGCCACAGAGATAACTCAAAACCAACAAAAATAACCACTACCACATATAATATAAATTAAAGTACTCCTCTCTTCCTCCCCCCTACCATCCTCCCTCCCCACCTGGAGAACCAACCAGAGTTCCCACAGATGTAATGGATGGGATATTGCTTTTATGTTTAGTTTGGAAACAGCATGCCCATGCCAGGGAGCTCCCTGAAAATACATCTACAGCACTGAGGGAGCTTCTAGGGGTTCCCAGCAATCCCTGTGTTTCTCAAGAGTATCTTGTCAGGAAGTGATAGGTTTCTCTATAGTCAAAGCCTTTGAAATTTCTTGATGCCATTCTCTGTAGGTAGGTATGGCATCATCAAACCAATGCCAGAGGATTACTATCTTTGCAGTAATCGAAATCAAGGCCATAAAAGCCTTACAGGGTCCAAAGAGCTCGATCGGATATCTTGTGATCCTTCTTTTCAAACCTTATCAAGCTTCACTTTTGGTTGTCCAGGCACGGCATGGTCCTGAACTCCAAGAAGACCAAATTTGTGGTCTTCTCTGGATCTCATAAAGCCCCCATCACCAGCGTGACACTAGTCAACAAGTCAGGTATTCACATAGAACAGATAACTGAATTCAGATACCTAGGACTACCTTGACCTCCACCTCTCCTTCAATTTGCATGTAAACAACCTAATTAGAAAATTTACACCAGACTTGGCCTCCTCTACAGGATCCGTAAGTTTCTTCTTGTACCACCAGACTATGCCTGTCCTCCTCTCTACTCCTGCCACTCACTGACTACAAAGAAACATAGAAAACATGATGTCAGAAAAGGACTGCCTGGCCCACCAAGTCTGCCCAAGATGCCTAGTAGAGGGCTAGGTCTTTCTCCAACAATCTACTTCTCCCTACAGCAACCTCTTTCCCTCTCCTCTCCCACTCCAGATATCAGACCCATGTGGCCATCCCATGCTCTCTTAAAGCCCCTTATGGTGTTCTCCCCTATCACCTCCTCTGGGAGCTCATTCCATTTTTCCACCACACTTTCTGTGAAAAGGTTCTCTCTGTTGTTTCCACAGAACCTGTCACCCTCTACCTGTAGCGAATGTCCCCTGGTCCTCTTGTGTCCCTTTAGTTTAAAAAGTCCCTCTTCTGGTTCTCTGTTTATACCCTTAACATATTTAAAGGTCTCAATCATATCCCCCCATCCCTTCTGTGCTCCAGGGAGTACATTCTCAGTTCACTCAATCTATCCTCATATGCCAAGTGACTAAGACTTGCTACCATCTTTGTCGCTTTTCTCTGCACCCTCTCCAGTCTGTACATATCTTTTCAGGAATGGTCTCCAGAATTGCACCCATATTCCAAATGTGGTCTAACCAACTGTTGATATGAGGGAATGATAACTCTCTTCCTGCTAGTGAATTCCTCCGATGCAGCCCAACATCCTGCTAGCCTTGGCTACTCCACAAATTTACGTGTGCACACCTATGGAGTCAGGTGCAGTGAAGAGATTGCAAGTCTCCAATTTCTGTAACAAGCATCCAGTAAACTCATTGCACTCCTAGTTGAAGAAGGACAAACTCTGCTTGCCAAGTTCAAATCCAAACTTTTAATTCGGTAGAAGATTCTTGACAGAGCCTCCTTAAAAAATCTAACATGAAGTAACTCTCCAAACCAGTAAACCCCATGCTTCAAACAAGGCATAGTCTTCCTCAGGGGTGGGGTTTGAATGAATTATCCATCCCTTAAATAGCCAAATTAACCTCAGTAGGGTTTCTGCTACTGGATCAGTGGTTTATTCACATTTATGAAATAAGTGGCTCTGGAGGGATTAGAACTTCAGAGCTATAATGTTTAATTAAAAAAAATGTTTTTATATCCAAAACTACTATCATTTACACAGCAAAAAGGAGCAAGATAAACATTACTAAATCTTATCTTATCTAAATGAATATAAAGACACTTTTTAGTCCTACTTCTTTTTAGGGGCCAATAAAATCACTACAAGCATATTAAGGCACATTGTCACATCATAAACACATACAACATTTTCTATATGGTTAATAGTATATATTTTATCTTTATTTTCATTTTTTTGTTTTTGTTTTTGCCGATACCAAATACCTGTGTCTTTTAATCTCACCCTTGGTATTTCAAAGTTGATTGCTGAGGAATCCATTTTCTCAGTCACTGTTAATCATCTAGAAAGTATGTATTCATGTACTTTACACTGGACATTTGTGAAAATGGGCATCTCTGCTCACATACAGTACCTTTCCAGTATATAAAGATTGCTTCATTGATTTTAGTGACCCCATACTCTGCTTTCCTACAAACCGCCTCTATATTATGTTCAGTTCCAGTGTTCTAAGCCTACATTGTCTCTTGATTCCATGTTTTTCCTAACAGGAAAAGTTCATGTACTGTATGTCTCTGAGTGACAGAAGCTGGATCTGTTGATATAAATGAATTAAACCATACCATAAGGTTGTAGTACTGGGAGAAAATGAAACTGATTGTCTATCAGGCGTGTCCATCTGTAACATACAATGGTAGCTACCAACATGGTCAGATATTTCCAGATATTTCACAAAAGTTCTAAAGGGTTTCTAATGCACCTACTGTGGAAATGCAGAAAGGAGGAGATTTCTGTAGAAATATCACAAAAATTTCAAGAAATATCTGACCATGTCTTTGGTTGTGACTTTACAGTAGTAACATTGTTTCATTAGGACAGAATAAATGAATGTTCCTTCAGTTGTATCCTCCTGTAAGATAGCAACATGATAGTGTAGTGCTGGGGCAGATTAAAACTGAGGGTCCATCAGCTGTGTCCCTCATAACATGCCAATATATCATAGTAGTGCTGGGGTAGACTATAAGTAATGGCTCATCAGCTATGCCCCATACCACAGAAACATAGTAATACTAAGACAGAATAAAACTGATGTCTCTTCAGTTGTGTTCCCCTGTCACATAGCATTATAGTGATCTAATGTTTGTTAATAATGCTATGATTTCTCCCGATATAACTTTATCTACATTTGGGATAAACCATGTGGGTTATGAATCTTAGTCAAAGTTGAAGTCAATTATGCACAATTGATGGCTAACCTAATGGGGGTTGAATTTTATGAAGATTACATAATACAAAAAGGAAGAACTTATAAATATTGGGAGGAGACATCAGATTGAACTAACATTAAATAACAAACACTTGTGGAAAATATACTTCAGGCTAGTGACAAACTAAATAAATTAGGATTCTTGATAGGTGACTTAAAAAGCATTTGTCAATGCTGAATGTTGATTGCGTTGGTCTGTTGAGCTCGCGCAGTGGGCCTCTGTCAGTGGCTCAGTCTGTTAGTCCCAGTGCTGCAGGCTGCTCTTTTGTACTGGGCTGGTGCGTGAGTTGGCACCTTGTTCTGCCAAGGAAGGAATATGCAGCTGTCCCGAGAGAGCTCCATTGAGGTGGCTCACTCCCCCTGTGTCACTCACTCAGTCTGTGTCTCCTGGCACTACAGGCTGCCTTTTTGTACTGGGCTCCTGCCTGTGTTGGTGGCTTTTCTACCCATGAAGAAATCCACAGCTGTCCTGGCAGAAGTCCGTTGAGGTCGCTCAGTCCGCCTGTCTCACTCACTCATTCCGGTTCTCCTGGCGCTGCAGGCTGCCCTTTTGTACTGGGCTCCTGTCTCTGTTGGCGCCTTTTTCTGCCCACAAAGAAATCTGCAGCAGTCACACTACAGCTCTGTTGAGCTCGGTCAGTACCGCTCAGTCACTCGCTCGTACTGTTTGTCTTGGCGCCGCAGATAGCGCTTTTGTATGGGGCTCATGGCTGCATTGGCACCTTTGTTTGTTTGTTGTTTGTTGAATTTTTTTGACCCAGTAAGCCCACTTGGCCTAGAAGTCCCTTTTTCAGGGGAAACCATTGGTGGGAGGTACAGATGGTAAGCAATTGAATTTGAACCAGATTAAGCTGTTGGTGGTATTTTTAATGAATGAGGGAAATTTGGCCAGGACACCGGGGAAATTCCCCCTACTCTTTTCGATAAGTGCCATGGGATCTTTAACATCCACCTGAACTACCACCAATCCAGGCAGATGGGACCCCAGTTTAACGTCTCATCCGAAAGACGGCACCTCAGAAGTGCAGCACCCCTCTCATTCTGTACTACAGTGTCAGTATTGGGATATTAACCCAAGTGCCAGATGTGGGAACTGAACCCACAGTGCTGTGATCTCCCAGCCTCAGAGGCGAGCGTGCTACCTACTGAGCCTCTGACATCTTTGTCTGTCCACAAAGAAATCCGCAGCTGTCCAGACAGATCTGCATTGAGGTCACTCAGTCTCCGTCTCTCATTGCTCATTCTGTTTGTCCTGGCACTGCAAGCTGCCCTTTTGTACAGGGTTCCTGCCTGCATTGGCCCCTTTTTCTGCCCACAAAGCAATCCCAGCAGTCCTGACAGAGCTCCTGAGCTCACTAAGTCCCCTTGTCTCACTCGCTCGCACTGTTTGTCCCACCGCTGCAGGCTGCCCTTTTGTACTGGGCCCCTGCCTGTATTGACGCCTTTTTCTGCCCACAAAGAAATCTGCAGCAGTCCTGACAGTGCTTTGGTGAGTTCGCTCACTCCCGCTCCCTCACTCACTCTCTCGTTCTGTTTCTTCCAGTGCTGCAGGCTGCCCTTTTGTACTGGGCTCTTGTGTTGGGGCCTTTGTCTGCCCACAAACAAATCCACAGTAGTCCCGACAGAACTCAGTTGAGCTCGGCCACTCCCCCCCTCTCACTCGGTCGATCTTAATCTGTCCCAAACACTGATTTCCCAGAGTGACTGTGCTATTGTGCGGCAGGAGTGTAGAAACATATTTTAGCCAGGATGTGCAAAATGACAGCTGTAGTGTTCATAAGGAGTTGTGAAAAAATGCCACTGTTGAAAATGTGGCGTGACAGTATTACAAATTTGTGAAATTAGAAGGGTGCGTGGAAACAGTTTAACGCACGCTGTAACATACAGTCATGTTATGGAGTTTCACACCAAATTTTCAACATAGGATTTTTGCACCTCTGCTCATGAACAGTGCCACTGTCATTTCCTTAATCTGTCCCGAACACTGATTTCCCACAGTGACCATGTTATTCTGCGCCCAGAACTGTGAAAACACATTTCGGTCAGGATGTGAAAAATGACAGCTGTATTGCTTATAAGGAGGTGTGAAAAAATGGCACTGTTGGAAATGTGGTGTGACAATATTACAAATCTGCGAAGTTACAAGGGCGTGTGGAAAGTGTGCAATGCACACTTGTAACACAGTCAATTGATGGGCTATCATCACCAAATTTTCAACACAGCCATTTTAGGACCTCTGCTCATGAACAGTACCATAGTCATTTTCTTAATCTGTCCCAAACAGTGATTTCCCACAGCGACCGCTCTATTCTGCGCCGGAAGTGCGAAAACACATATTGCCAGGATGGGAAAAATGGCAGCTGTACTGTTCATAAGAAGGTCTGGGAAAATGTCAATGTTGCAAATCTTGAGTGAAAATATTAGAAATTCGTGAAGTTACGAGCGTGCGTGCCAACTGTGCAATGCACGCTTGTAACACAGTAATTTTATGGAGTATAGTTACCAAATTTTCAACATAGGCATTTTAGAACCTCTATTCATGAACAGTGTCACTGTCATTTTCTTAATCTGTCCTGAACACTGATTTCCCACAGCGACCACATTATTCTGCGCTGGAAGTGCGAAAACACATTTCAGCCAGGATGCGAACAATGACAGCTGTACTGCTCACAAGGAGGTGTACAAAATGCCAATGTTGAAAATCTGGCATCGAAAATATTGGCCACATTTGCGAAGTTCACAGTGTACATAGAAACTGCGTAACACTGCGCTCGTCAAAACCAGTCATTTTTGGATTTTTCCACCAAATTTGCAACATAGGCTTTTTGAGAGCCCACCTCATGAACACTGGCATTGTTGTTTTGTTAATCGCCCCAAAGGGTGATTCCGCGACAGTGACCATGGAAACCACATTTGGGGGCCGATTAACATCATGACAGTTCAATAATTCATGAGGAGGGGTCCCAAAAACCCCATGTTGAAAATTTGGTGACAAAATTCCCCAAAATGCCCAAGATATGCACTAAAGTTGAAAACCCCCTATTCATTACATTATACAGCTTACCGGCATTTCCTCAGTTCGCGGTCAGCTTTGAAGAGTGCAGATGTGTTCCCGGTCCAGCGAAGATCGTTGTGCCATACTCCAGAGGTAAATATGGGGTGAGGGGGGTGTGGGGAGGCTGGGTGTGCAGTGGGTGGGTGCGGGTTGTGGGGAGGTGCAGGGAGACTACGAGGACGTTTCCTTTCAGGTACAAGAAAATGTTGGGACACTTTCCACATTTCGGGGGCATGGGGCACTCTAGGGTGGGCTCCCAGCGCGCCACCAGTCTGGGGGACAGCTGTAGCCGACGGGGACTGGACACCCTGTTGGTAAACAACAAAGGGGCATTTATTTCTGCCAGGGGATTACTGGGCACCTGTCGGCAAACAACAAAAGGGGATTTATTTCGCTGACGGGGACTGGGCACCTCCCTGTCGCAAACAACAAAAGTGTTTTCTTCTGCTAATGGGGAGTGGGCTCCCCACTCGCAACAAACATTGGGTTACATATTGTTTGTGAATACGGTGGGGAAGCCACGCCATGTTCACAAACAATACCACAGATGCTACATCCCGACCTGAAATGATGGGTCGCTCCCTCATTGCAGCGGATGGCTGATGCTGCAATGATGAAGGGGCCCCTGATTGCAGCGGCTAATTTGTTTGAAAGTTGTGGCACACTGGCTGAACTAGTGCCAGCAGCTGAGTGCAATGGCATTAGGGGACATGCCTTTGCAGGATGTGGGGGCATTGGGCACAACAGTGCCACTCCTCCACAACCTGCTTCTGCAGAAACCTGCCGCAACATGTTTCTTGTGCATGCGCACAATCAACATAACAAAGGGCAGGGGTAAATGGAGAAAAAGACAAAGGCAGTAAGGACAGGGATGGGGCAAAAAGAAATAAAACCAAAACAAAATGGAGGGTAATGAGTACCAATGCCTGAAGTCTAGGTAAAAAGCTCCCCGAAATGGAGACCTTGATGGAAGAGGGATGCCTGGATATTGTGACAGTCACAGAAACATGGTACACAGAGAACCATGACTAGAATGTCAACATACCAAGGTACACAGTCGACATGAGGGACAGGGAGCGAAGAAGAGGAGGAGGAGCTCTTTATGTAAGTGAAGGGATCAAAGCAACAGAACTAAAGGGTAAATAAGAAGGAGAGGAGACACTGTGAGTCACCCTGGAGACTGGAAATGACACCACAATCCACACAGGGGTTGTATATAGACCCCCGTCTTGGGGGGAGGAAATGGACAAGGAAATGATAGAAGGCATCCTTAGGATGGCAGAGAAAGGGGAGATAGTGCTGATGGAGGACCTGAATATGTCAGACATTAACTGGAGCACCTTTGCTGCAGCCACATCCAAGAGCAGAGCTATTCTCAATGCCCTACAGGGGGCATGCCTCAGACAGCTAGTTTTGGAACCCACTCAGGAGGGAGCAATCTTAGACCTGGTACTCTCAAATAGGGACAGAGAGAGGCTCTCCAATCTTGAAGTGGGTAGCCATCTGATAGACTACAGGCTGGTAGCTCAAAATGCACCTGCTTCTCAGGCCCCACTTGATAGACAGGCCTACCCCCAAGGTAGCACCCAGCAGGGCTGCTAGAGAATCCTGCCTCCATTCCAGCCTATCCTAGGGCGTAAGTAAGCTATTAAGCTATCAGTCCTCTTTAAATGCACTTGGTACTGCCCCTATCAACCCCCCACCACACACACACACCATATTCAACAAAGCCTTTGGAGCTGCTCCCCCTATCACAGCCCCCGATTTCACTATCTCCCCCACCTCTTGCTGTCTGTGGTAGGTTCAAACCCAATCCCCCTTGTTAAACTGTCACCCAGCCTCTCACCATCTGGGATAGTGTTAAACCCTACAGTTACTCTGCCATAGTCTATCAACAGATTTGGAGGTTTCAGGGGTGAGCTACCTAGAGCAACCAATTAGAAATAGCTTAGTATTCTATTACAACTGCTCTGGTTTTTTCTCCTATTTGTCTAATTCTCATGTAATCACTCTTTAATGCCTAATGATCAGGCCTCTGTAACCACTGAATATGTGTATTGTCTTATAGCCCACCCTGACGAGGAACTTTTGTAAAAGAGCTCACATTCAAAGATCTTTCCAAAATACTAATTAAATAAATAAAAATAAATAAATAAATAAAATAAAAATCTGGGAACAAGCAACCACCAAACAGTGTGGTTCATGATAAACTTAGCTGTAGAGTCAAGCCATACAAAAGTGAAGGTACTGGACTTCAGGAGGGCTGATTTTGTCAAATGGGAGATTGCCTCAGAAAAGCACTAGCAAACATGCAAGAAGGTGGGGTGGAGCAACAATGGGGAAACATCAAAACTGCCATCGCAGATCCAACAAGCCTTTGTGTGAAGCAAATAAACAAATCAAAATGAAAGAAAAAAACACTATGGCTCTCAAAAGAAGTGGTGGGGAAGGTTAGGGAGAAAAAGATAGCATTCAGGAAGAATAAGGAAACACAGATGAAGCAGGACAGAGAACTGTACCAGTTAAAGCAGAAGGAAGCAGGGAAGGCAGTCAGAATAGCAAAGTCCCAAACCAAGGAAAAGATAGCCAACTCAGTTAAGAAGGAGGATAAAACCTTTTATAGGTACATTAGGGAGCAAAGAAAGACTAAGGCAGGGATACTGAGGCTGAGCAAAGAGGAAGGTGGTTGGGCAGAGAGGTGACAGTGAAAAGCAGAGATACTGAATGAATACTTCTCAGTATTCACAGTAGAAAAGTGGGGAGATACCTAATCCAGTCAATAGAAGCACTCTGGAGGGGGTTGATATTAGTCATTTCACAGAAGAAAGGATTCTGAAAGAACTCTTAAAACTGAAGGTGGATAAAGCAATGGGGCCTGATGGGATTCACCCCAGAATTTTGAAAGAACTAAGGGAAGAACTAGTAACACCACTGACTACCCTTTTTAATAAATCATGGGAGGATGGTGTGGTACCTGAGGACTGGAGGAGGGTGGATGTGATTCCCCTTCACAAAAGTGGGAGCAAGACAGAGGCAGGAAACTACAGACCTGTCAGTTTGACCTCAGTGGTAGGGAAAATGATGGAATCACTTCTGAAGGAAAGAATTGTTGAGTACCTAGAGGCCAGTGGGGCACAGGACTAGGTGGGCAAAGTGGTCCTTATCTGCCATCAAATTCCATGTTTCTAAGGTAACATGGATTCACAGCAGGAGGGTCATGTCACACAAATCTAATCGATTTCTTTGACTGGGTGACCAAAGTAGTAGACCAGGGAGGGGCTGTGGCTATGGTCTACCTAGACTTTAGCAAGGCATTTGACACAATCCTGCACAAAAAATTAATAAACAAATTTGCCAACCTGGGAGTGGGTCCTAGGGTGGTAGCCTGCTAAACACTGGCTGGACAACAGGACACAGAGGGTAATAATAAATGGAGTCCACAGTGAAGAAAGGAGGAGTTACTAGTGGGGTACCGCAGGGTTCAATACTGGGGCCAGTCCTTTTTAATGTCTTTATAAGTGACATTGCAGAGGGACTAGAAGGAAAAGTATGTCTCTTTGCAGATGACACAAAGATCTGCAACAGGGTTGATGCACAAGGTGGGGTGGAAAGGATGAAATGGGACTTGACAAGATTGGAGGAATGGTCAAATGTATGGCAGCTTAGATTAAACACAAAGAAGTGCAAAGTAATGCACCTGGAAACAAAAACCCAGGGAAAGAGTACACAATGGGGGTGAGATACTGACAACTAAAAATGGAAAGAGACCTGGGGGTAGTCATATCAGACAACCAAAGGTGGGCCAACAATGTGAGAAGGCAGTAAGGAGGGCTGGGGGGGGATACTGGGATGCATAGGGAGAGGCATCACCAGTAGAAAACAAAAAGTCGTTGGCTTTCTGTACAGACTGTTGGTAAGACCACATCTGGAGTATGGTGTACAGTTCTGGAGACCCCATCTCCGCAAAGACATAGACAGGGTGGAGGCTGTCCAGAGCAGGGCAACCAAAATGGTGCAGGGTCTGCACCACAAGACATATGAAAAAAGACTAAAAGAGCTTAAGATGTATAGCCTCGAGGAAAGGAGGGAGAGGGGAGACATGATAGAAACTTTCAAATACCACAAGGGAATGAACTAAGTCCAAGAGGGTAGCATCTTTCAAAAAAGATATTGCAAGAACAAGGAGGCACAATTTGAAGATAGAGGGGGGACAGCTCAGATGTAATGTGAGGAAGTATTTCTTCACAGAGAGGGTTATAGATGCATGGAACAGCCTTCCTGAGAGAGGTCTAGTGTCAAAAACAGTGGGAATTCAAGAATGCATGGGACAGACATAAGGCAATTCTAATGGGGGTAGGAGGAAGTAGACTGTTGGTTAATTAGGATCTACAACTTATCCACTGGGTAGAGAAATGGGCAGACTAGTTGGGCCAAGTGGTCCTTATCTGCCATCAAATTCTATGTTTCTATGAATAAGTCTGCACGACTTCTGACACAAGTACAATTGAAAAAATAAATACGGTATATAAAGTGGAGATTGACAATAGATACTGGGTCTTGACTGAAAAGAGAGATTGACTTACTGAGAATAATAGAGAAATGAATAAGAGCAATGCCATGTACACAAATCAGGAAATGGAAGCCACTCATAATATATCTTTAAATAGTTCAACAACTGTTTATGTAAGAATACTGAGAACTTAGGAACAATGACATGGAATATTGCTGGAATAACCTTTAAATTTGTACAGAAAACAGAATTGATATAATTTCTTTATCAGATTGATATTAGCACTTTACAGGAGACCTGGCATGGTCCTGACTCAGAAGAAAACATATAAAACTAAATGGTCATACACTTAAACAAAGCCCAGGACAAAAAATGTTTACAAAAATGGAATGACACATGGGTGGATTAATATCTTATATTAAAATAACAGACTACATGAAAGTTACTAAAACAATCATAAAACAAAATTATCATCTTATTTTACTTACAATTTGGGGAAGAATTACTGTTAATAGGAATATATAAAGTATATAGTCCACCATTTAATTCCTCAGCATATGATAAAGAACTAACTGAATGTATGATAAGACATATAAAACTTATATTAAATGAGATTACATATACTGAAATATTAATAATGGGTGATTTTCATGTTGGATATGGTAATAACATTCACAATAATAGTTTTAATGAAATAATAGAGAACCTAAATATTTCACTGAGGATATCTGTCAATCAGTAAAATTCTGATAAACATCATCAAATGGTAACATTACTGGATGTAATGCAATTAATAATTTTGAATGGTCAGCTTCCAGCTGATTCAAATGGGAAAACAACAAGTGTAAATGTAAAAGGTTCAACAACTATAGGTTACATCCTTAGTTTGTTATATGAGTTTGACAGATATATAGATCTTACATTATTCAAAGACCTAAAAGTGATCATAAGGCCATATTGCTACAGTATATAGAAAAGTTGCCAATCCCTTGATACAGAAAGAGGAAGAAAGACTGGAAATAAGCAATAACAAAATAAAACTGGATAAAATCTCTGATGATACAGCAGACAGAGGACCAGATATTCAAACCTTTACACCTAGCATAAATCAGTAGCCCTGGAATATCACTGGATTTGTGCGAGGTTAATATTGAAATGCCCTATTAGTGCTGGCTGTGTGGTAGCACCGATGCTAACACAGTAGGTAATGGTATGCAGGCGTGGACAGGAGAGCACTCATGAATGCCAGCAGCATGGCATATTCAAATGCATAGCACCCATCTACAGGCATTAGCGTGACCTGTAGCGTGGCTCTAGATACCGCTGGAAAAGCTGGCGGGAATGTGGTGGTGCCCCCCATCATTGGACCCTCCAGCTGAGGTATAAGCCCTGGTAAGTCCTAGTGGTTCCCCAAGCAAATATCGGCCCCCATTCCATGTGAAAGAAATTCCTGGTAGTCTAGTGCCCCCCACCCCCCAAGCAGGTATCCGACCCCCCATGTCAAATTAAACTAAACCCGTTTCTCTGGTAGTCTAGTGATCCTCCCAGCACGTATCCCAATCCCCATTTCTAATAACATTAAGCTATTTCCCTGGTAGTCTAGTGGTACCCCCACCCTGTAGCGTCGCCTCTGTTAGCCACCCATCTGACATGAGAGCAGGCTGGCAGCGTGTCAGCCCTCCTCACACCACCATGGCCAGCCACAACTAAGAAATGAATGAGCTGTACTCATACAGTACAGCTCATTTATTCCTCAGTCGTGGCCAGCCGTGGTGGTGTGAGGAGGGCTGGAGCTGGTTGCTGGCTTTCTGTTTCTGTGGCAGATGAGTGGCTGGAGCAGGGGTGGCACTACTGGGTGGGGGGTACCACCAGACTACCAGGAAAATAGCTTAATGTTATTCTAAATGGGGGTCAGGATACATGCTGGGGGTGGGGGGACTACTAAACTACCAGGGAAATGAGGTTTAATTTATTGTGAGCAGGTCAAAATACATGCTGCAGGATGGGGGTCCACTAGACTACCAGGGACATAAGTTTTATTTTATTGTGAATGGGTCAGGATACATGCTGGGGGGTGGGGGGACCACTAGACTACCAGGGAACATACTTTCATTTATTTTGCACGGGGTCAGGATTCATGCTGGGGGGGTGTTGGGGGACCACTAGACTACCAGGGTCACCTGTGTGTATCAGGCACACATCTGCATGGGTGAATTGCATGCACCCATACCTCATGACTGTCTTTGCTTTTCAGGGAGGTCCCTGATTTAGCTTCCATATGTTCCCCTGTCCCTCATATAATATATGTTTATGTGACAGAACACCAACTGTGCCGGACAGCACACAGTTTCTGCTGCTTCTGGCCTGTACTTCTATTCCAACCAACAGGGAATGCTGTGGGCATGCCTTGGCCTGCAGCGTCTAGCCTGTATTTCCATTCTGACCAATAGGTGGATCTTTGTGCTCCATGCAGTAGCACTGAGCAAACTGCATTGTAATGAATGCTAAGCAGCACCTAATGAGATGCAAATGTACCTGTTTGCTCACAGATTACTTAAGTAGGCTCATTTGCATGGGAGCTTTGAATATAGCTCCCGTTTGCACCGGGCTAACCAGTTTGCACCGGGCTAAAGTGTTAGCACTGTGCAATCAGGTTAGCCCGGGGCAAACCTTACTTCAGCATAGCACAGTTCTGCAGTGTGTGGCTTACATTGTTGTTTGCAGTAGATGTGAGACATCTCTGTGCAATCACACACAATGTTCTCCACCTGCAACACTGGCTTGCTCCTGAGTCTAATGAGCTGCAGCTGCAGTGTGCATGTCCCTGTTGCTATATTCAGTGCTGTCTTATTCCCGGGCAAGTTTTGCCCTGCACTCCTGGCCCTGTTTGCCTGGCTTCCTTTGCTTGCTATATTCAGCTGGTTTTGCACCGGGCTATTTCCTTTTCAATATAGCTTGCTTTGTGCTCCAGGCAAAGTTTGCCAGCTGAGCAGTGCTAAATTAGCCCCAGGGCAAAGTTTTGAATATCTGGCCCAGAATATGACAACTTTTTCTCAAAAAGGTGGATTAAACTTAAAATCCCAAGTTGACCCTGAGATAATGCATAACAGAATTTTACAATTATATTATAGGTTTATGGATACAATAAACAAAAAAAAATGAGTAGAAAAGATACACAATATGAATATGAGAACTGGGTTTACACAAATTGTTGAAATGTAAAGAGGAAACTAACCCAACAAGTAAGAAAAACAAAGATAGATCCTACAAGAGAACACATTTAACATTACTTAATAAGGATAGGAAAATTATAGGGTGTTTGTGCAAGGGGAAAAGCAACATCAAAATGAACTATGGGAGACAATGCATAATGCATGTTTTGGTCTTTGGTAGCCAGAGGCACAAATACCTATAAATCCAGGTTTGAAGCATACTGTGCATTACCACAGATAAGCAAATGGACCATTTTTCAAAAATGTTCTTTAATAAAACAACACATTCTAATATAGATAATATGAAAATAAATGAAGATTTTAAATGGTTCACAGTGAAGGAACTACAAACAGTAATTAGTAGTCTTAAAAAGAATAAGTCTCCAGGACCAGACAATTGTTCTAGAGACTTTTGCAAGATAGTTGTAGACTGGTGGTTCAACACACTTACAGAACTGTCTAATGAATTCATAATGCATGCATACTTTCTACCTACCTGGGAAGGAAGTTATAGTTTCCTGATTCATAAGAAGGGTTCTTGTTTGGATCCCAATAACTATAGACCCATACTGTAAGTCTAATAAATAATCTATCTAAAATAGTTTCCAAGGTCCTAATCAGCAGATTAATTACATAGATAAAACAAAACTAAATAGTATCCAACTTACAGGCAGGGTTTACTAAAAATAACGGTACAATAACGCAAATATTTCTGCTGAATCATCTTATAGAAAAGTATCGTAAAATCAGAAAACAACTACTATTTGTAGCATTTGTGGATTCTTCCTCCACATTCGATACCATATTGAGACATCTCTTATGGGGCAAAATGCAGATGTTAAGAATAGATAATAAATTATTGACTCTTATTAAGAGATTTTAAAATGATTCCTGGATTGAAATAAAATATACTAAAATGGGAAAGTTAACAGATAGAATTAAGACAAATATGGGCATCCAGCAAGGATGCATCCTTGCCCCAACATTATTTAACATTTATATTAATGAGATAATAAATGCCATGGATAGTAAAGAACACCATACACCCAGAATGGGCAATATTAGGATCTCGGTATTAGCTTGTGCTGACAACCTGCCAATAATTTCAACTAGTAGAGTAGGCCTTCAAAAAGCCTTACAAGTGATGGATTATTTATGTGTTAAACATAATATCAAATATAATGCAAAAACCAAAAGCTATAGTATTTGGAAGTTGCAAAAAGTATAGGATAATAGTCTTAGCAGGTAACAAACTTGATTATGTCAACAAATTCAGGTATTTAGGAACGTGGTTTTCTAGCAATCTTAGCTGGAATAAACATATTAATAATACAGTTACCAAAGTACAAAATACCTTAAAGGCATTATATAGATTTATCACGGTGGCTGAACAGTGGTACCATTGTTAAAGACTGTTAATACCAAGGCAATTAGCCAGGCCTTTTTTCAGTCAAAATTTAGGAGCAGGAAACATAAAAGCTAGATTCAGTCCTAAATGGGCTTATAAAAGCTATGTAGACTATCCAAAGGTACAGCAAATACTTTGGTTATGTCATAGTTGGGTCAACCTAGGTATAGCCATATAGTTTAGGAAAGAATGGTTAATGTTTGAGTCAAGGCAGTATCATCAAACACAGACTACCTTCCAAAGGTCTGTATGAATGAGAAGGAAAAAAATGACTGGATTATAGTTCACTTGGCTGGTTAAATAAAATAAGAAGGATAATGGAGGAAAACAGCTTGACATATATCTGAAACTGGACTAAACAAAATATTTGTATAACTAAAACATGCACTGGATATATAGCTAAAAAAACTATACAAAAATTCTAAACAGACATATTTATTAGACATAACACAAATAAAAACTGCAAGACGGTTAGTGGCCTGTACAAAAGAACATAATTTAAAACCATACTTAAATATAATAAATACTATAGAACATAGGATTATACTAACCAGATATAGAATTGAAACTTTTCCAAGCAATGCTATGGAGGCTAGATTTAATAAAAATAAAAAACTTAATAAAGACAAACCATAGTAATCTATGGGTGGAAGAAGATCTGAAACATGTAATCATAAGATGCCCCATGTATGATAACTAGAGGAAGAAACACTAAGGGAAATATCTTGTTGCAGATGCTTTTCAAACATGTTCGTCTCTGCTTTATGCTGATGATCTTGTTATTTATACTTGCTCCACCAGGATTGACAGCATTAACTCATCCCTTTCCTTAGACTTCAAAAATGCTCAAAACTGACTTTATGCCCATAAGCTAATATTAAATGCTAAGAAGACACAAGCCATGCTTCTAGGCTCTGGCCCTAAGCTCAGGGATTGTCCCACATCCCTGATGGTTTATGACTTAGAGGGCACTCAATTAGAGTGTGTCACGTATTTAACTATCTTGGTGTCATGCTTGACCAATCCCTGGATTTCAATCTTCACATATAGTCCACCTGCAAAGCTGTCAATGCTAAACTGGGTGTTGCTTACAAGACCAGCTATATGTTGATGCCTTCTGCTAGGCTAGCTATTGCCAGAGGTATCCTGCTCCCCACCCTCACATATTGTGTTCATATTATTGCTGCTTCTCATAAACCCCCCTTCCAAAATGCGATGTTACTTATAATAACATCTGTCGATACGCTTCCTCATCTCCTCAATTCAGGCACCATTGTCAACTCTACAGTGACTTGGGGTGGCTGTCTCCCTCTGCTACCAAGCAATACTATCTCTACTCTCTCTCACTGATTCTGTTATCAGGCTTCAAACCCCATCCTCACTTGTAGTGTTGCTGGTTCCCAAACTTCTCCCATGGCTTGCAATCAGCTGATAAATCTCTACTCAATATATCTAGGTGTAGCACATCCAAAGGTACTGGTGCCTTCCAACATGTGCACCCAGCTGTGGGACACACTTCCATCTGCCCTAAGGCAGTTGAAGTACCATCTTTGCTTTAAAAGAGAGTTGCACCATTATCTATCTCTGGCTGACTCATGTATCTGTTTTGACTCCACTTGATGGCACTAGGCCCTTTCACTCCTACTTATGTCATCTTCAAACTCCCTAACCGCAAAAAACATCTTTCTATACCTTCCCCTACTCCCTATAACCCTAGTCCTCGCCCCTTGACCCTTCCTTTCTCTTCCCCAATCTAAGGCCCACTTTCTCTCACCCTAGTCAGCTGTGTGCCCTCCTCTGCTTCTTCCTACACTGACCCCCCTTACACTACTGCATCTTTGAGTCTACATCGTGCTTTATGCTAATTCTACTTACAGTCTGTTCTGTTCTACTCTATATGAAGTTATTTCTCTGAACCACTTCCCATGTGTTGTTATTTTTTGATTGCCTGTGTGTTGATCATTGAAACTGTTTTTGACCTACCCTATGTATTATTTTCCTGCACTTACTGTATATAATGTTCTGTATGTTATACTGTTCTGTACTTTCCCAGGTCATGCCTGAAAATAGTCATGTTATGGCTAGTGCACTTACCTGGGAAACAACAACTAAATAAATTAATAAATCTGGGATTTTGGAACATTTCAGTAAGATACAGTACATACTGGACTTGCTAATTAATGCTGAAAATGAGAAAGTATGAACAGATTTAGCAATGTATTTAGTAAAAATAAGTACAATATGGAAAAATAGTAAATATGATGCAACACCACCTGGATATTTGAGATTTAAATAATCTGAGTTCATTTACAAATGAATACAGGTAACTTTATAATCAAAGGTATCATGGCACTCTTTCATGAGAAATGGCCTTGTAATACAGGGTATCAGATTTCATGGAACAAAGTTAAGACAACACTAGGATGAGAGGAGGTGGGAGATGGGGGACATATGAGGGAGGTGGGGCAGCTGCAGTCTAATGGGCTGAAGTGCACACTCGAGCAGACTAGATTGACCAAATGGCCTGTATCTGCTGGCAATTTTGTATGTTCATATGATCATATTAGACTGTGTGGAGATACAGAAATAGAAACAATTTTTATAAATGTTTTAACTCCTGTTTTAAAAGCTTTGATAAATGAAATACTTGGTTGTATAAAATTTACTGTAGAAATGGACTAATATATTTTATGTTTGTATTGTCTGAAAAAGCTTGTGCCAATCAATAAACTATTGAATTGATTGACAATATAATATAATATAATAGTAATACTTTTCCTCTGTAAAATTGTAACTTAACATAGTAGTATTGGGGCATCAACAAACTGAGTGACCATCAGATGTGTCCCCTGTAACATAGTAAAATAGTATTATTAGAACCAAATAAACTGATGGTCCATCAGCTGCTCCCCCCCACACACACACAAACACACACTGTCATAGAAATTTCTCTATATACACTCATGTCTTGTCTCCCCAGGTAGTGATCTAATTTCAGTTTGAATCCTAAGTTTTTTTCCACTTATATTGCCTGTTTAGGCAGATTTTTATATCCCAATCAGCCTTCATATGAAGTTTAACACTTTCAAACATCCAACTGTACCTTTCCCTTTTCTATTTGAACACATACCCCCTTGTTTTAATTTCTAACAGAATAGTGAATAATTTGCTTGCATTTTGCTTTGCTACATCCTTAAAAATGTTGAATACCCATCTGATGCCCCTCTCATTCTTTTTTTCTGGTGAAAACAGCAACTGCCCCAATCTTTGCTCATATCCCTTTGCCCCTGGACCCTTAAACATCTTGGTTGCTCTCAGATGCACCTTGTCCATTTATGCAGTATCCTTCCAATAGTGCAGTGTATGGAATTGTGCATAATGCTCCTATTGAGACCTAGGTAGATCTTTGGGCAGAGGTACAGTATAGTAGGGCTCATTTGTTTAGCATATTTCCTGCAGAGAATTTCCTGTTGTACTCTTTTCCTGTTGATTGGAAGGATTGTCCCTTGTATTGTATTGTAGTCTTTTAGTAAAGGAATAATGTTGATTTTTCTGCTATGCAAACGTCTACATAAATCAATAAAATGGCCAGTTGCTGAGCACTGCTGTTCCAGCTCACCCTTTGTCTTGTTCTCTGTTCGAATGGATTTAGCCCAGCATCCCAATTGCTCTCCTAACTGCCACAGTACACTGTTTAGTCTGCTTTAGTGCCTATCTATAATAATGCCCAAATCCCACATCCTTCTCCAATTCCATGATTTCCATCCCGTTCAATGTACATGTTCTTTTCTTATTTTTTGATGCTATATTCATTACTTTCCTTGCAGCAATGTTAAACAGCAACTGCCAGTTATCTGCCCTTTTCCTATTCTAATCAAGTCCTTAGATATCCCTTCCCAAAGTGGATCACAAAGTGTCATAGGTCTACAGCTTGTGTGAGTGAATAACAGATGTCAGTTCTGATGTATTTTTGTGACTGTGTTTTTAGGAGCCTTATCTCCAGATCCTCTGTGACTGCTGCAGCTACCGCCTGAACCCAGAAAGCCCTGTCCAGTTCCTCACATTACAGTGTGAAAACGGAGAGGTGGAGCCTGTTGTACTTCCAGTTATACATAGCTGTGAATGCAGTAGCTGTCAGGGTAAGAAGCCATTAACTTGAAGAACCTTTACTACCATTACCCTCATAACAATGATACCATTTAGTGTAAAACAGATAGCAAGATTGTTTGGGATTTTGCGGGCGCTCACTATATCACCAGCCTCTTATTATCTACAGCAGCTTGTGTTAGATGGTCTGTTAGAGCAAAGGCAGATACAATAAGCCAAGAAATCAGGATCTGAATGCCACTTGGCAAGACAAATGGTGATGCATGCACTACTCCCATTTTGTTTAAAATATTCTCCAGACACTGATGACTAACAGCAGCTCAAAGTAACCAGAAGTCATTAGTTCCCTCATAAATATTGGCAGCTATTGGAGATAACTCTTTTTAACCCCCAATTTTATTTATTTTTTATTTGAAAATTGGTAACTGGAATGGACACACTGAGCCGAGGCTCATTCGCAATGTTGCTCTTGGGGAAGGGGTTAGAGAGGGGAGAAATAAGTTCAAGGGATACAGACCTACAGTATAATGATAACAATAAATAAAGTACAGTTCACATTAAACTGTTATGCCAACAATTGGGTTTTACATTGCTTTTTCAAGTTGGTAATGCATTGGCAACCTATATTATTTTGTTTTTCAACACTTAATCTGCTCAAAAGCAGTCTTTATACTGTAAAATGTTTAGTTGTGCTGGAACTCATTTAATCAACTCACCAAGAAATTCTATATAGCTACTCACTGGTGTGACAGTTTTATGTGAATTGTACTGTACAATGAATAAAACTTAGGGGCCTGTGCAATGTACATGGCTGAGAGAATACAATACAGCTGTGCAGCATTAGGAATTCTGCAGGCCTATGGGTAGAATTTCTTTTGGCTCATGTTGTCCCCTGTACAGAGTAAGGAACTGTAAACCACCAGGAGACACTTGTTCAGATCTCTGCTGCCTGGCACTGTGGTCCACAGTATAAAAAAGGAAACTGATTTTATGTGGTGCTTTTCATGCATTCTGTCCCAAAGTCCATTATCATCTATCAGGAGTATGCAGTAGACATAACTTACACATACAAAACAAACTTAATGGCAAGTGCACATGATAAAGTATAGAGGAAGAGAGATGAGAGAGATAGAGACTGAGAATTAAACACCAGTGTTTACTCAGAAGGATTATGAGCCAGGTAATCCTTTTTATAATCCTTGCTCTCAGTCATTGCAGTTTGATATTTAGAATAAAGGACGGTAAGCCAGGATGTTGTGTCTCAAATAATAACATAGTTGCTAGCTTATAACATGGTATGCTGAAGAAAAAAGTGGGCAATACCAAGAACACTAGTAGTTTGTTATAGATGTAAAGGGAGAGTATGGAAGGGTTAACATTTCCAAATCTTGAGACCCCAGGAAGAATATAAGGGCACATCCTACAAGCTTCATTGAATTAAGCAGTAGTGGTGTTGTGCTATATGGAAATCTGCCATGAGATTATGTGCTGTGGGGTCTTAACATAAAGGGGACTTGACAAGGGAAGGGCAGGCAGTGTTGTTCAGAAGTTAAACAACAATGAGAAGATCAGTTGGAGGAATAGTCAGAGCATGCAGAGGAAAAAGTACCTGTCATCAGTGTTTTCTGAGGTTTGAACATACTTTTCTGAGATAGGGAAGTGGTGTGGCTTTTGCTTGATTAGGGTAGGATCCAGAATGTCAAGCACACCAGAGGTAGTGTAGTAAAACACACTTTGGTTCAGATGCAATTCTAAGAATTTTTAAATAAATTCACATTAATTTCAAGGTTTCAATCTGGATTTAGGTGAGGGTACTCCACGGACACTGCACCCACTGACCTGGTTGACATTGTTTCCACTACTTCAAATGCTGACCAGGAGGTGGATGCGGTGTTCATGGACTTTATCTAAACCATTTCATATGGTGGACTATGAAATTATGAGTGATGGATTGTTGGAAACTGGGGTCACAAAGGACACTTTACAATGGTTTAACTCCTACTTAAAAAATGGTATCTACAGGTTCTGGTTGGAAATATATTATCTAAGAAACTACCAATAAATAGAGGAGTCCCTCAAGGCTCAATTTCTGACCCTACACTGTTTTTGATGTATGTAAACCAAGTGGCCCAACACATAGATAAAACAAATCTCCACTTATATGTGGATGATGAAGTTCTGTTAGCATCAGTTAACACAGTACAGGAAGTGGAAAGACTACTTCAACATGATTTTAGGGTGCTGAGAGACTGGTTTACCAGTTCCAAATTGGTTCTTAATGAGAAAAAAATATCAAACTATGGTATTTGGCTCACTAAAGCAAAAATAAAAAAAAATTTAAAGAAATCTCAATAAAAACTGCAGAAAATGTGAAGCAAGTAAATGTATACAAGTATCTCAGATTTGGGTGGATGCAACCCTGAGTTTTGAACATCATGTAAATAATCTAATTAGAAAGATAGATACAAGATTAGGAGCTTTTAGAAGAACCAGACATTGTTGAAACTGTAAAATGAGGATGTCTGTTGTACAACAACTTTTAATCCCTGTCTTGGACTATGGGGAGCATGTACATACATTAACAAACAAGACCAATTTAGTGAAACTAGACAGCTTGTACAATCATATGGCTCGGTTTATCATGAAATGCAATCACCTTATGCATCATTGCACAATGTACGCAAATTTAGACTGGTTAAATCTAGAAAATAAAATAAAGTGAAAATGGATATGCTTAACACATAAAATACTTAAAACAAGAACACCTGATTATCTACTTGATAAATTAATCAAAAAGAAAATAGTTACAAGTTAAGAAGTAACACTGAAAATCCTTTTTTATCTCTAAAGACAATAAACAAATATGGATCCATGACTCTCTCATATACTGTTAACAAACACTGGCCTTTAATTACAAAGTATGATGACACACTGGGATGCATCAAAAACCTTTTGTAGACACATTAAAAAGGATTTAAATTCAGATTGCTCTAGTTATTAGACAAGTATTCAAGGATGAGTGTTTGAAATTGTCGATTTTTATTTTATTATGAAAACTGTGTGGTATATTTGGCATTGTACTAGCATGCCATACACTAAACATATTACAAGATGGTGTAGTTTCCTATAGCATATTTGTTATATACAGGAAACTTAACTTTTCTATCTTCTTTTTAAATTTGTTTTTCAATTTTTATAACCAACTAACTCATGACTTTTTGATACATCTGTTTCTTTTACATTTAAACAGGAACACCTTGAATATATGACTATGTCCTAATGGTTGCATTTCCATCTCCCTGTATAAAAATAACGGTTTTAACTAACTAACTAACTAAATAACTAACTAGCTAGCTAACTAACTACTCAAATTATGCAAGCACAGGGAGAGAATTGGGGGGTAGAGGGCATAAGCTGTAGGGAGTGCTGAGTGGCTATTTTTCAGAGGGATGCTATGGATGAAAAACTCTTGGCCAGTATGTAGGGATCTGCACTCCATCCTCTGAACTATCTACACCAAGAGCTAAGATACACCTCTTAAAGAGCAGTCCAGTCAGCAGGGTTAGGCTGTCTGCAGCTCTGCTACAGCAGAGGACACCTAAAGTCTGGAATGGAGGATGGAGGCTAATGCACATGGTGAAGACTGTGAAAGGAGGCATCAGTAGGGTGTGAGACCTGAAGTGTCTACAAGGAACCATGTCAAGCTACTTGCTGAAATTATTTAATCCAGATCTTTTAATGAGGCATTGGATACTCTTGGCTTTGAGTGCAGGCTACAGGTTCAATTCATGAAAGCTTTTGGGACTAAGTCCCATGCCACAACTTGAGTTGCAGATCAAACTCCAAGCAGCTGCGGAGATTGGAATTCACAGTGTAACACTTGTGGATAATGTTATTGCTGGTCCCACTGGCCATAACAGTTCTGCACAGCTGTAGAGATTTCCCTGGCAACCCCTCCTGCAAGCCATTGTAAATCTTGGAGCTGGTTGTAATCTGGCTCCACATTTGTGAATACCTGCAGCTGTCTGCTGAGTCTGGAGTGGGGGCAAGTAGCAATAGAAGAAACAAAGGGGAGTGTTAGTACTTAGAGATTCAACAGTCAAAGGGATTTAATAGTTGGTGTGTACAGCAAACCCTAGCAAAACATTGGTATGCTGTGTACCTGTGGTGACAGTGAGCATTTATTCTTTGAGTGGAGAAACTCCTCATTTCATTGGAATTTCATAGAATTTTTGAGACTTCGTTAGCCATAACTCTGTAGTCTATTGAGCTACACACCTAATATTTATAATGAGTACTGCTTTTATGTGCACCAAAGGCATACCAAATAAGACATATGGGTGATTTTTTTCAAAATTATAAGGGCTTACAATCTGGCACTTTATTTTTCAGAGGACATTTATTCAACATTATCTTCTTATAACTCGACCACCTTCACAACTAAATTATGGTAAAATTAGCATGATTTACCCTTTTGTAGGAGATATAGAAATGACTACATATAGAGAGATTTAGTTAAGCATTTTGAAAGCTACGAGTGTTCAGAATTTTACTATATAATTATTTGAGAATATTTTGGGAAACTTTTTAAAAATGTGGATATTTGTAACTTCTCTGCCCTTGCTGGTTTAGATCTGACATTTGTCATACATATCCAAAGTCAATGTATCCTAATATCGAAAAACATTTGAAACAAACTGGCTTTGCACGTTTAAATTTACAGTGAAAATACAAAAAGATTATTTTATTGTTTATTTATTTAAAAGTTAATAATTGGGAAAGGCACACAGAGCCAGGGCTCATTTCCAGGTGCAACCTGACAATAATGCAACATGTTCTCAAATTTTTATGGTAGCATAATAGGTAATGCCTCGAGAATTCCTCTTGTGGAATTTAACATTCACAAACCACATACACCACATCATCTGATAAGCTGGGATAAACAGTCTGAAGTCCTGTGGTTCCCCGTGGGTGACTATTTTGTCCCAACACTCATCTCTCTTATTGTAATCAGCTAAACTCAGTGGAACTGCTGGTCAACCTGGTAGCCACATTGTTCTTTATAGTGGCACACTTCCTTAAAACTGGAGGCTTTTTTCATTTTTGTGGCTATCATGTCACAAGAACCAAGGTTATTTTTGAGTGTGTCCTTTGCAGATGCCCTAGGTCAGAGCAGCTTTGTGTTTTACCTTGTCTCTGATAGCAATTATGTTTTTTTTAAATGACAAAGTTGCAGCATGTTTTATAGGAAGCCATTACTGTGGAAAGCAGTTGTGGTTATACTCAGAGGTTTTGGCATACTGGTGCAGTGACAAAGGTGGGAGTGGGGGAGGAGAAGCAGAGCTTTGACTGGAGACTCCACAGTGATGTAACAGGAAGCACTGCAGTGGGGAGTGGGCATGTTGTGGAGCTATAGGGACAAGGATGACCCAGAGAGCTGTGGATGAGTGGCACTTAATGAACTGCTAGCAAATAAAAATAAAGGTCAGATTTTCATTTACAAAGTCTTCAGTAGGGCATTGGGGTTGCTCTTCCTGGTGAATGGGCAGCTGGGTGGGTTGAGTGACTGACTTCTGGCTTCATTAGACAATTGTGGTCAGCTGGAATGGGTTTTTTGTGAGGGTGACAGAGTGATACTTCATTGTTGTGAGGCTTGGGTCAGTACAACTATTGCCGGTTGTAAAGTTATGTCCTGATAAGAACACACCTGGAAAACTGTTTTAGCAAATCATGTCCAAGGAAATTTTAGACCCATTTTAGCTGGGGTTAATGCATGCCCAGGTGCATAATGAGGCATGAGGCACTTGTGCTGAGTGCTTTTATCACCTGGAAGTTATTAACCACAGACACCCAACATTCCTGGAGCATCTTACTTTGCTTATAAAATTGGTAAACTGCTGGCCCTGTGGTGCTGAGCAATAGAGATCACTCAGCATTCTTGTGACCTGAGTTTGTGCCCCCCCATGCCTGAGACAACAGTATCAGAGTCTGATGAGGAGGGTTAGGAGCATCCGCTTGAACCCACTACTCCATGGGATGGAGGGCATAAACCTGCACCACATCTATAGTGGCTCCTGGCAGTCCCCGGTGGAGGCACACTTGACAGCTTGGGTGATGAAGTGCCACTGTGTGCCCTTCCCAGGATGCCACATGTGCATGGCCACATTGTGATAGGGGAGTGGGGGCCTGGGAGAAAATGGAAACATTGTAAGCTCAGCTGATTGCATGACAGTCGCCAATGTACCCTCATGCCATGTGACCCTGGTAAGTGGCCAACAGAGCTGACCCCTGCCATGCACCTGGCATGGATTTGTAGCCTGTCTACTATCTCATGGACCGTGGAAGTGGGCCCTCCCCCAGTGAAGAGATATGCTAGGTTAGTTGGGGCATGGCACAGTAGGGGATGGCGCAATTGCAGTGAGCAGGGGGGGGGGACTGGCAGCTGGAGGAGTACTCCTTGATGGTTTGATGGAGTGGGTCATTGGGGCATGAAGGGGAAGAGCAAAAACAATTGGTAAATTAAAAAATAGTTTGAAAAACAATAAAAGGTCAACTTTTTTATTAAAAGCAGGTATCTTCTTCTGCTAGAAGTGGCTAGTAAAATGTCCCTCCCCACCACTCTATCATCTATCTTTCTACTCATTCAATACATAGAATGTTTATTTGTTGTGTAATACCGGCATTTAAACTTCTGCAGAATTCTACTGTCAGAATGTTCACTCCCTCACCCAGAATAGGCCTTATATGGGGCCACAACCTCAATTTTATCTGTGGCAGTCTAGTCATTAGATATTGCTCTGGCAAGTTGGTGAGGATAGGAGGAGAATTTCTCATGGTCACTAAAGAAACACATGGAATTAAAACTCTGAATAGTACTTCACTTTTTGTTTGTCTGCATGAGGACGGTACCATGAGAGGAAAACATTTTAATTATTATTTTTTTCACTTTAAGAGTAGTTTTACTTTGTATTGCCTTGCTGAAGGTGTTCAGTGAGTAAAGGTGGTAGCATTGTTTGCGATGGCAATCAGGTATGAGTGAAGTGCCTCATGTATTTTGTATGTGATTGGCCCAAATTCCTAGTCCCACTGCCTGAACTGGTTTCAGCGTATGCATTTCTGGGGAATTAACATATGGGTCCCAGAACTTATTTAGTCGATTAAGTATCAGGACATTTCCAACCCTTTTTAAAACTGTATCTGTCAGCATACAAAAGGCATACCTCCAAACCATGTGTAAATTCTCCTGTGCACAGGCCACATCCCCTGCTTCAATTAAAGACAGGGACATCCAAGGACCATGAGAACAGAGCGTGGTATTTACAAGCTCCCCTCCACCCCCCACACCCACCAATCAGGGTCAAAATTCACAATTCCACTTTTTTAATCATAAGCATATTGTACATGGCCAAATACGTACACAAAGAATACAGTGCAAAGAACATCTGTACAACATTTATCTATGCAGTATTTAGCAAAAGGCAGATGTGTACATACATTAAAAGAGTGGAATATCACACAAAATACCGAGACTGAGGAAAAAGAGAATTAATTTTTTGTCTTAAGTAACAACAGTTGGCTAGGCTAGTAAGGCAAGCCATATGAGTTAGAGGAGGGATGTGAGTAGGTACCCAGACTCAGCCCCCTCTCCACAAATCAGAGCTCATACAGCAGGTGCTGCTTAGCTAATTGAGCTGTCATTCTGCAAGGCAAAAGAATTGTCAACTTAGAAAGATAAACTTTGTTTCTTCTTCATTGCTGGGAAAGGTAAATATGAGCTGTGTGTTGGTTCTAAATGAAATTATGAATGAGTTGTAATTTTTTTGTTTTTCTTATCACATTTGTCCTCCTGAAGCATTCCCAGCCCTTACCTGTGCAGCCCTCCCCTAGCCCACTCACCCACCATCTTCAGAACTTACTCCTATTTTCCCAAGTCTAACCCATTTGGATGGGATTGGAGGGGCTTTTCATTTCCCCTCTGAAGCCAGACACAGTCAGATTCTCAGTGGTCGATGCCAAGCTAGTGGGGAGGGGTTCATCCTTTCTCCCACCCTGTAAGAGACTTTTTCTCCATTCTTTCATTCCTAGACATCAACAAGCAGTGATACAGAACATCTGTCAGTGTTCCATGCCCTTCTTGGCCTCTTGACTGCCTTGATACCCAGCCTCTGCATGGTGTCAGATGCACTGTGGGACATGCAACTTACCCCCTGAGAGGAGAGAAGTCCCCCAGCCACTAATGAAAAGTAAATAAACATATATATTACTGCTTAGTGCTTATGATGGGGGGGATGACTTGATGACCCAAGAGTTTATTCTGACCTTAAATTACATTCTAAAATGGTACAGTGAGCATAGCTGAAATCTAGGTGGCTCACTGATTCAGTCATGCCTCCATGACTGTTGATTATCCCTGTTAAATTATCAATGAAACTTTCCATTACAATTTAATGCACAACTGAGCTTTAAAATTTAAAATCTGAATCTCACTACCCCCCTCATCCCGGGATGAGGCTGAGAACAGGCAGACTTGACTAACCCTCCTTTCTCAGTTAACAAAACAAAACTAAAATTTATGTCTCGCCTATGGTTTATGACTCAGGTGTCATGTCAAATAGGAAACAATAATACTGACAGAAATACTATCAGTACTGTGTTCCTTAAATACAAGTGGGAAATGATAAAGTAGACAGGTGGAGTGTAGCTCAGTGGCCATGTCCCTGTAGTGCACTGGCTAGAGCAACAGACTGTGAAAGAGCTGGGCTGTGACTAGCTGATCTGAGTTTATTCCTCCACTTCTACCTGCATTTTTCTGCCTGTATAATTTCTTTTCTTTGTAAATGTGGGACTCTGGAGGTGATTGTATGTATTTTATGGGGGGTTTTAAATGTTTTTTTCCAAAGTTATGAGACCAATGGTGTTCTTGTGCGTGATGGTATTCCCGTCAACCTTACTGTTTACTGTCCACCATGCTACCTGAGTCACAAACTATAGGTGCTCCAAATTTACAGTAAAACTTGCTGACTTGCTTTAAAAAAAATCAATGCAGTATCATGTTTTAAAAGACTCATTTAGATAACAGTCAACCCAATACTTCTATCTCACTCACAAGTTCTGACATCAAGCCTTCTAACAAATCAAAAAAAAAAAAGCTGCTACTTATGCAGCAAACACAGAAACCACCTTACAACTTAACATGAAAATACAGCTACAGCAGAACTGAAACTGACAACTTCTACAACAGAGAAGTAAACCACTGCTGATCCAAATGCAGACCAGCAATCAAAACAAGAAAATCCAGAGCCACAAAAGTCTGAAACAGTACAACTCCTACCTTGAGAGCCAGCTGAAAAAACCCAAACTGCTACTCTTAACTTGAACATAAAGCTGAGTAGTGCTGCTGTTCCTCCATGAAAGCATGAGTACCCTGTGTGAGTACAGGAAGGAAAGGGAAGATTGGGGAGTTCAACAATTGACTGGGGGATTGGTGTTGGTCCGAGGGGCATGGGATAGTGAGGGACTGGAGTATAACCTTGGACAATAATGATCATGTGCAGGGGATAAGCAGCACCTGAGCAGGGAAGAGAAGAGGGTATTAAAGCAGAGGTTTGAGGGGTACATAACATCAAGGGTAGATTTAAACTAGGTGGGGGTGGAATGAGGACAGCTGGTAGGTGGGGATCCCGGAAAGGGAGCTGAGCATGCTGCCCTCCTAAGCTATTGCAGAGGATTTATGGGTAGGGGCACAAGGAGGGGCTAGGTGGGGGAAACCTGGGGGGGGACACAGGTTGGAGGGTGGTCTCACTGAATGCAAGAAGCTTAGGTAACAGATCAGTCGAGCTACAGGGTCTATTGGCAGTGGGGAGGGTGGAAATAGCGGCCATCACAGAAACATGGGCCACCCAAAACCAGGACTGGGATATGATGATCCCAGGGTATAGGATATTCAGGAAGGACAGGGCTAAGGAGAAGGGGGATCATGGCAATCAATCTGAGGGAAGGGATAAGGTGTATGAGAAAGGAGGGGGAGGTGGGCAGGACAAAGGCCCTATGGATGCAGTTTTAAGACTCCAAAAGAAGGACACTGAGGGTGGGGGTGGTGTACAGGAAACCATCTCAGGGGGATGACCTGGATAGAGAGTTGCCTGAGCAGTTTAAAAGGGCCTTTAGGAAGGGGAATACAGTAGTGGTGGGGGATTTCAGCCTCCCTGGGGTGTACTGGAACACCCCAACCACCATGAGTACAAAGGAGCAGGTATTACTAGATGCATTTCAGGATAGCTTCCTGTGCAATTGGTCTTTGACCCAACAAGAATGGGAAGGACTCTGGACCTGGAATCAACAAATGGGGAGGCAGTAAGGGATCTGGAAGTGGAGGACCCCCTGGCTAGGAGTGACCACCACTTGGTGTGGTTCACATGCAACATGAGCAGAGAAACTGGAGGTACGGGCACCAGGTGATTGATTTTAAGGGGTGGACTTTAAAAGGATGGGGGAAATTTTGGTTGGGCATCTAGTGGGCATTCAAACATGCGTGGATGCTAACCAGAAATGGAATATTATTAAAAAGGGACTAGCAGAGGCTACTGAGACTTGTACCAGGACACAGACTAAGAAGGGTAGGGTAAAGAAGCAAAAGTTTACTGACTCAGGAGGTCATGGAAAGGATGAGAGCCAAGAGAAAAGCATTCTTGAGAACTTGGGAGAACAATGGGACAAAGAGGAGGAGAACTTGAAGAAGTCCAGGGAGGTTACCAGGCTAGTCAGGGTGGTCAAGGCGTCCAGAGTGCTGAGATTGGCACAGGGAATTAAGGACGGAGAAAAGGACTTTGTCAGATACATTGGTGAGAGAAGGAGAAACAAAGACCTGATTGTGAGGATTAAGAAGGATAGGGGCTGGGTGGGGAAGGCGGGGTACCAGGCAGAGGCACTAAATGATTACTTCTGCTCTGCCTTCACAGAGGAAATAGGACACAGATACCTCATGGGAGAGGTGGAGTGGGCAAGGGGAGTGGGTGACTGATATCAGGATTATGGAGGACAGGGTTCTGGAAGGACTAAGGGCGCTGAGGGTGAATAAAGCACCTGGACCAAACAGGATTCACCCTAGAGTGCTTAAGGAGCTAGCAGAGATCCTGGCTTGACCACTGGCAGACCTGTTTGGTACATCTCTTTATAAAAGATGCATGCCACAGGAATAGAGTATGGCCCATCTGGTGCCCATTTATAAAATGGCCCAAAGGATGAACCAGCCAGCTACAGACTGGTGAGCCTCACTTCAATTGCAGAGAAGCTCATGGAGTCAATCCTAAAAGAGAGAGGCTGGTGACCTTTTTGTAAGACAATGGTATCCAAGACGGTTATAAACATCAGTTTGTGTCAGGCAGATCCTGCCAGACAAACCTAGTTTGGTTCTACACCTTAGAGACTGGCGAACTGGACAAGGGCCATGTGGTAGATGTCCTGTATTTTTACTTCCACAAGGCCTTTGATTCCATGGTGCATTGGAGGCTGTGGGGAAAGCTGGAATATATAGCGGTGGGAACACAAGTGGTCAACTGGATCACTAACTAGCTGAGGGGTAGGCAGCAAAGGGTGGTGATCCAGGGGGAATGCTCATCACAGAGGAGTGCCACAGGGTTTGGTACTGGGACCGGTGCTGTTTGGGATATTCCTAGCCAATATTTCACACAGGGTCCAGAGTAAGATCAGTCTGTTCGCAGACAATACCAAAATGGGAGTTGTGATAGATGACATGGAGGGGTGAAAGGGACTGCAGGAAGACCTGACCAAACTAAAGGAGTGGTCAGAAACATGGCAGATGGGGTTCAATGCCAGGAAGTGCAATGAACCAGGTAAGGAAATATCAGCTGGGAGGGGTAGAGTTCAATGCACTGTGGAGGAGAAGGATCTAGGCGTGCTTATTAAGCGGAGTATGAACCACTCACCTCAGTGCAGGAAGGAGGCTGCAAAGGCAAACAAGATGCTGGGGTGCATAGCGAGGGGAATCTCCTCTAGGAACAGAGAGGTGATACTTCCGTCGTACAGGTCACTGGCCAGGTTACACCTGAAATACCATGTACAGTACTGGCATCCATTCCTGAAGAAGGATATCAGATTGTTGGAAGGGGTGCAGTGTAGGGCAACAAAGATGATCCAGGGACTCAAGGGACAATCCTATGAGGAGAACTGAACGTGCACTCCCAGGAGGAGATGAGGGATGGGGGGATATAACTGAAATCTTTAAATACTTAGAGGAATACAAAAACACTAATACAGAAAAGATTTTTCAAATTAAAAGGGGGAGGGACATGAGAGGGCATTGGCTGAGACTGGAGTGGGGAAGCTTCAGGAGGGATGTCAGGGGATTCTTTTTCATGGAACGGGTGCTGGACAAGTGGAATACTCTGACCGAGGAATTGGTAATCTTTTTTGCAATTCAAAGTTTAATAAAGTTTCCAACATACAATACACCATAGTCACACGGTACAAAGGATACTAGTACATGCTTTTGGCAAAAACATAAACCCTTTTCTTTCCCCCATTCCCCTCCCTCGCAACACAATACACCCCCAAGAAAAAAAAAACCCCACAAAGAAAACCCTCCACAGCATCCCTCCATCCCCCCACCACCCCTTCCCCTCCCAGGTTTGAGGCGCCAGAACATTTCTTAACTCATACCTCTACCCTCAAAGATCCATTACATTACGCCATTTGAAGAGAATATAAGGTTAATAGTAGGACCCAGATTTTATTGAACTTATTCATTCTGTTACGCAGACTGCCTGTCATTTTTTTCACTCTAAGATTAGCCACGAGTTCCTTCAACCATTCGGCATATGATATTACTTCGCTATCTTTCCAGGCCTGGATATTCAAACTGCGCTGAAAACTGGCGCAACAGTAGGAGCAATCGCAAACCAGTTGCGCCAAATGCGCTAACAGGTGGAAATGATAAACATGGAGCAGGCAGTGCGCTGTTAATAGCGTCTCAATATCGCACATACCGCGCCATCGCGCAAACCAGGAAGGAGAGGCTGAGCCAAAATGCCGCGCCTATGGACGCAACCATGGAAGCTCAGCTGAGCATGCAGAGCTGCCATAGCGCAAGCACAGCCCCCCCAGAGCAATGGAACTGCACAGCCAGGGAGGCAGGCTGGCCACACCGCCAGCCATGCCACACATGGGCACAGGAACTCACTGCAGAACCCACACCACACCGGCACACCCCAAGCACAGCATCACTGTGGGTGGGACGGATGATCCACGTGCCCATGGGGACAAGCCAACAAAAGCATAGCAGAGCCATGACACCCCAGCACAACCACTGGCAGGCAGAGAGTGCCACACACAGGGGGTTGACAACCACAGTGCACATCAGTCCCCGTATGCACAGCTGGCGTGCACCGTGCCCCAAGACACCGGCTCATGTGCAGTGACAGGCACTGCAGGAAACACCATGCACCCCCATGCCACACGTCAACCCCATGCTGCAGAGAAGCATACCAGCCAGACCCACCCTGTGCACCCAGCAGTGGGTGGCAGCAGATGGCAAGAGCAACAGAAAGGCAATGCTATGCTGCTGATACCTCCCCATGGACACACACACACACACACACACACACACACAGATACCCAGGACCATAGCAGCCCAGATGGCATGTACACCCCTGCAACGGAGCACCCAGAGCCAGTTGCAAAGCAGACACCAACACAGCAGTTGTACCAAAATAGAAATGTATATTTCAAACAAAACAGTTGACAAGAAACGTAGAACTATGTACAAGTTGAGGGGGGACGGGTAAAAGGCAGGGGTGTTCAAGGGGAAGGGAATAAAAACTTGGAGAGGGAAGGCAGGGTGAAAGGGATGGGTGAAGTACAACTGAAAATTGGGCTCTGGCCCAGCTGGCTCCTGCTCCTCCCCTGCTGGCGTCCCCTCCTGTGCCTGGCGCCGCTGCTCCCCTGGTGCTGTAGGGCCTGCAGGAGCTCACGGTTGTCCATTACCACCTGGGTCAGGGCGCGAGATCTTGCGACATGCCGTCGAAGCACACCGAGGCCCAGGAAAATGGGAACACAGTCAATGGCTGAGACTGACCACAACCCTGAACACCACCCAACCTGCAACCCATCTAACCCAATGTCCTGCACCTGTGATGGCATGCACCCACCCACAGTGAACATGCACATGGCCATCACAAACAAGCGGCACCAGCCATGCACCACCGCCCCACACACTGCCCACGTCAATCACAGTACAAACTAGGCTGTCATGTGATGTGGCAACGTGGTGCGATGCCAGTTACAGCTATGTGCCCAGTGCATGCTGGGACCACCTGTGATGCATACACAGGCGTGTCGTGATGCTGCACTGTGATGCAGGTCACCTGTGTCATGCCTACATACATGGATACATAGACAGTGTCGGCAGATAAGGGCCTATGGGACACCCAGTCTGGCCATTTGGCCTTGTCGATCACCCTCTTGTCCTATAAGTCCGTTCCTCACACCCTGACCTCCAGAACTCCCTCATGGCTAACCCACGAACATATATCCTGCGACCAAGTCAGCCCCACCACATCCTCTGGCAGGGTATTCCACTCATCCACCACCCATGATGTGAAGAAACACTTTCTCATGTTCCTCTTAAACGAGCCCCTCCAACTGCATCCCATGCCCTCTAGTCCTGGAACATTCTTTACGCTACAAATATTGTTTTCCTGCACTCTGTTCCCCCTGTACAATACTTGTATGTCCCCATCATATCCCCACCCTCCTCCCCTCCAGGAGTACATGTTCAGTCTCGCCAACCTGTCTGCATAGGACTTGTGATGCAATCCATGCACCATCCATGTCGCCTCCCTGTGAACCCTCTCCACCCAGTCCCTGTCCATACACAGGTATGGTCTCCGGAACTGTACACTGTACACTGTACTCCAGTGTGTGGACTCACTAGTGTTTCGTATAGTGGAACTATGACCTCCCTTTGGTTGTGTCCAGCATGGTTTGTGGTCCTGCCCCCCCAGCATGCAATAGCATCCATGACGTAATGATACTCACACTCCTCCAGCAGCTCCGTCTGCCACTGCTGCTGCTGCTGCTGCTGCTGTGGCCCGACAGCCTGTGGTACTGGGGCCCTGGCATGGCCCACATCACTATTGTCCGGTGTCCTCACCAGCCGGCCTGTGGGAGACATATGGTGAGACAAACATCAGTGTGACTCAAAAGCAGAGTGCCCCCTGCCCCAGTGAGACTGCCTGCCCACACAGCCATAACCATCCATCGCACAGCTGCACACACTGACACACCGATGCACAGCCACCCAGGCACACACACACCCCTACAGAGAATATAGGTGAATAGATGGTACACTCATGTGGCCTAGGCACCAGGCCCCGCCTGGCATGGGAACGCAGCCGCGTCAATAGTTCTGGGTCCCTCCGGCGGAGATCACTGTACCGGTGCCGACACTGCTCAGCAGACCGGCCCCGGCCAGTGACCCCCACCAGGTCAGTGGCCACTTGCTGCCACACATGAGTCCGAGGTCCAGTCAGGGGGGCCTCACCATATAGTGCCTTACAGTGGGGCTCCACTAGGGCCACCAGGTTGGCCACTTCAACTGGGCTCCAGGACACCGCTCTCCTCCTGGCCATGGCACCAACTTTACAGCAGGCAATATGGCGCCCCACTGCGCTGTGACCCACGTGGAGTTGTTGCACAATAGACCAACACAGGCCCAATCGCGCTGTTCGCATTAGCGCATTACCTACATGGCGCTGTAACCAGACAGCGCAATAGGAACGCATGACATGGCATGCCCACAGCGCCAGGGGTCAGAGGGCATACACAAGGTCACGGCAATGACGCAGAAGCTACGCACAGCGCCATAGGATGTATAGGCATCCTGCACGACTGCTAAGCAGAGCACCAGTGCCACAGTGGACGCTCGCTCAGAAGTGCCACAGCGCCATATAGTGCCCAGTGCTGTAGCGCCACTGGCACAATGGTGGCCATGGCCAGAATCGCCCTATCGCGCTCAGCAGGTCTGCAGCGCCGATCGACGCTATGCGTAACCTGTCTGGGCATGTGCAATGCAGTGTAGCACACAGCCACAAACATGCGCCATCGGCTCAGCGGACCTTCCCTATTGCGCTAAGCGCAAATACACTCGATATTCAGCCGACATATGCAAATCAGTCGATCCAGCCTATACAAAGGCGCGGTGGCGCGATTAGCATGTCATTACAGTTGCGCCACACCTCATTTGCATGTGTTGCGCTATAAAATGCGACACTGTTGTGGGGGCCAGATTTGGTTGTTGCAGGTGAGAGGTGAGTTACATGCTGTGTGATGCTCAGGACAATGCTCATGGGCAGGGTGCTGGAGGATGTCATAGGTTGAGGGCTGAGCATGATGAGGGCACTTAGGAAGGGGCAGAGGGCACCCTTTCCATCAGTATCTGCCATGCGGAGAGGAAAGGGGGGGGCTTCTGCCCCCCCCGGCCTGCAGCTATGCTCATGGGGAAATGCTGTGGACTGCACAGTGAAAGGTGTCCACTTCCACCCATACAGATCACCATGACTGACGAGAACCAGGCTGAGGCTATGGACGGCGGGCGTAGGAGGAGGCTGAACTTCACCACAGCAGAGACTGATGCCCTCTTCCAGGCCTACCTGGAGGATGAGCCGCACTGGTGGGCGGAGGGCACCCTCAACAGCGATGCAGCTGCATGGGAGGGGGTAGCTCTGGCCGTCAACCTGCACGGAAGCCACCAGCGCTCCGTGCAGGAATGCCGCAAAAAGATGGGGACTGACCGCAGGAGGCTGAAGGAGAAGGTGGCAGCCTTCAGGGTGGCACGTGCTGCCACTGGTGGGGGACCACCAGTGGTGTTGCAGCAGACCCCAACCGAGGAGACACTGGTCGCGGCCATGCAGCCGAGTGCCATTGCGGGTGTTCCAGGCGGAGGATTCCAGACAGGTGGAAGCCCATCACTGCACGGAATGACATGGTGATGTTGTGGGGGGGGCTGTTGTTCACATGCACTCACATGTACTCTCTTTCTGTTTCAGATCCTGTTCGTCTGCAGGAGGCGGAGGTGGTGGTGCTGACAGTGAGGCAGACCTGCTGGACCAGGAGGAGGGACCATCCACATCCACCAGCAGCCTGCAGGCACTGCAGCAACGAGCCCGGCTGGCCCAACAACTCCGCCCGGCAGTGATACGGGTGCAGGGGTGCACAGCCTATGTCACAGCAGTCTGGCTGGTGTGCCAGCATGCTGTGCCTATGGCAGTGGCACGCACGGCACTATTGATGATAACAGGCCTGCAATGGCCAGTGATGGTGTGTGTCCCACGAGGGACACATGGCGCACCAACCTGCCCCTGGCCCATCCTGCTCCACACCTGTGTACCAGCATGCTGGCACAGTCACAGGCTGGGCCTGTCAGCACCGGTGGGGCAGCATCGGTGGCTGAGCAGGTGTCTGGCACTGTTGACTAACACAGGGTGGAACAGGTGGACCTGGGAGCTCAGCAGTTGGAGGGGCGGCAGCAGCAGTTGCACACCAGGCCTGGGGGGACAGCGTAAGCAGTGGCACTTGTCCACCACCTTAGATCCGCCCATACCTGGTCCTGGTGAACAGCGGCCCGCCCTCAAGGGTGCTGTGCACCGGACCATCCACACCCTGGGGAGTCCGCGATGCCATTGGGGCTGATGCCCTTTTGAATAGCGCACACCCGCCTGCTGCAGGAGTCGGTACAGCTGCAGGGGTGGGTTACCGAAAGGTCATGGAGGCACTGACTGTGTCATGAAGGCGCTATAGCAGGGAGTGTGCTCGGGACCGGGCGAGATATGGTCCATATCTGCGGACGGATGTGACCGCTGCCATCGACAGAGCTGACCCAGGCAGGTGCTCTCTGTGGCGACCACATTGACCACTGTCTGGTGACCTGTACCACGCACCCACACAGTCGCACTCCACTCCCATTCCCGGCATCATGCGACACCAGGCCTGTCCGATGCTGGGTTCTGCTGTGGCATCCCGAGCACCCCTGGTGCAAGTTTGTTTGGCGGGATGCAGACCCCTGTCGCGGGCAAGGTCGCGATCGGCAAGCACTGGGACCCCTGGTGGTGCACAACGCCCCGATGTAACCCCTCGCAGCCTGCCAGTGCTGCTGAGCCCGCGGCGAGGCCCGCCCATGCATCCGTGGTGGCGTGGGACAGTGCCCCTGCATGAGCTGTCTCCCAATGCAGGCCCTGTCTGGTGCTGCCCTGTGTGTAATGTGTGTCATGGTGGGCAGTGCACTGCTGGGTGCTCTGCTCACCAAGATGACACACGGACCACCTGCACACTCTCCCAACTGTTGTCCACAGGTGCGTGTGGATGATGATGCCTGCATTGCACTGTACACCAAGGTGCAAGGTTGCCCAGGTCCTGACACACGTATGTGGACAGTCCAGGTGGTGAGGGTGGTTGGTGGTGCTGTGTGTTGGCGTGTCATTTCCGCAGTGCTGTGCTGCTGCCTCTGTATGCTGCCTGGTGTGTGTGTGTGTGTGTCCATATGAGTGCTCACCCCTCTCTGATGGTGTGTTGGTATGCCTGGACCCTTCAACTCCCCTGACCTTCATGCACGGTGTGTTCCCCTGTGTGCCTGTGGTTTGCGCATAGACAGTGTTGCCTGCACATGTCCCCTTGACTTACCTGTGTTGTGCGTAGTGCTCTTCTGCAATGGTGTCGCGTGCAGCTGGGCCTGCCGTGTCAGTCGGGGGTCCCTCCGTCCTGGAGTGACTCATCACCCACATCACCAGGCCACTGGCGTCCCCATCGCTGTCCCCTCTTGGACCTGTACAGCTATCCCATGGTCTTTGGCCATGTTGTACGAGATACAACAGGCCAGGAATATCCACAGGCCTTCTGGGGCTGTACTGTAGACTCTGCGGGCACTTCCAGGCATCGGAGCATGCCTTGAGTATCCCAAACACCCGTCTATGATGTTCCGTGTTGCGGCTGTGCCTCATTGAAACCGTGCTGCGCTGGGGTTGTGAGGCGCCCGGTGTGGTGTGAGCAGCCAGGGATGGAGTGGGTATCCACAGTCACCTGTGTTTGAGATAGTGGAGATCAGTGTCAGGTCAGGTCCATATTGCCCATATCCTTGTGTGCCACTATCACTTGGCACCTGTGTCATTCCACCCTTGCACCAGAGTTTGCATTCCTTACGTGTGCACTCACCCACTAGATGACCCATTAGGGATGTTCCCACTCTGAATCGATGGCACAGTGCAGATTGGTGCCATATGAAGGCATCATGTGGCCGCCAGGGTGTGTGCACGAACTGATGATGCGCCGGTGGCATCACACACCACCCGGCAGTTGACACTCGAGAAGCCCTTTTGGTTGCGATAAGCTTGGCCGTCGGGGCCAGGTGGCGTGCGAATGGCCACATGGGTGCAGTCTGTGGCCCCTGTACATCCAGGCATATGTGCTACCTGTGGAACTCCTGCGCATGTTTGCTGTACGCTCTGCCACGGTGCTGGGAAATGGATGTACTCCGCCCCGGCATGAGGCAGCAGTCGCTGAGGTGGGTGAGGATGCGTGGCGTGGCCGACTGCGTAATGCCTGTGGTGTCACCTGTCCGAGCCTCTGGAAGAATGCCCGTGGTGAGCAGGCATACAGGCTGTCACCTTGGTCTCCACGGACAGGCATGACTCCGTCGTGAGGGTGCCTGCATCCATCACTGCACAGCTCACTGAGCCGTCTCAGGCACTGTTCCGGTACCGGCCCTGATCGACATCTGTGCAGCTCGTAGCTGATGCGGGCACGATACCGCCTGCCGGGGCCATACAACCCGACGGGCCCCTCAGCGGCCACGATCCCCGGCATGCTGTCTCACCCCCCTATTACAGCTTCCATGTAAGAGCTGACACTATCCATCTCCCTGGCCTCCCCCCAGCTGCTGTTCTGTATTCACCCCCACTGCCCCCACTGCTGCTTCCACTGCACAGGCACCCCCCACTGGCCTCTCTGTCCTCCAGGACCCACATCCCTCTCTGCCTTCTCCTGTCTCTGTCTCTCTCTCTCTCCCCTTCTCTGTCTCTCCCCCGGTTTGAGGCCTGCTAGAGTTCTTGGCGCTCCTTGAGCCTTTTTGGCTCACATCGATTACTGCGCATCCTCGGCTGAACCACTCTTGCGCGTGTGCAAGTGTTCAGATGTCTGCGCACTTTATGCATGGACCCGCCCCGCCGGTTAGCATACCTTCATTTCCGTGCACTGTTGCTCAGCGTGTTTTAGGTGGCGCAGCTGGCCCCTTCTCAATATCATGAATGGCGCATTTTGGAGTTGCGCAGCGCCAACCCTGTTCTTGCATGGTGCAACCATGCGAATATCGACTGATGTCTAAGTACTATTTTTAACAGACATGGATATTAAAGCCATGTGGTATTCACACCGTGACTATTGGAACTTGATAGTCTCTAAGGCAGATTTTGCGAAAACAAGTCGTAGAGTCCCAACAGAGGATCTACTCTTTGTTTAATTTGTGACCATAAGAGGTTATCTTTGGACAAACCCAAAATATGCAATAGTTACCTGCCCATAGGCATCTTATGAGTAACGAAGAGGCAATACCAAGTTTAGCATTTTGAGGGTATAGTGTAGGTTATAAAATTTGAACTACATGAGTCTGAGCCTGTCTTGTGTAATAAATCTGGCACTCTTGCCAGGCATCTCAATTAATGGGTACCTCAGGAAGGGCACAATCCAATAGTCTGAGGGGGTCCAAAGGGTGGGGGTAGATCAGTCATAAAACTAAAAACGTTTGATACGGCAGTGGACTACCATTGAACAGATTCACCCAGAAAGGAGGACACACCTGGGTGACTGGGCCCATCATCTATGACCTTCACCAATATGTGCATAGTGGAAAATTTTAAAATATTAGAGGTTGGAACTCCAGCTTATCTAGAATTTCTGGAGTAAAACAATACCCTTTTAGTCTCATTCAAAACTGTAAGTTTAGCTTCCTTAACTTGCAGGGAGCACAAGGGAAAGGACTTTCTCCCCTAACCTGATGGGATGACCTATCAACAATTTCTCAAATCTAAACAGTAATTGTATTTTATAAAGCAACAAAACAGAAGTGCACCCTCACAGATGTTGCAATGGGTGTCGAACACAACTGTTTTGGAAGGTTCTTAGGCTGCACAAGGCAGTGCAGCAGGAGAAGATTATAGTATCAGATTTGGGCAGATTCTATTTTAATCAGAGGGGCTTATCTTGGGACTCTTCAAGTCATAACCAAGCCACCTTAAATCTGCTACATGGCTGGCCCAATAATAAAGGCCAACATGTGGTACACGAAAACACCTCTGAATTTTGGGGCTAACTAATGAAAAACCGACATTTGCTAGCCCAAATAAGTTAGAAAATATTATGCACATTCTTGAACCATGATTGAGGTAGCCATATGTTCAAGAGCTAGTAGATAAAACAAGAGAAGGCGTTCATTTAATGCTAATTCTGCCCAGACAGTCAATGGGAGAAGGACCACCTGTTGAAATCTTGGGTAATAATATTAATAGGGGTCAAATTGTTCTTTTGCAAAATGACCTTGTGAAAATAATCCTAAATATTTCAATGATTTCTTTTCCCAAACAGGCCAAATTACTAACTTCATGCTTCATCCTCTCTGATTGATAGGAAACCACAGTCTTCTCCACATTTAATTTGTAGTTGGAAAGCAGACTATACTCTTTAATACTTCCAGTAAATGGGATAGATATTCAGGGTAGGAAATTTGGTAATGGTCATCTGGAGGCAAACATACTTCAATACTTGTAGTGATAACTTGGATCCTAGGACAGCAACCAGTCTCTGGATGAGGGCTCAGATACAAATTAAAAGTAAGAATAAAGGGCAGCCTTGTCTAGTGCCAGGCTCAAAGAAAACAAATCGTAAATACATCCATTGCATAAAACTTTGGCTGCTGGAGTTTTTGTAAAGTGCTCTTCTTTAGTTTGGAACTCTAGGAAAACAAAAGCATGTAATGTCAGAAGAAAATTCAATTTACTCATCGAATGTCTTCTTGGCATCTAGAAACTAAAGCAACTGGGCCTCACATCCCTGGATGAGAGGCATGAACAAAAATCGTATATGACCACTGGCGACCTCCCTTCATGAACCCCTGTTCTACTCTTATTAGATCCAGAAGGACTGTATTAAACTGATCGTGACAATTTACTCAAAATTTTAATATCTTGATTAAGTAAGATATAGGCCTGCAACACCATATACTCTGGTGCTTTACCGGTTTGGCAATAAGATTATCAAAGTCTCAAACAATGTACCATCTGTATTATTACCTGCAAGTCTGTTGAAACAAAGAAAAGCGAGGGCAAGTTGCTTTGCAAACCTTTATAAAATTAGCGAAAACCGTCTGGTCCGAAGTTTATCAAGAAGGCCATCTAACTTTAAGATCTCGCTTCAGTTATGAGGCATATTGCAACTTGTTGCACTTCTGAGAAGAGGGCAGATGAGATTCAGCTAAATAATGATTCAAATCTTTAAGAGGAGAGGGTCAGCCATGGACAATACACAGAAATTATAAACATTCTGAAATTCTGCTGTAATTTCTTTCAGATTTTACCAGCATGCCAACGGAAGACCAAACTGAGCGATACACCTAACCCAGATTCTTGCTGTTTGACCGGGCAGCTAAGTGACCGCCTTCTTGCCTTGGTCGCATAGGTGCATTTGATTTCAGAATCAAATTCACCCTCTCCTTTAAGCTCTGAATAGGGTCCTTTAATTTACAAGTTAACTGGTTTGCTCGGTGTGTGAGGGACATGTTCTTTCAATAATTCTAATCTGGTTAGAAGCTGTGTTAGTTGCTGCTCTCTCATTTTTTCCTCTTTGATTCCACCCAATTAACAGTCCTCAGATAAGCTTTAGGCACCCCGTCCATATCAGGTTTCCTGGTAGTGTTAAAATTGAACACAAATTGTGAAATATACTAATAATATATTCCACTGTGTTTGGGTCCTTCAAAGTTGATTATTAATTTTCCATGGCCTTCCACCTTTGGGACAAAAAAAGCAACAGGTAACAAGAGGTGGTCTGATGGTGGTCCTGGGTGAATGGATGAGTCTAACCCCGATAATGTCGTTGAAATCATGATATAATCGATCCTGCAAGATGTTTATGGACTGGAAGATAGCGTATAACAGCTCTCAGAGGATGTAAGTGCAACACATCACACAGTCACCTATCACATGTCTCATAGAGCCCTTTGGGCCAGAGAAAACCTCTGAATTTATTACCTGTGGTCCATATTAGGTCAAACACTAAATTTAGATCAAAAGGCTAATATACTGATTAGTTCTACTAAAACCCTAGAAATCAATGTCCGGTCCATACTACCTTAATATATCTCGTGTATATATTCTCCCTTGAACAAATATATACCTCCATGAGCATCCTAATATCTTTAGATGGTGAAGATGGACGTTGCTCTTTAGCAGAATCATCCACTGCAACTTTGCATGCCTCAGCTGTGAACACTTGCCATATTTGCTGCCTTCTCATTTTGAGTTTTCTGAAATCAATGAAGTAGGTTCTTGAATAAAGGTAATGTCAGACCTAAACAGCTGTAAATGCTTCGGACCACCAATTGTTTAATCTTCTGCCCGGTTCCTTAACATTCCATGTGGAAAGACGAACTACTGATCATGGACTAAACATCCAAATGTAAGAGTTTCTGGGCATTTTCAACAAGCTCTGTTCTGGACATATAGTGGACTGATCTGAGCAAACTAATCCACCCCAACCTCCCTCCCCCCCTCCAAAATCTAACAACCCAAAACAAAATACACCAGTGCCTGCCTCAGAATGTTCCCTACCCTCCTGCCACCCTCATTGCTGCGTCATGGTCAAGAACCCTACTATGCCCGCCTCCCCCAGCCCTCAGACCGCTACCATCCTGTTAACTTACGTTCTGCCATTTCCCGAACATCTAGTAACAAAATTAACTAGCGGGGGATGGACAAATATTCCTGTAACTCTCATTGTTCAGATAAACTATCTCATACTATAACTACTCTAATTTAATAATTATATTAAACTGATATCCAACCATAGCCCAACCTAACACCTCTAATTAACAAGACATAAATGAGCAACCACCTCTTTCCTTTCCAAGCTGTTTGACCACCTATTGTCTTGCAAAGCATTATAATAACATCATTTAGTCATCAGAACCAATCATAATTGCAGAATAAGAAACGGGAACAACGCAGGTTTCATATATATAAGTATCATTTATCTTGAAAGTGTAGCATCTCACCCTATGTCATCCAGTAATAAATCCACACCAGCACCCCAGATATAGTAACTAAACTCAGTCTCTTATGGTAATTCAAATCTAATGCTTGTGCTCCTGAAACAAGCAGAACTACAACCCCTTTGTGGGGAATAAACTATGAAGATCTTTTTTTTTTTTATGGTGCCACTCTCAACAATTGTTCCTCAGTCTTTTTCAAAATTTAATGTCATTAACAAATGTTGTCCAATGATAGTAAGTGGTAATAACTCCAGTTTCTGAAAGTGCGGCTCATCTGGCACCACTGAATCTAGCGGGGCCATCGCTGGAGTGAAGGAATAGTCCGTAGCCCCTTCACCATTCTATAAGCAGCACTAACGGGATTATGCAGCTAGTATAGGTGATGCAACCCAGATCCTGACAGCCACAGGATTCATATCCTGCCAGGCTCCACTCTAGTAGTAACTAATGTTGAAATATAGCAAACACCAGTTGCAGCAAACTGAGCAGAAACAAATTCGACTTGCAAACTGCATTTAGTGACTCCAGATGAGCAGCTTCGAAATGTTCCCATACTAATGCAGCAGGAACAAGTTTGAACTGATTGTGACTTGCCTAAAACTATATATTAGACAGGGCTCCTTAGCAAACGAAGCACAACACTGGGAGTTACAAGAAGGCCAGGGACAGAAGAAAAACAAAACTTTATCTGAACTACGCAATCTACCGACCGCAAAGCTGAAAGAGAACATGCCTTCAGGTTGTCATCATAGGGTAGAAGGGTTCAGACAATTAGCTCATCTGGCGTCTCCTTGATGAACTCAATCACCAAAATCCCTCTGTTAGGATTTTCATGAGTCCTTAAACAATCAGCGTTCTTAAGCCCTTGACAGCAACATCAGGGTCCTCAAGGATACCCATGATCCAGATAATGACCCCTAATTTCACTCGGTATCCATCAAAATTTCACTGGCAGTATTGGTTTGGACACCAAAGGATGTAACAAGGCTCTTTTTGTCTGACAGTAGATTCTGTGCCACTCTGATTTAACACCTTCAAGCGCACTTCATGGTCTTTAATTTTAGTAAAAAAATGTGCCGTTAAAAGTTTAAAGAATCAGGGCAGAGTTGTCCCTGGTGGTTTGGGTGAAGAGATCAATAGCTCACTCATAGATACATAGATACGCAGACAGGGTCAGCAGCAGCCCTATGAATTCAATCTATTCCATGGGATGACCCAGATTTAAGATTCACAATAACATTTTCTTTATTTCATCCAGTGTAACTGCAAGCAGTAATGCTTTTGCTAAAGCTTCTGAAAAGATTGGAAACTGGTCTGGTAAAAAATCACTATCATCAGTGTCAGATGCACAAGACCCATCCATTTTCACTAATTTTGAAAAAACTGTACAAACTATCCAGGGTTTGCAAGTTGCAAAAGTGTCCCCAACAAATATTTTGTTTTTCAAACTGGGGAGGCAGTATAACACAGTGGTTTAAGTCTCTGAGCTGCAAATCTGGAGACCTGGATTTGAATCCCACAGCCCCCACTTGCATACTGTGTGACCGTGAGCAACATAGAAACATAGAAACATAGACTTTGATGGCAGATAAGGACCGCTAGGCCCATCTAGTCTGCCCATTTCCCTACCTACAGGATAGGCCGCAGATCCTAGTTAACCAACAGCCTATTTCTTCCTACCCCCACAAGAATTGCCTTATGTCTGTCCCATGCATTCTTGAATTCTCCACAGTTTTAGACCCCACAACCTCCTCAGGAAGGCTGTTCCATGCATCCACTACCCTCTCTGTGAAATAATACTTCCTCCATTGCCCCTAGAACCGCCTCCTTCTATCTTTAAATTGTGTCCCTTGTTCTTGCAAGTCTCTTTTTGTGAAAGATGCTACCCTCTTGGACTTTGTTGATTCCACTGAGATCCTAAAAGTTTCTATCATGTCCCCTCTCCCTTCTTTCCTCAAGGGTATACATATTAAGCTCCTTTAGTCTCTCCTCATCGGCTTCTCTTGCAGACCCTGCCATTTTAGTTGCCCTCCGCTGGACTGCCTCTATCCTGTCTATGTCCTTGCAGAGATGGGGTTCAGAACTGGACACAGTGACTCAGATGGAGTCTCACCAACTGTCTGTACAGAGGGATAACAACTTCCTGTTTTCTGCTGATGATGCCTCTCCCTATACATCCCAGTATACCCCCAGCCCTCCCTACTGCCTTCTCACATTGCTTGCTAACCTTAAGGTCATCTGATATGATTACCCCCCAGGTCCCTTTCCTTTTTTGTTGTTGTTACTACCTCCCACCCATTGTGTATTCTTCCCCTGGGTTCTTGTTTCCCAGGTGCATTATTTTGCACTTCTTTGCATTGAATCCTAGCTGCCATACTTCTGACCATTCCTCCAACCTTGCCAAGTCCCTTTTCATCCTTTCCACACTCCTTGTGTATCAACCCTGTTGCAGATCTTTGTGTCATCTGCAAAAGGCATACTTTCCTTCCAGTCCCTCTGCAATGTCACTGATGAAGACATTAAAAGGACTGGACCCAATACTGAACCTCCTGCGTACCCCACTAGTAACCGCCCTTTCTTCGAAGTGGACTCCATTTACAATTACCTTCTGTGTCCTGTTGACAGCCAATGTTTTACCAGGCTACCACCCTAGGTCCCACTCCCAGGCTGGTTAATTTGACTATTAATCTTTTGTGGGACTGTGTCAAATGCCTTACTAAAGTCTAGATAGGCCATGTCCACAGCCCTCCTTAGTCTACTACTTTGGTCCCACCAGTCAAAGAAATCTATTAGATTAAGTCTGACATGACCTTCCGCTGTGAACCCATGCTGCCTTGGGTCCTGTGCTCCACTGGCCTCTAGGTACTCGACTATTCTTTCCTTCAGAGTGACTCCATCACTTCCCTACCACAGAGGTCAGACTGACAGGTCTGTAGTTTCCTGCCTCTGTCTTGGACCCACTTTTGAGAGGAATCACATCTGCCTTCCTCCAGTCCTCAATTCCACACCATCCTCCCATGATTTATTAAAAGAGTGGCCAGTGGTTTCACTAGTTCTCCTTAATTCTTTTAAAATTCTGGGGGTGAATTCCATCAGGACCCATTGCTTTGTCCACCTTCAGTTTTAGGAGTTCTTGCAAGAACCCTTTCTTCTGTGAAAGGACTGGGATCGACCCCCTATCAAGAGTGCTTCTGTTAATTGGATTAGGCACTTCCCTCCTCTTTGGTAGATACTGAGGCAGAAATGTTAGATTCAGTATTCATAGCACTTTCACCATCCCCTCTTGCCCACCACGTTCATTCTATTCAGCCTCACTGTCCCTCCTTTGTCTTTCTCATGCCATGATGTACCTATAAAGGTTTTATCCCCTTCTTAACTGAGTTGGCTATCTTTTCCTCAGTTTGGGCCTTTGCTGTTCTGACTTCCTCCTGCTTCCTTCTGCCTTAACCGGTACAGCTCTCTCTGTCCTGCTCCTTCTGTGTTTCCTTATACTTCCGAATGCTATCTTTTTCTTCCTGACTTTCACAGCCACCTCTTTTGAGAACCATAGTGGCTTTTCTTTCATTTGAGTTGTTCATTTGCTTCACACAAGGCTTATTGCCTCTGTGATGGCAGTTTTGATAATTCCCATTGTTGCTCACACCTCCTTCTAGCCTGTTTGCTAGTGCTTTTCTGAGGCACTCTCCCATCTTGCCAAAGTCAGCCCTCCTAAAGTCCAGTACCTTCACTTTTGTGGCTGACTCTGTAGCTGAGTTTAACGAACCACACTGTTTGATGGTCACTTGTCCCCAGATGGCAACCCACTTCAAGATCTGAGATCCTCTCACTGCCCCGTTTGAGAGTACGAGGTCTAAGATTGCTCCCTCACAAGTGGGTTCCGAAACTAGCTGTCTAATGCCTGCCACCTGTAGGGCATCAAGAATGGCCCTGCTCTTGGATGTGGCTGCAGCAAATGTGCTCCAGTTAACATCTGGCATATTCAGGTCTCCCATCAACAGTATCTCCCCTATTCTGCCATTCTAAGAATGCCTTCTATCATATTCTTGTCCATTCCTTCCCCCTGACATGGGGGTCTGTACACAACCCCTGTGCGGATTGTGATGCCCTTTCCAGTCTCCAAGGTGACCCACAGTGCCTCCTCTCCTCCCTGTTTACTCTTTTGTTCAGTTGCTTTTATCCTTTCCTTTACATAGAGAGCTACTCTCCCCTCTTCTCCCCTGCCTGTCTCTCCCTGTGGTTATGTACCATGGTATGTTAACGTCCCAGTCATGGTTCTCTGTAGTACCATGTTTCTGTGACTGCTACGATATCCAGGCATCCCTCTTCCATTAAGGCCATCAGCTCAGGGACTTTGTTGCCCAGACTACGGGCATTGGTACTCATTACCCTCCATTTCCTGATGGCCTTACTCCCTTTGCCCCATCCTGTCCTTCTTGCCTTTGTCACTTTCTCCATTTACCCTGCTCTTCTCCCTATTGACACCTCTATGTTGGTGTTTGCCGCACTACTACTGTGATTATTTGGGGAGCTAGATTTTTCTGCTCCTTTCCAGTGCCTCCCCTTGGCTGGTTTAAAAGCTTGCCAATGAAGCATTTAAACCTATCACTTAGGATCTTGGTTCCCCCTCCCGGGCAGATGCAGCCCATCATGCCAGTAAAGGCTTGCATCACTCAGGTGGACCCATCCCCAATGAAATCCCTGGGCTCACACAGTTTTTCAACCATTGATTGAATCCCATGGTGTGGAACACCTAACCTCTCCTATGCCATAGATGGGTAGCACCTCCGAGAAGGTTACCGTCGTGCTACTTGACTAAGGCCCTCCCAATTCACAAACTCTTCCTGCACTTCTCTAATCCCTTTCTTGAGCCAGGTCATTTGTCCCTAGGTGGACAATGACATCAGCTCCCTCCTTGTGCAGCTGTAAACCAATCCTGAGATTCGCCCCCTGTCCCTCCAAGCCATGGCGCCAGGCAGGCACCCTACCTCCCTCTCCTTCCTCCCCAGTTCTGCCTTCCTAACAATGGGTCCCCACCAGGTTGTTTCCTTCCCCTGCGGTCCCCTGCCACCCTCCTGTGGGTCTCCTTTGTGGAGGTTCCCAGCTTCCTCCTGGTCTCCACTGTGGGTGCCTCCATGGAGGAACCACACTTTTCCAGAATGGCATAGGAATTGTGGAGGGTACAATGGGGGATGCACCTCTGTTCCACCACTCTCACCCTCCCTGGGCCCACTGTGGTCCAACGCTCCTCTTTCTTGGCAACCTCTGAGGCAGCGGCAGTGGCACTAGTGGTCCCTGGATGGAGAGGAGGTCCCACAAATCCTGGCCAACTCAGCCTGAGATGAGCAACCTCCTTCCTCCAGCCCAGAGGTGCCTGCAGATGGGACAACACCGCATCCTCCAGAACATCTCCCGGAAGACTGCTGCTCCACAGCCACTGCACTGCACCACTCCAATCATGTCTTATTTCTGGCCCCTTAACTGTTTGCAATCCTACTCTTTCCTCTGTTTTTCTCTCTCTCCTTACTTTCTGCCTGTGTGCCTCTTAAGCTCCTGATTGTCCTGTTCTGAGACAAGAATATCCTATATTTCGCAGTAGACCACTTACTTGCTCAGAGGTAGACCTCCAGCAGCCAGAGGGGCCGGAGAGCTACTCTTGCCCTTCTAGGATGGCAGGGTCCTTGGTGGTTCTATGATCACTCACTTCCTGCCCCTAAACAGGAAGTTCCTGTTGTCAGTCAAATCCTGTGCCTATAAAACTAGAACTAGCTTTGGGTGGGAAGGACGGCAATATAGTCCCAGCAGAGAAGTCCAGTCACACAGCAGTCCTTTCTCCTGGTGTCTTCTGCCAAGCTATTAGCAGAAACTTTCTAAGGCAGTCTTTAAATGTAGCTTCCTTCTAGCTAAGCCACTCCCCTACTTACCAGATCTTTCTACAAGTAATTTAAACCTCACAGCAGTTAAGTCCTTTCAGTCACCTGGAGATTTACACCTAGATAACTCTTCAGATACCCATTCAGTTCAGTTAACCCAAACACACACTTTTTTTGTATGTTAGTTTTTACCCTTAATTAAAGGTCACATGCAAAAGTTCTTCTACTAGTTCAGTAGAAGTCCAGTCACACAGCAGTCGCTACTCCTGGTGTCTTCTGTAGCTATTAAGCTGAAAGCTTTTCACAGCCTGGGGCACAGGGGAGTTAAGTGACTTGCTCAGGTCACACAGTATGCAAGTGGAAGCTGTGGGATTCAAACCCAGGTATGGTTTGGATGTCAGATTTGCAGCTCACAGACTTAAACCACTGCGCTTATACTGCATTTGTCACTTAACTTTCTATGCTCCCAGGTTATATCTGTAAACAAGCTTTCAGCTTAGTGTACTATTCCTGGTTAAATAATTTGAGACAAAAATTATTATTATGTTCCATGATAAGTGATTCTGCCCTGTTATATAGAAATTTTAACATGTCAGCCTTCATCTCAGAAATGTATTCCTTATAGCTACAAAAGTTAGTGGATGCTTTCATGAGCAGACTGTAATGTTGATCCCTAAGGTCTAAATAATGCAGATAGTTCACATTACCTTTCTGTCTTTCAACCTTCTGAAAAATCCTTTAATGAATACTTTAGAATCCTCCCAACAAGCCTAAAGGATTTTTATAAAAACAAAAACCTGAATGATGACCAAACAATAACTGATTAGCACCTTCCTGAATGTCCAACTGGGATAAAATTGAGGTATTCATCCTCCATCTACCCCTGTTGGTATGCCATGGACATGCATGTAACCAGAAACAACCTTGTAGGAATACATATTCTAAGAATTTAGCAAATAGTAATCTCACTGAATCTATAGTCATCCGGGGCAGAAACAAAAGATAATCTACCCTGGTGGAGAAAGAGTCCTGAAATAGGTGTTACCTCCATAGGATGTAATGCCCTGTTACATTTTTAAATTAGTCATCCTCACTGTTTTAAAGCATGTATGTCACAATAATCCTTTTTTCACTACTGTACTACAGTCTACACTATCTAGATGGTAGTTAGAATCACCCCCAACTCAAAAATCTTTCCTATATGAAGGTATGGGGTAATAGAATCAAGAAGAGCAACCCATTTAGTTTTCAACTGCAGTGTGTATACATTTATCATCCTGATATCCTCAGACTGGAAAGTGATGTCCAAAACCAGGGCCCTCCCAGGGCGAACATCAGTCAACCTGTGATTATGGAAATTTGAGCCCTTAAGCAAAATTCCTACTCCATCAGCAGTTTCCTCCCCAAAGGTTCAATAAGAAGATCCCCACCAATACCATGCTTTCCTAGGTTGTGTCGCCTCAAAAGCAGAACATAGCCTTGTCCCCTGTAAATTTAGATTGATGTAAAAGGTAAAGATGGCATCCCTTTTTTATGTTGGCTCGCGCTTGCGTGCCAGCCAACATATTGCAGTTGTAGCAGATTTGGAGGTGCAGTCACTGTGGGCGAATGCAGGGCATGCATCAGTATGTGTGTACCTCATTCCCCAATAAACCAGCATGCAGGCGTTGACACCAGCTGTACCTAAAGTGGCCACCAGATCTAAGAAAAGTGCCACTGCAATGAGAACCAAGCTCGTCATGCAGCGGCACACTAACACACCTCCTGATGAGCCTTTCCTGGTGAAGCACTTCAATAAACATGGCGGCACTGACTGCCACAATGCAGAGTGCCGACTTCAGGGGTGCCCAATCCCCCTGTCGGCATGCCCTGACACACTTCATTTGCTAACTGGGGAGCCCACTCCCCGTCAGCATAATGCCCCCTCCCTCCCATTTCATGTGTGTGCTGAGGGGGTGCCTAATCTCCCTTGGCATCGCATCCTCAACAGTCTTTCTTTGTCAATGGGGCCCAATCCCCGCCCGGCTTTGATCCCTTCCCAGTTTAATTTGCCTAGCGCGGGCCACTCCCCATCTACATAATGTCCCCCCATTTGTGGTGTGCCGAGGGGTGCCGTATCCCCTCAGGTCTTGTCCCCTTCACCTTTGATATGTGCTGATCGGGGTGCCCAATCCCCCATTGGCTACAGCACCCCCCCAAAACACTCAGGTGACATGCTGGGAGCCTACCTCTGTGTGCCAAATGCCCCTGTAAAAAAAAAGTGTCACAATGTATTTTTTAAACCTGTAAATCAGAAAACTGTCCCTTGCAGTCTGTTCTCCCCCCCTCAACCCACATCCACCCTCTGCATATCCCACCTCCCCACACCCCCTCACCCTATACTTACCTCCGGAGCCTGGTTCAACGATCTTAGGTGGACTGGGAACATGTCTGCACTCTTCAAAGCCGACCACAAATTGAAGAAATGCAGGTAAGCTGTATAATGGCATAAATAGTTGTTTTTTTTAACTTTGGTGCATATCTCGGCCATTTGGGGGAATTTTGGTGCCAGAGTTTCAACATGGGGTTAGTGGCACCCCTCATCATGAATTCAGTCACTGTCATGGCATTATTCGGTCCCAAAAGGTGATTTTGCAGTCACTGCGCTGAATCACCTTTTGGGACTGATTAATGAAAGGACAGTGCCACTGTTCATGGAGGGCTCTCAAAAAGCCTATGTTGCAAATTTGGTGACAAAAAAAAAAATGCTGTTTTACAAGCATGCATTGAGCAGTTTCACAACACCATAACTTTGTGAATTTGTAATATTTTCACTACAGATTTTCAACATTGCCATTTTCCCACACCTCCTTATGAACAGTACTGCTGTCATTTTACATATCCTGGGCGAAATGTATTTTCGCATGTCTGGTGCAGAATTCCATGGTCGCTGTGTAAAATCAGTTTTAGGGACAGTTTGACAAAATGACAGTGACCCTGTTCATGAGCAGAGGTCATAAAATGCCTATGTTGAAAATTTAGTGACAAAAGTCCATAAAATAACTACGTTACAAGCATCCATTACGCAGTTTCCACGCAGCCTTGTAACTTCGCATAGTTGCAATATTTTCGTGCCAGATTTTCAACACTGGCATTTTTCCACACCTCCTTATGAACAGTACAGCTGTCATTTTTTACATCCTGCCCAAAATGTGTTTTCGCACCTGTGGCATACAATGGTGTGATTGCTGTGGAAATCGACTTTTGGGACAGATTAACAAAATCACAGTGCCACTGTTCATGAGGGGAGTTCCCAAAATGCCTATGTTGAAAATGTGGTTAAAAAAATCCCAAAAGTCATTGGCTTGTGGATGCACGTTACACAGTTTGCATGCTCATGACTCCACTAATTTTTTACATTTTCACCACAGATTTTCAGCGTTGCCATTTTTTTTATACCTCCTCATGAACAGTACAGCTGTCATTTTTCACATCCTGCCCAAAATGTGTTTTCATACCTGTGGTGCCAACTGGCACATTTACTGTGCAAAGTCACCTTTCAGCTAACAAACTGATAGTGCCACTCTTCATGAGATGGGGTCACAAAAAGCCCATGTTGATAATTTGGAGTGAAAATACCAACACACGCCTACAGCGTTAGGGTTTCCAACTGTAACACCTCACCCTGTAGAGACTGACAGGCACCAAGGGTGTGATTTGGGATCATCATCTGTAATGCTCCCACCATTCCACCCCCACTCACACGCTGCAGCCAGTGACAGGCATCGAGGCGTGCCTTGGACTGTTTGGCCCAAAGTTCACCCCATTCTCCTATACTGCACCCACCTCAGTGTATTTCCTTATGGAATGGTGTAAGTATAAGGCCCAAAGACCCCAAAGTGCACCACGACACTTGTCAGTGTCTACAGGGTAGGTTAAGGTAAAATGGCACGAGCGTAACTGCTGACGACCCAAAGGCACACCTCAAAGCCTGTCAATCTCTGTAGGGTGGGTGGATGTGGGGTTGGTGTCAGTTCAATACTTCACTGTCACTCTGATTATGCATCTCTAACTCCTGCACTACCAGTGCCAATGCCAGTGAGACAACATTTGGCATTGACAAATGCTTGTTAACATTACTGATACCACAAACTTTATAGAGGCTATGCATAAGGACTCCATAACGATGTAGCAAATGGAGAAGGCTCAATAACAGAAATTAACATCAGGTAACCTCCTTTTTGGAGGATTTGCCTCTCACTTTGTTTTTGGTTTTCTGGTGGATGAAAGGGTATCCTCTTCTGTTTCAGAGGATAGTAAGTTTGGGAAGTGGTAGATATATCTGAATCACTGTCACCAGTGTCCAAGTCACCCATCCCTTCTGGGTGTATTAGACTTCAGACTTGTTCTGTAGGGGAAGAGGTGCAGCCCATGTTTTTTGGACTGAAGCTCTTATCATCCACCTTGAGATTACCATCATCACTTCTGGGGGGTGGTATTGGGACTTGGTCACCCATTAGAGAAGTAGTGGGCTCAGAGGTAGCATATGTAGTAGCATCAGGTGGAACAACCATATGATTTATTACTACTAGCTGAAATCAGGGAGCCTTCAGGTCAAGAGGGTTTGGGTAGTGCAGGGTCCACAGCAGCAGGGCCAGCAGGCAGATCCTTGAATAATGGAAGCTGACACAGTACCACCATGATGGTCTTTGATAGTGTGTGTAGAGGGTCATGTTTAGCTTTTTTAGAAGAGAATCTTGATCTAATGTGTCAGATCATTTTCTTAAGGCCCAGAGGCGAGTATAAAAATGGTGCCCCTTTCCTTCACACAAGTTGCATATAAAATGTTTTGTACACATCATGCTGACATGCCCAAATTCTCCACAAGATGGTTTGCTTCAGATGTATCCTGTATCTCCAGCCCCAAATTCCGGTATTCTCACTGTCAAGTATTGGATCCAATGGGCCAATTACATCACACCATTTGTGCAACCAGAAATGAAAGTCAGTAACATTATTCCAAAAGCAGACAATTGCAGTTTTCATGAAGGGTTTCATCAGGGGGATAGCAATGAAAGGGTTCAAATGGGATGAATTTTAATTGCTGAAACTTTGTCTAAAATCTTTACAAAGATTGCACTGTACAGAACCTGATGTTGAAAACATCCTCCCCAGACAAGTAGCTGAGGGCACAAATCTCAGAAGACAAGAACTGCATGGATTCTTTTAAAAGTTTCATTGCAACATAAACCATATCTGTGTGTTTTTCCAATTTCCCCTTAGATTGTAGCCTGACTGCATTTCTATGGGGTGCAGGTTCAGTTCCATCTGCAAAGGTAGAGCCTGCACTGATTCTCCTGGAATCTGTATGGCACGTGCCTGGTTGTGAATCTGAGTTAATACATCCACTATAATCCAGGTTCTAGGAATCTGCTGGTCTTTGCTCTTGCTCAATGTCTGAACCAGTAGGAGTCTCAATATTACTGGACTGTTCAGGAGCCCCCTTCCTTTGGGTCTTCTTGAAATATCTCTTCAGCTTGTACCATAGTCTCTGCTTCAGTAAGAACATCAGGAGAATTTTAGTAGCATTAACTTTGGCTCTGTTAGGGAGAAGCACCTCTTCACCAGTTGTTACAAAAATCCCCATAAACTCTGCATGTACTTCAACATCCACCCATAAAGCATTAGTGTCAAGAGCCCCTTTTATCACTATGGTGTCAGACATACCTGTATGCAGGAGGTCCATCCCTTCCCTGCTCTCTTCCACGACTGTACTCATGTTCTCCATCACTGTGCTGCTCTTCTTAGCGGTGTTAGTGGTTTTCTGTAAAACTAAATTGCCCCCTATTCAGGCTCCATTTGGCTTTTACTGTCATCCATCTGACTGCTCTGAGTCATGTCCCAGGCTGGATTTGGGATTTATGTTCTATCATCATTATTTCATCTAGCCTGCTGCAGTTAGCACCTTCTCAGGAGTCTATTTAGCCAAAGAAGTTGTCTCTTTTAAACAGCAAGTTGAAGCAATATGGCATATGGTTGCCAGGGGCTCAGCAGGCAGTTTAGTGCTTTGATCTAGCTGGTCTAGCTGATCATCTGAACACTGATCAGTGCTGTCAAATGAATTGGGGTAAGTCCAGTAACAGTTTTTGTTAAAGTAGCAGTGTCTGCATTACTTTTCATGGAAGCAGTAGCCATAAATCTAGATTTCAGACAAGCTTTACATTTGGTATATCATTCTTCATTTTCGGCCATCATTTTAAGCAGGTGTTTTCTGGCTTGAAGTTCTGTTACAGGTTGATGCTGTGCAGCTCTTATATCAGCCAGCTCAGTGGGACCCACAGTGTCCATATCTTCCTCCTCATTCCTTTGGGAAGTGCAGTGTTCTCAGCTAAAAATGTTGAAAGTGTCATGTCCTCTGGCAGTGCAATGGCTGGGGTGAGGACAAGCAGAAGCTCTTCATCCTTCTCCTGTCCTCCACTGAACTCCTCCATCTTGAAAGTGAGACCAACAATGTCTCCTGGCAAGGGTAGGTGAGTTTCCATAGTTTCATGGCCAACCATCTCCTTATCAATGAAACAGGTCCATGCAAACCCCCCTCCCCACCCCTGAATACACCTGGAAACAATTAGTTTGCCTTTCCTGGTCAAAAATTGTAAATGCTAAAAATAATAATAATTTTGTCACCTTAAAAAGGGGCTTCTTTCCAAGGAGTCATGGTTACAACTATGCAGACTGTAAACTTCCACTAGTACAATTCAGGCAGAATTATCATTCTTATTTTGCAAAGTTTCACAGAATTCTGTGAAAATTCTGTAGAATTTTGACAACATTTGAATTTCAGTTATTTTCATCTAATTTTAAAAGTAATGTATAGCCAAATAATATTGGCACTTACCACCTTCTAAAATAGATAATGAGATCTCGCTTCAGGGCTAAATGATGTATCTAATTTTTGGCTAGTGAAAAGGTCAGCAGAAATCCCAGAGGGGGAGATTACAATAAATTGAGTTTACAAATGAAAGGGAAGATTCCTGGTTACAGCTTAGGGCCCACATATTCAAAGGAGATATGTGGCCCAAAATGGAGATGTACAGCGCATATCAGAAAATGTGAGGAAGTACAATGTTCAAAATGAAGAGATGTGTTGCTGATCTCCAAATGCATGATCACTTAGAAATAATGTATGCAATGCTTAAAAAGGGGCTGGTATATGAATGTGCTGCACATTTGTATATGCAGCCAAAATGTGCAGCACATCTGCCGCACATCCCAGAAGTGTGCTGAGCAAAGTTAGGCAAACAAAAGGATTGCCTAAATTGGAAATACATCCACAGGAAGGCCACAGAACTACAGCCAGGCCATTCTGAGGCAGTCCTTGGAGGTGCACCAGGATATGCTCCAGGCACCCATACACAGCTGTCATGCCTGAACGGAAGTGCCCAAAGCTTCAGTTGCCAACACACCACAGGCACCACCCAGAGAGCCATCCCCCACATCACACTAAGGATGTAGACACCCAGCTGCCACGTGCCAGTGCTGTCAGGTGCTCCCTAGCATACCAGGAGAGCAGATGGCCACACAGCAGCACATGTACAGAGGGCCATGGCGTGCACCCATGTGACCTGCTGAGCACCAACTGATGGTGGCATGTAGCCAGGGTGATGTCTAGGGCAACTTTGCCCAGGTAACCTGGTGGTATGAATGGCAGCCTGGCACAGCCCTGACTGACCTGTGCCACCTACCCACAGTGGTACACCTTAGCAGTGTCAGTGGCTCAGTAGGTAGCACACTCGCCTCTGAGGCCGGGAGATCAGAGGGCTGTGGGTTCAGTTCCCACATCTGGCACTTGGGTTAATATCCCAGTTCTGATGCTGTAGTGCAGCACGAGAGGGGGTGCTGCACTTCTGAGGTGCCATCTTTCGGATGAGACGTTAAACCGAGGTCCCATCTGCCTGGATTGGTGGTAGTTCAGGTGGATGTTAAAGATCCGATGGCACTTATTGAAAAGAGTAGGGGAAGTTTTTATTGAACATCAACTGAACAGAAAAGAAAAATGAAAATGATACAGAGAAAAATAAAACACAAAATAATTATGTAACAGGAAAATCAGAATCAGTTATCCAAGGTAACAGTGTCCATAATTCCAACAAAAGTCAGATGGCAAATGCTCTGCCTCTGAAAAATATATAGCCTTCAAATCATTTCGATCCTTGAATAATGGTAAGAAGAGAGCACATCCTGATTCTGTAAATTAAACAGACAATGAGCATTCCACACATGCCATTTGATTATTACAAAAAACAAATTTAACGTATTAATATTCCAATGAGACCAAGTGAGGGGAAAAAAAACATACATCAAATTGTCATAAGTAATGAGAGCAAACAAGGGTTCACGCCATCTGGCAGCTAATAGAGTCCAAAAAGAAACAATAAATGTACATGAAAAAAAAAAAGTGTGAAATAGTTTCTTCTTGTTGCTGACTTTCAGGTCTGGAACAAAATCTGTCCTGTAGTGATTTGTGTTTATGGTTACATTTAAGTTGATACGTTCATGGCAGCTAAGCCAATGTAAGTCCCACATCTTTTAGGGAACCTAAATTCCAATAAAGTGAGCAAAAGCAAGGGAGATATTCGTAGAGACATTTGGAAAAAAACAACAATCTCCAAACATACACGGTCCACTAAATACTTATACAATGATTTTCTGGAGACAGTTATTAGCATATGGCTAGTAATCTGCCAGTGTTTCAAATGAAAAAAACTATCCCTAACATAAGCAGAAATCTGGAGGGAATGTGTTAAAACCGTCAATTTGTTAAGTTCCCATTTATGAAACCAAGGACCACAGGATTCAAGAAACCAAGGTTCCCAACCTCGATCTTGGTTAACCAGCACGGGTCTAAAATTATGGAACAAGAAAAACTATTATAAAAAAAAAAGGTTGGACCATACCTAGGCCTCCATCCCAAATAGGGAGATAGGTGATCTGACGTTTAATGGGGTTCAACGGCTACCCCATAGGAGCTTGAAAAAAAGAGACTAAGCAATCTGGTTTCAAATTGCGGGGAGGAAAATATAAGCCAGAAAGAGAAACAGGGGAAGCAGAAAGGTTTTAATCATGTAAATCCTTTTTTTCTTACTCATCTGCCATGAATTCCAATGTGCAACCATAGTTTGAGCATAATCTAATTTGGGAGTCCAGTTAAGGACATCTAAAGGACCATTACCATATAAATTGCCCCAAATCCTAATAGGGTCATCACAAAGTCTAATGTCAACAGAAGACTCATCTACAAAAGGTGAACCTAATCTACGGCCTACACATTTATCAAGATTAAGGGCCACAAAAGAAACAGCCCCAAACTTGGAACAATGCCATAATGCAGAGCATACCAGAGCAACATTAGCCACCATGAGACTTATATTGTCTGCATAGGCTAACACGGAATATAGGGTTGAGGAAGTAGCATAATTATTAGGGCAATTAATAGAACAAAGTAAGGGATCAAAAAAAAAAAACATATAAAAAGTGGACTAAGGGGACAGCCCTGTCTAACCCCTCTGTGTAGAGGAAGCATAGGGCCCTTCCATCCATTGACCAGTGGGACAACAGTTGCCGACTGATACAGCAACCTGAGTCTAGTCAGGGTATTATCAGGTACTTTATAATATCGAAGAGTAGACCATAAAAAATCATGATGTACAGAATCAAAAGCTTGCCGCTGGTCCAGTGAGAATATGAAAGCATGTAAAACATTAGAATTTCCACGTTCAATCATTTCTCTAAGTAAAATTAGATGGCCCTGTATACATCTCCCAGGGACACTGCAAGATTGTGCAGTAGAAATCACATACATGACCAATTTAGAAAGTCTGAGGGCCAAAATTTTGGTCAGTATTTAAAATCAGTATTTAAGAGGCATAAAGGTCTCCAATTGGAGAGCAATCTTCTATCCCTTTTTATGTAAATAAAATAAACAACCCATATTAAAGTCTAAAGGAAGATATTCACTGTAGAGATAGAATTATAAACTGTAGCCAATTCAGAACTCAGGTCAGCAGAAAACAATCTATACAGCTCACTGGAGAGACCATCCAGCCAGTGTCACTCTTGGACGTAAAGACTTGATTACTGCTTCAATTTCATATGCTTGTATCTCAGTATCTAGCATATCTACAACAGAAGAAAGTACATCAGGAAGTTGTAAAAAGAAAAAGTAGTCCATTATGATGCAGATAGAGGAAGGACCAAATAGTTTTTGTATAACAGGTAACACGGTACCTGATATCCAAAAATATCAGTGAGCTCTGTAGAACTGTCATCAAACAAGCGTAGTAAAGGTTTACTCTCTACTGTTTGCTGAATAGAAGACATATGGACATACAGTGTCACACGTACCAGAGGTCCCAAAATACTGTTGATGCTGAACAGAAGTAGCCTTCAGAAGGTGATAATCCATCATAAACTTCTTAAGAGTACTTATTTGGTGGAAAAATCATGGCCAGTTTCATGAGATAAAGTAAGTAATTTTTAAGTCATCATCTGTTAGTGTGATAAAGGAAATACAATGAATCATGATGAATGTTTACTAAAATTTTTAAATAAAGTTTAGAGTCGAATTTACGTATCCCGCCACCAATCCCAGGGCATCATATAAAAAAATACAGTCTTTCGATTATGAATATACTCAGTTAAGTGACTTAACAACGTGAATCAGATAACAGGGAAGCATTCAGTTTCCAAATGCCAGGGCAAAAACGAGATGTCAAGGAAGGGCCTAAAGAAATAGATAATAAATTATGATCTGAAAATTCCACAACTTGAATTACAATATCAGAAAGTTGGAGGTGGGAAGAAATAAAAAGAAAATCAATACGGGTTGCAAGGGGGCCTTTGTGAAAGGTAGGAGTATGCTGACCCGTAAAAGATAAATATGCATCCTGTAAACCTGTGGAATGGAGCAATTGTTTCAGAAAATTTGTGTCACAAAACAACTTAGTAGTCTTTGAAGTAGAAGACTTATCTTTAGTGGATAACCCACAATTGAAATCACCCCCAAAAATCACATGCATTGATGTGTATAAAAAGGGTTGAATCAGTTTCAGTAGTTCAATTCTGTGGGATTTTAATTGAAGGGCATAAATATTAATAATCCAGAAAGGGACAGAAGGAATCAAAATATCCAACAACAGAAGTCGACCCAGGTAGACATCCAACAGTTTAATAACAGTAACATCAGGTTTACTAAATAAAATACCCAAACCAGAACAAGAGTCCTGTCCAAAGGACCAAAAAGAGAGCCCAGAGGTCCAAGCACGAGTGGCCCTGGAAATTTCTGGAAGAGCATGGAAACGTACATCTTGCAAAAAGATGAGACCAGCTGTCAAGCCAGATAAAAGGAAAAACTGCATCTCTCTTAGCATGCTTCTTTATACTATTAACATTAACAGTATGCACTGAGAAAGCAGAAGACATGAAACGGGAAAGTGAAAACAAAAATACAAAAGTCACCTTAGCCTACCTTTCCTAGGGGTACCTTCCCTATGTTTCAGTTTTGCCTTAGCTTTCCTTTTTAAGAACCAATATTATCAATGGGTACTTCCGTGTCCGTAGTCACATCAGGTGGGAGGAAATAACAGAGGATGTATCAGAGTCCGTGTTGTCCTGAGGGTGCTTAAACCTCAAATTTGTTCTATGAGTCACAGTGAGAGGATTTCAGGGCCTTAGAAGAGGAGAAGTTCCCTTCTTAGATCCTCATGTAACTCTAACAAAGGTTTAGAAGTCCATGGAAGAACCAGAAATACTAAACAAGACAGGAATAAGGGACCTCTTCCGAGGTAGGAATAAGCAAGATCAGAAGAAGGGGAGGGAGAGCTGTAGTAAAGGTCTGTGGTTCCAAAACAGGAGCCGACCGCTCCATGTAAAGTAGAAGAGGGGTCAACAGCAGGTACAACAGGGTGAGGGAGGGTACAAGTTGAGGTCTAGGAAAGAGTGTCAGATAAATGAGAACGTTGTGCGGCAGTAATAATCAAACGTTGTTTTTCCCCATCAGCAAGAGTCGGGGAGTTGTGAGCTGCCCAAGTACAAGTCTGGAAAGTGTGCCCTAATTCATCACAAAGGACGCAAAGAGGTTCATCCACACATTGGGAACCTGCATGGCCAATGTTACAACAAACAGAGCATTTAATCTTGTCACAGACACTACTTATATGATTCTGAGAGCCACATCTGTAGCAAGCTTTTAGGCTGGCTGGGGTAAAAAGAACTCCCTTCTTCCCAAGCATAAAGCTGTCCGGAGATGCTGTATTCCAACCTCAAGTGTGAAGCATAACTCTCGCTCCACCCACCTGTTCAGATATTCTCAGAATCAAAGATAGCCTCTGGGTCAGAAAGGACAGTACATCTTTGCTTTAACCAGACAGTAATATCATTAAGACTGACACCTTCATTACGTAAACAATATAGTAACAGTTTTCTGAGTAGGTTTAGTTAAGAGAATGGCATTAAACGGTGACCATAAGGAGAAGTTTTAAGCTCTGATATTTTCTCCAAAACTTTTCTAAACCAGTGATAGTTTTAAAATAATATCAAAATGAGACTCTGAAGAAACATGAATTAAGAACGAATCTCAAAAGCAGCAAATTTATAGAATCCTTCAACAGAGTGCGACCTACAAAAAGTCGGTCAGGAAAAGTCAATTAAGCCCCCAAATAATGCAGTCGCAACAGCTGTGTCTTTTAGCTGATGTACAGGGGTTGAAAGCATGCAGCATAAGTTTTAGGGGACGAAGCAGTAGAAGTAGCAGGAACTGGATGAGACTCAGGGTCCCGAAGAGTCCGTTGTTCTTGAGGCGTCGAGGAAGCAGGACCAAATTGCAAAGTCGGGTTCTGAGTCAGAAGGAGTTCAGTTGGCAAAGAAAGATCAAGAGAAGCAGCAGAGTCTTTCAAAACAGGAGAGGCCAGCAGTTTGTCAGTGTCAGGTGGCCTAGTACAGATCGGGGAAGAACCAGAATGCCAAGTCCCAACGGTAGGATCCTTCTCCCACCCAGCCTTTTCCAGGGCCGACTCAACAGACCAGTCCGTTGTGTGCAAGGCATCAGGGAGAGCAGAAGCAGGCACCTGTACAGAAGAAGTTTCTGGAGAAAGCTAAGCAAAAGGTGCAGTCAGTAGAGGCGGTAGGGAGTGAGGAGGGTCCGTAGCAACAGGCAAAGAATGCAGAAGTGTCAGAATCAGTGAAGAGACAGTAAAACAAGCATTCCCAGATGGTGAGTCAGTAGCAGCAGGTACAAAACCAGACTGAGGCTTAAGGGCTAACAAACGCAGTCTAGCAGTGAAATAACGCTGTTCCTCGATTTTAAGTAACACATCTACATCCATAGAAACAGGAGGAGAAGACTCACGTATATTCATAGTAGCAGGGCTAGAAGACGTTGTAAGCACAGTTCGAGGAATAAATGAAGGATCCACAGGTAAATACTGCACACAAGTATCCACAATAGCAGCAGGGAAAGTATCCAAAGGCACAGAAGAACCATATTCAGTAGATTGCAGCACAATAGGCATAGAAGATGGGGTCTCTCCCAGAACAGAGACAAGGGAAGAGACCAGCTCCACTGCCTCCAACACCTCCATGTCCTCCATAGCATGTTCAGAGGCAGTCATCTTGGTCCCACATGAAAATGGGACCCCCCCTGCTTACAGGAAGCAAAGTAGGGGAATTTCCCCAGTGTCCTGGCCAAATTTCCCCTCATTCACTAAAAATACCACCAGCAGCTTAGTCTGGTTCAAGGTCGGTTGGCATTCATCTGTATCCCCCTCCCCTGGGTCATGCCTGAAAATAGGCAGGGTTTGTCTAGTGCACTTGCCCGGTCAACAAAATCTAAAATAAAAAATAAATAAAAAATAGGTGCACACAGGTGGGACCCACCCACACGGGTACCTTGTTGCCCTCTACACACTGCCATTCCTTGCAGTTATCACCATTTTCCTCTTATACAAGAGTGCGTGGGGCACTGCAGGTGATTGTACACTGCATTCAGAGTTGTAGACTGTGTCCCCCAGTGCCTCCCCTGTTGCTTGTCCAGGTGGGCCAGTGTGGCCACTGTCCAGGTGGGCCCCCTGTACCACAGTCCAGCCCTGTTCATGGCTATGGGTAATAGCACTGTACCCAGGTCAATGCAGTCCACCTACCCTCACAAAAGCATTCCATCACACCTGTCTGCTAGGCTGCAGTACCTCCTGTTCACTTTTATGTGGTGGTGGGTCAGTGTTGCAAAGCTGGAACGGTGCATCCTGGGGTATGCAGATGACCTGAATACATTATAATAATGAACTGCACATGTAGGGAATGGGCTCAGAATATGCCATTTGCATATCCCAACTGAATATTACACTTTTATGCACCACACATGTGGCCACTTAATGCGCATTTCCCTGTGCTCCACATAGGGCTCAGGTCACCTGCTGAACCACTCATCTCCCACTGTGCAATTACACATGTTTGGGATATTCTGCCAGATGTGCAATCTCATCTCCTGGTGCATCTTCTGAATATACCATTATTTTGCACCTGCACTTCTCAGTTGTGCAGCACAGGCACTTGCGCGATGCTGCCAGGGACCTTTAAATATATGGGGTCCTAGGTGCAGCAAAAGATCTACAGTAGGTCTGAATACTACATTTGAATTGCTTCCATTTTTAAAGAAATTAGGTATACAAAGTGAAGTTACCTGTTGTAAATACTGTATATAGAGTACTGAGATATTGTTTTTGTGACGTGTTCCAATTTTTATTATTTTTAATATTGTTATGTTTATTTATTTGGATGTGTATGTATATATCCTTTACATTTTGTGGATCCATGACATAATAGATACATCATTCAAGTAAGTCACTATTTAATCTGCTCTGCCTCTGACAGAGGAGAAGTACATCCAAAACGCGGCAGGCCACTGAAGTCAATGCATTGGTCCAGTTTGGTGATGTAGTTCTACAGTAAAGTACATTTTTATTTGGATCATTGAAGAGATGTGTTTTTTATTATTTTAGGAAGTGGTGAGTGCCCAATGTTGTAGCTTTACATTCAATTTTTTTTGCTGTGAGCACCTGATTCTATGTGCAAGCTTGATTGCATTTTGAATAATTTTAAAATAACTTTTCCAGATGTTAACAAATTTGAAATATACTGTATACAGTTATTTATCATATGTATGAGGTCCTTAACTTTAGAGTGGGCTGAATTACAGGTGGTCAAATACTAAATCAAAATTAAATGATTTATTTCCATCTAATTTTTTTATTCCTTATTTAACTTTCCCAGCTGCTCAAGATTTAAAGAAATAGACAACATAGGTGTATGTACTGAGATTTATATCCCAAAATTTAAAAAGAGGACTGTTATAAAGAGCCAAATATTATCACAAAATTTGAATTTCAGTTATTTCAGTATGAGTTTAAAAGTACAATACTGAATGTTATAGGACTTGGCAGGTATACAGGTCCATACCATGTGTATACATGTAACAAGTTTCAGATTCCTGGCTTTACATGGGACTGCATTATAGGCAGACAATGTTTTTGTCAATATTTAAATTTCAGTTTTTTTCTAATTAAAAAAAACTTTTCTAAATATCTCCAGATTTGAAACATTTAAACTACTATATACCATGGTTGTGTGTACTGTGCCATATTTCACATTTCTAGCTTTAAAGAGGGACAAAATTATAAGCAGCTAAACTTTCAGAAATACTTAAAATTTGAAAGTATGTAAATTGAAAATATATACAGCCTTGCAACTTTAAAACTAAAGAGCACTGAGCCATTACCTTTGGCAGGTTTTTGACAAGAAAAGGAGAATCTGTGTCAGTTTTATTAACCTCGTGCTTAAAGGATGTCCATGTTATAAGCTGGCAAAAATTGCAAACTAACATCCGTACTTAAAGTCAAATTCCAATAGTGGAACATTTAACATTTGGAAAGCCACAATTCAAGATATGGACATGAATAAATGCTGCCTTTTGACGCAGTGACTGTTGTGTAATGTTGGACATTTGTATGGGGCCAGTAGGGATGAAGTTTGAAACTAAAAGAGCTTAACTTGAGGAATGGGGTGTCAGATTTATCAAGGGACATGAAGTCTGGGTGATTAAAATTAAAGGATAGAAATTGGGAAGGCTGCGAGTGAGGGGGGTTCACCAATTCCAGGAGTAAGATGTATGATTTCATCAAGAAACAGACAGCTGAGCTGGGCAGCACAAAAACTAGACCCCACTCCCCAGTTGGAGCAAAGAAGTCAAGAGTGTCAACAAATCCATATTGACTGCAGGTTATGTAGAAATCACACCCAGTAAACTGACTATGCAGAGTACTTGCAAGTCTGGACTAAGAGGTACTCATAGATATACAGATACTGTACATAGACAATGATGGCAGAAAAAAAGCCTGCCAGCCTATCCAGTCTGACCACCCTACCTAACTACTCTGAACTGTCCTTAGTGGCTATACCTCCACATTGTTTCTGCCACCCCCCAACTAATCCCCAGGGTTGTCTCATCGCCGCTTAAAGCTGTTCACTGATTTGGCCTGTATCACTTCCTTCTGCAGCTAGTTCCACTTGGCCATCACTCTTTCTGTTAGAAAGTGCTCAAGGATGTTTCTTTTAGATCTCCCACCCATGAGTTTAAATAAGTTCCTCTCATCCTTATAGTTAAACTCAAGGCAAAAAGCTTCTTGGCATCCATCCTATTTATCACATGCAGATATGTGTATTTTTCAATCATGTCACCCCATCCCTCCTTTTCCCAGGAGTGTACATGTTCAGGTACTGCAGCCTTTCCTCATATGTCTTGCTCCCTACTCAATAGACAATGTTGGTTGCCCTGCACTGTACTGCTTCCACTGTGTCACAGTCTCTCCTCATGTGTGGACTCCAGTACTACCTTGCAAAGTATTCTAGGTGTAGTCACACCAGTGTCCTGTACACTGAAAAGATCACTTCCCAAGTTCTACTGCTTACCCTCCTCCATATACAACCCAGCACCCTGTTTGCCTTGCCCACAACTCTATTACAATGTGCTGTTGTCTATTGGCTCTTCAATAACATGACCTCTAGGTCCCTTTCCTCTATGGTGTGCATTGTATTCCATTGTATTCCCATTGTATTCCTCGTTGGTTAGGCCTCATGTTGAGTACTGTGCCCAGTTTTGGTCCCCTGGTGATAGGGGTTCCATAAATGCCCTTGAACATATTCAGAGAAGGGCAACTAAAAGAATCAGCGAAGTTCAGGGACTAGATTATGAAAATAGACTTACAAAACTTGGACTTTATAGTCTAGAATATCGCAGACTGAGAGGGGACTTGTGTCTGGTGTATAAAGCTCTACACGATAGTACCGTATGGGATTCTTTGGGACTGGTTTTTAGAGAAGTAGTCTATGAAACTAGGGCTCACCCATTACAATTATTGGTAGAATGATGCAGAACTAAACAGAGAAGTTCTTGGTTCTCTGTCAGAGTGTCTAAAATGTGGAATATGCTACCACTCTCTGTGGTGACTAGTGAAACTATGAATTTGTTTAAAACCAGATTGGATAAATTTCTAAGAGACAAATCAATCAAGGGTTATGACTAATTACATTGGTGAGCAATATGGACTTCGGTCTTCTCGGCTCTGACCTACCTATGATACCTATGGTGCTTCCCAGCACCGCTCCCCCATTTCGTATTGCAATCTTGGTTCATCTTCCCAGTGTGCATCACTCTATTTTTTTTTTAGAACAAACGGTTTGATACCTTTCATTGGACCAACAAGGATGTTACAAAAAGAACAAAGATCTTTAGCTTTTGAACCAACAAATCCTTCCTCAGATACCCAATGGGAGTTATTTAGAAAATCCCATATTATTAACACTTAGAACATGCAGGAAAAAGCAGAAATTATTCTTATTGGTTATATTTATATTTTTTTGGCATTGAAGCCCAGCTGCCAGATCTTTGACTATCTTGTCAACATACCCAGATCCTCCCTAATTTCCCTTACCCTTCCTTCATGTGCACCCTTGCACAGATCTTTGTGTCATCTGCAGATTGGCAGATCATGCCCATAATTCCTTCCTCTCTATCACAAATGAATACATTGAAAAGGACCAGGCCCATTACTGACCCCTGACAGGTACTCCACTTGTTACTTCCTTCACTTTTGAAAACTCCACATTAACTACTATCATTTGTGTTCTTCCCCTAGCCAGTTCTCCACTCAAGTTGCTAATTTTTCCCTCACTCCTAAGTCTCTTATCTTCTTGACCAGCCTATTGTGGGTGAATGAATCAAATGCTTTCTGACATCCAAGTATACCACATCTACTACTTGTCCCCTCTCTGCTGCCCTCGTCACCTAGTCGAAGAAGTTGACCAGATTTGTCTGTCAAGACATTCCTCTCATGAGCCCATATTTCCTGGACTCCTGTAGCTGATTTATTTATAAATGTAGCATTTGTTGGCAGAAAAGGACCTCTAGGCCTTCCCTGTCTGCTCAATTTTTTCCTGCCTATTTTACATCCACAGACCCTATCTGGTCTCCCAACTTTCACTCTATCCCCATTTTCTGCACTAATTAAATGCACTGAAACTGAAGGATTATTTTAGCTGTTGTCTGCAGGGGATATACTTTGTACAGTATACTGAAGATCATGCTACAAAACTAAGTAAAAGTATTGACTAAGCACACAAAATTGGTAAGTGTACTTCTTCCATAGTTGAGGCTATTTTGTGTTGACCTGCTTTTTCCTCCCATTATGCATGTCTGTGTTTTGATTCTAAGATATGCATCTGGCTGAGATTTCACCGACGCTTCTAATACTCCTTGGCTAATCAGATTACAGTCTGCAAATAAATAATTGTATTAATAACAACTACAGAGTGATAAAGTACTGCCATCCTATCAGAGTCTATAAAGAGTGTCTCATGCACAGTTGCCCCAGACACAGGCACATTCAGGGAAGATTTTTAACATTTTTAATATATTACTTATTGACCATTAGACCAACATCTAGAAACCCTTGTGGATCTTATCAAAGGCTGCATTCTATGTCTTATGAGACCCAAAGGGTTAGATTAATGGACTGTAATCCAACTTCTGATTTTGCCCTAATGCTTAATCATCACTAAACTTCTTTTATTTTCTCCATTCTGGATGCAGGAGAACACTGTGAGGATCGAGGAAAAGCCTACATGGTCTTGTGTGCCAATGAGTGTCCTCGATCATGTGCAGACCTTTGGGAGCATGTGGAATGTCTACAAGGAGAATGCAGACCAGGTAAACTTCATGTGATACTCAGTAAGTAGCAGTTTTGTGTTAGACTGAATATACTTCACTAAGCACAAGTAGGTACTCTAACACTTGAATTAGGGGAAGGTGCAGGGTAGACTGATAAAAATCATTACAGCATTAGAGGACTGATGCTATCAGGAAATGTTGCAGCTACTGGGATGGTTATTGAACCCCAAAAAATGAATTAGGGAGCTACAATAACTGTTTATAATTTGACAATACTATGAAGGATATTATTTTCCATAAAAATGTTAAATAAAAAAAATGATAAGGGAGATCTAAGTAAGCTGCTTCCATTAGTACTGGCTAGCAGACCAAGGAACCCTATTTCAATGTTAATACTGAAGGGGACTGGTATGAGGAACTGTCAAGAAACATTGTTTTGCTCCATAGGTAGCCGTTATGTAGAACATGCTGCCAAAGAGGACTGTGGGATCAAGTAGTATAGAGATGAGCCAAGTTAGTTTGGAGAACTTTTTTTAAAGAATATAAGTTGAAAGTGCTTTAAAGAATATATGCTGACACTAATAGGGTATAGTTTTATAATACATGGCTGGACCCTTTACTATGCAGAAAAAATTAGTTATTGTTATACCATATCATGTTACTAAGAATTCACAACTAAGGAGCACTTTTTAAATCTCATAATTCACAGTTAAGTTTCATAATTTAAGGCCAGCCACGAATTACTAAAATTAGCTGTCAATCAATGGTTACAGCTTGCTCTTTCCCAACTACCTGACGCTGCCTAAACAGGAAGCACCAAATTGCTCTCTTCCTCCCACATCCCTTCCCACCCAAACAGAAACTAAATGGCTCATCTGATACTGCTGCTTTTGCTTCTCTTTCTCCCACCCACTAACTGGAACTGCACAGCTGGTACTTCTGTTCCCATGGTTCTCTCTCTCTTCCTCCCACCTAAACTGCAAGCAAGACAGCTTGCTAGTTACTCAAGATGTTAGCAGTAAAATGAAAAGCATTTGAGTGGGCAGTGTCGGTTGAAACCATATAGAGACAAAAGGTCTTGGGGTATGACAGGGTGGTATGCCCAGATGTGATGTATCAATGGCTCTTTTCCTCCATCATTGTCTATGTGTGTAATAATTCACTTCCCAGGTGCATTGAAAGTCACCTCTATACCACATCTAGAATCACATAAATAAGAAGAAAATGCAGGCACTAGAAAGGCTACTGACTTAACAAATTAAGTAAAGTACAACAATACTTCGGACTTAAAGTTAATACAATTAAATGCAAGAAGTCTAAGAAACAAGATGGAGAAACTTACTTACATAATGAACACAGATAACATTGATATAGCAGGAGTCACTGAATCCAGGTACAATGGCACAGACTGGAATACAAACATACAAGGGTACACTAAAATACAGAAAAACAGGAGAGATAGAAGAGGTGGGGGAGTGGTACTATATATAAAAGATCTAAAACCATGTGAGCTACATAATTCCAATAATGATTATGCATTTATTTGTGTCTAAATAAAACTTACTAACCGTAACTTAACATTTGGACTAGGCTACATGCCCCCAGGTTTAGATAAAGAAGAAAATGAGCAACTCATAAACTACTTGGAGAAACAAATAATATCACAAAACACAATAATAATGAGGGATTTTAATTTTCTGAATATAAAATGGGACACTCTGTGAAGTAGTAATCATCTAGAGAACAAATTTATAGATTTCACAATACATAATAACCTAGATCAACTTGTAAACCAACCTACGAGGGGTACCAACATACTAGACTTGGTACTAACAAATAGAACTAATAACATGTATGGAATAAACCTAATGCCCCCTCTAGGGAACATTGATCACCTTATCATAGGATTTAACTACCATTCAAATCACACGGTAACTAAAGGGAAATCAGTTTAAAAAAATTACAGGAATGCTAATTATAAGAAGATAAAGGAATTTCTAACAAGCTGGGACTGGCATAAGGATCTCCAGACCACAGACTTGAACAACACATGGAGTAAAATACAACACAAATTAGACTACTGCATAGACACATGGGTCCCAAATATTAAGAAATATAAAAACAATAAAAGGCAACCACCTTGGTGGAGCAGAGACATCATGAAACTCATTAAAAGGAAAAAAAGGTTATTTAAAAAGTTCAGGAAAATCAAACTGGTTGTTTAAATTTAAAACTAAAACACTGTAATAGACAATTAAAAAGCATGATCAGAAAATCAAAAAGAAATATAGAACTACATCTCATAAATACGGTCAAGGACAACAAAAAACAGTTTTTTAATTACATAGGCTCACTACGTGGAAATCAAAAAGGTGGAGGACCAATAATTACCAACCGTGGTACACTAATCGATGAAGTAGATGTAGCAACTAAACTAAATACTTATTTTCTAACTGTACATGAACCTAAAGAGGCAATACAGAAACCAATACTTACTGCAATGGATAATCACACACCTATTACAGAAACTGAAATCCACACAATTATTATGGTGCTAAAATGTGATGGATCAGTGGGTCCAGATGGAATAACACCAAGGTTTCTACAGGAGTTGTCAAAAGAAATAGTAGGACCACTTACACACCTTTATAATTTATCATTGCTAAATGGAAAAGCACTACCAGAATGGAGGCAAACATTTATAACTCCAATACATAAGTCAGGAAATAGATCTAAAGCTAAGAATTACAGACCTATAAGCCTAACGTCAGTTATAGGCAAAATACTCAAAAGAGTTCTTCAATAGAGAATACTGGTTCATATGGAAAAAGAAGGAATAATAATTAGTTCACGACATGGGTTTACCAAGGGAAGATCGTGTCTTACTAACCTGATGCCTTTCTTTGAACCAGTAAGTGCGGCCTTGGAGAAGAGGGTACCAGTGGATGTCATATACCTGGACTTTGCCAAGGCCTTTGACAAAGTATCCCATAAAACATTAATTGAACACCTATATAAGGTTAAATTGGATAATAGCATTGTAAGCTGGATAATATCCTGATTGGAGAACAGGAGACAGAAAGTCATAATCAAGGGATATCAGAATGGGGAGAAGCGACGAGTGGGGTACCTCAGGGCTCAGTCCTGGGGCCCACACTATTCAACATCTTGGTTAGTAACTTTTACAGACAACTGATAATGCATGGCTAACTAAATACACTGATGATTGTAAACTAGGAGCCTTGGTACAATCTCCATCTGATGGACAAAAACGTCAGGATAATCTAGACAAAGTAACGGCTTGGACCAAGGCAAACAAAATGCAGTTTAACATCTCTAAGTGCAAAGTGATGCACTTCAGTGCTAGCAATCCTAACTTCAGATACAACATAGACAATCAGGAATTAAAAACCACTACCAAAGAAAGAGATCTGGGAATAGTAGTTACTAATAAATTAACAACAGAAGTTCACACCAGAATTACTGTCAAAAAATGTCACAAACTTCTGGGCTGCAAATTACCCAATACTAAGAGTAGAGAATCCAAAATATTGATACCTTTATATACAAGCCTGATCAAACCATATATGGAATATTGTTCTCAGTTTACAACAGCAAACACCGTTAAAGGTAGGAAACTAAAAGAGGGAATTCAAAGGAAATTAACAAAAAAGAGGGCTACAACAACTCCCACACAATGACAGACTCAAAAAAACTAGACCTGAATGCAATTGAATGCAGACAACTAAGAGGTGACATGTGCCTAATATTCAGGGCAATACATGATGAGTGATTGATGGAAAGCATAAGTGTTAATAGGAGCCAGGAATCAAACAAAAAAACAAGGCCCCACAGACTTAGACTTAAAGGTGAAAACAATACAACAAAGAAACAATGTGATTTCTTTACGCACAGAGTAATACAAAGTTGGAACACACTACCATCACATATTGTTGAGAGTAGTAATATCAAGATATTTAAAAATAGATTGGACCAGCATATGGGGGATAAAAGATACATATTCCTCCTATAAGACTACTGGTGGTGAGTTCACAAAGGACAAATTGTCCAAAGAACTCATAATAAGCTATGAAACTATGAAATAAATCTGTATACCATAACAGTAAAAAATAATAACATATTAAAGTCAACCAATAAATAAACTATTAGCATCTAAATGTCAGTCAATTAAAAATAACAGTATCATTTGATTCAGGATAAGTAGACATGAAATGAAAATATTGCTGCACTGTAAACATTATTGCAAACCATTCTTAACCCATATGGAAAAGAACTATTTTTCGAATATATGTTTTAAGATATATTTTAAATAGTGTTTGAATTATATCCAACAACAGATTTATGTAATGGTTTCCAAATATATGCATTATATCTCAAATTGGCTGGTTTTGAAATATTTGAGATATATCTGATGCATGTACAGTATTTCAGATATATCTTTGATATTATTTATTGTATATATCATAGAATTATCTTGTTAATATTCTGTGAATTATTATTCTTCCATATGGAAAAGAAATATATTTTAGATATATTTATAAAAGTGTATTTTTTGCAGACTGTATGTGACAGATATATATGAGATATATCATAAATATATTTCCATGATGTCTTTATTATAGGTGCATGATATATATGTTATATATCTGTGTATACATTTTGAATATTAAATAGATATACTTTTTATATAGTTGACATATTTCAAAAATAGTTTTTTTAAATATATGCATTATCTTAAAATACCCAAACAATAGATTAATCTTGACATTGCATATGCACAACTGTGTAGTTGGAATTCCTCTTATTGGCAACCACTTAGATGACTACAATATAGAACACTTATTTAATAATGCACCATTAATACTCATTTGCACATTACACATATATACTTATGCATAGAAAGTACCTCTTGATCTCATTGTTTTGTAAAACACATTAGTATTCAAACTACCCCTGATTGGTTTCTTTTTATGTTGGGGTGAGTTCCAACATGTACTTGTTTTTTGCTCATTTCCTTTCCCTCTGGTTTGTAAGCTGATGCTATCAATTCAAAACTATTTTAAAAATGGAAATTACCATGCTTTTGGTTGATAAACTATATGTTTGAAATTTGCAAATTAGTTATGCAAATCTGCACACAGTACCATAGCAAGCATTTGCATAAATATATCTGATATATATATATATATGTATATATACACAATATATTCCGCATATATTCTGCACATGTTATCTTGCAAGCAAACAAGATTCATATTTTACTGACGACAGAATCTCCAGAAGACACTTCTTGGATTTTCCATCACAACATTTACTTGTACAGTAAAAGAAAAATTGTTAAACCAAAGCCAAAAGTAGCAATAGTGAAAAATAGACTTTCCCACAGCACAAATATTTCACACTTTCTTAAAGCACAGGAACAGCACAAAATGCCAGTCCTGTGGGGAGGTCTGACTTTTACTATGTGTATTGCTACTTTTGGCATTGGTCTTACATTTTATCTTTTATGTAGAAATAGTGCATTCAACATATATTTACAGAATGTAGCCTATGTGTATTTTAAATGTATATGTAATATATAGTCTAGTCATATTTATAAACTATAAAACATTTATTTGCCATATGAAACACATTTACAATGGATTATCTATATATATATAATACATATATTACAGATACTTTCCAGATGTATATCAGGCTGAACCCATATTAACATATATGAAATGTATCTCAAAATATAAATCTCTAATATATTGAAAATATATGTTTGCTAACATACACTTGTTGTAGAAATTCCAGTGTAAAATGCTGCTTGCATAAAACTATATTGATTTTTCATTTTAGAGTCCATAAAAACATTAAAAAGTAAAACAAAATATGTTCTTTGACAGTATAACTAAACATATACATTTAGAATATCAATGCCAAGCATAAGCCATACCTCATTGAATTCTGCAAATATCTAAAGTGTAACTGGAAAAATGCACAAATATCAGAAATATGTGATGTATTTGGCATATTCAGATATAATCTAGATATTAACAAAATACAGTATCATTGTCTTCCATATGGGCTTATATGAAACAATTGCTGGTGATCCACAAGAGACCATTAATAACATAGATTATGAAAGGAATGTGCATATTATTGGCCATGAGGCAGAGCCAATTGGGCCTTTGACAACCAGAAAAGTATAAACTGCTTTACCCAAGTTTAAAACTGTTCTTTTAAAAATTGTGTATTGTTGCATATAAGTCTTTATAATTTAAACATATGTTATTAACATAATTTTAGGGTTTCTATGACAATTACCATATATAAGGGCCTCAAAAAAGTAAATAGGCACAGGTAAGTCATAATATATATCTTGGACATATTCAAAATATGCTATATATATATATATATATTTATATATATACACACTATATATATATATATTATATATATATATATATATATATATATATATATATATATAGTTAAAACAACTGCATGAACATATTTTGCAAACTTAATTTAAAGAACTACAGTTCAAATATATATATATACTGTATATATACAGTATATATATATATATATATATATATATGTATGTATATATCAAAGATGTTTCCAACTTATGATACATCCTGAAACATTCTGTGAATATCTTACATATATCTGAAATCTGTGAGTATTATGTGACACTTCTGTGAATATTTTGAATATATCTGAAAATATATCTAAATACTTTGAATAATATCTGACATGTGTTTGAATCATTCTGTGAATATCTTGAATATATCTGAAATTATGACTAATATCTGACATATACTCGATATATATTTATGGACACTAGGCTATATTTAAGATATTAAAAAAATTAAAACTCTTTTACATATAGGAAGTATTACATCAAAACACTAGGACTCACAGCATAATGGTATTTTATGGGCAACAGGGGTCCTATTACCACTCATAGAAAGCACAGAAACAGAATGCACTCTCAATGGTGGTTAGTGCTCACAGGCTAGGTCAAACCCTGAAAGAGCAGGAAGTGGAACTACAAAACCTGTAGCACTCAGTAAAAATACACTGAGGCAAACTTGCTGCAAAATGAACTTATTAAGAAAACCAGGGTTAATATTGCTGTTCTAATGGTCCCAGTGCTTCACCTCTAAACAATGAGGATTTTTCAAGGGACCTAGAACAGGTGCTACCACTACAGTTTTATACCTGTAGTTTAAAGGTACATGACATGAAGTTTTCTTAAGTTATATGGATAGCCCTACTAATCAGACCAAAAAAGGCTTAGCTAGTAGCATCTGAAATAGTTTGCATGAGTCAGACAAAGGAGACCACTTCTGTAGAATGTGTTATATGTAAGCAACAAGCCATGACAGAGCATGTATTTCTACAGATTAAAGCACTCTCCCGGTGAATTTGAAGGCACAAGGCTGTTGGCCTCATGTCTTTCATTTCACCTGGGAAGTGTATTATCTGTCAAGAAAGGCATACTCTGGAGTGGATTCTTGCCCTCATTAAATGGAAAAAAAATGTCATTAGTATAAAAATGTTTTATTTTGGTGTAGTTAGACTGTTACTAGGTAGGATTCCAGAGTATGGTAATGAAGACTGAGAGCTAAAATGCAACCAGAAAGCACATTAATTTTGAAGAAACCTGAAACCTAGAACCTGTCACTGATTATTGTGTTAAAAAAATTGGGAAAAGTTGGGGTGTGTGGCCTGAGCGGCGACATGGCAGCAGTATAACTTCATAGCTCCATTCCCTGCCTGGTGCTATTTACGGGTACCTGATGTGATCCATGTCCTCATGATGGGCTTTTACTGTTTTTCTTTACCCTGACTGCTGTGACGTCCTCTTTGCATCTGATTAAGTTGCAGATCCTTAGCTTCCCCAGTTGGCTGTCCCGCAAGTGTATGGTCCTGTAGACCGCGCAAGCCTCGACTCGATTTGCCTCTATCTCCCACCGGAAAGGCAGCATTGGCTAGTACGCCTTGCAAAGGTTCACAGCATCTCTATGCACTACCCGTTTTTTGGCTACTACCTGCTTCTCAGTTGGAACTCTGACAGTGGACTATAGCTGAATCAATGCCTGGGAGGTCCCCATCACTTCTGGTTCTACTTCAGACCCTCCCCAGCAGCAGTTGCAGGCAGGGACCCTCTGACATACATCACCAGAATACTGGAAATGCTATTGAGCAGGGTGGACGGCGTTAACGGCGCCCTTACTGGCAATGTGGCTGATGTCCATAAATTTGAGGACAAGGTAAATGTTTTAGAGCAGAGAGACGATGGGTTGGAGGACCAGCAGGAGGAGGTATGGAGGTGCCTACAGGAACATGAGCACAGATTAGCAAGGCTGTGGGAGTGGGCTGAAATCCAGGAGAACTGGGGGCACTGGAATAACATCCAGATACTCGGCATCCCTGAGGGTGCAGAGGGGCCTAATATGGAGAAATGTTTGAACAAACTCCTGCCGAAGCTTCTAGGAGATAGGTGGAGGGGACCAGTAGACGTAGAAAAAGCCCACTGAGTGCATATTAAATCTGACCCCCGCACCTCTCCCCCTTGGCTGATCATAGCTGATCTCTTGCACTACTCAACTAAAGAACAATTACTGAGAGTGGCGTGGGACCTGGGGGATATTTCCTGGAAGGGTTCACAAAACTTGTTTTTTAAGGACTATTCCCATGAGATAGCAATGAGGAGAAAAGCCTTTGTCCTTATCAAGAAAGTGCTTCAGAAACATGGCTTCAAATATCAAATGTGAAGGCTCACCTCATTGTAGGTGGCTAAGGAGGGAAAAGAGATCCTGGCACAGCATCCAAAAGAAGTGGAAGGCTGGCTGGAGAGGTTCTCACCTGATGTGCTGCTACAAACTTTGCCTCTCAGATGCCTCTGGGTACCAGGGGGGCATGCTCGAACAAAGAGGAACCAAAATGAAGAGGTGCAGGTCTATGGGAACCCAATTCAGGACTGGAATGTGCAACAGGTTGCCTTGCCCTCCAACTCCAGCTCAAAGACCCAGTAACATTTTTCAGATTCTCAGAATAAAAGCAACAAGTCTCCCCAGGCCACTCCTCACTCCTCAATTTCAACTTCTGAAATGGTACCGAAAGTGCAGACGTACAGACCCAGTCCGAGATCCCAGAGCAATGGGGAGCAAGCTGTGTGCCAGTTGGAGGCCTCCCCCCAAGCCAAGCTTCTGAAAGGAGATTCCTGTTCAGAGGAAGAGTACCTGCATGGCCAGGATGTGATCAGCGAGGAGATGGACACCAACATTCCTTTAGACTGGGCGGCTGAGTCTGAAAAGGTTGTAGAGATGGATGCAGATACCATCCTTCCAATTAGACTGGGTATTCTGTCCTTTGCAGCAGCTGTATCTCAAGGTCTCCTGCAGCTGCCGCCCCAGAGCGGCCCCTCCCCCCCGACACTAATCCCACAGGGCCTGATGGTTGATGAGGCATGGACTGACTCTAGGACTCTGTGTAGTAAACATGCCTTCAATTTCTTCACTGCCTATCTCTAGCTGTGTTAAACAAGCTTTGTCCTGCTATTTTTTGTTTAATTGAGTATGTAAAGGGACTCCCCCCGCTTACAGGATGGGAAGGTTACCTTCTGCTGAGAGGTGTGGGACTGTATGTGTAGAGGACAGAAACACCTCTTTCTGTTGGTGCACTTTCTGCTTCTCCCATCTAGAGGTCTGTTTTTCTGCTCTGGAGGCGCCCCTTGCCCTATACCTCAGATGGTGGGGCTTAGTTCAATCCCGTCCTTCACTGCTAGCCTGCACTAGGAGTAAGTGGATGTACACATCCCTTCCTGCCCTTTTTATCTCCCCCCCCATCTAATGCAGTTAACCCAGCCAGCCTGCAGTCTGTTTGATGGGGATCCTCTACACTCCTTGCTGCATGGCTCTACAGTCCCATCTTAGCCACTTCCATTTAATTGCCTAGCTCATCTCTCTGGTTTGCAACCCTTTTTAGGTGCCAGTTGCCCCCCTTCCCCTGTCCCGCATCCCCCCACCTCCCTCCCTATAGTCTCACTCTCCTTCTCCAACCCTCCTGGGCTACATAGACTGTGACTTTTCTCTATCCCCATTGGGTGCAGTGAGCTAGCGTTGCTCAGGTGTACCAGTATCTCTGATATCACCCCAAACGTGCATTTCTCCTCACCCTTAGTGGTTACACAGGATATATCTGTCAGTTTATAATTGGTTGTCCCTGTTGGTAACAGTTAGTTATTTGGTTATTGCCTTTTGCTTTGTTGAATTAACTCTGTGTTGTGTCTTCTACTTTTCACAAAAACAGTTTATTCCTTAATAAACCTAGTATACTACTGTTTGCATCGCTAACCCTCTGCTACAGCTCCTTCCAGAGTTCTCACATGACGAGGCCAAGAAACTACTCCCAGGCAGTTGGCTACAGTGCAAGGTCTATGCTCCTCCATTTACTAGTAGCCATTCTGCAGATAGGTGACATCCTTTTGTTCAACTGTATGGGCCTTGGCCAGGGTTAGCGCCACAGGTATGAGATGGGTCTCTTGGAATCTAAAGGGCATGAATCACCAGGTGAAATGAACAAAGGTGCTACAGTATCTTCGCTCCCTACATGCAGATATAGCCCTCATCCAGGAGACCCATCTCACTACTAGGACAGTGACATGGCTCCAGAAGATGTGGGTGGGTAAGGTACTAGCCAGCTCGGCTCCTAACAAGACTAGGGGAGTTGCCATCCTTCTGCACAAAACTTGTCCAAGGGTTGTTGAAGATGTTAAAACTGATAGCCAAGGTTGGTGGATTGTAGCCCATTTCTCTTATGCAGGCGGTGGGGCAGTGGTTGACAACATATAAGGACCGAACATTGACTCGGTGGACCCCTTGTTGGGACTCGGCCGGGCTCTTACATCCATCACTAAAGACCATGCCAATCTACTTATTATAATTGGGGGGGATTTCAACCTAGTTCTGAATATTTTCCTAGACAAATCCAAAGCCACTCCCCAGACACACCCTAAGGTGAGGGCTGCTCTACAGGAGCTAATTAATGCGTGGGGTCTCATTGACCCATGGAGAAGGGACTGTCCTAATGGCAGCGACTACACCTTCTTTTCACCCATTCACTCCTCTCTCGGTTGTATTGATTTTTGGTTAGCAAAAGGGGAGGCATCTCAGGGAATTAGTGACACTAAAGTAGGAAATATCCTAATTTCGGACCATGCCCCTATCATGCTGCAGTACCTCCCTACTGGACAGGGATCTGAAAGCACCAGATGGCACTGCAACCCTCTTTTAATCCAGGATAAGGAGTTTCACAGGGTGATTAGGGAAGAAGCTAAAGCCTTTTTCTTGCATAACTCGGGGGGGGGTGAGGTTAGTGCGGGCACCGTCTGGGAGGCATTCAAGGAGATTCTGAGTGTGAGAATTATCTCCTACGCAGCCTCAAAGAACAAAACAAGGAAAGAAGAGCTTCTCAAGCTACAGGCAGAGCTTACCTCCTTAGATACTAAATTTAAGGCCTCCCCTTTAGCCTATGATGACAGACCCCTGGTCGCCACTATCACCAGCCTCAAGTATTGCATTAATAGTCTCCTGCAGAGGAAGGCCAAATGGCAGCTTCTCCAGACTTAATATAGGTACTGGGAGGGTGGCGATAAGGGTGGTAAGCTTTTGGCATATCAGCTCCGGAAACAGCAAGCTGCCTCTCAAATCTATGCTTTGAGGGACTCCCTTGGCTCAACTGTTTCAGACCCCCAGGCATTAACCAGGTTACTACCCAGTTTTACCAGGCACTATATCAGTCTCAGGCATCAAAGGTAGGAAAGACCCTGTCTCAGTTGCTCTGGGACTTTTGTGCTTCAGCTGACATCCCAAAATTGCCCCCAGAATCTGCGGAATGCTTAGAGCAGCCCTTCACTCTTTAGGAGGTGTGTACGGCCCTCCGTCAGATGACCAAGGGTAAAGCCCCAGGACCCGATGGGATGACTTTGGACTTGTACCAATTAATGGTTGAGGAAATCTACCCCCTTTGCTCTCGGTCCTGCAGGAGGCACACAAGAAGGGAGGCGTTGATGATGCTGCTTCCTAAAAAATCTACTGATGCTCTGGACTGCGCCAATTTCCACCCCATCTCACTCCTATCAGTCGACACAAAAATTGCAGCCAAAATTCTTGCCACCCAAATGGTTTCGGTCCTCCCGACTATTGTCCACCCATCTCAGGTGGGGTTTACTAAGGGGAAGGCTCTTTCCCATACACCGAATAAAGCCGGGGGTTCCCCTGTGTGTTATACCCCCTTTGGAATAACAAACTGCTTCTCGCTGGCAGTCAGCCTGTTCATTGGGTGAGCTGGGCCACCTGTAGTATTAAGATTCTACAGGACCTCTGCATCCCAGGCACTCTGGATGTGATGACTTTAAGCAATTACAGGAGCACTTTTCCTTCCCTATTAGGGATTTCTGGAAGTTTCTACAAATCCGTAGTGCCATCCTAGAATATAGATCCCAAATGGTTGATGATCCCCATTAGTCATGACTAGACTCACTGCTTGAGTCCACCTCTCAAAGGATCATTGCAGGTGGGTTCTACATAACCGTGAGTGAGGCTCAGCCTGACCCCACAGAGATCTGTAGGAGGCTGGGGTCTGAACTTGGGATACCACTTCCCCTCTGACACATGAAGCAGGATTTTAACACTTGCTCATATGGTCTACAGAGATGCAAAGAGCCAGACTACACAGTGAAAAACCTACTTCGCTGGTACTGAACCCCTGCTGTCTTGCAGAGTATGGGTCTCCTCAACCATGATAGCTGTTGGAGATGATGTCAACTGTCCTCTCACCTCCTGCACATCCTCTGGCTGTGCCCAAAGATCATTCCCTTCTCACTTGCTGTTCTTGAGGATTGCTCCAGGGTAGTTGGCCACCCCATTAAACATGCTAATTTAATGCTGATTCTTGGTGACCCCACCTCTTTGGACATGCTGCCCCCCTCTCTTCAAAAATGGACCCTAGTAGCTGTGATTGAAGCCAAACGTGCGCTATTGATGCATTGGAGAAAACCCGATTCCCCCCCCTTCCAGCATGGAGAGCTGCCCTAGCACAGGCAGCCCTATTGGAGAGGCTTTCATACTCCCAACTCATACAATTTACTAAGTTTCAGAAAAAGTGGAGTGCCTACTTACAATCGCACTTATGCACGGTCGTACCTCCCTCTCCTGCCAACCCAACTTAGTGCCCTTGCCCAAGGATGGCAACCTGCCTGGCCCTTCTCACCTGGAAGTATCTGTAGCTAAATTTCAGACTGAGCCCTTTGGCTTCAGTTAAGGTTTTTGAATATTAGACTGTGAGTACTCAAAATAAAGCAAGGTTGCAAACAGGTGCTTGGGCACAAACACAACCCCATGCTGGCCACACTAGGATATCATGCTCATAGAAACAAAAGGTTTTCAAGTAACAAACTACAGTGGTGCCCAGGGTCAAGTTCCTTCTTGTCTAGTCATGTCAATCAGGATAATCAGTGAAGAACTGGTAAGAATAGACAGAGCTACTGAAGGATCACGACACATACCCCCTGGAAGAGAGGGGGGTGAGAGGGGACATAATAGAGACCTACAAGTACCTCATTTGGGTGAGCAGGGTGCAGGATGGGAATTTATTTTTTATATATATTTTTGTGATTGTTTTGTAAGTTTTTCTTCTTATTCTCAGCCTGGGGCCTCGGCACATGGCTATGCATGCGTGTGGAGACACGTACACTGTGGTGCCAGGTCAGCCACTTCCACCCATCCATAACGATATAGCCCACTCCCACCTATGCTATGCACCAGATCTCCACCCAGTGGAACCAGAGCTATGGGGGTTGACTACCCACCCCCACCACCCCCTGGAGAGGAGAGCTGCCTACTGGTGTGCTCAATCCTGCTCTGTCCTCACCATCTACATGCTGGCACCCTGATGACCCAAGGTAGTTTCTGAACCCTGGTCACCAGCAATAGCGTAAGGTAAGGCATCCAGCACCTCAACCCTCAGCACCACCAGGCTGGCTGGGAATCTCTTTAAAATAAGAAAAAGCACCAGTACCAGAGGGCATGTGATGATGATAGAATGGAGGAGTTGAAGAGGGATGTGAGAAAGTACTACTTTACTAAAAGAATAGTGGATCACTGAAATAGACTGCTAGTGGAAGTGGGGGAGTCAAAAACAGCAAGGGCTTCAAGCATGGTGGGACAAACATAGAAGACTATAGAGAATACTGGATGGGCAACTATGCACAACCAATGTGTTCTGCCACAGATGGATTCTGATTCCCCCTGACCTCAAGAGCGAAGCTCGAGAGGCTCATGGGAATCAGAACCCCGAGGGGACAGAACACACAGGTTGTGCATAAAGTTGCTCATCCTGTATTTTTTATACTGTATAGTAGTACTATGTGAAATGTGTGCTTTGTGTTTTTTTTTCTCTCTTTTTCATAATGAAACTGATTTATAAAGTCTCTAGAGGTTCTAGAATACTGTCGCCACAGAATTAAATAGAGGAAAGTAACAATGTGCCAGGATTCCAAGTGGTTCTGCTGCAGTAGTGACATCACTACTGCGGCAGAACATAGAGAATAATATATGGGCAACCATACACAACTAGGCTGTGTTTCCATCGAGGGTCTGAGATGACAGCATATGAACCTCGAGAGTGAAGCTCGAGAGGTCCATGCTGTCATCTCAACCCCAAGATGGAAACACATGCCGAGTTGTGTGTGGTTGCCCATATTTTATTTTTTATAGTATATGTTTTTTATACTGGAGTGAGAGACCCTTCATTGAAGAGAAAACAAAATATCTTGCCATTTCTTTGTTCTACTCACATATCAGAATCAAATTTTCAAACTTTTGAAAGGTAAAAGGTATGACTTTGATACTGTATGGTTAGTAAGTAGCTAGGTGTAGAATAAATGAGAAATTTAAAATTGTGTGACCTTTGAAATGCGCATAACAACTGTTTGGAATGAGCATAACAACACTTTAGAATGCACATAACAGTTTAGAATGTGCTTAACAAGGATTTTGAGCAGGCTGATTTTTGTACATAATGAAGGGTAACCATATACTATAACATAATTACATCTCTACTGCAGCAGAACAAGCATATTCCAGGCATGGAATTTCATGCATAACAGCATTCCACTATACACTATATTAGTAAATATGCAGGGAGGCAGGATGGTCACGGGAGACCTGTTAGTGTCTGTGGAGACAGACTAGCAGGGACCATCTGGGCAGACTGGGTTGGCCAAGCAGTCCTTTTCTGCCAGCAAATACTATGTTTCAATGATGAGGTGCTGATTTTGTGATTGCCTTCAATGGTACAGTCTATCCAAACGTTACGACTAATCACAATAACCAAGAACACTGTGACAGTAGTGTCATGCAGCTCTAGGCCGCATTGTTTGGGGGTTTAAGAAAAACTCTGCCTTCCTGTTACATATACGGTCAGCAAGAAGTTGTTTCACTTTTTTTATTCCCTGACTCTGTGGCCCTAGGTTGCCGGTGCCCAGAAGGATTTCTTCTGCAGGATGGTGAATGTGTGCCAGTGTCTGACTGTCGCTGCAGTCTCCCAAGCATTAATGGTTCAGAAGAGGTAGAGCCTGGGGAGATGGTACAGGTGGACTGCAATAACTGGTAGGTGTAGAACAGGTTTTACTATGATAAGTCTGACATGGACAGGGAGATGCCTCTGCTTTTTTAGTTTTCATCTAGGTCTTTAAACTCCTTCATGGTTCAGCTTCTGCCCGTATCGATGACCTTGTCTCCTGCTACCCTTCTGCTTGCTCCCTTAACTCCTCTGCAGCTCCCTTCTAAATTCCTGCGCACAACATACACTGTCACTGGAAAAAAACATTTTCATAACAGCCCCCTTCATCTACAACTCTTATTTCAAACCTCATCTGTTCTCCCTTAAAGAAGCAGTGCCACTAAATATGGGCAAAACATATGATCCTAGCTGTTTTTCACTATAAAAGATTTCAGGCACCTTCCAGTTTTATTTGGTGGTAATATATTCAAGTTCCACCAACATTTGAGTATTTTGTAAATGTTTAAATTTAGTTTTTTTCTCCAGAAAAAAAGATGGCCATAATGTTTTGCTAAGAAATACCATTGCAGACTTGGTGTACCTATAAAAGTAGATTTGACAGGTATTCTAATATTTTATTACTTGTAGCTTAAATTAGCTTTCTGGAAAAAAAAAACATTTTTCCTTTTTCATAAAACATTGCTGCTTTAACTTCTATTCATAACATAACTTTGTTTTCTTATATGCTCTTGGTTGTTGAACCTTTCATTGTTGTATCTTATATCATATGTGGCTGTGCCTACTATGTTTATTTTTTTTTCTAAACTTGCAAAGTGGTTTGTGATACATTCTTTATGAATTTTATAGAAAATAAAATAGTATTGCATTGCATTATATTATATTATGTTATTGTCAGGTCTTCCCTACACTCTCAGTACTGTGGTAGGATCAGTATTTTGGCTAGGGTCAGTATTAATGTGTGGTTTCTCCATTGGGTGTGTGGTGCCCCAATAAATTGCCAGTGCTGCAGGTAAATGGTGCTTTTTTCAAGTGGAAGTTTGGCTGCAGCTGTCCCAGGATGTCCTAAATGGCATGTAGAATTTTTACTCAGCTTAATAGCTGATTTAAAACCTTTAGCACTTGGTAGTGGCTGGTAACGTGTGCTATGCACGGTAAAGTATTTCATTGAAAAAATTGAATACAGATTCTTGAACATTAATTATTTTTAAAAATACATCATAAACGTTTTGAAAATACATGAAAAATATGTGTGTGTATTAAAATACTTCCTGAAGGAATGAGGAAGGACTTAGTTGGTCTAAAGCTTAAGCACTGTTTTCTTTTGTTACATCTAAGTTGGTCCAATAAAAGGTATCAAACCATTATTTCTGGATCTGTTCATGAATGAGGTAATCACAGTTATACTATTCACAATTAAGCCGAGTAAAAATTGTAAATATCAAGAAACAGTATGAAAGGAGAACTGCCTTTAATCTGTTAAGTCTATGTTTTCTGAAGAAGCTGCATTTCTAATACTGATTCACATTTTGTTTTTTATTCCATCCTTACTGGCCTTTCTGTACTATTAACACAGCTGGAGTTTGTGTTTTACACTGTGGTGGGCAGTTCCATTTTAGAACTATATGAGGTACTTCATATCCTTGTTAAAGAACTTACATTGTTTTCACAATGGATTTGTGTTCTGCTTTAGAACTCTGTGGTTAATGTGGGACATAAATTACATTATACAGTTCTAAATGGCACTTAACACCAGTGTATGAATCAGAAACACCAAATGAGTTAACTAAAGGCCAGTAAAGACTGAACAATAATGGTATGGGATGCAATATATTAAAAAAGAGCTTCTTCTGGGAAAAATTACTTACAAGTTCAGCACAGTTCTCCTTTAAATAATTATCAAACATTTTAAGGTAAAAAAAAAAGAATTTAAAATTGGCACTGCTGAAGAAGCCAGATTAAGTGGTGAAACACTTGGATGTCTGTATAAAAATAATAAAAAACTAACAAGGACGTAGATGACTTGGAGACTGTTTTTGTGATCACCCCTTCCTCCACTATTGTTGTAACAGTTACTATGGGTGCCTGCTCTTTACTGCAGTTTTTCAGAGGTTATACAGTAGGTCTGAACCAGCATAAATTATCCTCATTTTTATAGTTGTGGGAAGAACCTACACCCATTTCCTGATCATAGCCTCAACACGGCCGATTGTGGAACCTTCTGTTAGACTTTTGGACGTATCCTTTTGAAAATCCAATGGAGCTTGTAACACTCTGCCACAATCAGCCACTTGGGAGTAACAGCTGCACTATTTTGGCCGTGGCTTCCATAATACAGGACAAGAACTGTGCATGTGCACCTTACACGCATGTGCAGTTCTGCTGGCGCTGCCATCTTGTGAATGGCAGAAAGCTACTTACCACAACTATGCATGCACCAATGCAGGCATGCACAGTTGTGCCACCACCACCATTTTGTGGATGGCACTCCTCCCGCACTCTCCCACCACTCCTCTCCTGCCCGCTCCCTCAGTTCCCTCCCAGCATCAGCAGCAATATAAAACCCTCCCACTGCTGCTGTCCTCCCAGATCCCTCCATACCCTATCACTGCACTGAAATCAGGGTGCCCAGTTCCCATGTCAGCATCATGTACCCCCCTCAACTCATGTGGCACACTGGTAGCCCACCCCAGTGTGCCCAAACTTATGTTTTGTTTCTTTTTTTCCCGCGCCGACATCTGGGTCCCCAATCCCCATGTTGGCATCATGTACACCCCCCAACTCATGTGGCACACTGGGAGCCCACCCCAGTGTACCCAAATTTATGCTTTCTTCTTTTTCCTGTAAATAAAGAAAACCTCCCTCTGACATCTTTATTTTTTACCTGTAAAAGAAAACGATCCCTTGTTGTCACCCCAGTCCTCCCCCATCCCCACCCTCCCACTGAGCACCCAACCTCCCCGCACCCCATACATACCTGTGAGGATGGTACTGTCATCTTCTCTGGACTGGGACACGTCTGCACTCTTCAAACCCGAACTGCAAACTGAAGAATCTAAGGTAAGCACTGTATAATGGCAGTAAGTGGGGGTTTAACTTATGTTGATATTCAGCCATTTTAGGAATTTTGGCATATATTTTCAAAATGGGGTTCTTGGACTCACCTCATGAACACTATCACTGTCATTTCATTATCTGTCCCAAAGGTGATTTTGTGGTTGCTAAATGAATCACCTTGGGACTGATTAACTAAACGACAGTGCCAGTGTTCATGAAATGGAGTTCCAAATAGCCCATATTGCAAATTTGTTGAAACAATTCCAGAAAATGTCTGCATTATGAGCACGAGTTACACAGTTTCTATGCATGCTCCTAACTTTGCCAGTTTTTAATATTTTCACTCCAGATTTTCAACATTGTCATTTTTTGCACACCTCCTTATTAACAGTTCAGCTGTCATTTTTCATGTCCTGCCTGAAATGTATTTTCGCACCTGTGGCACAAAATGGCACTGTCGCTCTGCAAAATCACCTTTCGGGACAAGTGAATGAAATGACAGCGGCACTCTTCATGAGGCGGGGTCCCAAAAAGGTCATGTTGAAAATTTGGAGAAACAACTCTAAAAAACTGGCCAAGTTACATACAGTCATTCAAAGTTTTCCATGCATGCACCATTTGACAGCTCACCACAGCCATATCAGCTCTGACTAGGTCTGCTTAATTTCTCCCATCTCTATGAAGACTATTAGGCTATAGTCCCGAAGTTCTGGAAGTGTTTTACAGAATACAGAATGATACATGTGAGCTCCAGCTGTTCCATCCCCAGATACAATGGAAGCATGGCAAACATAGTCTGGTTTTCAGTAATACCTAAACTAGATGTACACTAAAATAGCTGCCTTATACATATATTACTTTCAGTACTTATTTTCAGAGCTTTTGGATGCTTGTGATATAGATTCAAACACTAACATTGAATATCCAGTATTGTTTGTGTTGATGTTTCAGACAGGACAGCACTGGAGATTTCTAGATTTTCCTGTTCCTGAGAATTAATCTGTCATTGAATGGTTTGTCCTCAGCACATGTATAAATGGCACATTTCAGTGCACAGAACTGGAGTGCCCCTCTTATGGACCCTGGTCCAGTTGGAGTCCATGTTCTGCTACTTGCGGAGGAGGGCAGATGATGAGGAACCGAACCTGTGAGGAAACACCTGATGTCCTGCAGTGTTCTGAGGAAGCTGAGGAGACTAAGGAGTGCAACCCCCAGCCGTGTCCTGGTGAGTCAGAGAAACTGAATGGTCTGCATGATGCACACCTCCTGATATGCAGGTAACAGTCAGAAGAGGTTGTGCTTCTGTCCTAAAGAGACTCTGACACACACTGAGAGGTAGAGCAGAGTCCAGTTGGGAACCTGAGTAAAATAATAAGGGTTGTCCTGACTCTTAGCTCTAAGATGTCTCTTCTTTGATTTGTGTACCTGTAAGATAATAGTACCAGCATCTGTCTTGACTCTTAACTCTAGGATGTCTAGACTTCTGTTTGAATATCTGTAAGCTGACTATGATGGGGTCTGTTCTGAATCTTGGCTGTTGGATTTCTTTGCTGTTTGTGCACCATCAGCTGATTGTGGCAGGGTCAGTCAGTCCTCTTTAGCTCTAGGATGTCTCTGCATTTGTTTGTGACCTTTAAGCTGAATATAATGAAGTCTGTCCATCTCTTAGCTCCAGGATGCCTCAGCTTCTATTAATGCCACCAGTAACTTATGTCACCCCCATTAGGACTCAAATTGTCCCTAGTTTAAAAGCACATACTATGAAGGGTCAGATTCTGTAGAGAATATTGATGTAGCTGTAATCTGATTCTCTTTTCTTTTAAAAGTAACATAAAACAAACAAACAAAAAACCAGCTGCCTGCCAAACTGGTGTTAGTACACAAAAACATGTTGGTTTACATTCCTTAATCAACTCCACTGCATCTTTTCTGGATTTGGGCCCTCCCCAATACAGACTAGCCACTCATTATGCAGTGGCAGGAGAGAGAAGAGACTAATGCATCACTAGTGGCAGTACTGTTTGGCGTGTTCCTAATGATCGGACAGTATGCAATAAGAGATTATCAAGGATTTGAAAAATAAGGTTGGGTATAACTACACCATTAGTGTACATTTCAGCTCTACTAAGAAAGGAAGCCGATAAAACAACCAGCAACATCAATGAATTTTAGAGAAGGTAACTAGTCATAAAATGTTTAACTAGAAATAACATGGTGCAAAAAAGGTTGACATTGTCCCTTAAATGGCGTTGGGGTAAGTCCTGATACTTCACTCTAGGATGTCTATGCTTCTGTCTGTCAACTGCAAGCTGATGGGGGAATGGTGTCTCTCCTGACTCTTAGCTCTAGGATGTCTTTGCTTCCATTTTTACATCTGTTTGGTAATGGCAAAGAGGTCTGTCCTGACTCTTAGCTTCAGGATGTCTCTGCTTCCATCTGTGATTTGTTAGCTAATGGTGATGGGAGGCCAGTGACCATTACATGGTAGGGTTCAGTTTGGCCACTAGAACTAAATCATCCCATTCCAAGGCAAAAATATGGGACTTCAGAGTAGCTGACTTTGATAAGATGGCCAACAGAGTTTAGCTAGCCATGGCAAGAAGAAATACAGGTGAGGGGGTACAGGCAAAGTGGGCAAACATTAAGGATGAAATACTTAAAGCAACATCCCATTTTGTTAGGCAGAAAAGCAAGAGCAAAAGAAGAAAGAAACCACTTTGGTTCTCAAAAACAGTAGCAGAAAAGATCAGAACCAAATGGTTGGCCTTCAGGAAATATTAGGAAATATAAGGGAACGCAGCAGGATGAAAATGGGGAGGTATACCAAACTTCCCTAAGGGAAGGCAGTAATGCAAGCAAAGTCCAAAACCGAGGAAACACTAGCATGAACAGTCAAAAAGGGGACAGGACTTTCTATAGATATATTATTGAAAGGAAAAAGTCCAGAGGGGGTATTGCTAAGATAAAAGGTGATAAGGAGGAGCATGTGGAGGAGGACCAAGAAAAAGCATCTATCCTAAATAGATACTTCTGCTTAGTATTTACTGAGGAGAAGGTAGGGCAGGGCCCATAGCTCAGCACCATGGGCACAGGGAGGAGGAGGGAGGTGAGCACTATTCCCTTCACAAAAGAAAGAGTCCTACAAGAGTTTGCAAAGCTCAGGGTGGACAAGGCATTAGGACCTGATGGCATACATCCCAGGGTACTAAAGGAAATAAAGGTGGAACTAGCAGAGCATTAGCAGAACTGTTTAGTGAGTCACTGAGCACAAGAGAGATCCCAGAAGACTGGAGAAGGACTCATGTGATCCTGCTGCACAAGAGAAGCATCGGGGGGAGGCAGAGAACTATAGACCAGTCAGTCTTATCTCAGTAGTGGGCAAGATTATGGAAGCACTCCTTAAGGAAAGGATAATGCAACACTTGGAATCCATAGGAGCACAGGATCCAATACAGCATGGAATTACAACAGGATGGTCCTGTCAAACTAATCTCATAGATTTCTTTGTCTGGGTAACCAGTGTGGTGAACCAAGGGGGGGGATACAGTTGAGTCTGGTACGATCGCCTGACTCCCGACTTCCTGACATGCATTCGCCCATAGTCAAGTTCCCGACCGGTACTATTGCCCAACTAGCAAGTTGTTGCATATTCATTTTTCTGACTAGGGAAAGAAACAAGCAGTGTGATGACTAAGCAATGAAACTGGGGTAGGGGGAGACAGCACAAACAGTAAAGAGCAAACAGAGGTTATTCAGACTATGAGAGCCCACATTCAAGCAGCTGCCAAGCCCACAGGGGCTATATAAACAACTAGGCAAACTCATTTTGTAAAAACATTTGAATAAAAAATAAATAAATACATTACCATGCTTCCCATCCTGTGGCTGCTTCATTCTGGATCAGTCTTCGCACTCAATCACAAAGGGCATGAAGATATGTGCAAGCCCTGTTTTATACTGCTGCATGAAAGCTGTGATCATAACCTAACAGCTTTCATACAGAAGAATATTTCAGACTACTAGTGTGCTCATTCTCACTTCTCAGCTGGTGCTCTCCCCCAATCTTGACTGTGCTTGCCTGCCATGGCAGCCAGACTTGGGTTTTTGGCAGCACCAATAATAAAGATCCCCCCGGTACCTCTCCTTCACATACAGGTATCCATTTATACATAGCATGTCATGTCCCCTTTGTGAGGGAACAGTTTTGAAGGGCTGTAACATTGTAGCAGCCATTAGTGTGTGTAGACAGAGAGGCAGACACAGGTAATCTTGCGGCTACTCACTGTAATCTAGCAGCTGACAGAATTTATGCCTGATATGCTGCACAATGACTGTTACCCAGCAGAGGTGGACAACAGCAGAAGCTGCACACAGGAGTCTGGAATGTGGAGAGCAGAGAGAACTGGGGTGAGCATTGCCATGGTGACTGGACAGGTGAGAGTTACAGAAAAACAACAGTAGACTTGAACAAGCATTGGAGAGAACTGTAACAGTAAGTACTGTTTGTCACAGCTCACTAACTCTGGTAGCCCGATCGACTGGGATGAGCATGTAAGAACCATAATTACTGTTGATTATGGCTCAACAGGAGATAAAATGTAGGCCTTAATTAGTTTTTGGTATGATTTGTCACTTTGTATGGAAAATGGCAATTGGCTAAACATACTGTGGACAGACGACACAGTTGGGCAGTTAAATGCGGGCATGTAAGAGTTGGTCAGTTTATAGTCGGGTGATCATACAGATCCCATGTAGTTTATGTCACCTACCTTGACTTCAGCAAAGCTTTCAATACTGTTTCTAATAGAAGATTGATTATTAAGCTGGGTAGGCTCAGGGTGGGTCAGAGGTTGGTCAACTGGGTGACAAACATGTTGACGGACAGAAAACAGAGAGTAGTGGTAAATGGTATACAGTCAGAAGAGATGCAAGTCACAAGTGGGGTACCTCATGGATCAGTCCTGGGGCCAGTTCTCTTCAATATCTTCATCAGTGACATTGCAGATGGACTGGAGGGTAAGGTTTGTCTGTTTGCAGATGACACCAAGATCTGCAACAGAGTAGATGATCCAGATGGGGTGAGCAGAATGAGAAGAGATCTGGATAAACTGGTAAAATGGTCCGAAGAGTGGCAACTGGGGTTTAAATCAAAGAAGTGCAAGATCAAGCACATAAGGAAGAGCGAGACTCTGAAACTACCTACAGGTTGGGAGGGGGGTTGCTGGCAATCACAAGGGAAAAAAAGAGACTTGGGCATCATCATCATCACAGATGTCCTGAAATCATCCAAGCAGACTACTAAAGCAGTAGGTAAGGCTGGGGGGTGTTGGGGAGTATTAGTAGGTGTATCTCAAGTCATAAGAGGGAGGTAATAATCCCTCTTTACAAAACACTGATTAGGCCCAATCTGGAGTACTGTGTGCAGTACTGGAGGCCACACCTGCACAAGGACATTAACAAAATGGAGGCAGTTTGGACAAGGGCAACCAAAATGGTGCAGGGACTGCATCAGAAAATATATGAGAACAGATTAGTGGAGCTCAATATGTATACCCTAGAGCAAAGGAGGGAGAGAGGTGATATGATCAAAACATTCAAACATCTTAAGGGCATTAAGATAGTGAAAGAGTCTAACATGTTTCAATATAAGAAAAATAACAGGACAAGAGGACACAACATGAGAATAGAGGGAGGCCAAATAAGGGGGGTAATATGAGTTTGGAGAGGTTGTGGGATAACTGATGGACCAGACTCCGAACTTTAGGTTCAACACACAATCGCTGTGTGATGTTTATAAAAAATATAGGAAATAAGCTTCTGCAATGCCATATTTCTTCTTCAGTACATCAGTTTACAGCAACCGACTATGAATGTCCTTTCTCTGCACTTAGCCAGCACCTACTGATTCTGATCTAACCACTTTTCAGTGAAAACCCTTCATCCCTATGTGGGCCCCGTTTGCTTGGGTAGTGGGGCTCAAAAAGTAAAAAATCAAAACAAGCTAAAAACAAAGAACCTCAGTGCAGAAACATTGAAAAAAGTGTTACCCCAAAGGGCATTGGCAACAAATCAAGTTTCAAGGAACTACAACATCGTGCATACTTCCATAGTGCAACGCATCATGGGATATATGCAAATTACCATGACATTTCAGACTTATTCAGTTTACAACAATTTACATGCATTTTAAATAGCACAACTAACTTAATTTCTATAATAGCCACCTAGTACTTTTTACCATTATCAAAAAACACCTAGTGCCATGATATAATCAACATTTACAGGTTTCATAAACATAAGGTATATTATGACATAGTGCTATTACATACTGAATCCCACAATGATAAACGCAACCTGTTTTACATACACTTGGAGGTCACAACAATAACCTCTCTATATGAGGACCTGAGAGGGAAAAGGAAAATTAAAGAGGACACTATAGCATAATCAAGAAAGGAAAGGGCCTGTTACAGCAGCAGGAATTGGTACATTCAGCTTACGCAGATGACATACTCCTACATCTGGAACGTCCGGCTGAATCCCTAAAAGCGGCGTTAGATGTTATCAAGCAGTTTGGAGCCCTTTCTCAGTATAGATTGAATATTTCCAAATCTGAAATCTTTCCATTAAATGTTCATACGTATAAACAGGATTTTATTACTTTTGGTATGAAATGGGCTCCCAAATCAATCAAGTACTTAGGGATTCATTTCACGACAGAGCCCTCTCTTTTGAAGAAGCTTAATCTGGATAATATTAAAAATCTTGTTCATCAAGATTTGTTGCTGATGGTCTACCTTCCACTCTCTCTGGCGCGGATCAATATTATTAAGATGAATATCCTTCCCGGTCTTTTACCCCGTTAATCTGTTAAATCTTTGATTGCCCATTGCCTATTTTCAGCAATTTCATGTGATGTTTTCCAATTTTATCTGGCGAGGAAAGGTGTTAGGCATTCGTACTCTAAGTTATCTCTCCAAAGACAAAGGTGGTCTCCGGCTTCCTAATCTTTTACTCTATCACTGGGTAGCTCATCTATCTCTAAACTAGGGAAATGGATTTCTGTGGATCCTAACCTTCCATGCCCGTCTTGGCTTCAAATTGAGAAGTCACTTCTCTAGGGCCAAATTGGATACTTCGCTGTATTCTTTATTCCTCCATCAGCAGTTTTGCAATGGTTGACTGATAATATGATTCTGACATCCCTTAAGTCACTTGCTCAATGTCTGCAGTCCTTTAATATCCTTGTTTGGCCTGGATTTGGGCCAGCGGTTGGTCCTTAATCCTAATATCAAGTTGGGTAAATCTCATGGCTTACTCCTGATTGCTTCCACAACTTAGAGAAGCTAGACTGGAGCATTTTATGATCAAGGATCTCTCCTTTCCTCTGTCACATACTCGATAAGTTTGACATCCCTAAGGGAGATATTCAAAGTTTACCAACTAAGGCATCTTATTGCTGGGAAGTTTGGTATCTCCTTTAGTAGAGCTGTGGCCTACCTTTCTTTCTTTCAAATAATAAATCTCGCTTCTCAACCGCACTCTACTCGTTATCTACTCCTTTCTTCTAAATTATAAATTTCCGATATAGCTAGGATTCCAATATCTGGTCATCTTTGTTGCCTGAATCTCCCTTGAATTGGTCCCGTATATGGAAGGATCTTCATAGATATCATAACCAGGATAGACTAAGCTGACTCAATATTATATTGTGAATAATTTGTACTACACCTACTAAACTTTTTAAGCTTAAAAACTCCCCACCCTACTTGTTCTAGGTGCACACAGGAGGAAGGAACCCCTTCATGTCTTTTGGTCTTGCAGCAGGGTTGCTCCCTGTGGTCTCTTATCCAGGACAATTTGGACCCTCTTCTGGGTCTGTCAGTTTTACCCTGAGATCTGTATTTTGGGTGAATACTCTAGCATAGACAGTGTGGAACGAGTATCATATGGCTTTGGTGTCCATGGTGGTCAAGAAGCTGGTCCTGAGGCACTGGACTGATCATTGGCCCTGACTTACGCTGACTGGCTGACTGAGCTTACTGCATACCTTAACTCGGAGAGTCTAATTGCCAGTCTACACTGTCGTATGGATCTGTTTCAGAAGAGATGGGGTAGATTACAGTCGCCTATATTTGCATTAATGAGTTCATGGTCTTATCCTGCTGCCCGACTGACAACTTATACTTTGTTATGTATTGCTTTTAGCAATTTTACTGTTGAGGGAGAAATTCATTTATAAATGGTCGGTATTTGATTCATCTAGATTATAGGAAATATGGGAAGGCACACTTGGGTATGGGGGAGGGGTGGGGTAGGTGAATTTTCTTGGGTTCTGGTAGAGGTTTCTATCTCCTTCTGCATATGTAATTTTGGAGGGGTGGGGTTTGGATTGGGGGTTGGGGGTGTTTGGTTTTACCAGGTACTTTCATGTTCTGTCTACCTGGCATGTTTGTTATGTTTTGTGTTTATATTTGAAAAATTTAATAAACTTAAATTTCAAAAAAAAGGAAAGGAGTGCCATAGGCTGCCAGCCTTATGAACAAGAAATTGTAAAGGATAGATGAGGCTAAGAAATAGAAGAACAGTTGCAACAGATTTAAGAAAAGATCAGCCCTAAAGAGTGGCAGGAGCTCCCTGCCACATTTCCCCCACCTTAAGAGGGAAAAAGTTATTGCCGACTGCTTACCGCCTTCCTGTCTCAGGAAGGGCTGGTACTTCCACCCATACATCTTCAGAAGGTCTGTCTCAGGGTCCCTATTAATAATAAACATTCTATCATAAACATAGTGGATATCCTCATTCTTTATGCTGAGGCATTAACACATTTCTCAACAGAGACTAATGGGCCCGGATATTCAAACTGCGCCATTCTGAGGCGCAAGCCCTTGCGCTGCTCAAAATAGTTGTGCAGGGGTGTGGCCGGGGTGATATTCAAAGGGTTGCACTATTGAGCAACTCCTTTGAATATCACCCCCCAGCCACAACCACTGTGCATGGCGCAGTGGAACTTGCGCCACCGCAAGTTGTCAGAGTGGAGCATTCAACTTGCAGTGGCGCAAGTACCATTGCGCCATGCGCAAATTTCCGATATTCAAAAGGTGACATGCAAATGGGGCCATAATTCATGCAAGGCGCAGGGGTCATTGCATCTGATTGTAGCCCCATTTGCGTGCCATTAGCATGGAGGTGCACCGATCCCCGAGGACTTGCCTGGCCGCACTGCCAGGCAGCAGCCATGAGGGACCAACGCACCCTGCAGCCCAATCGTTGGAAGAATGTGAAAGACCCCCACACACACATCTCCCTAATGCCCGATTGTGGGCAGAATGTGAAAAGAACCCCCGCCCAAACATCTCCCTAGGTGGTCCAGTGGACCGTAATGCTGTCATGGGCAGAATGTAATAAGAACCCCCACCAAATCATCTCCCTGGTGGTCCAGTGGACCGTAATGCCCGATCGCGGGCAGAATGTAAAGAACCTCTCCCCGCCCAAACTATCTCCCTGGTGGTCCAGTGGACCGTAATGCTGATCGTGGGCAGAGATTAATAAAACCCCGCCCAAACATCTCCCTGGTGGTCCAGTGGACCGTAATGCCCAATCATGGGCAGAATGTATAAGAACCCCCCCAAACATCTCTGGTGGTCCAGTGGACCGTAATGCCGATCATGGGCAGAATGTACAGTGACAACCCCACAGTGCCGATCGTGGGCAGAATGTAAGGAGCCCCTAACCCGAATATCTCCCTGGTGGTCCGTGGACCGTATTAACGATCGCGAGGCAGAATGTACGGTAACCCCAGTACTTGATCGTGGGCAGAATGTAGACCCCCCCAACCCAATCTCCCTGGTGGTCCATTGGACACGTAATGCCGGATCGCAGGCAGAATGTGCAGTGACAACCCCCAAACATCTCCCTGGTGTCTATTGTCCCCCCCACCCACCCACCCACAAAGCCCCACCACCCGCTCCCCGGCGCCGGCAGCATCCACCTGCCGCCCGGCACGTCGCCGACCGACTGTCGGTAGGGCTGCGCACCATTGGTGCAGAGCCAGGGACTTCAATCCCACGGTCCTCCTGAGGAGGACACAGAGGAGGAGTCCCCATCCTGGCTCCTGCTGAACAAAAGCACCAGCACCAGGGTGTAGCCAGCAGAGCCCCCAGGCCAGAACCACCATCCCCCAGACTGATGATCGCTGTCAACTGACCCACTCCGGTGCCACCAATGGCATGGGAGCTGGCACCAGCCAGAGCCAAGGGAAGGGTACATGGAAGGCATGGAGATACTGGGTGCCAGACAGCAGAGTCAGGCTGCCAGTCTGGATCAGCCTCATGATTATCAGTTTCTGGAGAGAAGGAGGATATCCAAAAGACCCCAGACAAGCAACCTCAGAGGTTCCCCACCCGTGGCACTGTGAGCAGCACTGTGGGCAGGCCCAATACCACTCTTGCACTGCCCCAATCAGCAGAGCTGTGAACGGCACTGGAATCCAGAATGGCACCAGTGGGTAGTGCTGAGGAGCCCCCTGTGCCAGGCTCAGCAGGTGGAGGTGACTGCCTGAGCACTGCTCCCAGCCCCTGAGGGGGCCAGACTGGTCCTCCTGCACCATGGTAGGAGCCTCCTCCCTGGCAAAGCTAGAAGGGGAGGAAGCCCCCTCCTCATTGTTCCTTATAGAACCAGGAGGGTCCCAGAGGAAGGGCAGAGGGACTTGAGCTGAAGTCCTTGTGATGCCACCTCAGAGTCAGCAGAGCATGGTGACTTTAAATGTGAATTTCAAGAACATGGTGGTCCATAGAAAAGTAGGCATTGCAACCGTCCATATCATGAGCTGGACCCAGGCAGGTAAGGCAACGGTCATGCTGGTCCATGATGGAAATCTGCCTGATGCAGGGATATCGATGCATAGGAGGCCAGCGCACCTTGGAATAATGCTTCTTTCTGTCCCAGGATGAATCCAACATGACTTGCAATAACAAAAATAAAATCAATAACAGACTTGACGCCATTAATAAAAGGGAAGATCTTACCAGAGTGCAGAAAAACATCGGCAAGTAGTTATCGTTGGAGCAGAACTGGAATGGAGAAAAACTCTGAAGTCAAATATGGTGTCGAACATGATGTTAATGACAAACCAGGCTACAAGCCACAGTAGAGAAAACACTAGGCCGCTGTGCCACAGATGAGAATGCTGCACGAGGTGAGATGCTGTTGTCTTGATGGCGGGAGAAGCAGAACTGGGTGGAGGAGGAGTCAATGGCCATAACTGGGCAACCTGTGAGTGCCACGCAATGCGTCAGCCTCATGGGCGGCACCTCCTCCAGCGTTGACTGCTTCCACTTGAAAAAAAAAAGCTCCAGGGTGCTGCATCTCAGCATCACCCAATCAGTGATGAATGGTGAAGATTGACACAGGGGAGATCATTCTATGTTGTATTGACCATGTGAATGTGAAACATTAGAATACTTGGGTGTTAATATGTTGAACTATCTTTGTGGATATGGACAGTTGTAAATGAATCATAACATATTGCTCTACCTTTTCAAATGTGAGCAAATGGAGAACTTGGGTCATGACATTTGGGTCATGAAATGTACTGCGGTCATGACATGTCTTGTGGCAGGGACAATGGATAACTTGTCTCTTGCCCTGTAGCTGACAGAGTACTAGGCAGCAGTGGAAGATTCAGTCACCTGCAGTGCATGTTAGGGCTTTTATCATCTCCAATCAAATGTTTTCTGTTCTGCTTTTCTCCAAGGGCTAAGTTCAGTCCTCTGTGACAGTTTTTAGAACAGGGAGGACAATGGAACCAGAAAACCAAAAATCAGGGCATATATACCTCTACCATGCCTTGCAGGCAATTGAATCTCCCATGGCTGCCAAGTACTCTTATGTCAGCTGCAGAGGATTCTGGACTTGTTGGAACAGAAGATGTTAGCCAAGAAGTAGACAACATTAGTCTGATGCAATCTACTATACTACAATAAACAGTAATTAAACCAAAATGTTTTTTGCACACAAAGGGCATATTGGGACCAGCCCACATTTGAATGCTGGGCCCTTTGTGCTGACTGTTCCCCTTTACTGTTACATGTGACACAATAGAACAGGTTTCCTGACAGAGCATGGTATGGTACCCAACAGTGCATAAAATAAAGAATAATGTATGAATCACCATACACAACAAGCCTGTATTTCCATTGTGTGGTAGAGATAACAGCATATGGACCTCGATAGTGAAGCTCGAGAGGTCAGTGCTGTTATTTCAGACCAGAGATGGAAACACAAGACAAGTTGTGTATGGTCAGCCATATTTTATTTTGTTATAATATATGATTTTCTAAACGGAAGAAGGAAGTGGGAGCTGTGAGCAGTGCCAAACGCCAAGTGCCAGTACAGAAACAGAAACTGCTCAGTGAAAATAGAAGTGATTTGCCAGGCAGGAGTTAGCATGAGCAGGAGAGTCAGTGAATATGAAAGAGGACTGTCTTTGTTTGAGAATATGGCTGCTGACATTTTTTTTTTTATTTATTTCTGCAGGATGGTTTTAATGAAGGGAGCCATGATAACAAAGTAAGAAAGGCACTGTGGTAGCTGTGGCAGTGACAGCTGAAATCAGTGTGAGAAACTGGCAGGATACAGCACGAGGCACATCACAGCAGAATCCCTAATGAGAGAACACTCACAACTTCTAAACTTTCCATAACAACTTTTTGAGTCATGGATTTCTACACATAATAGGCCCTAACCATGTACTACTGTATATAAGGAATAATGTATGACTATACACAACAAGCTTGTGTTTCCACTGAAGGGTAGAGATAACAGTATATGGACCGTGAGTGCGAAGTTCAAGAGGTTTGTGCTGTCATCGCAACCCTGAGATATAAACACAGGGTGAATTACATGTGATCACCTATATATTTTTTTATCGTACAGTATATGTTTTTTATGCAAGACCGTAATGTGTGTAATTGGAGCAGATCGAGTGAATGAAAGTGAAAGTGGGAGCAGGGCAGCTGCAGCAATCAGCATGAGAAAGAAGTCAGGTGCACTGATTATAGAACATGCACAACAGCATCTTTAGAATGTGCACAACTTTTCAACTGTGCACAACCAGCTTTTGAACAGCAAATTCCATACACAATAAGCCTAACCATGTACTATTCAAAACTGGTGTTAGAGGTTGTCACCAGGCTAAACAGGTTTAATTGGCACAGTTAGGGTGATGGGTAATGTACCTGGACTGAGCATAGTATCCTACAGTACAAACTATAGGACTGTTGTTAGAGGGTATCCACAGGATTATCAGCTGGTTCTAGAACAGGTTTAAGGGGTAGAAGTATGGTGATAAGTAATGATACCCGAACAGAGTGTGGTACCCTGCAGTGCATACCATTGGAATGACATTAGAGGTGGTTCCTGGGACTAATGTGTTAATTTACAGCAGGGTTAAGTGGTACAGCTGGAGCAATTGGTGTTCTACTACAGAAGAGTATGAAACTCTATAGCGCATACTATAGGACTGACTGGTGTTAGAGGCTATCCCAATTTAATGGTTGGATCTACAGCAGGGTTATGGTGTACATGTTTGTCAATGGGTAAAGATAATCAGATAGATTGTGAAACCCTACAGTACATACTACGTAGTCTGGTGTTAGAGGCTATCTCCAGGATTAATGGCTGAAACTACCAGGTTTAAGGGGTTCAGGTGTAGAGATGGACAATGATATCTGGCCAAAGTATGGTGCCATACTATGCATACTATTAGTCTTGTGTTACAGGCTATCTCCAAGAATAATGGCTAGATCTAGCAGGGTTCACAGGTAAAGGTATGGTGTTGGCTAGAAATACATGATCCGACTGTGGTATCCTACAGGATGTACAGTGGGACTGCTCTTATAGACTGTACCCATGTGTTACAGGGTACAGGTGGGTTGATGGATAATGATAATCTACCTGGAAAAAAGTCCTGCACCTTACAGGGCATACCTAATGATTGGTGTTAGAAGATATACAGCGTGTTTATTGGGTAAAGTGGGATGATGAGTGCCATTACCTGGACAGAGTGCCGTGTTGCAGCTCTCAGACTGGAACCTCGGACCCTTGCACAGTTTGTTGCCCTCTGGATGGTGGGTGTAGCGCTTTCGTACACGGAATCCCCCACTGCAGGGCTGACGACATGGACTCCAGGAACTCCACTTCACTCCACTGACAAAAATCTGGAAACATTGTTTAGAAAGTACTTAGCACAGCACAAATGCATTAAAGGGAGAGTTAAACACTGGCAAACCCAAGAAATGTTCAACGTATCCTATTATTCATGTACAGTGATTAAGCAACACCGCTAGGAGATAGTTTGCGCAATATTTTCTGTACAGTATCTGCAGGATGCTGAGGAGGATGCTAAAAACATGCAGGAGGGAAACCTAGCTAGACAGCATTTCCTCAAACAAGCTGCCTAGACTTATTCCTTCTGTACCCTCACTTCATTTTATTATAGTGGGTCCAGAACCCATCATGGATCCACTCACTAACCTTTTGTCACAGTCCTCCATGCTATCAGTAGTTGCTGGAACAGGCCACTGGTGACAGGAGGGCTCTGTATCTGTATGTGGGGAGGGTTGAATAAATCCCAGGAGCAGCACTAGGGCAGATGTTTTGAGGAAGGCAGAAACTTTCCAGGAAGGGTGACGGTGTATGAATACCTGTGAGGATTTGTGTGCATGGGTCTCTATGAGGATATGTGTGCATGGATATCCATAAGTGTGTGTAAGTGCCTCTGTAGGTGTGTTGAAACCTGTACAGATGTGAGATGGCAGTGTTTCAGGAACCAGTATATTGCGTGGTTAACTCTGGCACTTGAAGATCTGAAGGTTTATAAGTTCTAGTCCCACACCAGGAACTTGGGCTAATGCCAGTACTGACACTGTAATGCAGCATCAGGGAAGCTGAACAGTTGAGGTGCTAACCATTAGATCAAGTGAAAAGTGGTGTAACCTCTGCCCATCTCTGGGGCAATTGATATGGAAGTTAAAGATCCCATGGCACGTAAGAGTAAGTGATTTTTTCCTGGTGTTCAGGCCAGCATTCCACTTGCTAATAATATAGGCTTGTATAACTCCCCCTCAGGGCACACCTGGCAATGAACTACAGCTCACTAAAAATAAAAAATTAAAATAAAAATTGTCTGCCACAGTTCATAGCTATCATTCTAGATACCTGACAGCTCTTGTTCTTTTTGCTGCTATAGGTGTATTACCTTACATTTGCCTACATTAAATCCATTAACCATGTGCACACACACACATGTGCACATGTATACCACACACACACACACACACACACACACACACACACACTACGTAAACATGCAACTCAGCACCACACTAGTATCTTTAAAGGGACACTGTCAGTTTTGGGGGAAGATCATTTTAGTAGTAGCTTATGATTGTGTCTGTTGCCATCAGTGTGCCAATAAATAGTACATTGTGCCCCAAATTTTAAAATACTGCAAATTTCTTAGATTTAGAAGTGGGTAGTCATCTGGGAACAAGTGACCACCAAACAGTGTGGCTCACAATAAACACAGCCATAGAGTCAAGTCATATGAAAGCAAGAGTATTGGACTTTAGGAAGGCTGACTTTGGGAAAATGTGAGAGTGCCTCAGAAAAGCACTAGCAAACAGGCAAGAAGCAGGGGTGGAGGAGCAATGGGGAATAATCAAAACTGCCACCACAGAGGCATCAAGGCTTTTTCTGAAGCGAATTAATAAAACAAAATGAAGGAAAAAAACCATTATGGTTCTTAAAAGAGGTGGCAGGGAAAGCTAAGGAGAAAAGGATAGCATTCAGGAAATATAAGGAAACAATGAAGGAGCAGGACAGAGAACTTTATAAGTTAAAGCAGAAGGAAGCAGGGAAGGCAGTCAGGACAGCAAAGGCCCAAACCGAGGAAAAGATAGCCACTTCTGTTACGAAGGGATAAAACCTTTAATAGGTAAATTAGGGAATGAAGAAAGATCAAAGGAGGGATACGGAGACTTAATAAAGGGATGGAATGTGGACAGAGGGTGATAGTGAAAAGCGGGATACTGAATGAATATTTCTGCTCAGTATTCACAACAGAAGAGGATGGGAGGTACCTAAACCAAACAAAAGAAACACTCTGGATAGTGGGTTCGATACCAGTCCATTCACAGAAGAAAGGGTTTTGAAAGAACTCTTGAAACTGAGGGTGGACAAAGCAATGGGGCCTGATGGGATTCACTCCAGAATTCTAAAAGAACTAAGGGTAGAACTAGTGACACCACTGACTACTCTTTTAACAAATCATGGGAGGATGGGGTGGTACCTGAGGACTGGAGGAGGGCAGATGTGATTCCACTTCACAAAAGTGGAGCAGGGCAGAGGCAGTAAACTATAAACCAGTTAGTTTGTCCTCAGCGGTAGGGAAAATGATGGAATCACTTCTGAAGGAAGAATTGTTAAGTACCTAGAGGCCAGTGGGGCACAGGACCCAAGCAGCATGGATTCACAGTGGGAAGGCCATGTCAGATGAATCTAATAGATTTCTTTGACTGGGAGACCAAAGTAGTAGACCAGGGACGGGCTGTGGATATAGCTACCTAGATTTTAGCAAATTATTTGACACAGTCCCACACAAAGATTAATATACAAGTTAGTCAGCCTTGGAATGGGTCCCAAGGTGGTAGCCTGGATAAAACATTGGCTTGACAACAGGGCTAAGGGGTAATAGTAAACAGAGTTCACAGTGAAGAAAGGAGGTGACTAGTGGGGTACCACAAGATTCAGTACTGAACTGGCCTCTTTAATGTCTTTATAAGTGACATTGGAGAGCACCTGGAAGGAAAAACTGTCTCTGCAGATGACATAAAGATCTGCAACAGGGTTGATATATAAGATGGGATGGAAAGGATGAAAGGGACTTGGCAAGGTTGGAGGAATGGTCAAGTGTATGGCAGCTTAGATTCAATGCAAAGAAGTGCAAGCTAATGCACCTGGGAAACAAAAACCCAGGGGAAGAGTACACAATGGGGAGTGAGATACTAACAACAACAAAAATAGAAAGGGACCTGGGAGTAATGATATCAGATGACCTTAAGTTGGCCAAGCAATGTGAGAAGGCAGTAAGGAGGGCTGGGGGGATACTGGGATGAATAGGGAGAGGCATCAACACTAGAAAACAGGAAGTTGTTATCCCTCTGTACAGACAGTTGGTGAGACCTCATCTGGAGTACTGTCTGCAGTTCTGGAGACCCCATCTCTGCAAAGACATAGAGTGGAGGCAGTTCAGAGGAGGGCAACCAGAATGGTGCAGGGTCTGCACCAGAAGACATATGAAGAGAGACTAAAGCAGCTTAATATGTATACCCTTGATGAAAGGAGGGAGAGGGGGGACGTGATAGAAACTTTCAAGTACCTCAAGGGCATTGAAGTCCAAGAAGATGGCATATTTCAGAAAAAGAGATGTGCAAGTAAAAGGGGGCACAATTTGAAGATAGAGGGAGGAAGGCTCAGAGGTAATGTTAGAAAGTATTTTTTCACAGAGGGGGTTGTAGATGCATGGAACAGCCTTCCTGAGGAGGTTGTGGAGTCAAGAACAGTGGGAGAATTCAAGAATACATGGGACAGACATAAAGCAATTCTAGTGGTGAGTAGGAGAAAGTAAGTTGTTGGTTAACTTGACTCTTCAGCTTATCCATCAGGTAAGGAAATGGGCAGACTAGGTGGGCCAAGCGGCCCTCATCTGGCATCAAATTCTGTGTTTCTATGTTTCTTGTTATTTTAAGAGCAATCCAACTTTTTGACCACTGACCGCTGTCAGGAGTGGACATGCATTTATAATCTCCATATATTGCTCAGGCACTGGTAAACTCCAGTACATGGTGGGCATCATGCAAACATGGGACAGGCACAAAAGTATCTTGGGAGGAAAGCAGGGGTTCCACCATGCCACAGTGACAGGAATTCTGTCGACGGTCATTACAGTGATGGCACAATACCAATAGCTGGTATTGTGCTGTCTGGGACACAAGTGTTTTTTGCAGGTGGCTTCGTTCCCCACCACCCCTCACCATAAATTTCCAACTCTGAGTTTGAGTTGTTTTGGGGAAGGGCGAACACCCCAGAGATAGTGGCATTGGTAAAACAGCAGACCAGTACAGCGAACAACCGATTCTTTTGCTGTACTAGTCTTCACTGTGTTACCATCAGTGTAGCAATGGTATAGAGAAAGTGGTGAGGGTGAGGGGAGGAGTAACCAGAGATCAGTTAGAGTCTACAATGATGGTATACGCTGAGACTAAATGAGCAGACAGGGCGGCCAAGCGGTCTTTATCTGCTGACAAATATTATATTTATATTCTAACTCATGCATGCACAAGTACTGTATTTGATTTACCACGCTACAGTAGATCAGTGTATTTCTAAAAAGCTTGTAGTCCTGAAGTTTGGCATGTACCTTATCAGTGAAAATGAGTGTTCTAACATAATGAAATAGTGAGTTTAAAAATTAAGCTGTGACTCTGGGCAAACACATCAATAGACATGCTGATGCACATGCTTAGAGTCATGGCTTCAGTTTTAAACTTTCTTTTAGGTATGTTAGAGTGTTCACTTTCACTTGTAAGATACTTTTGCTAAGTTCAGGGACTTTCAGCTATTTAGAAATACTGTGATCTATCTTGCAGGCAAAATCACGGATTCCGTTGGCTGGACCAGGAGACAGACTGGGGACTCCCAGCACCCCTGTTCACCTTACCGCACATCCAGAGTTACACCAACTCTAGTATGTATCAAAAATCCCTGACACAGCACACCCTCTGGAGTACTCCTCAAGGTCAGGTCTACTACACATACTCCTAATGAAGTAGGGCCGCAATTGATAATTATTGGTGACCCGGCTTCCTCCCCACAATAAGAGGACAGAGGATACTGGTACTGGAATCATAGATCCTTATTAGGTTTAAACAGTTCATATAACATGGTGTCTGCCTGTCTTTCACTGACCTACAACAGAAATTCAACCTGCCATGGCAGGACTTTTACCGCTTCTTTCAAGTCTGCCACTATCTACTAACAGAGGGAGTGGACTAGCCCTAATTGACTGGGGTCTCATTGTGCTGGAGGACTTCCTCTATTGGGCAAACACGTAGGTCAGCAGACAAGACAACATAATGCTGGCATAAATATTACAAGGTACGATGCACCCAGAGTACCAGGCAGTCAGGGAGGCTTGGGAGTGTCAGGCCCAGATTACATTAAGTGCGGAAAACACAGTTGCACATACCCCAGTAATGCAAAGCATCATGGGAAACATGCAAATCCCCATGAGAGAATTTGGAGTGGCTCAACTTTAAGCAGAACTACATGGTGCCGGAAGGCCTCACAGTGCAATCAGCAAAGGCTAAGAACAGCAGACACAGACACACACGTGTTTCGGCCCTCATTTGGACTAATCAGTGTGCCATATCTGTGTTGTCACAGTGAGTGGGAATAATTTTAGACAAGGCAAATTTACAGGTTTGAAACACACCATGGTGTGATATTTATTTTCAAAAGTTCAAAAATAATAAATGAAAACAAAAATTGCAAAGAAAATCACTACTGAACATCGTAGTTTCTCATATAATACAGTCATGGATCTTAGAGCTCCTAAGACCCTTCTCATTTACATTCAATAGCTTGTCTGCCTCTCTCCTACCTAGACATGCAGTGAAATTAAATCTTGCTGGTGAAATTGCAGGGAATAGGCAATTTTGCCACATGAAATGTAGAAACATAGAAGTTGATTTGCAGATAAGGACCGAAGGCCCATCCAGTCTGCCCATTTCTTTTTCTACCTTATAAATGTGCCATCAGCCTTGCTCTGTTAGTGGCCTATCTATTCATAGTCATTTGTATTGCTCCTTATGCCTATCCCATGCCTGTTTGAAGCCCTGCACTGTATTCATAGCCACCACTTCTTGTGGTAAGCCATTCCATGCATCCACCACCCTTTCTGTGAAAAGAATTTCTCACATTCCCCTTAATCGACCCCCTCTAATCTCATGCTGTGTCCTCTTGTCCTGCTATTTTCTTATATTTAAACATGTTAGACTCTTTCACCTTGTTAATGCCCTTAAGGTGTTTGAATGCCTGATCATATCACCTCTCTCCTCCTTTGCTCAAGGGAATACATATTGAGCTCTGTTAATCTGTCCTCATATGTCTTCTGATGCAGTCCCTGCACCATTTTGGTTGCCCTTCTCTGGACTGCCTCAATTTGGTTAATGTCCTTGTGAAGTGTGGCCTCAATACTGCATGCAGTACTCCAGATGGGGCCTAGCAGTGTTGTTAAAGAGGATTATTACCTCCTCTATGACTTGTGATACCCCTACTAATACACCCCACACCTCCTAGCCTTACCTACCGCTTTAGAGGTCTGCTTGATGATTTCAGGTCATCAGTGATGATGATGTCCAAGTCTCTTTCTTCCTTTGTGACTGCTAGCAACTCCTCCCAGCCTATAGGAGGCTTCAGGGTTTCTCTTCCCTATGTGCATGATCTTGCACTTCTTTGCATTAAATCCCAGTTGCCACTCTTCTGACCATTTTGCTAGTTTATCCAGATCTCTTCTCATTCTGCCCACCCCATCTGGATCATCTACTCTGTTGCAGATCTTGGTGTCATCTGCAAACAGACAAGCCTTACCCTCTAGTCCATCTGCAAGGTCACTAATGAAGATGTTGAAGAGGACTGGCCCCAGGGCTGATCCCTGAGGTATCCCACTTGTAACTTGCATCTCTTCTGACTGTATACCATTTACCACCACTCTCTGTTTTCTGCCCATCAACCAATTTGCCACCCAGTTGACCAACCTCTGACCCACCCCGAGCCTACCCAGCTTATTTATCAATCTTCTATGTGGAACAGTGTCAAAAGCTTTGCTGAAGTCAAGGTAGGCGACATCAACTGCTCCCCCTTGGTCCACCACTCTGGTTACCCAGTCAAAGAAATCTATGAGATTAGTTTGACAGGACCTTCCTTTTGTAAACCCATGCTGTCTTGGATCCTGTGCCCCTATGGATTCCAGGTGTTGCACTATCCTTTCCTTATGAGTGCTCCATAATCTTGCCCACTACTGAGGTAAGACTGACTGGTCTGTTCTCGCCTCCTCCCTGCTACCATTCTTGTGGAGCGGGATCACATGAGCCCTTCTCCAGTCTTCTGGGACCTCTCCTGTGCTCAGAGACTCACTAAACAGTTCTGATAATGGCTCTGCTAGTTCCACCTTTAGCTCTTTAAGTACCCTGGATGTATGCCATCAGGTCCCATTGCCTTATCCACCCTGAGCTTAGCAAGCTCTTGTAGGACCCTTTTTTGTGAAGGGAGTAGTGCTCCACCTCCTCCCCTGTGTCCATGATGCTGAGCTGTGGGCCTTCCCTACCTTCTCTTCAGTAAATACTGAGCAAAAGTATCTATTTAGGATAGATGCCTTTACAGGTTCCTCCTCCTCACATGCTCCCTTTTCTCCATTAGCTTTAGCAATACCCCCTCTGGACTTTCTCCTTTCACTAATGTATCTATAGAAAGTCTTGTCACCTTCTTTACTGTTTGTGCTAGTTTTCCTCAGTTTTGGACTTTGCCTGCCTTACTGCCTTCCCTGCTTCCCTTAGGGCAGTTTGGTATGCCTCCTATCTTCATCCGCTGTCTTCCCTTATATTTCCTGAAGGCCAGCCTTTTTGGCTCTGACCTTTTCTGCTTCTGTATTTGAGAACCAAAGTGGTTTCCTTCTTCTTTTGCACTTCCTTTTCTGTCTAACACAATGGGATGTTGCTTCAAGTATTGCATCATAATACTTGCCACTTTGCCTGTACCCCTCACCTGTGTTTCTTTGCCAGGGCTAGCTTAACTCTGTTGGCCATCTTATCAAAGTCAACCCCTCTGAAGTCCCATATTTTTGCTTTGGAATGGGATGATTTAGATGTAGTAGCCAAATTGAACCATACCATGTGATGGTCACTGGCCCCCAGGTGACCTTCTACCTGGAGATCTGTGATCTCGAAAATGTAGCAGAATTTTGCAATTTTGCCCGCAATTTCGCCAGCTCTCCAGTCCACCACCAGTAGAGAAATTTTGCCTGCAGGAGACAAAATTTCACCCGTGAGTGGTGAACTTTCACCAAGTGGCAGAATTTCACCAGAAGTTGGTGTAATTTCACCCATGGTGGCGAAATTTCATTCACAGGTGAAATTCTGCTGGCTTTGGGGAGAAATTTCATTCACAACCACAGGTGAAATTTCATATTTCACCTAGTGAAATATTTCACATAATGTGCTAATTATGCGAAATATTTCACCGGGCAAAATATTTCAATTTTGCACAACACTGTTCCTCCCACTGGGATGAGCCCCACTGGACTGAACTGAAGTGACCTCAGTGAAGAGGTGTTTATATCTTTGATGGGGTCACCTGACTGAGCCCTTTTCTATTTACATGTCTGGTCATGCTGTTTCATGTCTGAACATGTTGTTTCAAAACTGGAGGGGTTGTTTCAGGGACTTCCTAGTTCAGTTAAAGGTACAGTGTATATCTCCGCAGATATTGACTCTCTGGCCCAGATATTCAAAAGGGTAGTGCATGGCACAACAGTGTTGCACCATGCGCAACCCACTGATATAACCTGGTGCAATATTCAAAAGGGAAAAGTGCACTGCACAAATCCTGATGTGCCGGAGCGCATCAGAAATGTATGCAGGTGCAGGTGGGGGGGGCTTGCCCATGCATACCCTGCACAGCCAGAAATTCAGCCTGGGATGTGCAGAGCCATGCATGTGCAACCCCTAACTGCGCCAGCACAAAGTTGATCCAAAATAAAAAGGAACAACTGATGGCAACCCACAGGTGAGCTGCCACACTGCTGGGTGCAACATAGCTGCCACCTGTGGGTGGCCATCTGAGCCCGGCTGCACCTGGCAGCCCCACCATGCCCGATCATGGGCATTTATAATAAATAAATGAATAATCCCTCCATTATCCCTGGTGGTCCAGTGGACCGCTGTCTGTCCGATTGCGGGCATTTGTAATAATAAATGAATAATCCCGCCAATATCCCTGGTGGTCCAGTGGACCGCTGTCTGCCCGATTGTGGGCATTTGTAATAGTAAATGAATAATCCCTCCAATATCCCTGGTGGTCCAATGGACCGCTGTCTGTCCGATCGCGGGCATTTGTAATAATAAATGAATAATCCCTCCAATATCCCTGGTGGTCCACTGGACCGCTGTCTACCCGATCCTGGGCATTTGTAATAAAAGTAGATCCCCAAAATCCCTGATGGTCCAGTGGATCTGCCCGCCTGATCGCAGGCTCAGTAATAAAATCAGATCCCCAAAATCCCTGGTGGTCAGTGGACCCCCCCACCCCACCGCCCTCTGAATCCCACCACCCGCTCTATTCCCGGTCAGTGGCGAGGCGGCAGCACCCCACCACCTGCCACCCACCGACCGCCAGCACCATCGGTAGGGCTGTATGCCCATTGGTCCGCAGCATGAGCCAATGGGCATATAGCTCATTCAATACTACACAATCCAGATATGTGAATGGGATCCCATTCATTTATCTGGAATGTATAGTCGTGTAAGCTACATGCTGCCCATTGGCTCACGCTGAGGACCAATGGGCATACAGCCCACCGGCGGTGTCAGTCAGTGGGCGGTGGGGCGGCAGGCAGGTGGGGTGCTTCCACCTGCCACTGACTGGGGAGAGTGGGGTGGTGGGATTCAGTGGGCATGTGGGGTGAGGGGTCCACTGGACCACCAGGGATTTTGGGGATCAGATATAATTACTGAGTCCGTGATCGGCAGGCAGGTCCACTGGACCACCAGGGATTTTGGGGATGTCATTTCATTACTGAGCCCGCGATTGGGCGGGCAGGTCCACTGGACCACCAGGGATATTGGAGGGATTATTCATTTATTATTACAAATGCCCATGATCAGGCAGAAAGTGGTCCACTGGACCACCAGGGATTTGTGTTTTCCATTTTTTTTTACTGCAGCCCGCGATCGGGCTGTGGAGCACATTGCCTGCTGCAGGGGGTGTCGGTCCCCGACGGCTGCTGCCTGGCAGGGTGCCAGGTGCAAGTCGTTGGGGATCGGCGCACCTGCATGCAAATGGGGCCATAATGACATGTAAATGGCCCCATGTGCACCTTGCATACATTATGGCCCCATTTGCATGTCAAGTTTTGAATATCGCGGTTGCTGTGCATAGCGCAATGGAACTTGCGCTAGCACATCCCCATGCTCCACTCTGGCCACGTGTGCTGGTGCAGTGCCACTGCACCATGCACACTGCAGGTGGCCAGGGTGTGATATTCAACGATGCTGTGCCATGTGCAGCTCAGTTGAATATCGCCCAGTCCACACCCCAGCGCAGCCAAGTTGCGCTGCGCCCAAGCTTGCGCCACAGCCTGGGGTAGTTTGAATATCTGGGCCTCTATATCTCTGATCCACAGTGACTAAACTTTTATAAAGTATACCAAATTCTCATACATAGAACCTTAGAGTAACAGGTTTAAGTATGAATTTATGAAAATACCTTAAGGATGTCTTACACTGTAACTGTATTAATCATGAAATTATTGTCGTTTTATATGACTTCTGAATCCTTTTTATTTAAAAAGGCTTTATTAACTGTATTTATTCCTATTTAAAATAGCCTTTATGTTTTTTTGTACACAAAATGCACTTATGCACTTTACACAGCACCTCTCCAGCTATTCGCTCATTACAAACCTCCACGTCACTAGGAACTTTCAAATCTATGCTTTACTCTCACCTCTCAGCCTCTAGCTCCTGTGACTGCCTTGACTAATGATTCTTCCCTCATGGCTGTTTTACTGTTTTCATCCTCCTCCTCCTCCTCTGCTCCTTTCTAGACAAAGGCATCTGAGTACCTCTAGCTACTCTAAGTCTGCTCCCCTCCCCATAGCTCCTCCTACCCTTCCCACCTTGACCATTCCTCCAATATTTTGTTTTTTTTCCTGTGAGGTACTGTATTATACTGGCTTATTGAAATCTTTATAATTTGCTGACCATTCTATGTAACATGTCTTGTTTGTTTGTACATTGATGACATGGAACCTTTGTAAAGAGCCATTGACTCAAAGGTAATAATTCCTATAACAATAAACTAAAACTACATTCCTAGAACAATAAACTATTTGGCATCATTCCAGGGACTAGATGGATGGAAATGGAAAAAGAATGAAAAAGAGAACTAGTAGGAAGTTTAGTAGGGATAATAAAGAGCTATGCTAGGTGGCTGACCTAGGGTAGGGAGGGAAGAAAAGCAGAGAAAAGCATTAACTGTTGCTAGGAAATAAGGAGATAGAAAAGTGTTTCATCAATCACAGCCGATGGTGTAGCCTAACTCCGACACATGTGTCTTAGCCCAGGGACAGAGAGCAAGCCACCCTTTAAGGGGGGTGTTATTTGTTCTGGCCATGGGGACCCCAAAATAGAGAAGGAAAAGAACTACAAAAGAACCCCAGAGCAAACGCCCTGAGGCATGGGTTATCCCGGTATGTGCAATTGTATTTTCTTTAAAATTTGGCTGTAAGGCCAATATCCTCCTGGATAACCCATGCTTCAGGGCATTTGCAGCAGGACTAGAAGGGAACACTCAGTAAAGGGGCTCACCCTGACTTTGCCTGGGAGGTCCACTATTGTGCTAACTATCTGGTCAAGAAGTCCACTGGAGTTGCAAGCCACAGCTGCAAACCACAAATCAGACTGAGACCCCAAAATTTAAATCTGATTTCAGTAACCTGGAAATGACTGTTTTCCACTAAGTAATCTGACCAGGTCGGCCCTCTTGGCCCATGGTAGAAGGCGTTATCCATTCTATAAATGTGCTGAGTGTTCCAACTCATATAAATGTGCTAAACAGCCCAAAAAATAAGAAAAATACTTAACTTCCAAACCTGGTGTGATTGACTGGTTACGTCTAGCCAACGTTCTAACTGCAACATGCAGGGCAGTCCCTGTGCACCTCAAAGGGTCTGAAATCATATGATTGTTTACTTGCTTTTAAGTTGAGTGCTATTTCTCCGTTAAGTCAAGCTGGACAATGTATAGCTGCAACTTCTACCAGGCCTGCAACCATAAAGGACTTTGGTAACTGGGTACCCAGGGCTAAGGTGTGGGATTGCGGGGTCTCAAACTTAGTCTGGGAACCTGGTACCAGTGGTGGGTAAAGAATGGTATGTGTTCCATCTGATTATTTTGAAGTTTAGATAGCCAGGGCCCTGGATGTACATGCTGGTACAAAGTGATTGCATCTCCTATATTTGTTAACAGGTATCTACCTTGCTGGAGGGTTTTCACCAGCACCAAACCCACATTAATCCACTGTAAATACATAAATATTAATAATCACTGCATAACCTCTATTTCTTGTGTTCCCCCATTCCTAATTCCTATGCCCCCCTAATAAATATTGTTATTGGTTTTGCAAATGTGTCACCATGAGCATATTATTAGAGAGAGAGTCATTGCAGAAATATCTGAGCTGTGGGGAAATGCTACTGGGTCATGTGTTGGGATGACTAATGGTTGTAGTGGGTGGTATGACGTCCCAGGGGGTTCTACCAGGTAACAGCTAGGCCACTTAAAGCTATACTCTGGGTGGAGGCACTATGCAAAGGTAAAAGCAAAGACAAGAACTAGTTTAAAGTAAGTTTGGGAACCCAGGCCCCTCAACCTTGGTCTGGCCATGTAAAGCAGGGGTAATAACTCTAGGAGTAGCGCAGCCTAGGGGTTACATAATGTTTCATGGCAAATGAAATACTCATTCAGGCATGAGTTTACCAGCACCTGAGCACCATATTGAAATCATGAATGCACTTCCTCACCTGGACGGTAGCCAATGTGTCAGGTTGCTCTTCATTAGATTTTATAAAATAAGAAATTTGCAGTCTATCAAAATGTAGTGCACACTATGCTTTTATTATCACATCGATGGCAACAGGCACCATTAAAACGCTACCAAAATAATCCCCAAAGGTGACAGTGTCCTTTAATGACACTAACCCAAGATACAATGTTTTAAGCATTGAATGAGTGTCAAGGACTACTTTTGCCACTCAAGGTCTTACCTTCACAGATCCTAACATCTGAGCAAAGCCTCTTCAACTAAATCTCCATTGCACTGGGATGAATTTCCTCCAGCGGGAGCCCTGTTTCCAAATCCAGGCAAACTCTATAACGGTGCTGAACTGAAGCCAATGCTGACAGGCCAGGAAAGATGTCTGTGGTGTTCCAATAATCCTCATTTTGAAACAGGAGAAAACTGACTGTACTATTAGCAAGTGATGATACAGGTAGGCAGGGGCTACAAGGAGTCCATTCTGACCATTCACTGAGTGTCACAGTGCCTAGGAAAACAGAGGGGCACAGCAGACATGACTCACTACACCAGTTACACACCCATCAAGGAAATTCAATAGCAGGATAATGACAGGTTTATTATGTAAGCACATTTCAATGTTTAACTGGAAAAAATGAGCAGAAAACTTCTTATGTCCACAGGAAAAGTGGATGGGGAAAATTTTAAACATTTTGAAACAGCAGTAGAAGGTGGACCAAACAGATCTACCTTTTGTGGACACAAAAGGCCTACTGTGTGAGTTACATGACTCTGAAGGCAGGCTATTCTCTCACAGTAAGCAATAAAATGCTTAATAAAACTGTTCAGCAGTCAGCTAATTCTTAAACTCATAAATAGTTTACAGTGTGGGTTACATGACTCTGAAGGCAGGCTATTCTCTCACAAAATAATAAGTAAGTAAGCAAAAGCTGATTTGTTAAGCACCCAATACTAGAGGCTCTGGACCCTGCACAGGCAGGCAAGGGAAATAAATAATATACAACATTACAAAATAACAGCAATCAAGGGCACCAACAAAGAAAATACAATTCTTAATAAAACTGTTCAGTAGTAGGTTAATTCTTAAACTCGTAAATAGTTTGCAAAAGCTTCTCTAAACAGATGTGCCCTCAGACCCCACTTAAAAGATTTCACCAATGGGGCCTCACTGAAGGATCTTGTAAGCAAATTCTATAGTGCCAGGCCTGTGACCACAAACAAACAATCTCTAGAGGTCATCAGCTGGGTCCTAGGAACCACTAGGAGGCCTTCGATGGTGGAGTGGAGTGAGCGCCCAAGGTGGAGAAGAGTCAGGAGGTCACTCAGATAGCCAGGAGCCTGAGCTGTATAGGGCCTTATAGGTGAACAAGTCTACCTTGAAGATAATTCTTCATCTCACGGCAGCCAGTGCAGGATCTGGGTCACGCAAGACCTTGAAGGCCCATCAGCAACATGGCCACTGTGTTCTGCACTAGCTGTAGGCAATGGAAAATCCCTCCACTGACCTTGAGGTATAGAGCACTAAAGTAGTTGAGCCTGATCTTACAAAGGCATGAACTAGTGAGGGCAGGTCACCAGGAAGAATTAAGGCTTTGATCTGGGTGACATTCCTTGGGTGGTAAAAACACTCCAGGCAATGGATGACACCTGAAACTAAAGTGTCAACCCATCGTCAAGGATGACACCAGATTCTTCACCTTAGTAGAAGCCACCAAAGGGGTAGGGCTAAGGAACAACCTTGTTCCCACCCCGCAGCACCTACATCAGCAACCAGGCTCCACTGCTAACACCTCCATCTTATTGGGGTTCAGTCTTAGCCAGCTAGAGGATATCCAGTCTTGGATCTCAGCCAGACATTTATTTAGCACCTTCACAGTGTCACCCATCCAAGGAGCAAATGACATATACAGTTGGGTGTCATTTGCATAAAAGTGAAACCAAACTATACTGCCTAATGATCTTACCCTGGGGAAGCATGTACACTGCAAACAACATAGGCAACAGGACTGAGCACTGGGGAACTCAACAGGGCAGAGGCTTTGAGCGTGAGGAGAAATTCCCCATTACTGCCTTCTGTGTCTTGCCTATGAGAAAGGACTCAAACCAATTGATGACAGTGCCAGTGAGTCCACAGAGCTCCCTTAGGTGATCCAGCAACATTACATGGTCCAGAGTGTTAAATGCTGAGGAGAGATAGAGGAGAACGAGTATTGATCACACCCATCTCTCTCTCTCTCTCTCTCTCTCTCCCTAAGGAGATCGTTTTGCACCCTGACTAATGCCATATTGATGCTATGCTTGGAGCTAAACCCAGACTGGGATGGCTCATAGATGTCATAGACTGCATGGAGTGCTTCGAGCTGCACAGCCACTACCTTCTCAACAACCGTACCCAGAAAAGGAGGCTGGAGATCGGTCAATAATTCTCTAAGAATCAGGGCCAAGAGATGGTTTCTTTAGTAGGCCTCATTAGCACCTCATTCAGGGCACTTGGGGAAAAATCCTTCTGAAAGCAAACACTGGACAATCTCAACAAACACTGAAACAACAGACTCAAAACATCCCATTAAGAGATGAGTCGGCCTGATCCAGTTCACAGTTAGTGGGCCACAGCTTTGAAATCATCATGCAAACCGCTGTCACCCCTACAGATCAGAAATCACTCCAGACATAGGAGTGCCTCTGAAAATGAATGTTTCACCGCTGCTGGGCCACAGCCACCCTGCTGGAGAGATCCCAGTCCTGATGGAGGATACTGTGTCAGAGAAGAACAGAGCTAACTCCTCGCATTGAATGACAGAAATTGCTCTTTTAGGCTCCAGACAGGCAGAATTAAGTAGCCTATCTACAGACCAAAAAAGCTGATCTGGTCTGTTCCTCCCTGTAGCCAACTCCCTGGACAGGAATACTGCCTTCTTATTGTACATTGCTCATTGATATTCACCGTAATGAATTCTAAAAGCCAGTCTGTCCTCCTTGGACTGAGATCTCTGTCAACAACACTCCAACCTCCAATTCCTGGTCTTCATCTCCTTGAGAGCCCCATAAAACCACAGGGATCTCAAGCAAAAAGACCTGGGTCATATACAGACAAATGCGACAGTTGAGTGCCCTGGAGACAGCACTATTTTAAGCTGCCACCACCTCAAATGGACCTATTGCACAAGCAGCACTCACACCAGAAAGGTGAAGAAAAATATGCAAACAAAAATCAGAACTAACTGAACACAGCCCCAGGCCTATGCATGGACTTCTTGTGTATGTGTATGCATGTGTGTGTGTGGGGTGAGGGTTGTACATGGTCTAACCATCCAGCTCTTTGTCACCAAAAGATGTCCTCCCTTGAGGCAGCTTGTCGTGACTGAGATGTCTGAGAAAGATATTTACGTGGGGCACAGCTATAGAGAACCCTTTCAAATACAGATATGGTAGCAGGTACAATAGGTTTATATCTCTGGAGGACAATTGTACTTTATGTATATTGAGTGACTGCCTGATTGATTGAATGTTGTATTTACTAAAGTGTTTGATTAGGAGAGCACACTGAGCCAAGGTTCATTTCCAGAGGAAAGGTTTGCAATACAAACAATGAAAATAGAAGAACATATGAGAAATAAATACAAAGAAACTGCACAATGTAAATTATATCACACACTGGTAAAGGATATAAGCTCAGCAACACGGAATAACAACAATAATGGACTTACCAGCACATGTAGTAGGACATATAAAAATAAGCATGTGGTCATAGAAAATACTAAGAAGCACTATACTTTGTAAACAGTACATTGCAGTTGTGTGGGTAATAGTACAGTATTCTAGGTTACCAGCAAATACAGGGTTAACAGCAGGTGAGGAAACATATTAGGCTGATGAAATTGCACATTGCGCAAAAACAGTGAGAACAAAGCCATCTGTCAAAAAAGAGAATAAAAGAGAACAAACAGACACTGAGGCATAGGTACAAGCATGTGTGAGTCTGACACAGAAAATCAGCATCAGGAAAATTGGATGAGGAGGACTGAGAGGCTAACTACAGAAACAGACATGAGTAATGTGGTCATGGAAACAGAATTTCAAGACCATCATGTATAAAGAAAATTGAAGAGAGGATCAGATGGAGGCAGCTAGGTTCCACCGAGGAGGAGGAGAAGGCTCTAGGGGTGGTTGTAAGGGGAAAGATTAACAATACAGAGCAGTGTAGTAGGGTGGCAGTGAAAACCAACAAGATGCTGGGTTGTATTGCAAGAGGGATCTCCTCCAGGAGCAGGGAGAAAATCCTGCCTCTCTACAGGGCACTGGTCATGCCACACCTGGAGAACTGTGTGTAGTTCTGTTGCCCATATCTGAAGAAGGATGTGAAATTACTGGAAGAGGTACAACGCAGGGCAACAAGGATGATCCAGGGATTGGAGGACAGACCATATGAGGAGAGGCTGAGATAGCTGAACATGTACTTTGGAGGAGAGAAGGGACTGGGGGATATGATTGAGACCTTAAGTATGTAAAGGGATAAACAAGCAGGCACTGAGGGATACTCAGGCTGGGGAGGGACACAAGAGGGCATAGCTTTAGATAGAGAGAGAAGATTTAGGATGGAAATGAGGAGACACTTTTTCATGGAGAGTGTCATGGCAGAATGGAATGCTCTACTTGAGGAAGTGGTATCCTGTAAAACAGTGGGCATTTTCAAAAGGGGATGGGACAAGGTGAGAGGGAGTAATTGGGAAGGGGATGGAGTCAGAGTAGCTGCAAGGTGATGGTGCTAGCTGCACACTCGAGCAGACTTGATAGACTTGATAGACCTATTTCTGATGGCAAATTCGTATGTTCATATCTTCATATGACTGTATTTTGGAAAAAAAAAACTGACCAGAAAAAATTTTAGAAGGTGGAAGAGAGAAGGAAAGAAAGCCATGGCCAAGTGTCTCAGAGTGTAAACGGAGGGGAAAGAACAGTGGATAATTAAGGTAATAGGAAAGGGTGCCGAATAAGAATTTGGCAATGAGGTATATACACAGTGTGGAAGACAGCAATCTTCAAGGAGGGAAGGAGAGAGGTGGAAGAAAGTTATGATGGGAATGGAATGGACTGGCAGCCAAGATCAAATTGCAAAACAGTTGAACACAAGGTCTAGTTTGGCTAAGGTGGATCTAAAGGCTGTCCAGTACACCACAACCTCATAGTCAAATGCTGGGAGGATCACTTTTACAATGCCCTTATGACACATGGGGTGGGAAATACAAGATCTGTTCCAGTATAATATAACCAGCATAGGAGTTAGTTTTTTGTGGATAGTGTCCACATTATATTAAAAGTCAGAATGTGTCCAGCTGGACTTGCAGATATTTAAAGGAATCAACTTATTCCAGTGGTGCTCCACCAAGGTTCATGAAGACCACAGTGGGCTGGAGTTTGACCAATCATTGTCTGGTTCTCATGGATAACACTTTATTGGTGTTAAGAGAGAGAACTGCTTGGCAAAGTATGACAGGGTCAGGACTGTGTCCCATTTTTATATGGCAAAATAAAATTACTAAAAACCTACACTCTTCTATCCTGTCCTTTCTATAGTTTCAAAAAATTAATGTGCAACCATATTCTCATGGGACCTACTGTAGGACATAGCCCTCCAGTGTTCATCTGATGCTCCCAAACACCTTGCTCCTTTTCCTGTTCTTCCTGGTCTTCTTTTATGCCAGCTGTGTTTTTCTGTCTTTTTTTTGCCTTTCTCCTTTGCCACAGTACATGGTGAACCCCTATGAAACTTGACTTACAGACACTATAATCGCAAATTTAGGAGTTTGTTGAAAGAATAAATTAACACAGAAGGCAGTGAGTGGTTAGTTTTTTAAGCCTGAGTTAGAGTTGTTTTTCTTACTTGTCTGTTATCCAAAGAGACTCAGGATAGACAGCTAACTGAATGTGGTGTGCTGAGAACAAAACATCTTGGGGGTCAGAATATATATATATGTATATATATATATATATATATATATATATATATAGACCTAGGATGAGTGAAAAAGGAGGCTCTGCATACACTCTGCACTCTCAGAGGAGAAAGGGTAGGCTGCCTAAGAAGCTGAGAACAAGAAAGACCTAACCTAGTCAAACAGGTTAACCAGAAGCTGTACGGTATTTCTTCATACTGCTCAGAAAAGGGCAGCTGCAGTTTTGATACCAGCAAGAATTTTCAGAGCAGATATAGAGTGCAAAAGAGTTTACTGGATCTATTATTTGTAACTGAAACAAACTAGCTACCAAATCCATTTTCTGAATCTATTTTTCATTCTAATGCCATCTGACAGTTTATATTTTTTTTGATTGTTTAATAAAACAATACTATTCATGTCTTGTACATTTTCCCATAGTCTCTCTCTGTACATGGGTTGAGAGGAAGGCTGCGAAGCAGAAAGAGCAAATGTGGAGAAGAAGGTTTTGAAAGCAGACTATATCCCTATGAGGTCTAAGGTAGAGGAGGCACCTAGGTACCAGGGAACTGCAAAATGAGGAAAAAAATCGATGATCCTTACCTTCACAAGTCTCATTGGTACACTGCAACACTCCATCTTGACACACACTGTAAACAGAATCAGAAGGACAGTGTAAGTGCATATGTTTAAAGGAGTGCAGCTTATTTTGAATGACTTTAGTGATTCCAATGATTCAGCAATCATAGCTGCAGGGCCTCTTATTCTGCATATGGGCACTGCTTGGAGTGGCAACATTAAACAGCAGCTTTCTAGTTTAAAGGCCAATAATCAGTATTACATTGCCTTTTTATGTTGGCTTGCACGCACGCGCAAGCAACATCTTGTGGTGGTAGCAGAAATGCAGAGGTATATCAGTGTTGGCGAATGCAGGGGATGCTTTAGTGGGTGTGTCCCTCAGCCCCCAATAAGTGAGCATGCTGCCGATGACAGCAGTTTCAAAGAGAGCCATGGAGATGAAACAAATGTGCCACTGCAATCAGAGACAGGCTCGTCATTGCAGTGGCAGATGCCACACCTCCATTACGTGCCTTTCCTGGTGAAATATTTCAGTAAAATATGGATCCTGCCATCCACCACACAATCCACAGAAAGTAGACATCAGGGTGCCCAATCCCTGTGTCAGCATGTTCGCAGCTCCTGCCGCCTGGCACAACACAATCTCCCACTGCTACAGCCCTCCCCACTCCCTCCTGTCCCCGACAGACAACAAAACCCTCCCATAACCTCCCACTGCTGCCCTCCTGCTTCCCCATCCCCCCACAGAAATGTAACACACTGGGACCCCACCCCAGTGTGCCTAGTGTTTTTTTTCTTAACCAGTAAATGAAGAAACCTTTCTCAACATTTTTTTTAATTTTTTCTGCAAACAAGAAAACGGTTCACCAATGTCTCCCCATCCCCTCCCTCTGTGCACCCACCTTCCTGCACTCTGCCTCACCCATACTTACCCTCCAGAGCTGGGGAGCCACAATCTTATATAGATACATAGATGTTGTCAGTAGATAAGGGCCTTGTGGCCTATCCAGTCTGCCCTATCCCTCTTTCTAATGCTTAAGGTACCCTAGATGCTACAAGCCCCCACTTTAACTCCTTGCTTGATAATTCCCATGTGCCTATCCCACACATACTTGAATCCATGAACTGTGGCCACCCCCACCACTTCCTGGGGGAGACTGTTCCATCTCTCCACCACCCTTTTAGTGAAGTAGAATTTCCTCAAGTTCCCTCTGTTTTCCACCTTTAGTCTCATGCTGTGCCCCTTGTTCTGTTATTTCATTTCATGTGAAAGATGCTCCCCTCTGGTACCGTGTTGATCCCCTTTAGATATCTGAAGGTCTCTATCATGCCTCCCCTCTCTCCCTTCCTCCAGGGAGTACATATTTAGAGCTCAGAGTCTCTCCTCATACAACTTTTGCTGTATCCCCAACACCATTTTGTCACTCTCCTCTGTACCATCTCCCACCTGTCTGACTTTTTGGAGATGGGGTCTCCAGAGTTGAACACAGTACTCCAGATGTGGCCTTACTAGGGAGTTGTACAATGGTACAACCATTTCCCTCCTTCTACTTGTTTTACCCCTCCCTCTGCACCCTAGCATTCTGTTAGCCTTTCCAACTGCTTCACAACACTGTTTAGCCACTTTGAGGTTGACTTCTGACTACCCCTAGATTCCTTTCCTCTGTGATGGCCTCCAGTGTTCCCCCGTCTAGTTCATACTCAGCCCTAGGATTCCCTCTCCCTAGGTGCATAATCTTGCACATTTTTGCATTGAATCCCAATTGCCATTCCTTGGACCAGTTTTCTAGCTTCTTCAGATCCCACTTCATTTTTTCTATACCTTCCTGTGTATCTACCCTGTTACGTAGCTTTCTATCATCTGTGAACAGGCTAACCCTCCCTTCTAGACTCTCTGCAATATCACTTATGAAGATATTGAAGAGCACTAGTCATAGCACTGATCTCTAGGGTATGCCGCTTGTCACCCATCCCTCCTGTGAGCTAACCCCATTTACTACCACTCTTTGTGTTCTGTTACTCAACCAGTTTCTAACCCACGTGACCACCTCTGTCCCCACCCCCATATTTGCCAGCTTGTGGATTAGTCTCCTGTGTGGGACAGTATTGAGGCCTTCTGAAGTCCAGATAGACCACATCTACCACTTTGCCCTGGTCTATTTCTTTGCCACCCACTTGAAGAAATCAATCAGTTGGTTTGGTATGACCTCCTGCAGTGAATCTATGTTGCCTTGGGTCCAGCAGCCCCTTGTTTCTAGGTGATCCACCAGCCTTCCTTAAGTAGGGTTTCCATCATTTTACCTACTATCAGGTCAAACTGACTGCAGTAGTTTTCTGCCTCCTTCTTGCTACCACTTTTGTGCAAGGGTACCAGTGATTCACTGAACAGCTTAGCCAGAGGTTTAGCCAGTTCCTCCTGGAGCTCTTTTAGATCCTAGGGTGTATTCCATCGGGCCCCATAGCTGTATCCACCCTAAACTGTTCTAGTGCTCTTTTACTCTGTCCTCTGAAAAAGGTCTAATGTCCACCCCTTCTCCCTGTTTGCCCTTCTCCATTAATGGGGGACCTTCTCCATTGTCTTCTTCCATGAATATGGAGCAGAAGTATTTGTTGAGGATGGTCGCCTTGTCAATGTCTTTCTCCACTACCCTGCTTCCCTCTTCCCTAAGTCTCACAATCCCTCACACTGTCTTCCTTATCTTGTTAATATATATAAAGAATGCCTTCCCTCCTTCCTTCACTGATTTAGTTAGCTTTTCCTCTGTTTCAACCTTTGCTGCCCTTACTGCCTTATTCACTTTCTTTCATTTTTCCAAGTATTCTTGCCTGTCCTCCATACCTTCTGTTGCCTTGTACCTCAGAAATTCCATCTTTTTTCCCTCTTACTAGCTCTGCTACTCCCCTCTAGATTCACAGTGGTTTCCTTTTTTTCTTTTGTTCTTGCTACAGGGCCTGGCACAATGGTTAGCTACCAAGTGCAGGGCTTCCCTTATCTTATCCCACTGTTCCACTATTCCCCTTATGTCACTGTATCCCTGCATAGCCTTCCTGAATTCGTCCCTCATCTTACCAAAGTCTGTCCTCCTGAAATCCAGGATCCTAGTTCTTGTGTGGCAAGCCTTCTGTGATGCCCTTATGGTGAACCCCACAGCTTGATGATCACTAGTCCCTAGGGTCTCCCCCACTGTGACTTCCTTTATCCCATCCCCATTGCTTAGGAAAAGATCCAGAATTGCATTATCCCTCGTAGGCTCCATCACTAGCTGTGTGAGACCTGCCCCTTGCAGGTATTGCAGAAATCCCTTACTCCTAGCTGAGGCTGCTGCCGGGACACTCCAGTCCACATTTGGCAAGTTGAAGTCACCCATCAGCAGCAATTCACCCTTTGTTGCCATGTTCTCTATAGTCTCCAGCAGTTCTCTGTCTACATCCTCTGCCTGCCCTGGGGACCTGTATATCACTCCTGTTCTAAGTACTGTTCCCTCCACACTTCCAGGTTTACCACAGTGTCTCTGCTTTTCCAACCTTGTCTTGTGGGATTGTCGCTTTTATCCCTTCCCTGATGTACAATGCCATCCCTCCCCCCTTCTTGCCTTCCCTGTCCCGTCTGTGCAGCATGTACCCTTGAATGGCTAGCTCCAAGGCATGGTTGCTGTTGCATCATGTCTCTGTGACTGCCATAATGTCCAGGTCCTCCGAGGCCATTAATGCCACAAGACTCGGGATTTTGTTACCCATATTGTGGGCATTGACGCACATAGCCTTCCAATCACAGCCTCCCCCCTCTGCTATAACTCCAGCACCATCCCCCTTATGCAGTGTCTGCCCCTCCTGTACTTTACATGAGGTCCCTCCTTTTTTACCTGTGGCCACTCCTTGCTCATGGGCATGCCTGTTTCCTTTAGTCTGATGCTGAGGGATTCTCTTCCATTCACTGATCCCCTTACCTTCACATCTTTCTGCTGCATCCTCATTTAGGTCTTCTTCTGTGCTGGAGACCTCCAGTTTAAACCCTCCACAAAGACCTCCAACCTCTGCCTTAGTACTCCCACCTTCTCTGATGAGATGCAGACCATCATGCTTGAAGCGCTTCCTGTCCCAGAAGATCCTCCAATCTCCAGTGTAGTGCATCTCATTGTCTGCACACCAACCCTGGAGCCACCGGTTGAATTCCTGATCTCTTTGTTCCTGATCTTGTCCTCACTTCTGCCCTTCCTCCAAACTGGCAATACCTCCGAGAAGGCTAGATGTGTTGTGTACTCCTTTAGGCTCTCTGCTAGGGTCTTCATGTCTGTCTTGGCTTCCTACACAGTTCTGTTTGCTATGCCATTTGTCTCAAGGTGGACAATGATCACCACAAAATCCTGATCTCTTCTCATCAGCTGTCCTGCTCTGTCCTTTATTCTCCTTGCAGATGCTCCTGGCATGCATTTCATCATGGTTTCAGCTCCCTTTGCACTGATGGACTGTGCCTCCACTCTTCGGAACATAGAATCCTCCTGTTGCTCTGTATATTTTTCTTCTCCTTTCTTGTACCTCCTTCCTGCTGTCTTGAATCAGGTTTGTCCTGCTAAAGTCTACCTTCTTCCCCACCTGGTTTCTGTCCCCTGGCTGGGGGAGCAAAACAATTTTGCATGTGGATAGCATGTGGCTGGCAGTGGACCATCTTAGCTCTAGGTGCCCCACTGCCCCCTCCCACAACTTTCCATCACCCAAGACCCATGGGCCTTCGAGGGAGTGCATGGGTAAGGGGGGGTTGTGGACATCCCTAATCCAGTCTCCTCTGCAGCCTCACGATCTCTTCTCTTGTCTGCCATAGCTCCCTCCATAGTTCCTCAACTGTCCTGCAGAAGGGGCACCCCATTTTCCAGAGTGTCAGCCTTGCTACCAGCCCTCCACAGCTCTGGTAGATCTGGAAGTCTATGTCTGTTTTCCTCCTGACCTGTAGGTGTCACTGTTTCTTTCTCAATTTACTGTGTCTTCTCTGCCCTCTCTTCCTGTTCTCACTGGATTGTTCCTTTCAGAGCCCTGCAGGAAGTTCCCTTGGGCTTCTATACATGTAGAAAGACCCTGGGTGGTTGGAAGAGGGGGTGGAAGGGTGGGTTGTACTGTTACCACCCTAAGCAATTTGCAGTAAAGTGATGGGGAAGGGGGAGATTTAGCTGATTTCCCTTTTCCTCTCTAAAATGAGGTACTCTTGAAAGTAAATGCTAGCTCCTTTTCAGTTGCTAGCTGTTGTTTCTAAAAGCTGAAGCAGAAGTAAATATTAGGTCCTTTCAGCTGCTAGCTGCTGCTTCTAAAAGCTGAAGGAGCGCCTCCACTCTTCAAAGCCGAACTGTGATGTGAAGAAATGACGGTAAGCTTTATACTGGGAAGCAATGGGGGGTTTTCAACTTAGGTTGATGTGTCAGCCATTTTGTGGAATTTTGGTGCAAAATTTTTAACATGAGATTCTTGGGACCCCACCTTGTGAACATGTCACTGTCATTTCATTTCTTGGTCCTGAAAGGTAATTTCATGGTTGCTGTGTGTAATCAACTTTTGGGACCAAGTAACAAAATGGAACTGCCACTGTTCATGAGGATGGGGAGCTAAAAGCCCATGTTGCAAATCTGGTGGAAAATTCCAAAAATGACTGCGTTACAGCGTGCGTTATTGCAGCTTCTATGCATGCTTCATTAACTTCACCAATTTTTAATATTTTCACTCCAGATTTTAACATTGCAATTTCTCATACCTCATTATGAACAGTATAGCTGTCATTTTCACATCTTGCCCGAAACATGTTTTCGCATCTATGGCTCACAATTGTTAAGTGTTGCTGTGCAAAATCAACTTTCAGGAAAGATTAACAAAATCACAAAGCCACTGCTCATGAAGAGAGGTCCCAAAATGTCCATGTTGAAAATTTGGTGAAAAATTCAAAAAGTGACTCGTTACGGGTATGCTGTGCAGTTTCTACACATGCTTGTAAGTTCACGCATTTTTTATATTTTCTCTCCAGATTTTCAACATTGCCATTTTTCACACCTCCTCATGAACAGTACAGCTGTCATTTTTGCATCCTGCCTGAAATGTGTTTCTGCACCTGTGGCTCTGAATGGCGCAGCTGCAGTGCAAAATCACCTTGCAGGATTCAAAAAGAAAATGATAGTGCCACTGTTCATGAGGTGGGGTCCCAAAAAGCCCATGTTGAAAATTTGGAGTGAAAATACCAACAAATGCCCAGGGCATTAAGGTTTCCAACCATACACCCACCCTGTATAGACTGACAGGCATTGGGGCATAACTTGAGTTCATCGGCTGTAATGTTTGCAGCATTCTACCCACCCCAACCCTAGCCACTGACAGGCATCAAGGTGTTGGGGTCTATCACCCTAACATTCACCCCATTCTCTTATACTGCACCCATCTCAGCTTATTTTCTTATGGAATGGAGTGAGCATCAGGGCCAAAGACCCCAAAGCACACTCGACACCTATCGGTGTCTTCAGGAGGAGGGTGAGTGGAATGATGTGTAGCGCGTTATGAATCGCGATGCCAAAACCACACTCCCAACACCTCTCAGTCTCTGTGGGGGGCCAGTAAGCCAACATTCGGCATTGACAAATGCTTGTTTAAACTATAATGAAGGCAACATAAAACTTATTAAAGATACTCTAACTGACTAAGGAACCCCAGGTCCAACCATGTGAGCATATTGCTCAGTGGTTAGAGCACCAGGATGGTATTCCAGAGGCCTGTGTTCAATTCCCAGTAGGTCACATTATTTCTCTCTCACAACAGTTTGTGAGTTAAATTGCTTAGCTATGGCTAATACTGCACTGAAACACATCTAATTGTCATCTAGCTAACTAGTATGATTTATAAAATATTTATACGGCAATGAACTGTGGCTTTTGGGGTACAAGAACATCATGTCACAGCAGACAGACCCATCTCCCAGAAGAGTGTCATATTACACATTCTGAGGCTGAGAAAACTGGGAACTGGACCAATTTAAAGACTTAAGAGACAGCATTAAAACACTTCTGTAAATATATTATAGATCATCTGATTTATATTTATATTTCTATGAAAGGGAAAGTTGACATGCTCACAGTTATTGGCAATATATCATACCCAATTTGTTAAACATATCTCATATAGATGTCTATCAATATTAATATTTTGTGGCATGAAAATCCTTCTTTTAGAGGTGGTGGTCCTGTTATTGTGTTTACATTAAATTTTGAGAATCAAATTGAAAGAATTAATAATAATTTCTGGTAACAAAGTCATGGGGCCCAGTTTTCAAAACATCAAGAATGACACAAGGGGTCCAATTCCAAGTCACATGGCACAACTTGCGGGTGTATGCAAGTTGTGCCATGCGCCACTACGCCAGGGACCCTGGGTCTATTCTAAGACAGGCAGGTTCCCGGCACCACAACCCATGTGACTTGCTATAGCCGCTAGGGTTGTGCCATGGGAATGGTGCAGTGGACCTGACGCCACAAGTCGAAGTCACATTCAACTGCTCTCCAGAGCCTACCATCTCTGTAACACTTCCGCAATCCCTTGGGAGCCTTGGGGCTGGCTGGTGTACAGGTGCATGGGGGACATGGCAAAAAATGGATCCAGGGTGGCTCCACTGGGGTGGGGGCACCACTGTGCTGGGGGGTATGTGCGGCAGGGCAATGTGCCATATGCAGAGCTGTGGGGCATCCATTGTTTGCCAAGATGGATGCCCCTTAGACCAGCTAAGTGCTGGTCTAACCTGGCAGCCCATATTCAGACTCATAATTGCGTAAGTGGGTTACGGCAGCCACCCTTTCAGAATAGGGCACAGGTGCTGCTGTAACCCACCATTGCACCATGCAGCAGTAGGTTGCAGGCATAGTGGGTGGTGTGGCCCACCTTGGCACAACCCACATGCGGCAGCACGGTGCAGGCCATCTCTAATAGCAACTAGGTAACACATGGTGCAAGATGCAATTTGCACCATAGGGTTTGGCATAAATCACCTTGCGCCATGGGTAGGCAACTTGGAATTAGGCCCAAGGTGCTTTTGTCAAAGAGAATGACACAAGGGACACACTGTGCTGCACCTCAGTCATTCCCAATTACTTTATGGGCATATGATGTAGGAGTGTGCACCAAAGTGGCTTGATCTATGGTTGTGCACCCACCCAGGTGTGCCAAGGTGAAAATGGGCTTATGCTAGGACCTGCTGCACCCTCCCTAACATGGTATTTTTGAAGCAATCAGGTCCCTCTGTATTTAGACGAGGGCAAGACTGGTCTAACAACCAGTGGGCCACCCACCCATAGTGTCTCTGCCGATGGTTCCCCAGTTGCATCCCTCCCCAACACAACATGCTGAAAAAAGTCGATACCCACAGTCACAGTACAGTACCAATTAGGGCTGTGTGTCACATGTTACAGTGCAACACCTTGGTGTCCCTTCACAGGTAGGTGACACTGTACATGGCATATTCCACTGTGACGTGCCACCTGCAGTTGTCCTTGCAATGTCCACAGTGCCACTGGACTGTGCAATAGATAGCATAGGAGTCACAGCTTCATACCTGGGATGTTATCCTGCCCACCTTGTCTGGCATGTGCTAGGCTATCACTGTGACACCTTCCAGGGGGTTGTGGCAGCCATGGGCCTGGGGTTCCCTTGAGGCACTGCCACTGGGTTGCACAACAGCCCCCATCAAACTCCTCCCATGCACCATTTTTTGGAACGGGAGTGGTTGCCACTGCATCTGCAACTTTGGTGCTGGGACCCCTCCTTTTGTAAAATTGTGTGCAGGGTCCCGGCACAACAAACTCTGTTGGAAGCTGCTGTTTGATGCAGCATATGCCGGTTTAGGAAGCCCTTGAAAATCAGGCCCATGATCTCTTATCTACTGGCATACATGCATCTCATATTCTAGAATATTAGGTATTTTGAGACTGTGAAGGGGCTGGACATCCCTTTGCAGGCTACATTTTAAGGAATATGGGCAATATACATGCCAGACTTAATGATATGGGTTTTGTGACATCATACTGTAAGGTATGTCTGCCTTCCATGGTAATATCTGGGTTCACATCTAACACTCGATGATCACAGCCAGGTCAACAACTTTCACACGATTGTATACATAGCAGATAACACATGGCAGGGTTTATGCTGTAATAACCACATGTGGGGGGTTGTTTCTGTCACATGAATGCTTCCATCTACTGAGAAGATACTGCTGATACAGCAAAATTGCACACCCTGGAGTTTATCATGCTTATAAAATGGGAAAAAAAAAGTTGCCAAAAATTCAAAAGAAAAAATATTGTTAATGACCAGTGTGGTTCAAGGTGTTAATCTTTAAAATTTAAGCACTTAACATTCATTTTTAAAACTCTTAACAGACAGGACTCATACTACAACTCATAATACAGCTCCCTCCCAGACACCATCACTAACCTCCCCAAAATAGATGCTTTTAAACTCGCCCTCAGGAAACACCTGCTTACCGTGCAGCACTGAAGCTGTGCATAACCAGTCCAGGGCTCCTTTTTGCACACAAGCCCCCTTTACTGGCCTGCACCTCATTTCATTCTACCTGACAAATGCCCAATGGGCTGCAACTTCACCCCTTCACCCCTCTCCCAACCACAAATCCCTGGTTGCACTCTTTACCAATTAGCTAGGTCATTGTATAGGTCAGTGCTATTTCCACCTGTAATAACTGCTGTAACAAACTGGTCCTCAGGCATATAGCTCTCCCTGGCCTAGTCCATAACTGTGTAATAAAAATCCTAGCCTGTACTCATTTATTGTAAAGTGCCACATGATGATGTACCTGTGCAAATCTTATTATACCCACCTGCTAGTACTTTGAATCCCATGTAACTTTGTAACTATGTACTAAATCTCTTGTAATGCTGTAACTATGTGCCTGCCTGTTAATTCATGTACCTGTCTATGGATTTTGTCATACTTGAAGATGAGCTTTGGAAATGAGTCTTTGACTCAAAGGGTTGTAATTCTGACAATATCAATAAATAAATAAAAATAAATAAATAACTTTTGATTTCTGTGGGGGGCTGGGTGGTTGAAGTGGATCATCGTACAGTTGCTCCGGTCTTTCCTACCAGGGAGGGTGCAGTAACCCACTCAAGGGAGTGCAGTAAGACATACGTTATCACACTTCCCAGGTGGCTGAGAGCACTTGGCTGTGTCTTATGCTTCTAACCCACCTAGGGCATGGAGTAATATCCAAACACCCTGTTATGGATTATTGTTTACTTTTATAAAATACTTTAAGCTTCGGGAAGGTGCTATATAAAATAATGGCCTACTTACTACCACTAATATTGCAGAAAGCCACTACCTACGTTCCATAGGGACAGACTTCATTATGATACCCAGGCCTAGTTGTCTGGGGATAGGTCATTTGAGATGGCTATCCCTTTGTTATGGAACACACTCCATAGACATCACAGACAACTTTGGTCATGAACAGTTTTTTTTCAATGTTCTTTAGTGCCCGTTCACTGGTGGGGGGGATGTACCCTCTCATCAGCACCTGGACCCGACCTCCCGGCATCCCCCCATGCCACCCAGTCTGGGTGTCCTGTAGTTTTCTCCTTACAGTGAGGCTCCCTGAAGGGAGAGACTGAGATACACCAGAAGCCCTGGTTGAGGCTTACACCTGCAACATCATTTGGGAGGTAGTTTAGGGGTATCAAGGTGCTCTGTGTCCAGGGGGGTTTCTCCTTGGGTTCCCCAGGAGGTGCAGACATTCACTGATGTCAGTGCGGGCCAGGCATGCTTCTGCACCCAGCCCATAGATGTTCACCAAACCTCCAATCACTGTTTAGTCGTCCAGCTGTTGCACTCTCAGTCTCCACAGGGTGTCACTTGTATGCTGGGAAATCACAGCCCCCAGAGGAGGAGAGCTGTCCATGGGACAGTCATCCAGTCTCCCCCTGGCTGACCCTCTGATGCACCATACTCACTTCCAAATACAGGTCATCAGCACCATGGGCAGTAGCGGTGCCACTGAGAAAATGGGCCAGTCCCTGGTCATCAACATTGTTGGTGGAAAGGCTTGAAAGCCAACTTAAAGTTAATTTTAAATTTGTTTTAATGTGGAGTAAGAAGATTTCCTGATGTCCTTTATTTACTAGATTTTCCATTTGATGTTATCTGTATTAAAACTAGAAACAAATGTGTTTATTCTTAAACAAAACATCAATACCTTCAAACCATTTCCAAATATTATTTTAATAATAGTTTATAATGCAAGAAACTATATTTCAAAAGCTCTATCTTTTGAACTGTTTGTCTCAGAAATTTAAGTTCCTTTACCATTGAAAGCTTGGAGTCTGATCAACTGGACTAGATCATAACATATACAATAATGTATGGGAAAGTGTACTTAATGAGAAATTAATGGTTGCCCGAGGAGGGATGCTACATAAACCCCGAGGGCGAAGCCCGAGGGGTTTATTAAAGCATCCCACACCGAGGGCAACCATTAATTTCTAATTTAAGTACACTTTCCCAAAGTTTATTATTTATAATTGCTGGACAGCAATTTTTTCCAGCCCTGTGTCTGAATATCTGTCTCACACACACACTCTGACTTTCTGTCTCTCACACACACACACACACACACACACACACACACATTCTGACTATCTGTCTGACATACATACACACACTCTCTCTCTCTCTCTCTCTCTGTCTCACACACATACACACATCCTGTCTGTCTTCCCATTCGTCTTTTTTTTCAGTTTCCTTTTTAACCATTGCTGTTTTATTTATTTATTTTTTTACTTTGGCAAAGTTCTGTGCTGAAATCACGATCGTCTTACCTCAAGGAGCGAGGTATGAGCCGTTGTTCATGGCAGTTGTGTTCTACGGCTTTTGAATGGTGTGATCAACTAGATATTCACATGACTGTTTTAATTTTATTTTAAAAAAAGACGGTGAGTACTTTGGGTCTGGCGGCTTCTCGCTATGCGGATAAGGAGCCGCCATGTTTGCTCATGAGTGGAAGCCCGCCAGTAGGACATTAGCAGCCAATCAGGAGTGGCTGTTCTCGATGAACGAAAAGCGTGTTTGCCGGTTGTAACAGCTAATTATAACTGGCCTAGGCTATAGAAAAATTGATGGCAGTTATTATAATACATTTCTCCATGTTTGGTACATGTCTGTGTATGTTTATACAATATTTTGCTAATAGCATGATTTTACCATTTATGTTTTCAAACATATATGGAAAATTTAGCAACATCATGGGCTTGATTTTCAAAGGCTGATGCAGGGCTTGTAACAAGCCCTTTGTCAACCCCATTGTTTGATCCAGCTGCGCCAAACTCCTTTGATGCAACTGCACTCAAGTTTAGTACATCAGGCATAGTTGTGACACTTTCCATGATTTACTGCAGCTTGCCCCAAATATTTGGCGCAAGCACTGTATAACGGGTCCAACAAATTGTGCAAGTTAGACCAAGGTAAATCTGTCTAACTTGCACCATTTGGCTCTTGGGATTGAAAATCTCATTCGCTGGCCAGAGAATGCACGTAGCTCTATGCTCTTGAATGATCGGGTGCACTAGATGCATCTGGTATCTACAGGGCTTTGAAAATTGAGCCCATACTAATATACTAAAATGCCAGCAGAATAGGGCCTAATGGTCTTTCGAGTCTCAGCTTGATTGGTCAGCTCTCACCCTGGGTGCTGACCTTGCTGCCCTCACCTTCTCTGGCTTCTCCCTTCCCAGTTCTGGATATTCTTGCTGCATTGGATTTTGCTTCCAGAACCTTTCCCTGTACCTGTCCTAGCCCTCTTGAACCCCTCCCACTGTCTCTGCCTCCACCAGCCCCCTAGGCAGTGCATTCCATGGTTCCACCACCCTCTCAGTGAAGTAGCACCTCCTCCTTTCTCCCTGAATCTTCCCCCCTCCAGCTTCCACCCATACCTCTAGTGGCCCCTCCTCCTTCCTTCAAAGCACTCTGACTGTTCCTCCCCTATTTACCCTCTTCACGTACTTGAAGACCTCTATCATGTCCCCACTTGGTTCTTCTTCTCTCCAGTGTGTACATATTTAGCTCTTCGAGCCTCTCCTCATAGGTCCTGTCCCCAAGCCCCAAATCATTTTGGTTGCCCTCCTCTGGACCCTTCCAGGAGTTTAATGTCCTCTTTAAGTGTGGCTTCCAAAACTGCACGCTAGTACTCAAGGTGTGGCCTCACCAGACAGTTATACAGAGGGAGCATCACTTCCTCCTTTGGAGGTGATCCCCCAGCGATGCATCCCAGCATCCTGTTGGCCTTGGCTGCTGCCCTCCTACAAGTCTCCGAGTTGTTCATTTGACATCCACCACCACCCCCAGGTCCTCTCAGCCATCGAGACTTGTAGCATTTCCAGGGTGTACACTTATATATACTTATATATCAATATATTAACCAGGTCCAAGAGTTCATGAAAAATTGCTAACCCTAACATTTCCAAAAGAACTTACCTTTTGAAAGTTTCAACTTTGGAACTGTTAGGGCTAGAAATTAATTAAATATGACCTAAGCCTTGTAGAGAGGGTAAATATTGTTAAATGAAAGCATATTTTTGAGTACATTATTTCTTCATGATTTTAGTTGTGAAGCACTAAAATAATGGCAAATGCATTATATCGATATTATTTAGTCATATCAAAAGATTGTATCAATACTATTTCAATAACAGGGGACAAGCACCACACAAGGAGACTGAAGCAATACAAATTTTTAACTATAATTGGCATTTCCAACCTCAGAAGGCTTGCTTTTGTTGCTGTGGAAACCAGAAGGAAGTTCTACCATTTTGGGTGGGCTTTGTGGGACAGAGGGCAAATCTGGGAGCAGCAGGAGGGATAATATAAAGCTATAAAAAACAGGAGCAGAATTAAGTGTGCAGCAGCAGGGGACAAGTGTCCAAACAAAGAGACAGGCATAAAGCAAATCATAACATTTTTTGAGCTGTAATCAGCATTTTTGACCTCGGAGGGCTTGCATTTGTCACTAGGAAACCAAGAGAAAGTCTGGCCATTTAGGGGCTTTGTGGGACAAAGGGCTAATTGGGAGCAGAAGAGGAGTTAACTTCACTATAAAATCCCTCCACATTTCATCTTCCCACATATGTTCCTTTCCTATCATGTGAGTGAAACAGCCCAAGAGTAGAACAGGTGTAAGATTGTGCCTTAGGAATTCACAGGTGTCCTCAGGAGGAAGCAAAGGAACAGGAGGCTCTGCCAGTCATCTAAAGTAAAATAGAGGCCCATTCCTGCTGTAACACCTACTGCAAGGTAGGGTGGAGGGTCAAAGGTAGGCCAAAACTGGGAATAAGTGCAATCCCCTATCTATAGTAGGGGTAAAAGGGATTTGAAGAGGGTGGTAGGAATACTAAGATATAAGGGGCAAAGTAAGAGAAAAACACTTTATACAAGAGGGATTACTTGTTGAGAGGGGTAGAAGGAAAACCCTATCTAAGGAAAAGATACAAAGGAGCAAAACAAACAAAAAGGGGACACCTAGACACACCCTAGTAGGGGTAAGGGTACAAAAGTATTTCAAGGTGACACAAGGACAGTAGGAACTAGGAATGCTGGGAGTGATGGAGAGCAGTGGTTATGGGGTGGGCAGTTTTCAGGGAGACCTTCTGGAAGCTGCTGTACTGCCCCATCTGCACACACCTCTCTGGGTTGAGGAAGGAGGTTGCTAGACTCCAGGCCGAGTTGGCTAGGATTCAGGGGACCTCTTTCCCCACCCATGGGCCATCAAGTCTGCCACTGTTACTTTAGACTATATCAGAAAGGAGGAACGGATGGATTATGGTGGGCTCTGGAAGGGTGTTGATGGTGGGTCAGAGACACATTTCTGAACTGGTACTGCTACATAATTCCTATACCACTCTGGTGGGTGGGGGGGGGACTATCAGGAGGAGGCACCTGTAACAGTGACAAGGGAAGATGTGGGGTCCTTTATAGTAGAAACCAACGGATTATGGTATAGGACCCCTGAGGAGAAGGAAGCAACTTCTGGTGGGGGACTCGATTATGAGGAGGATAGATGTGTGAATAGGAAGGGAATGGGAGGGAGAGGAGGTTATGTGCCTAATTGGCACCATAGCAAGAGAGAAGGAAGCAGACCCTGGTTACTGCAAGGGTGACAGAGCAAGAGAAGCTTTATGTCATTGTCCACCTGGGCACTAATGACCTGGATTTATTGCAATCCTTTACCAAGGGCTACCAGGGTTGATATCCACTGCCTCCAGCTAGTACAGAATGCTGCAGACCAGTTATTGACAGGAACTCTCGATCATGTCATATTTTTCCAGTGCTGTCCGACTGCACTGGCTGCCGTGCAGTGGTGGATCATGTTTAAAGTCGGACTTCTGACTTATAAGGTCCCACATGGACAGGGCCCAGACTACCTGAAAGAGCTTCTGTTTCCTGTTGCCCAGGGCGATCGCTTCCAACTCATCTGGCAAAGGGTTGCTAGAGATCCTAAGGGTTTCTTTAAAATCCTCTGGGCCTGTGCATTCATGTACATGGCCCCAATGCTTTGGTACTCTCTACCCTGTCAGCTATGAGAGTGCGTGACTGTGGATGAATTTAAATGGGCTTTTAAGACCTATTTGTGGAACCAAGCCTACCCTATTTCATCTAATATGATCTTCATTTATCTAATTTTATTAATGTTTTTAATTTGTGTTCTGTATTTAGTGACTTAAGTGTTGTTTTAACCTATTGTTATGCGCCTTGGTTTGAAAGGCACACTACAAATCAAATTATTATTATTATTAGGGATGGGACTGGGACAGTGCAGGGTGAGTTTAGAGAGCTGGGGAAGGGTCTTAGATAGGTAGTGCCCTCAGTGGCTTTTGCTGAGATGCTGCCTGTTTATGACAGGAGAGAGGAGGGTTCTCTACACCAGGAGTGTCAATTAATGGTTGAAGGAATGGTACAGAGAGGAGGGTTTGGCTACATTAGGGACTGGGGACCCATCTAGAAGGATAAGGGCCTATACAGGGGAGATGACCTGTATCCATCCAGAAGGGGAACCACAGTCCTCAGTGGATGGTTTAAATGTTACTTTGATGCATAAGTTAGCATCCCTAGACAGGATGTCACATGTTATTAAATACACTTCCCAAATACTATACTTGCTGTGTGCACTTCATTACATATTTAAAACATCGAGCTGGCATAGGCTGAAGTCCCCCTTGGCTATTCAGGTCTCTAATTTCCACTTACTCTGCAAACTATGATAAGGTGTCTGATCTTACACCAGATGATGTCTACCTGTGATTTTATGTAACATTAACTGATTCAGAATAATGTACCTATTTCAATAGGTGTATATATGTTGCTAACTAGCTGTTTTACAGGTGAGAAGAATTTACCATGGGCTGTGGAACACTGTTCAGTTTCCATTACTAGCGAACTTTACTAATGTCCCTAACCTGGTAGGCTTAACCCTTCAATTTGTCAACACAGAATGTAAATCTATATGTATAAAGTATTATATGGCTTTTCTCTCACTCCGTACTGGTGACATTGTTTACAAAGTGATGGTTGTATCCTACTGTGTTGAAATGCTTTTCACAAAACTAATGAAAAGTATTAAGCAAAAAAAAAATGTTACTTTGATGAACATTTAAACTAGCTGAAGGGGGTGGCAGAAGGACTCAGAGAGGCATAAACTGCCCCCCCCCACCGATTGGAGTTGAGAGTAGAGAGGACCTGAGGAGAGATGAATCCACCAGGTTGCAAATTAACAAAAGAAGCAGAGTGGTAAAAATAAAGGGGGCTGAGAATGAGAGCATTAAAAGAGATGGGGAGAGGGGCCAAAAGGAAAAAAGGTGGTTAACAAACAGTCATAACAAAATCTGGAAGGTCATGTGTGCAAATGCTATAAGTCTAGGAAGTAAAATTCTTACATAGAGATCATCATGGCAAAGGCTGGCCTGAATACTGCAGCCATTACCAAGTCATGGTGCACTGAAAATCATGAATGGGACACGGTCCTACCAGGCTATACTCTGTTCAGGAAGGACAAGGTGGGAAGAAAAGGAGAGGGTGTGGTGCTTAATGAGAGGGAAGGCATAAAAGTGACAGAAATATGGAGAATATTGGGGAGGATCATGGGTCACCCTGAAATGGGGAATGGAGTCAATATTCACACTGGTGTGATCTACAGACCTTCATTACAGGGGAGGATTTAGATAAGTTACTGGTGGAAGCCACTGGCAAGATGGGAAAAGAGGCGGGTGCTGCTGGTGGGGGACTTCAGTGTGCCAGATGTAGATTGAAGCCTCCCAGCTGCATCTTCAGCTAGAAGAAGGGACATCCTTGGCTCTCTGCAGGGGGCATTCCTTAGGCAACTAGTCAGGGAGCCCACTGATGATAGGGCAATACTGGACATGCTACTCATTAACAGGGACAGTGTTGCAAACATCAAGGTGGAGGCCATCTGGGAACCAGTGATCATTACATGTGGTTTAACAAAAGGACAGCTGCAGATCTGAACCACACAAGAGTGAGACTCCTGGACTTCAGGTGAACAGATTTTAAAATGATAGGTGAATGCTTTTGTGATGACCTGGTATATGGATGACCTTGGTGGGATGGAGGAACATTGGACAAAGCTAAAAAGTGCATAGTGAAGGCAACAAACCTCTGCATTAAGTGAGTGAGCAAAAGCAAGAGGAAAAAGAGGCCACTATGGATTCCTGAAAGAAGTGGCTGAAAAGGTAAAGGCTGGAAGGGTAGCATTCAGAAGGTATAAGGAGATGTAGAGGGAGGAGGATAAGGAGGTGTACTGGGGAAACAGAGGAAGCAGGAAGGCGGTAAGGAGTGTGAAGTTGCAAACTGAGGAGAGAATAGCCCAGGCAGCAATGAAAGGTAACAAGACATTTTTAGGTACAGTATGTTGTCATTAGGGGAAGACCAGTGGAGGGATTGTAAGGTTAAGAAGGAAAGGGTACTGTACAGAGGGAATCAGGAAAGTAGGACACTCTGAACAAATACTATTGTTCAGTGTCTCACAGGGGAGAAGGGGAGAGTGGGACCACAAAAAGTAACAGCAGTTCTGGAGGGAGGGTGGAGGACACTAGTCCTTTTTCAGAGGAGAGCATTCTGATAGGACTCACAAATTTGAAAGAGGGCAAAGCAATGTGGCCAGATGGGGTGCATCCAAGGGTACTGAAGGAGCACAGAGAGGCACTGGCAGCACCTCTGACAGTCCATTTTAACATGTTTCTGGAAACAGAGCAGTTCCAGAGGACTGGAGGAGGGTAGATGTAGTCCAAGTTCACAAAAGTGGCAGCAGGGAGGAGGCTGGCAACTATAGGCTGGTCAGCCTGCCATCGATGTTGAGAAGAAGTTAATGGAATCACAACTGAAGAAAAGATTGTGGAATATCTTGAATCCAGTGGGTTATGAGACCTGAGGCAGGCATAGATTCATGGGGGGAGCTGGGCAACTTGGGTGGGTCCAAAGGTGATAAACAGCTTGTGGGTCACATTCTGAATGAGGCAGAAAACTTGGTCTGCTATACATGCATGACAGCCATCTATAGCCAGACAGCATGAAGTCTTAATGTCTCAAGACATTATGCCACATGGCAAAATTGGCGCTGCAAATACAGCATGATATCGCCATGTGGCATGTGTCTTTTTCTGTGGGGCTCCACCCCACACCCCTTTATAGTGTAGCATCCCTGGACCCCACTAAAGATTCTCAACTCCAGGAGGGTCCAACTTGGGAGCACACAAACAGTGTAAAATAATAAAATGTCTGGGACTGGAATCAACCTCGGTCCCAGACACACAGAGCCTTGGTTCTTCTGCTCTGGCTCAGTCCAGTGAGCCATGGAAGCTGTTTGGTGGAGCTCTCTCCCAGCAGAGGTCTTATCCTCTGTCTGAAAGTGTGAATGGTGCAATATCGCGTACAGCAGTATGCGTGTATCCGCTGTTGCTAGCCTTGTTGTACAGCAGAAAGCAGCTAACTAAAAGAAGCTACATTTTTTACTAATTTAACACCATGCCTTAGCAGAGTCAGTGTCTGTTGAGTTTAAGCAAAGAGATACTTATTAGAAGTAGAAGGAGCCTTTATTTAGGTTTAAAAAGAAAGAAAAGAGTGTGTTCTGGGGCTGGAAAGGGTTCTGTATCAGTTCTTTTTGCTAAACCACTAGGAGGAGAGAGAGCTTAATTGGGGTGTGGCTTAGACACTATAAAAGCAGGTGACTCAAATTACAACTTCTTGTTGCTAGCCTTTTTTCTTACTAATTGCCCTCCATGCTACCCCTCCACCCTAAGCCAGTTCTACTTTTATAGCCACTGGATTTGACTGTCAACATGAACTTCCTGTTTGGCAGTAGGAAGGGAAAGATCATAGAGAAACATTGGTTTTGTCAACCATAGAGGAAAAGTAGCTCACTCTCCCCTAGCTGCTGGTGGTCTGACACTGAGCAAGGAAGAAGGAGGCTACTGAAGAATATAGAAGTTACTGTCCCAGAACAGGAAGGGTGAGAGTTGAAGGAGAGGAGAGAGTAAGCATACAGAGAAACAGGAGGGGACACAAAATAAGACATGATAGGAGTGGTGCAGTGCAATGGCTGTGGGGCGGCAGTGTTCCAGGAGACATTCTGGAGGCTGCGATGCTGCCCTATTTGCAGGCACCTCTCTGGTCTGAGGGAGGAGGTTGCCTGTCCAGGTTGTCCTGGCTAGGATCATGAAACCTCTCCCCACCCAGGGACCACCAGGTCCAATGCCACTACTCAGGAGATTGCCAAGAAAGAGGAGAGGCTGGACCAGGTGGGCTCAGGGAGGAGAGGGTGGTGGACAGAGTTGCATCCCTCCAGCTGTACCTCTCCACAATCATTCGCTCTTCTGGTGGATAGTGGTTCCTCTATGGAGGCACCTGCAGTGAAGACCATGGAGGATGCCGGAACCTTCACAAAGGAAACCCACAGGAGGGTGGCATGAGACCCACAGGAAGGAAACAACTCCTGGTGGGGACTCAATCATTGGGGGGGTAGAAATGGGGAGGAAGGAGAGGGAGGGCAGCCTGCCTGGCCACAGCTTGGAGGACAGGAAGCAAATCCTCAGGATCGTGGGAGCAGCTGCACAAGGAGGAGCTGGATGTTATTGTCCACCTAGGGACAAATGACCTGGCTAGGAATGGGATCAGAGCAGTACAAGAGGAGTTTGTAGAGTTGGGGAAGGGCCTTAGACAAGTAGCACATACAGTAACCATCTCAGAGGTGCTGCTTGTCTATGGCAAGGGTGATGCTAGGGTACCCTCACCAGGGAATTCAATGAATGGTTGAAAAACTGGTGTGTAGCTCAGGGTTTTGCTTCATTGGGACTGGGAGCCACCTGGAGGATGCAGACCTATACTGGCACGATGGTCTGCATCTGTCCAGGGGGGAACCAGGATCCTAGGTGAGAGGTTTAAATGCTTCATTGGCAAGCATTAAAACTAGCCAAGGGGGAGGCACTGAAAATGAGCAGTAAAATCCCAGCCTCCCCCTACAAACAACAGTAATTATTGAGGTAAACACCACGGTAGAGAAGTCATTAGGGAGCGAGCCAGAAGTAAATGTAAAAAAAGGCAAAGGCAGTAAGGACAGGAATGGGGCTAAAAGGGGTAAGGTCATCAAAAGTGGAGGGTGATGAGTACCAATGCTCATAGTCTGTGTAACAAGCTCCCTGAACTAGTGGCCTTGATGGAAGAGGGTTGCCTGGATATTGTGGCAGTCACAGAAACATGGTACACTGAGAACCATGACTGGGATGTCAACATACCAGGATACACAATCTACAGGAGGGACAGGGAGGGTAAGAGGAGGAGGAGGAGGTAGCTCTCTTATGTAAAGGAAGGGATCAAAGCAACATAACTAAAGAGTAAACAGGGAGCAGATGAGACACTCTGGGTCACCCTGAAGACAGGAAATGGCACCACAATCCATAGGGGTTGTATAAGACCCCATCTCAGGGAAGGGAATGGACAAGGAAATGATAGAAGGCTTTCTAGAATGGTTGAAAAAGGGAGATATTGTTGATGGGGACCTGAATATGCCAGATGTTAACTGGAGCACCTTTGCTGCAGGCACATCCAAGAGCAGGGTCATTCCTGATGCCCTACAGGGGGCATGCCTCAGACAGCTAGTACTGGAACCCATTTGGGAGGGAGCAATCTTAGACCTGGCACTCTCAAATGGGGACGGAGAAAGAATCTCAGATTTAGAAGTGGGTAGCCATCTGAGAACAAGCGACCACCAAACAGTGTGGTTCACGATAAACACAGCCATACAATCAAGCCATACAAAAGCAAGAGTATTGGACTTTAGGAGGGCTGACTTTGGAAAAATGAGAGAGTGCCTCAGAAAAGCAATAGCAAATAGGCAAGAAGGAGGAGTGGAGGAACAATGGAGAGTAATCAAAACAGCCATCACAGAGGCAACAATCCTCTGTGTAAAGCAAATCAACAAAACACAACGAAGGAAAAAAAACGCTATGGTTCTCAAAAGAGGTGGCAGGGAAGATTAAGAAGAAAAGGATAGCATTCAGGAAATATAAGGAGACACAGAAGGAGAAGGACAGAGAACTTTATCAGTTAAAACAGAAAGAGGCTGGGAAGGCAGTCAGAATAGCAAAGGCCCAAACTGAGGAAAGGATAGCCAACTCTGTTAAGAAGGGGGATAAGACCTTTTATAGGTACATTAGGGAGCAAAGAAAGACCACAGGAGGGATACTGAGGCTTAATAAAGGGGAGGGAATGTGGGTAGAGGGTGACAATGAAAAAGCAGGGATACTGAACGAATATTTCTGCTCAGTATTCACAAAGGAAGAGGAGGGGGAGGTACCTAAACCAAACAAGAGAAACACTCTGAAGACGAGGGTCAATACCAGTCCATTTACAGAAGAAAGGGTTCTGAAAGAACTAATAAAATTGAAGGTGGACAAAGCAATGAGGCATGATGGGATTCATCTAAGAATTCTAAAAGAACTAAGGGTAGAATTAATGACACCACTGACTACTCTCTTTAACAAATCATGGGAGGATGGGGTGGTACCTGAGGACTGCAGGAGGGTGGATGTGATTCCTCTTCACAAAAGTGGGAGCAGGACAGAGGCAGAAAACTACAGACCAGTTAGTTTGACCTCAGTGGTAGGTAAAATGATGGAATCACTTCTGAAGGAAAGAATTGTTGAGTACCTAGAGGCCAGTGGGGCATAGGACCCAAGGCAGCATGGATTCATGATGGGAAGGTCATGTCAGACGAATCTAATAGATTTCTTTGACTGGGTGACCAAAGTAGTAGACCAGGGAGGGGCTGTGGACATGGCTTACCTAGATTTTAGCAAGGCATTTGATACAGTCCCACACAAAATATTAATACACAAGTTAGCCAGCCTTGGAGTGGGTCCCAAGGTGGTAGCCTGGATAAAAAATTGGCTAGACAACAGGATGCAAAGGGTAGTAGTAAATGGAGTCCACAGTGAAGAAAGGAGAGTTACTAGCGGGGTACCGCAGGGTTCAGTACTGGGACCGGTCCTTTTTAATGTCTTTATAAGTGACATTGCAGAGGAACTGGAAGGAAAAGTATGTCTCTTTGCAGATGACACAAAGATCTGCAACAGGGTTGATACACCAGATGGAGTGGAAAGGATGAGAAGGGACTTGACAAGGTTGGAGGAATGGTCAAATGTATGGCAGCTCAGATTCAATGCAAAGAAGTGCAAGGTAATGCACCTGGGAAACAAAAACCCAGGGCAAGAGTGCACAATGGGGGGTGAGATACTGACAACAGTAAAAATGGAAAGGGTCCTGGGGGTAATTATATCAGATGACCTAAAGGTGGGCAAGCAATGTGAGAAGGCAGTAAGGAAGGCTGGGGGGATATTGGGATGCATAGGGAAAGACATCAATAGTAGAAAACAGGAAGTTGTTATCCCTCTGTACAGACAGTTGGTGAGACCCCATCTGGAGTACTGTGTGTAGTTCTGGAGACCCCATCTCCGCAAAGACATAGACAGAGTGGAGACTGTCCAGAGGAGGGCAACCAAAATGGTGCAGGGCCTGCACTAGAAGACATACGAAGAATGACTAAAGGAGCTTAATATGTATACCCTTGAGGAAAGGAGGGAGAGAGGGGACATGATAGAAACTTTCAAGTACCTCAAGGGAACCAACAAAGTCCAAGAGGGTGGCATCTTTCAGAAAAAGAGATGTGCAAGAACAAGGGGGCACAATTTGAAGATAGAGGGGGGATGGCTCAGAGGTAATGTGAGGAAGTATTTTTTCACAGAGAGGGTTGTGAATGCATGGAACAGCCTCCCTGAGGAGGTCGTGGAGTCAACATCAGTGGGGGAATTCTAGAATGCATGGGGAGACATAAGGCAGTCCTAGTGGGGGGTAGGAGGAAGTAAGCTGTTGGTTAATTAGGATCTGCAGCTTATCTGTTAGGTAGGAAAATGGGCAGACTAGGTGGGCCAAGCGGTCCTTATCTGCCGTCAAATTCTATGTTTCTATGTTTCTATTGCACCATTTGCTGTCCTGGACAGCACTCTTTCGGAGTTAGCTATAATGTCATACACTATTACACGTGCAACATTATGACCGGTAGGTAGCTAGACTTTGGAGGATCATGTCAGGCACGTCTGAGGGTTCCATTGACTGCAGGCCACTGTGCTGATATTTAAGGCAGAAAGCAGAAGTGTCAGATCTTGGGCACAGGGCAGAGAGGGTACATCTGTCCTGAGCTAGTGAAAATTGGGGCCATCCATAGATGGGTTACACCCACAACCAAAAGGAAATTGGGGCCTTACTAGGGATGGCATGGTCCAACCATACATTTTTGCCAAATATCAGTAGCATGGCCAAACCCCTGCCTGATCTCACAAGGAAGAAAATGCTGGAAATGTTCAGTGGATGGAAACATGTGTTGCTACATTCTGCCAGCTGAAGGAGGCATTATGTCAGGCTCCTATGCTCACCAGCCAGTCCTATTCTCTTAGGTTCATTGTGCGCATAGATGCATCTGATCATAGAAACATAGAAACATAGAATTTGATGGCAGATAAGACCGCTTGGCCCACCCAGTCTGCCCATTTCTCTACCTAATGGATAAGCTGCAGATCCTAGTTAACCAGCAGCCTACTTCTTCCTACCCCACCCCCAGAATTGCTATATGACTGTCCCATGCATGCTTGAATTCCACCACTGTTTTGACTCACAACCTCCTCTGGAAGGCAGTTCAAGCATCCACAACCCTCTCTGTGAATAAATACTCTTAAATTACCTCTGAGCCACCCCCATCTTCAAATTGTGCCCACTTGTTCTTGCACCTCTTTCTTTGAAGATGCTACCCTCTTGGACTTTGTTGATTCCTTGAAGTACTTGAAAGTTTCTATCATGTCCCCTCTCCCTCCTTTCCTCAGGGCTATACATATTAAGCTCCTTAAGTCTCTCTTCTATGTCTTCCAGTGCAGACCCTGCACCATTTTGATGCCCTCCTCTGGACAGCTTCCATCCTGTCTATGTCTTTGCGAGATTGGGTCTCCAGAACTGCACGCAGTACTCCAGATGGGGTCTCACAAGCTGTCTGTACAGAGGATAACTTCCTGTTTTTTACTGGCGATGCTTCTCCCTATGCATCCCAGAATCCCCCAGCCCTGCTTGCTGCCCTCTCACATTGCTTGCCCACCTTTGGGCCATCTGATATGACTACCCCAGGTCCCTTTTCATTTTGTTGTTGTTAGTATCTCACCCCCATTGTGTACTCTTCCCTGGTTTTTGTTTCCCAGGTGCATTACCTTGCACTTTTTAGCATTGAATCTAAGCTGCCATACATTTGACCATTCTTCTAACCTTGCCAAGTCCCTTCTCATCCTTTCCACCCCACCTTGTGCATCAACTCTGTTGCAGATCTTTGTGTCATCTGCAAAGAGACATACTTTTCCTTCCAGTCCCTCTGCAATGTCGCTTATAAAGACATTGAAGAGGACCGGTCCTAATACTGAACCCTGCAGTTCATGGGCTAGATGTGGTTCTGTCAGATTATGCACTCAGAAGAGAAACATCCAGTTGTGAATCTGAGTAGGAAGCTGCTACCCAAGGAGGAGGCCTATGGCACAATAGAGAAGGAGTCTCTAGGGGCTGTCTGGACTTTGCAGAAGATGCAGCCTTATTTATATAGGAAGGAGTTCACCCTGAACACAAGCTCTGTACATGGTTGCATAGGATTAGTGAATAGAACTCAAAATTATTAAGGGGGACCTTGGTGCTGCAGTCCTAAAATATGGATTTTAGACACCACGGTGGGTTGCAGCATGGTAATGTAGTTGGCTGTCCAGACAAAAGTTAGTGCTCTTGTTTACAAAGTAGGGATGATGCTAGGAGAAATTGATATGGAATTCACCCAGAGAGTGAATTGTGGGCATAACAGTGAGAACCAACTGGCTCATATGAAAACTAATATCATTTAGTGCTGTTAAAAATTAGTTTTTCTTTCTTTGGGAGGGGAAACAATTCGCTATGTATATCTGTTACTGTGTTTTCTTTTCCTTTAATTCTTTCTGCATAGGTATCAGAATTTAGCAACTGAAGGGACACAGTTGATATGCCTGGGAAAAGTACTGATTTTTATCAGGGACAGATCAACGTCCCTGATCAACTAGCTCTGAGGGCAATTACTGTCTCTGCTATCCTGTCCCATGGCAGGACCCCGGACAATTAACAGGAGAGCTTCAAAGGGGAAAGGGATTTTTTTTTCATGTCATGAAGCTGCTGACTAACTAGACATCCCTGCTGGGCTACATAGGACTTGGGACAAAAATCAGATGTATTTGTGCTTACAAAGTCCTAAGTCTAGATTAGACTGGTTTTCCAAGAGGTCCATATCTCAAGACAGAAAGAACTGGCCTAGGAGTGATGTTATAGGACAAGTGTGCCAAGGTTGTTGGAGATTGTTTTTTGGGGAACCTTGTTGACTAGAGTTTGATGAATGCAAGTCAGTCAGTCTGGGACTCTGAATAGTTAACCTCTTAGGTTTGATCCTGCCCTGATTCCATAAGATGTCCTTTGTGGTTAATTCTACTTTGGAAAAATTAGGAAGTGCAGTAAGGTTTTCTTGTGTGTTTTCTTTTGCTGTATGCAAAACCATTTTCTTTTTATTTCTGTAGAGTACTCTTCTCCATGGCCTTTGTATAATATAACTGTATTATATGTGTAAATATCTTGAAGTATTAAAATATTATTTTTTATATACTTTGTGATTCTGTTATTCCTTTGAGGTACAGATAGCAGATTTATATGGCAAAAACTGAATTCCTGCCTCTAAAGAGAAGGCTAAAGTTATCATCTTTTATTTCTAAAGTAAGATGTTTTCAGTTGTGCAGAGAGTGAAGGGTTATTTGCCCTTGAGCAAAGAGTGCTGTACTGTGTGAGCAGTGGCTCTGGAGGGATTTAGACATAGAGATATCCAGAGAGAGTGTCTGTGCTGAGTGATGGCAGCTATTGAGGACCTTGGCAGGTTTCTGAAGGGTTCAAGAACACTGGTAACAGTCAGAGGTTGAGTCTGAAAAGACCAGTTTGTCACAATCTGTTAGTCAGTCATCTAGCTCTGTGGCTGTCCTAGCTGGTGAAAGAACCCAAATATCAAACATCAGGAGTGCTCACCGGCACAGCAGTTAAATTTCCTCTCACGATGCCTGCAACCCTGGTTTAGGAACATACCCAGGGAGTGTGAGGGCCAGCCAGGGGAGAAGGATTCAGCATCTCTGGGACTGTTCTCCTTCTCCAGGGGAAGGGAGGGGCTGAGTGGCCAGTGTTTGATGGACCCCTGACAAAGGCCAGGGGCATTGCAGCGCTCAGCATCAATATATTGAGGGTGTGGTGGAGGGGATGCTGGTCATCATTGTACGTCCCTGCCCCCGGGGCAGCAAGTAAAAAAGAAAAATGCTGGTCCCCCGGCATGAAGGCCCATTCCATCTACTGCCTCTGATGCCCGCTGAGGGTCTCACTCTCATGGCCCCAACCTGGGGTAATCAGGGCTTGCCATGATGTACAGTCAGGGTGAGAAGGCCCTGGTGGCCCCACTCATGGTGGTAAGCCTGGGCATGGGGACAGCGGGTGGATGGAGTCTGAGGAACAGGGGATATGACCCCAAAATAACAAAAAAACATCAGGAGTGCTGCAGGAAAATGTATGGTATCTCTGACTTTGGTGCTACAGGATCATGGATTCTAGAACAACCCAAGCGGAGCTCAGTGGTAGTCAATAAGAGTTACAGAATGCTGGGTGACTTCAGAATGGTACTGGGGGACAGCTCTGTGATTCTGAGTGGTGAGGAACTACTCTGGCTGCTAGCAACCTGGGTTCATGCCTCAGACTCAGGAGTGGTAGGAGTGGAGCCCAGCAAGGAGTGCTTGAACTAGACCATCCATGCAGACACTTGTCTCCTAGGAGAGAGGGTAGACAAGGCACCATTCTCATAATGGCTGTTAGTAGTGATGCTGTGGAGGTGCACTAGTGATGCTGATTATACACCACCAAGTACCCCTCTAGACTAGTGGCTTGCATGCTCATGCATATGTGTGTGTTTGTGTGTGGGGGGACTGGCAGGAAAAAGGCTCATCTAGACTGTATCATATGATGGCCTCCATGCTTGTAGCCCCACACCCCAAGGCTCTTCTCAGTGGCATGCATGCTCCCCAGCTCCAGTCCTAGGGATCCAAGGTGCCTCCTCCAGGATCCACAATGAGAGTCCGACAAAAATTCTGTCAAACGTCCCGTCAGCAACACCGGCAGGTTGACCGCATTCTGCAGTTGGCTTCCAGTTCGCACTTTGTTCTGTTGTTTTCTTTGGGGGGGCTTTGCCCCTGAACTCCCAGCAGGGGCAGCGCCCCTCACCCACCCACTTAAGGATTCTCAACTCCAGTTGGAGCTGATTGGGGGGGCTGGACCCCTGACAGACAGTGCCAGGTTCAGCTGGTCTCCCACCATGTCTAGGCTCTGTAATCGCTGTGGAGGACCTCGCTGGAGAAATGTCACTGTTTGGGTAACAGCCTCCTCCATGTCTTTATGGTCATTGTTAGGTAGAGGCCCCTGGGAGGAGTAGATCCAGGAGTCCTGTGAGACTTAGGGGCATGCAATGCTAACAGAAATAAGTCCAACAGGAAAAGGAGCAAGATGATGACAGGACCTCAGGAAAAGGAACACATCTGGGGGCTCAGGATGGAGGTAAGAAAGGGGTTTCAGAGAAGTGGGCAAGAGACTGACACTGCCACTGTACAAGGCTTTGGTTGTATTCAGAACAATCAGTTCAATTCTGGACACTACATAATAAAATAAATAACAGATTTAGGAAAGTAAACTGCAGGGAGACAATGATGGAATGTGGTCCAGAGAGTTGGGATATGGACAGAGACTGGCTCTTTTGGAAATGCTTGTATTGGAGAAAGGGGGCAAAGGAGAACATAAGAGTTGAATGTCCTGAATGGCATTTGGAGAAGGTACAGTTGACATCAGCTGCATTTTTAACTGTCTAGAAATGAGGCAGACAAAGTCTCAAACTGCAGGGGCTATAAGGGTAGGAGTGGCATAAGGAGAGTGTAGTTACTTACCATTAACAGCAGATTTTCCAGAGAATCTCCTCTCCAGAGCCACAACTTTGGAACTATAAATCATCAGTATCAGGAGAACTCTGAAGCTTTTGCTTTGCTGAAGCTACCCAGGATCAGGTACGCTTATGGTAAAAAAGAACTGCTGCAAGCAAGAGCTGCATGAACATTTGTGCTGTCTTACATTAGTTTATCACCACCCTGAACTTAGCCTGTGCCAGTGCTTCTTCTGCTTGTATATTTCATCTAAAATAACTCGCATCAGCTGTGAGAGGGCAGGTTGTGGAGTTACTTTGCAATGCAGCAGGAGGCAGGGCAGCCTACAGGTTTTTTTTTAATTCAATATACTTTATACGTACTTTTACAATACACAGGTAAATACACAGCAGTAAACAATGGACTGCATTCTTAAAAGACACGAATAACAAATAAACAAAATCCCCTCCCTCCACCCTCCATCTGCGCCCTTTTACAGAAAATGGCAAATTATTCTTAAAAAACACACTAACAGTAGAGATAACCATGAACCCACAAATCAATAATGGAGATCCCATTCCTAAATTTCAACAATATAAGTAGGTACAAGTGTCGCAAATATGCTATGTGCTTCTCTACCTGGATAGCTAATAGAATTTCTCGATACCATTCAATAATAGTAGGTAGGGACTCTTTCTTCCAGTGCCTTAGCAAGACCAGTTTTGCAGCAGCTGAAATTTAAACCATGTGTGCTTTACGAACATGGGGTGTCCCAGGAGGGAACATTGCCAGCAGGTAACACTCCAGGGTGAATAAAGAATCTAATCCCAGAAGAGGGTCCAAGACTCGCTGTATCGCACTCCAAAAAGTTTGAGTATGCGGACATAACCACAGCATTTGATACAACGACCCAGATACCTGACAACAACGGGGACATAAGGGAGAGGAAAAGTAGCCCATATTGTGCAATTTATACGGGGTGTAGTAGATGTTATGCAGAATGTTAAACTGAATTAGATGTAACCTGTCCTGCTTGATGTATTTATAAATCATACCCCAGACCTTCGCCCAGTACTCAGTGTCTACAGGAAGGGACAATTCACGTACCCAGTAATAACATACTCTCTCAGGGAGAGACAAATCTAAAGCTTGAAGCTGCTTAAAAATCTTAGAAATTGCATGGGGTTGATCTGCATTCTGGAAGGTCTTGAGAAGACCATCCGTTGGTTACATCGTCCACTCTTGATTACTTTTAAATGCTAGTAAAGCCGCTTTGATTTGTAAATATTTAAAAATATCTTGGAATCTAAGCTGAAAGTGATTCCATAATGCCTGAAAAGGGACTAAGTCATTACCTGGAAAAGATCTACCAGGATACACTGCTTGAGTTGAGAAAGGAGGTAATATAGGATGATGTCCAATCTGAAAGTGCCAATTATTAAAGAGGTTGGGCCAGGGAGGTGTGCCAACTTTCAGAGAAATCCCTTGAATTTGCAGAAAGGCCTTAAGAGACCAAGCTACTGGGGATGTTTTAAGCAAGCTGGGAAGGTGGGAAGGTTTTGAGTATACCAAGGCATGCAGGGAACTGGCAACACCATGAGCTAGCCTACGTTCAGTGTCAAGCCAGACTGGCACATATGCATCTTCCACTCGGGATAGATTTCCTTTGATCCAATAAGCTAATTTTCTTAAATGCTGGGCCCCATAGTATAAAAAGAGAGATGGGAGGGCAAGGTCTCCCTTGAGTTTGGGTGCCGTTAGTTGAAAATATGTCCTTCTCACTGACTTACCCCTCCATAAAAAATTATTAAATAATCTTTGGAGCTTCAAAAACCAGGATTTGGGAAGGCATATGCACATCATGACAAGCAGATAAAGCAGCCGTGGCAAAACATTCATTTTAAGAATATTTATCCAGCCCCAAAGCGACAATGGAAGAGTGCCCCATCTGTCCAGATCTGATTGTACTATATGCACCAAACTGGTCAGGTTAAGTTTAATCATCGAGGAAATATTCCTAGCAATTTTAATCCCCAAATACGTAAAAATCTTTGATTCCCATGACAGTCCCAGTGAGGTGCATATATCTCTAGTACTGCGGTGATTTAACAGAAAAAGCGTTGTTTTAGAAGATTCAGTTTATCACGAGGACACAACCGAGAATCTATCCAATTCCTCAACAGGGCTGGTAACGAGAACTCAGGGTCCTTGACATGCAATAGAAGATCATCAGCATGGGCTGAGATAGCATATCTCTCCCTTGAATTTGAATACCCTTCAATGAAGGAGAGATACCATTTTACGTATTAAGGGCTCCAAATTACAATTAAAAAGGAGCGGGGAGAGTGGTCAGCCTGGCAGGTGCCTCTTTAAAGGATAAATGGGTCCGATAAACAACCATTGCACCACACCTGGCCCTTGGAAGTGTATAGTACCTTAACCCATTGTACAAAACTATCTGGCATTCAATTGTCGGAGGCATAAACAGGAAAGTACCAAGAGACCCGGTCAAAAGGCTTTTTCAGCATCGAGGGATACCAGGACACAGGAGACTCGGCATCCCTCGATGCTGTCAAATAAATTAACAGCTTCCTCATAAGTTCCACTGACGTACGCCCTGCATAAAACCAACTTGTTCTCTACCAATAATCCCTCCTATAACTGAAGCTAACCGATTGGCCAATATTTTAGCAAGAGATCTTAACATCCGAATTAAGTGATATCGGCGGTAACTTCCAGGACATAAAAAGTCCTTATCGGTTTGGGAATCAGGTGATCCATGTCATCAAAAACAAGGTCCTTTATTCCTTCTGATACAGAAGTTAAAAACATCCCTCAAAAGAGTGGCCAGTTGAGAAGGCAACTCTTGTATAAATTGTTGGGTAGCCCATCTGGCCCTGGAGCTTTGTCCAGTGGCAACTGTCTAATAGCCTGCTCTACTTCACTTAAAGTGATTGGAGCCCTAGACTCTCTGCTATCAGAGGAGGCAGCACAGGAAGACCAACAGAACTCAAATATTCTGTAATCTCCTGGTCTGTTACACCCATCAACTCAGCTGAGGAATAAAGAGTCTCATAGTACTTACCAAAGATAGCAGCAATATTTTGGGGATGGGAGACTATGTCACCACTTACAGGGATCTCAGCCCAGGAATGAATTTTGAAATTTCAGTCTGCCTCAATCTTAGGGCCAGGAGTTTCCCTGCTTTTCCCCTGCCTCTGAATACTGCAAGTAGTGCGGTGAATGGCCAGCTCCGCCTTTTGCACCATCAAATCATAATAATTTGACTGCAATTGGTGGAGCCTTGCCAATCCTGCATCGGGATGTATGACTTAACCTGCCTACCAGCTGCTGAATTTCTCCTATCAATGATTCTAGAGCCCTCTATCTTTCCGAGCTCTGGTGGCGATATATCGCATAACTCTCCCGTATAGCACTCTTGAGCCCACACAGTGTCAACTCTTTCAACTGTCCCTAGGTTAATATTAATAAAATTAACTATAAATTCCTGAATATGTTTCAAGGTTTCGGTACATTTGAGCAGCCGAGTATTAAGGCACCACATTATCCCCAATCTTTGGGCTCAACATATAGACACCCCTACTGGAGAATGGTCTTACAATACCCTAGGAAAATGGATGCATCTATCAACAGAAGGCCAAAAGAGCTCACTAACCAAAAATCAATCCAGGAAAAGGTGGCGTGGAGAGAGAATAATAAGTATATTGAAGCTCCAAAGTTCAGGGTCCACATACATCTACAATGCCTACCCGGATATAAGATCTCGAAGGGCCCTCTGTGCTGGTGACAACCCCACTCATTTGCTGTCTGAGTGATCCATCTCTATTTGGGAACCAAGTTCCAGTCTCCACCAGAAAAGTCAAGAGGGATCAAGACTAACAGGTATTAACGGATAAAAAACAAGGGAGAGTCTGCATTTGGGCCATAAATTGATCCTAAAATTATAGGGAGGACTCTAGCATACCCTGAACTATAATATAATGCCCTTCTGGGTCCCAGCATTCCACTGTTTTTAACAAAGGTATAGTTTTAGCGATCAAGATGATGGTACCACTACGTTTTGTAGAGCTACCTGCACTGAAAACTTGGACCACGAATATCTTTTGAAGAGAAATAATTGTCTCTCAATAAATGTGTCTCCTGCAAACAGCAGATCCCATATGAAGCTGAGAAAGGTGTTTTAGGATCATTATCTGATTATTTTTACTTTGGGCACCTTTAACATTCCAACTAACAAAATTATAAGGACCACTCATTCACCTACCCGTAATCTACTGAAAGAAAGGGGAGGAAGAGAAGCACTAAAGCCACTGCAAATTCCCACATATTGTCCTCTGACAAGTTCAGCCACTGGAACCCCCCGAAATGCACGCAGACTTAACCCAACCCCACAGCCCTCCATCAAGATAATAATTAGGATAGCCCAGGAAAGAAAACACATACCCAACAAACCCCTCTGTTCCCCTGAGACTCCACCCCTTACCCCCTTACCCCCAAACATACCATACAACAACATTGTTAAATTCAACATAACTATTTACAATCTTTCTCACCTGGTTCTAGCAAACTCGACCTCCCAAAATATTCTAAGCATGCAAGTAACCCTTCCGCTGCCATACCAAAGCCCACCTCCCTCCCCTCACTCCGACAACTCACAATCATAAACACATGAAAAGGTAGCAATAACTGTAATAAAATGCTTAGGTTTACTATAACATGTAATGCCATTCACATAATAACTGTGAAAAGAAAATTAGCTAATCAATACTGCTACATATAAATGAGAAGTATTGCCCCTTATAGACTCAACAGAGATACCGCTGACCAAATAACATAATTGACCCAGATGAAGCTCTAAAAAGGCTCCACTTGCATCTTTCAATTTGAGCTAAAGCCAGAGGGAGAAACAAATTTCAAGGAAAACCTCTTGCAACCCTCTAATACACTCCTCAGGCTCTGGCAAAACCGGCAATGGTGCAAGGGAGCTGAGATTACTGTCTAAAAATGTGTCCATTAAAAGATCTCCATGGTACAGGTCCCCCAGCAGGTGGCGTGAGACTCCATTGCACACTTGCTAATACTGTTCAGTTAGGCGCAAGCGCAGAGTCACTAAATCAAATTAACAAGAATACTCCCTCAACCTCGTGGACACCCACTTCAGTTGGGAATCAGCGACCCATTTCAACAATATCTTCCACAGACACTACAAATACATCTTAACAATTCCCTGTCCTTCAAGGAGGAACATTTTGGCTGTCAATTACTTCCCACCTCACTTGAACAGATCGGAAGAGGATACTAAGCTCAGTTGAAGCTTGAGCAAGCGACTCAAACTGACCCACTTTTCATTATGATTCACTTGTAGGGCTGCAGGGTAATGCATTCGGAAGGCCTTTCCGGCAGAGATAAGCTTTGATACCATAGGATGGAATTCTTGCCTCTTCAGATGAACCAAGTGGGGTAGGTCTTGCGATATTCTTAACTTGTGGCCCTTCCATTGGATTTCCTGCACTTCTTTAATCTTAACCAGGATGTGTTGCTTATCCAAGTAATTAAAGTTTAAATATAAGAGGTTAGGAGGTGAGCCCAGCGGAGGGGTGCAGCTACCGATGAGCTCTTTCCACCACATAGCATGTATTATTAGTCGATGGACCAGCTATTCGCTCACATAGCTTTTGAACAAAGGCTATAGGATTGTTGCCTTCCTCCTTTTCTGGTAGCCCCAAAATAATTAAGTTATTAGCTTGACTGCACCCTCTAAATCCTCTAGTTTATCCTCTATTTTCCGTATCCTTTGCCGTGGACAGAGTTATCCAGATCTGTTTATCTCCACTTATCTAGTATGGCGAGAGCTGAGTTTCAGCATCCCGACCCATAAGTTCAGTGTGTCAGTACTCCTTCTGATTGACTGAACATCGTCCAAGAGTGCAGCGATGGAGCTCTGAAGAGGCTGCATAAACTCCTGAAAGCACTCCTCAGTAAGTGCTGCCATGGGTGAAGGAGGCTTAACTGATGCCGTGGTTTGCGATTTAGGCCACTTAGGGGCCTTGTCTTTCTCCGGGGTCTGCGGCGGAGTGTGCACGAGTGGCGCCTTTCGCATTTCAGTCTCCATTTCAACACCGTGGTTTTGCTGCCCAAGATGTCAGAGTGTGATTAACTCAAAAAAAGCCACCTGAATCTCTTAAGAAAATAAACTAGTAGGTTAAATTCACCAGACTTGTCGAGGAGCGAGGGGAGGCAACAGCTTTCGCTTAGACAGCCATCACGTGACCATCCAGTCTACAGGTTTAAAGATTGCGCTGCTACAGCTCCGTGTTCAGGTACGCTTATGGTAAAAAGAACTGCTGCAAGCAAGAGCTGCATGAACATTTGTGCTGTCTTACATTAATTTATCACCACCCTGAACTTAACCTGTGCCAGTGCATCTCCTGCTTGTATATTTCATCTAAAGTAACTTGCATCAGCTGTGAGAGGGCGGGTTGTGGAGTTGCTTTGCAATGCAGCAGGAGGCGGGGCAGCCTACAGGTTTAAAGATCGCGCTGCTACAGCTCCGTGTTCAGGTATGCTTATGGTAAAAGAACTGCTGCAAGCAAGAGCTGCATAACATTTGTGCTGTCTTACATTCATTTATCACCCCTGAACATAGCCTGTGCCAGTGCTTCTCCTGCTTATATATTTCATCTAAAGTAAATACATCAGCTGTGAGAGAGGCGGGTTGTGAGTTGCTTTACAACGCAGCAGGAGGCGGGGCAGCCTACAGGTTTAAAGATCGCGCTGCTACAGATCCATGTTCAGGTATGCTTATGGTAAAAAGAACTGCTGCAAGCAAGAGCTGCATGAACATTTGTGCTGTCTTACATTAATTTATCACCACCCTGAACATAGCCTGTGCCAGTGCTTCTCCTGCTTGTATATTTCATCTAAAGTAAATCGCATCAGCTGTGAGAGGGCGGGTTGTGGAGTTGCTTTGCAATGCAGCAGGAGGAGGATGGGCAGCCTACAGGTTTAAAGAGCGCGCTGCTACTGCACGAGCGTGAGTGGCGTGAGCGTCACTCAGAAGAGAAACGGAGTCAGGAGAACACTTGATGTTTCTAAAACTAGAGACCTGAATATTTAGTTTGGGGTAAGAGATTAGATTAGCACAAATTTAGTTTTTCGTGTTTTAGATTCTAAAAGTGAACTTAGGAATTGAACTAACTTTAAAACTAATTAAGTCTGGGCTCTGTTTTTTAAACTTAACCCATAAATGTGGGTGCTCTTCATATTTGGGTGTATTGGTTTGCTTTATGTTTGGCACTATGTCCTGTCTTTTTAAATGAAGATAAAAAACAAAATTCTGAGGATTTAGCCTCCAAAACATGTTTAAGGCACCAATGGAGGGAAATGCAGGAGGACAATTGTCCCCAGAAAGATTAAAAAGATTAAATTCTTTCTCTATGGTAAGGGAATCTGTTTCTAGTGATGGGTCTTTTAAATTATTAATGCACTTTAAGGGTGGGATATTCAAAAGGGTTGCGCCATGCGCAATAGGGTTGCGCCTGCACAAGTCCGAAATTGCACCATTCTGCAATATTCAGCAGGAGGCAGTTGCGCCACTGAAAACATGCTGAGCAACAGTGCAATGCTAATGAATGCATGCTGAACTGGAGGGAGGAACCATGCATAAACTGCACAGCCCGATATTCAACCGGGCTGTACCAGAGAATGTCTGGCGCAACCCGAACCTGCGCCTGCACAACTTAGAGACAAAAAAAAGGTAAGTCGAGGGCCATCCACGAGTGAGCTGCCGCATTGCAGGCGCAACAGCAGCCACCACCTGTGGCTGGCCCTAACCTACTCGCCATGCCCCCCCTGCAGCCGATGGCGGGCAAAAGTATAAAATATCCCCACTCCCTGACTGGCCGATCGCAAGCAAATGCTTAATAACCCCCAACAGCCCGATCACGGGCAAATGCTTAAATACCCCCACCAGCCCAATGGTGGGCAAACACTTAAATAACTCCCCCCACCAGCCCGATCGTGACCAAATGCTTAAATAACCCCCCACCAGCCTGATCGCAGGCTGCAAAGTACTCCCAAGAACATATCCGTGGGCTGAAGATGTTTAAACCCCCAGAACATATCCCTAGTGGTCAGTGGACCTCTAAGCCCGATCGCGGGCTGAAGATGTTGATACCCCCAGAGCATATCCCTGGTGGCCCAGTGGACCGCTAAGCCCATCGCGGGCTGCATTATGTTGAACATCCCCAAGACCATATCCCTGGTGATCTAGTGTCCCTCCACCCACCACCCACGAAGCCCCTACCTGCTCTCCCCAGCAGCCAGCGGGCGGCAGCATCCCACCGCCTGCCACCCCGCCGCCCGCTGACTGACTGCCCGGTAAGGGCTTAGCCGCATTGGCTCTTGCTCTGCACCAATGGGCAGTGCAGCCTACCGGGCAGTCAGTCAGTGGTGGCGGGTGGCAGGCGGTGAGATGCCACCCAGTGCCTGCCAGTGGGGAGAGGGGTGGTGGGGCTTCGTGGGTGGTGGACACTAGATTACCAGGATATGGTCTTGGGGTGTCACAACATAATGCAGTCCGTGATCGAACTTAGCGGTCCACTGGACCACCAGGATATGTTCAGGGGGTTTCACAACATAATGCAGCCAGCGATCGAGCTTAGAGTCCACTGGACCACAGGGATACATTCTGGGGGGTTTAAACATCTTCAGCCCGCGATCAGGCTTAGCAGTCCACTGGACCACCAGGGATATGTTTGGGGTTTTAAACATCTTCAGCCCACGATCGGGCTAGCGTCCACTGGACCACCAGGGATATGTTCAGGGGTTAAAACATAATGCAGCCCGTGATTGGGCCGATGCGTCCACTGGACCACCAGGGATATGTTCTGGAGGACACTTTTGCTGCCTGCGATCAGGCTGGTAGGGGGTGATTTAGAGTTTTTGCCCGCGATCGGGCCAGTTAGGGGAAGGGGATGTTTGTACGGCTCGCCGCAGCCAGTGAGGGGGTGGGGGATTTCTTACATTTGCCCGCGATCGGGCTGCAGGGGAATTGGTCCCAGATGGCTGCTGCCTGGCACGGTGCCAGGCGCAAGTCCTCGAGGATCAGTGCACCTGCATGCTAATGACATGCAAATGGGGCTATAAACAGATGCAAATGGCCTCGCCGTGCCTTGCATGAATTATGGCCCTATTTGTATGTCACTTTTGAATATCGAAATTTGCACATTGGCGCAATGGTACTTGTGCCAATGCAACAGATACTCCTCTGACCACTTGCAGTGGCGCAAGTTCCCTCACATATGCACAGTGGCATGGCCGGTGATATTCAGAGAGTTGCTCAATATCATACACGCCTTTGAATATCACCCAGCCACCCCCTCTTGCCAACTATTTTGTGCAGTGCAGAGGCTGGCCACAAAATAGCACAGTTTGAATATCCAGCCCACTGTGTTTAGATAAACAAACAAATATATACGTGATCCTGATAATGGGAGGGGATACAGAAACAAACCCTGGCGCTCCCCTTCTTGTAAATTAATATATGATAATGCTAGAAGTTTGAAAAATAAGGTAGACATGTTAAGAGTTTGGGAGGCTACAGAAAATCCAGACATTATAGCTTTAACTGAAACCTGGTTGACCCCAAAAATCAGAGATGAGGAACTTGGGTTACAAGGGTATGAGTTGTATAGAAGAGATAAGGAGGGGAAGGGGGTGGGTGGTATTATATATTAAATGGGATTTTGGACAAGTAAGTGTTCTGTTCATGGGTGAACTAGGTATGATTGAATGTATCCTCTTGAAAGTTAAAGATCTGAATTTAGTTTTGGGATTAATTTACCCCCCCCCCAAAGGTTAAAACTACAGATTTTGATAAATTGACCCATTACTTACATTCATACTCTTATGGTTTTGATTTGTTGTTAGTGGGTGATTTCAATGCTGCATGGAATAAGCCGAGGAAATGCATTACGGAATAGTTTGGCCTATTAAACTTGAACCAGAATGTTGCCCTCACTACTAGGAAAACTTCCATTGTGAGTGAGGGGAACATTTTGGATCTTGATTTACCTCTGAAGGAATCCAGGTAACATCTATAGCTGTAAAGCAACCTATATTTGGGGACTATTGCTCTATTGTTTGTTCATGGGGGGGGTGGATGGTTTTAAAAAAAAATAATAAGAAGATTAATAGCCAAATAAGGTTGCAAAATATAAGAAAATATAATAAAGAGGCTTTTCTGTATAAATTGAGGAATGTTAGATGGGACAGATTATTTTTAATACCTGAATTGGACTGGGCTATAGAAGAATTTACTCTTTTGTTGATACAGGCATGTAATGAAATTGCCCCTGTTAAAGTTAAAACAAATAAAGAAATAAATGTTCCTTGGATTATAGATAAAATAAAACATAATATTCATTATAAAAATAGGTTATAGAGTAGAGCAAATAAAACTTTGGAAGCAAATGACTGGGAGAAATTTAACAAAGAACGGAATTTGCTTAAATGTAATATTAGATTAGCAAAAAAAACATATTACATGACTAAGATTGAACAATGTACAGAGCTGAAAAAATATTGGCACTTGATTCAATCCTTTCAACACCCAGTCGTAATATGCAACCTATCCAAATTAGGGAAAATAATATATTGTTGTCATCTTCAGATTCAGCAGAGAGACTAAATACCTATTTTACTACACTTCCAGATATCCAAATTCTTTATGGATGCCCTGAGGGAAATGAAGTAAGGAAACAACTGCATAATTCGGGAAAAATTTAGATTTAGAGTAATTAATTGTAGAGAGGTAAAGGAAGAATTAAGAAAACTTAAAATAAATAAAGCCCCTGGGTTGGATATGATAGAAAATAGATTCTTAAAAGATTTCCTAGAGGTCATAGCTCCAATATTAACAAAACTTTTTAATTGGAGCCTATTACACAGAAGTTTCCCGACTATGTGGAAACGAGCAAAGGTTATCCCAATATATAAAGGTGGCTCTATGGGAGAACCAATAAACTATAGACCTATTTCATTGTTGTCCGTGGTGTCGAAGGTCTTGGAGAGACTAGTTCAAAAGCAGTTTAGTAACTTTTTGAAGAAAATCTTCTCCTGTCTAGTTATCAGTCGGGTTTCTGAAGGGACCATTCCACGGACACCGCACTCACCAATTTGGTTGACATCGTGACCTATAAATTAAATGAAGGTGAATTGGTGGGCGCAGTGCTGGTGGATCTCTACAAGGCTTTCGACACCATTGACCACAACACTCTATATGAAAGAATGTTGAGTTTGGGAATTGATATCAAACCCTTCCTTGGTTTCAGTCATACCTAACAAATAGGGAGCAGCAAGTTCAGGTTGGAGATGTTCTTTCAGATCTTGGGTTTATTAAAAGAGGAGTCCCTCAAGGCTCAATTTTGGGCCCTTTATTGTTTATAATGTAAGCAAATGATATCCCTAAAGTGGTAAACTATTCAGCCTTTTTAATGTATGCAGATGGTACTGTTTTGTTAACAAGTGGGAAAACTTTACAGGTGGTGGAAGAACATCTTCAAAGAGATTTTAGTATTTTGGAAATCTGGTTAAGGAAGTCAAAGTTGGTACTAAACAATAAAAAAAACACTATGATGTTTACATCAAAAGGGAATGAAAATTTAAATCGATATAAATTGTCTATAAAAACATGTAGTAATGACATTTTGACACAGGTTGAATCTTATAAATACCTGGGGGTTTATATGGATCAAAATTTGAAATCTGATGTTCATATTAAAGAAATGATATCTAAAACAAAGAATAAACTGGGTGCCTCTCAGAGGTTTATGTACTGTATGAATCTGAAAATGAGAAGGAATGTTATAAATCAATTAATTATACCATGTATTGATTACAGTAGCCATATATATGGCAAGGCAAATAAATCTGAATTAAAATTGGTACGAGTGTTATATAACAATTTGACTAGATTTATATTAAACTGTGATAGATATATGCATCATTGTGATATGTATTTTCTATTACAGTGGCCCCTATTAGAGCAGAAAATGGACCTAAAATGGATTAAATTAATTCATTGGGTGGTTCATAAACAATCTCCTGGGTATTTAGTAGAAAAGCTGTTCAATGTTACTCATGGACATCAACATAAACTTAGAAGAACTGAGAGGAAGTCTTTTGTTACACCTAAATTAATGAATAAATATGGGAAAATGACTTTTGGTTATAAGGTGGTTCACTTATGGGCTTCTATTGATGTAGGAAAGTGGAAAATACAAAAATGTAAGCATTTTAAGGATGTGATTGGATATGATTTGAAAATGAAGTGTATATGTAATGGTTAGAGTATTTGTCTTTAACTACTGTTAAAGTATTAGGATATAAATTTGTATTTTGTTGATGTTTAAGACAGGCATAGATGTATTTTAAATAATGTGTTATTGTCCATTGTTGTTGTATTTAAATATGGAATGAAAACTTGATACAGGTCCATCTTGAAAATGGGATTCTTTTTCCCAATGATGTGTTAAACTAACTACCTGTCCAAAAATAAACTTTTCTACTACAGGTTGACATAGGTCATCACTGCCTATACAATGTGGGCCACCCTACACCACTTCAGTTTCCTGCTGGAGACAAGCTTAGAGCTGCACCATATTGACAGGAATGGGGAAACCAGAACTCTTACAGGACCGACAACAAAGGTGGAAGTTCTAGAAAGAAAAAAGCAGATTTGGAAGGGACAGAAAAGGAGAAGGAAAAGCATGCAGTAATGGTTATATCTTCCAGAACTTTTACCTGAAATACAGAATGGGTAGGTGTTGGGGCTGTGCATATACAGAGAAGACTCTCAAAGATCAACTGTTACCAAGTGAAGGAAATAAAAAGCAAAGCAAACTTTATTTATATAGCACCTTTCATAATCAAGGCGCTGTACATAATATAAAATACAGTATAAAACAGATGATATAATAAATTATTTCAAATCAATCAATTAATTAATCAATCAGGGAAGGCCAAAGAAAATAAATACATTTTCAGCATAGATTTAAAACTGCTGATGGTCAGGCATTCTCTTAACTGATAAGGTAGAGAATTCCGCAGGGTTGGTGCGGCAAATGAAAAAGCACAAGCTCCAGATGTTTTAAGTTGAACCCAGGGAATCGCTATTAATCCCTCATCAGCAGACTGGAGAGGGTGATAGGGGGAGTAGGGAGATCTTTCAGGTAGTCGGGTCCCTGTTTGTGTAGGGCTTTAAAGGTAAGCAAGCATACCTTGTAGGTGATCCACCACTGAATTGGCAGCCAGTGCAGTTTGCGCAGCATAGGTGTAATGTGACTGGTCCTAGAGGTACCAGTCAACAGCCTGGCTGTAGCCTTCTGCACTGGCTGAAAGCAATGGATATCAACCCCAGACAGCCCTAGGTAGAGGGCATTGCAGTGGTCAAGATGGGTGGTAATGAAGGCATGGACCAATGTTGAAAGGTCTCCTGGTGGAATCAGGTGTTTCACATGGGCGATATTCCTCAGATGGTAAAATGAGGATTTAACCACAGCTGACACCTGAGACTTCAGGGTCAAGCCATCAGCAAAAATAACACCCAGGTTATGCACCCGATCTGAGGCAATTAGCTGGACATCATCAAATCATAGGTCCAACATGTGCCCAGCCCCAAAACCCACCCCTGGGCAACCCGGATCCACAACCAACACCTCAGTCTTATCCGGATTCAGTCTCAACCAACTTGAGCTCATCCAGTCTTTGATCTCAGAGAGGCAGCTATTTAGCATAGAGATCGCATCGACCTGTCCAGGCACAAAGGACATATACAGCTGAGTATCATCTGCATAGCAGGGAAAGCTCAAGCCATATTGCCTGATGATATCTCCCAATGGCAGCATATATACTGCGAACAACATGGGTGCCAATATGGAGCCCTGCAGCACCCCACAGGACAGGGGAAGGGTGTCAGAAGAATAAATTCCAGTGACCACCCTCTGAGACCTACCTACCAGGAAAGATCAAAACCATTCAAGGACTGTACCCGACAGTCCACAAAGGAACCACAGGGTTTTCCAAAAGCACCTCATGGTCCACAGTGTTGAAGGCTGCTGAGAGATCGAGAAGGACCAAGATGGTACGAGCCTTTCAATCTCTCACCATTAGGAGGTCATTTAATACCCAAACAAGGGCAGTCTTCATGCTACGCCTCTTCCTGAAACCAGACTGGAGAGCTTCATAGACATTGTGAGTTACCAAGTGATTGTCCCATTGCAGTAAAAGGGAGGTATGGCCTGAATCCAAACTACAACAGGTTAGGTGCAAAGTCTGGACAATCTTCACAATATCCATGAATTCTGGTCAGCTGAAATCTGTCCAGACAGACTGGGTGCTCACTACCGCCCATTGGCCTCTGCAAAACCTTATAGAGAGAGAGTCGGGCTGATTCCAGACCTGATCATGGCAACCTTATCTGCAAAAAACTGAGCTAGCCCATCACATTTAATTTGTGAAAAAGCTCTTCCAGACTGGAGACAGATTGGATTGAACAATCTGTCAACAGTTCGAAAAAGTTGAGCTGGTCAGTTCTGCATAGCAGAAATCTCCCTGGACAGGAACTGTGCCTTCTTACAGGTAATTTCTGATTGATAGCCCTTATAATGTTCCATCAATCTAAGCCTGTCAGCATCCAGGCTGGACTTCCGCCATGCTCTCTCCAGCCTTCGACCAACCCACCTCTATTCCTTCAAGGACCCATCATACCAAGGGACCTTGGGCAAAGAGTGAATGGTCGAACATGAACAGGAGCAATCAAGTCCAAGGCATCTCCCACTGCCTTATTATACTCAAGTACAAGATCCCCTGGACTTGTGCTTTCACCCAGCAATCCTGATAGGTCCAGCACCGCCAATAGACCATCTGTGGTAACTCCCTTAAAGGGCAGTACCGGACCATCTCCGAAGGGGTAGGTCCATTTTGGGGGGCCCCAAAACGGAACCCTGTGGTGTGATGGTCAGACCAACTGAGTGGTTCCACCCCCAAGTCGGTGATCTCCATCCCCAGGAGGAACAGCAGATCCAATGAGTGACCTCCTATATGGGTAGAGGAGATAACTACCTGTGTAAAGCCCAGCACTGTCATTAACTGGAGGAGATTTTTTGCAGTTAATCTTTTTATTGTACTTATGATGATTATACATACAAATACACTACATTCTCCAATATACACTTACATAAATTCTTAATGGGAGAAGGAAAAAACATGTTGTCTGAAGTATTATACAATGAAATTAAAGGGAGAAGCAAATGTTGAAAAAAAAATAAGTAGCTGTACAATCTGTTTGACAGAGAGAAAATATGGCAATTTATGATTCAAGGGGTAAAAGGAGTAGATACAAACAAGAAATATAAGTAGTTGTGATTGTACTTCTATTATGCTGTAATTTAATACAGTATGTATAAGACTGTATAAAGGAAGAACATAAAAAAGAGAAGAATATCTAAGAAAGTGAACAAGAATGAAGAAGAAAAGAGAAGAAGAAAAGGAGATAAAAAGATAGAAAGAGAGGAATGAAAGAGCTAGAAGCGAGATTCCAATGTGAACATATAACGACCCATGGATTAAGTGATGATATGTGTAGACGTGTTTAAATATTTAAAATAGTCCTGTCAGCATTCATTATATAAATTAAGTCGGTCAGAGGCTAAGTGTGACATACGATCAAGGATGGCATATTGAGATAGTTGTTTGAGAATATCCAGGAGGGTGGGAATGATGTTGGGTCTCCAATGCATTAGTATAAGGCATTTAACTTGAAGGAATAGTAGGGATAACCACCTATTCTGAGAATGGGATATTTTGAATGAATGAGCATTGAAAATACCAAGTATGCAATGTTTTGGATCTAATGCAAAGGACAGACCAATCACTTTCATTGCAAAGAAATGAATATGATGCCAAAGATTGTGTATGGGAGGACAATGCCATAAAATATGCAGCAATTTGCCATTGGGGGGAGTTACAGAGCCAACATTTATTGTTGTTCAGTTGTTCATTAAGCCCATTTTTTGCAAAATCTCAGGAGTTCTGTACCATAGATGTAGAATTTTGGTTTGTATGAGTGAACTGCGATTATCCTTGAAAGATTTATGGCAGGATAAACAGCAGTTATGCCATTGTGAATTGATTATGTTATTATTTAAAAGAGTTCTCCATTTATTTTTTGCAATGATAGATTGATCTGGAATTGCATTTCTGATATGATTGTAAATATTACTATTTAATTTAGAGTTTGTTTTGATCCATTTAGAAATAAAATGTATCATATATAGATTGATGAGGAATAGTAGGAAGATAAAGGTTCCATGCCATACGTAACTATAACTATTTCCAGAAATCATGCTGGGGAAGATTCCATTGTTTGTGCAGGTCAGAAAAGGATCTTAATTTGAGAGTCTGAGGTATAAATATATCCTCCAAGAAAAAAAATGCCCCTGTCTTTCCAATTACAACAAAAAATTGGGTGATTATCAAGAGTGATATTGAGGTTCCCCCAAACGGGGGCATATATGACAGGGGCTGGGTTGGATTTAAAGCATTTATGAATTATTTTCCATTAGTATATGGATGGTGCTACAGTAGGGTGAGATTTCAAATTGGGGGGAGAGGGTTATAAATGAAGGAAGTGGTGATGTTGCCCGGACATAGAGATGTTTCCATATTGACCCACAACGGTGATTTATTGCTGGGTTTATTAAACCATTTGATAGTTTCGGCAGTGCAGAAGGCCCAAAAATATGCTTGGAACCAGGGGGCCCAATGTTCCCTTTGGACCAGTGGGAACACAGTTTGTTACGACTAAATCTGGGAATTTTGCCTTCCCATAAAAAATTTCCAATTATATAATCAATTCTGACAAAAAAGAAGGCAGAGAGGGTTAAACAGATATTAGAAAATTGATACAATATTTTGGGAGCTATTGACATCTTGATAGCGGAGATTTTCCCATTAAAAGAGAGGTTAAGCAGTTTCCATCTGTTGAGAGTGTTTTTAATATTTGCTAATAACGGGGACAGATTGGCATCCCATATCTTGTCTAATTTAGAGGTAATCTGTATTCCAAGGTAAGAGATACCTTGAGGGACCCAATGTAAACCCAATGTTGTATTCATAGAAGGGTTACAAAAATTGTTCAATGGCATTGTTTCTGATTTGCTTAGATTCAGAACTAGCCCAGAAAGTGAAGTAAAGTTGCTAAGTAACTTAATTAAGGGTGGTCCCGAAATTTGAAGATTTTCAAATAGAATGAGGAGGTCATCAGCGTAAGATAATGAAGTATAGCGGGAATTACTGATAGGGATACCTTGGATCATGGAGGATTGACGAAGAGCAGCTGATAAGGGTTCCATAGCTAGAATAAAAAGAGTGGGGGATAAAGGGCACCCTTGCCTGTTACCTCTTGCTAGATGAAAGGACGAGGACAGAGTGGAGTTAGTAAGAACCCAGGCAGAGGGGAGGGTATATAGTAATTGAATCCATGTACAAAATGTATTAGTGACACCAAAGTGGGATAGAACACTATACAAATAAGTCCAGTAGAGAGAATTGAATGCCTTTTCAAAGTCGATGGTTATAGCTGTGGCAGGTGATTTAAGAGATTTAGCTTTGTAGATTAAATTAAATAATGAGCGGAGAAGATCAGAACCAGTTCTATTTTTGATAAATCCAGCTTGGGAGGTATGGACAAGTTTTAAAATTATTGATTCTAAATGAGTATTTAATATTTTGGCAAACATTTTCCCGTCTGTATTAAGTAATGATATCGGTCTTAACTTGATGGGAGAAAAGGGTCTTTATCTTTTTTTGGTAGGATGGTTTTAATGGCTGCTGTCATAGAATAGGGAAGTTTACCTTGTGAGGATGCCTCTCTGAAGACCTTAAGCAGTAAGGGGCATAAGATGTCAGCTAGGAGTTTATAAAAGTCTACTGAAAAACCATCACTCCTAGGAGCTTTACAAGATTTAAGGGAGTGTAGCACTACTTATATCTCTTTTAGGGAAAAGGGTTCATCTAGCAAAGCCATATCTTGCTGGGAGAGGTGTGGTAACTGTACATTGTCCAGAAATAGTTGTATATATTCAGGTTGTGGGGGAGTGGGGTGAGAGTATAATTTTTGGTAGAAGGATTGCATAATATGGTTAATTGAGGGATTATCTGTATGGATTTTGCCTGAAGGATCTTTCAAACTGGCAATATGTCTCTCCGTCTGTTGATTCTTGAGTTGATAAGCAAGCAGTTTCCCACATTTATCCCCTTGTTCCCAGTAATGGTGTTTAAGTCTAAGGAGGGTGAGTTCAGCTTTCCTGGATATTAATTCATTGCTTTTAATTCTAAGTTGAAGAATTTCAGGGTGAAGTTGTGAATTATTATCTGGATTTCTTGTTTTACACTATTGGGTTTCTTTTTCTTAAAGAGATTTCTCTAACTTGGCCAATTGTTGTTCCCTTAGTTTTTTCTTGTGTGCTGCATAGCTTATAATTTTCCCTCTAAATGTTGCTTTAAGTGCTTCCCAGATGGTACCTTGACATACATCAGGAGTGTTGTTAAAGGAAAGAAATTCTTAGATTTGGGATCTAATCCAAGGTAAGAAACCAGGGTCTTTCAATAAGAGTGGGTCTAAAAGTCAGGAGGGGGATTTAGATTGGGTGGGCCCCATGTAAGATGTAATTTTATAGGAGAATGGTCTGATATAGTAATCGGGAGGATAGTTGTGTTGACAATTTTTTCAGTGATGAATGGGGAAGAAAACCAGTAATCAATTCTGCTATAAGATTTATGAAGTGGTGAGTAAAAAGTAGAGTTGTGCTGTCTAGGATGGTGTAGTCTCTAAATGTCGGTGAGACCGAAGTCTTTCATTAGCATTGAGAGTGCAGAAATACTGCTGGGGTCAGAATAACATGAAGAGTTACTTCTGTCTAAATGTGCTTCCAAAGCTAAATTGAAATCCCAGCCTACAAATATAGGAGAATTATTAAAGTTACTGTTCATAATTTGTTCGGCCATATTATGAAAGAATTCAGGTGAATCAGAGTTAGGGGCATAAACATTGATTAACACAAAGGGGCCTGCAGGGGTATTTAAGTGGGCTATAATCCATCTGCCATCTGAATCAGAGATGGACTTGATAAGGGTCCAGTTAAGGGATTTGTGTACTGTAATAGAATAGCAACCCCCCGTTTTTTAGAAGTAGAGGAGGATGCATATACTTGACCGGCCCAATCTCTTCTGAGTCTGTCAACATTCTCTATTAAAAGTTTTGTTTCTTGTAAGAAAGCAATATGAGTTTTATGCTTGTTAAGGTAAGAAATTATTTGCTTTTGTTTACTAGGTGAGTTGAGTCCCTTAACATTCCATGAATGTAGAATTAGATCACTCATGTTAATGGGGAAATGAGTATGAAAACACAAACAGAAAGTAAAGGACTCATACTGAATGGGCTAGAGGATGTTATAGACTCAGAAGGGAGAAGGCAAGCACAGTCAAATGCATGCAGGATACAGTAGTAGCCACAGACACTGTCAGCTATTTCCCGAAATTTCAGTAATATTTCCAGAAATATCTCATGCTTTCTCCATTTCCACAGTAGGGGCAGCAGAGAGAAACTCTTTAGAAATATTGTGAAATATCTGGAAATAGCTGACAATGTCTGTGGCTACTACTGTATTTAGTTTGTGGAAATACTTAAATTCTGGGTGAATGTTTCCATTGGGTCTCACAAGGAAGAGAGGTAGTAAAGTGAATACAGAAGACATATATAGCTGGAGGAGATTTTGACCAAATTGCAAAAGTTCATCATTGACCCAGGCATTGAAGTCCCCCAGGATTAACCATCTGGGAGACTCCAACACCATGTTGATGATGAAGTCCGTAATCTCCTGCAGGTATAAACCCATCACCTGGTAGATGGTAAATGTGGAGTATTCTACAGCCTATGCCCTACACCCTCACCCATGACACACTCAAAGGATCTGGTGGTCCCCACTGGAACATCCACAAGGCCCAGTTCAGTCTTAAAAAAAGATGGCTACACCCCCACTCCTACAATCCAGCCTTGGGTGGTGAATCACCGAGAACCCAGCTGGAACTACAGAAGTTAATACTGGGCTTGCATTTTCATCCAGCCAGGTCTGGATGATGCACACCAGGTCTACAGTTTCAACAAGATCAGCTATAATGGCTGTCTTGTTTTTGATGGACATAGCATTACATAACACCGCCCGGGTTGGATGAGATGCTGGAGAAGACCTCAACCCCTGACCAGCATCAATTGCTGGGCCCTTGGGTATGGGAACAAGACAGGAATTACCCCTGTCCTGGCACCATTTTTCCCCAGGGCATCACCTGGTCCCTGCCACCCCGATACATCCTCCGCTTTCCATTTCCCCACCAGACCCAGTTCTTCCCCCCTTCCTGCACCTCCTGGCAATCCCAAGGGATTGGCAACATTTGTAAGTCTCTGTTGGTAAAAAGGACAGTCAAAGGGGCGCAATTCCCTGAGCCTGGTGGGGGAATACTGCCTGACCATCTTTAGACCCTCCCTACACATTCTTAAAAGACAAATCTATCTACACACACCCAGGAGCCTAACACTCAAAATCACAAATACTAATTAGCCAAGAAACAGAATAAACAAAAAATAATAATATACCCTATTGGTCTCTCTCACAGATTGGAGGACAACTTAAACATAACACCCACACTTTAACAAATAAATACTACCCACTAAGGCCCCGAGACACCAATCCCAAATCACAAAACCCCACAAATTACTACTTAAACAGCAATAAAACAACAGTGGAACATTAAAAAACAGTCACATAATGCGGAGTAACCACAGTTTGATATCAGTGTAATAGCTCTGTCCACTGTATGTAGTGTTGAATCTTTAACAGTTCAAAGGAGCATGCCACAACTCCACAAAAATATTTGAAGTGGAAAGGGAGAGCTCTCACCACCCCTTATCAAAATCTTTGTCCAGACAACGTAGCCCTCTCATTGCCACATATTCAGAGTTTAGTTTGTAAATTTAAACCAGAAAGGAGGCCCTCTCACTGCCTCCTAAGTTAATCATAAAGTTGCACAAATCCATTAAAATATTCAGAAACAACCAGTTCATATAATACTTGCGGCATCCAGCGAGTGAGCTCACATCCAGTTTCACTTGGCGAGGTATAGGGGGATCCTCAAAAAATGGTCCAATTTCCAAAGAAAATCAGATCTAGGCAATAAGTTCAAGTTGGGCTGACTCTGCCCAACCCTTAAGCGGACCTGCCCGGAGTCCAGCAAATCTCCCCCCCAACTTAGTCCATCAGGAAAATGCCCAACACCAGTCAGACAAGCCCGACAGTTCCTGAAGATCTATGAAGATTCCCACCCTGAAGTCATCACCACCAGATCACCCAGAGAAAGAAAGGCTAGACTCGGGATCCTCCTCGAGACATGCCGGTTTGGGTCACCCAGTCCGCCATAACAAACAGCACAGATCCATCTCGGCTGATGACTCTAAGTCTGAACAAAGCAGTTCCAATAGACCCTCCAACAGTCCATCACCAAATGCTGCTGTTAATACACCAGATGCTGCTGCTTCAAATTTCAGGGACTCCAAGCAGGCCACCACGGCCAGTCCCACCAGAGTTTGACTCCTGGCCAGGACCACTCCAGAGACCCATCTCACTCCTTGCCTCACAGCAGCATGAAGTGGCAACACCAGAGTAAAACTCCCACAGATGCACAGGCCGGCTGGTAAGTTAAATAACTTGCAAATAATGGTAGTTGATGTCTAAGGAATAACGCAGTCGATAAACCAAAAGAAAATGACCATGACTCACAAACTGCAATTATAGTTATACAAATTAAACAGATAAAATAAAACAGATAAAATAAACTCAGCAAAATAAACAAATCAATAATAGCTCCTAAGAGCCTAAGCTGCTCCCAACAGCTGACCCAGCATGGCTGCCATCTTAGAATGCTGGATAACCTCAACTGCATTCTGGAAGGTAAGGCAAAATATAGGAAGGTGGATAGTGTGGTTTACTGTGAACTCAGAAATTACCTTAAGAAGGAAATGGGGATGAGTGCACAGTGAAATCAAATCCTGGTGAAAAACAAGGTAAGGAGAATCTGCTATCAAAGCCTGCCTCTTGGAAACTCAATGAACTGATATAATAGCCACTATAAAAAGCATTTTTCAAGAAAGGAAATGCATCTCACAAGAGGTGGCAGGTTCCAGTGGAGCCTTGGTAAAAGTTTTTCAGAACCAAGACCCCCACTGGAACAGACCTACAGACTGGGGAATGAAGATGCAAGAGCCCGTTAAGGCACTTTGGTCCAGCTGGATCACAGTCTTGCTTACTGAGTGGGTAATGAAGGCCAAAAATGGCCAAAAGGTGTACCCTCACAGATGAGTACTGGAGTCCTGAGTCCAATAAGGCCAGGAAGTAGTCCAAGACATGCTGCACCAGACACAAAAAAGGTCTAGGGAAAGAGAGGTACACTAAATACTGAAAGATTTCCATTTCAGGGAGTAGGCATGCCATGCAAATGACTTATGAGTTGACAGGAGTGTTCAAAACCTCTTGGAAGACCCTGACGTGGGACAGCTTTACATCCTTAGCAGACAGGTGTAAACTTGTAGGGATGAAGGTCCTCATGCAACAGACTGCCGTTGTCCAGTGACAGTAATCTTGCTTGTAGATAGCGTGGGGCAGAAGATTGTCACAGTCTACCAGAGCAGTGGAACTAAATGTTTTCTAGGACAGAAGGGGCTTCCAGTATCATCATGGCCTCTTCCACCCAAAGCGTGACCTATACCCAATGAATCAGAGGTACTAGAGCAAAGGCATACAGAAACCTCCTCTTCCCAGAGAGGGACAACCAAGCTAGCCAAAAATTCCAGGCCTTAGTCCAAACAAGCAGGAATGCGGCAGCTTTGAAATGTGTAGGGACACAAAAAGGTCCAACTCTGAAACCTCAATGGGCAAAAAGTCAGTTACCATGTTGTCCATTACTCCCACTCATGGCCTGGTCAAAGCCTTGACAGAAGGTGCAGTTCTTCATGCCATATGAAAGGCCTAGGCAGCAAACACAAAGTGACTGAGAGTACTCACTAAATATTTTCAAATCACACCAAAAGAAGTGAAAAAGTGGAAACTTCTTCACAGTAGCCAATGACAGCATGCATGCAATAAAATCAAACGTGAGTAAAGTAAAGAAAATTTTAACTACAGTTACCAAAATCGATGAAGAAGTTTCCTTCAGTCGGTTGAGAGTTTGAAAACAGAAGAGAGAAACTCAAGCAATATGGGGCCACCAACATTACATAGTTGACCATGACATAATGTGAATGTGGGAGGCCCAGGCTAGGTAAAAGTTTTTCTAAGTGGTGCAACGCCTGTGGTTTGGTTCCACCATGCTGCAGTGACATGGAATTTGTTGACCGTCAGCACAGCGATGGAACACCATTACCAATTGGTGTGCCATCGCTGGGGAACTAGTGTTTTCTGTGGGGGAGCAAAGTCCCCACACCCCCCACACTTAAATTAACCAACTTCAAGTTGGAGGGGTAGAACATCCGGGAGGCAACAGTGTTAGGAACCCAGCAGACCATCACAGCAAACTGCCAAAAATGTCACTGCGATGGTCTTCACTGTATTCTTGTCACTATTGCGACGTAATACCCTGTGGTTTACAGTTCCAAAGGTAGTACATGTTATTGTGTGGTAATGCTTTTTTGTTAGTCAAGCTGAAGAATTCTGACACAAACTTTAGAGACATTTGAGGTCCCTTAGTCAACTGTAGAGGAAATGCATCAGCATTTCAGAATATATGCAAGAGTTTGTGAAACACAGATTATTTAACAAAGAGGATGGTGTAGAGGAAGTAAAGCTTTTTAATTCAACAGAGGAAACAACCAGGAGATAAACCTTATGCTACTGAGAAGATGAGAGATCAGACAGGCAAATGGTGAGCTAGATCAACATGGTACCATAACGAAAGGAGATCAGGCACTCACCACCTTAAGAACAAAAAATGGCCACTCCAATAGGGTTTTAGTTGGAATGCTGGTGCACATTCATTCTGTGCTGCAAAGACCAACAGGACAAAAGAACTATGTCACCTGACATGTTTTAGATTTTTTATAAATCCTTTATCAAAGGTAATACTGTACATAATAAATGAGTATCAGGTAAGGGTGGGTGGATAAACATTCTGATAAATATATCCGACTGGATAGCATGATTTTTAACATAATCCAATCAGGTCAGATATTTTCCTGTGAACAGCCTGGAACAATGAGTTGCCATTTTCCCACCGTTTCACTCATTCATTGAAGTTACTAATGCTAAATAGATGATTAACCAGTACATTTGACACTTAATCCTCAGTATGTTCATATAATTAAATTAACTAATCAAAATAAGCACGTGTGAATCACTTAATAACATGTCATGTAACAGTCAGACCATCCATACCAGCTTTAGATGCCAGGTGTGAACATACTGCCACAAGACTTCAATGTTGCAAGCCCGATTTACAAGTTGTGAGTTAGGTAGTAATTTAACATGTCCCAAAAATGTTTAATCTGGATGTATTTTACTGTGGATGGTGACACTAGTTTGAAGGCAAAATGTTGTTTCTGCCACACTTCAATTCTTACATCGTGTGGTGTGCTGTTGGCTTACCATTTTATCATTTTACTATATCACTCCATCACTGTATATGACCCAATAAATATCCAGATCCTGTTAGATACTTTGATGCATATATCTATATCTGATATCCGATTAAATTATGGTATCCACCCACCCGTAGTATAAGGAATCATATTATGAGAAATTCAAAACATATTAGGCAATGTGTTCAGGCCAGTTGAAATGATTTTTGTAGGGGGTATCTTTCTTCTAGAATATGTGTATTTTTTCGCTTGCATAATATGAGAGAAACATTTTTACATAAAGGCTGGGGGTTTGTGTGGTGTCAGGGACCCCAGGAAACAGTGTCAAGAGGGCACCTTTCTGAAAATAGTGCATAATACCCACTGTTGATGGCAAGTTCTCCCATGCATTGCTTAATCTCCCCAGCAGCACATCAGTTCTACAGTAATTTCCTCCACCTGTAGCACGCCAGTACCCCTGTACAGTATACCCCTCCAGTTTCTGTTGCAGCCAGAATCCATGTCAACCCCAGTGATTCTCCGTAACACCCATGCTAGGGCTCTGTGTTAAATATTTTTCCCCTTATTTTTTCCCCTTTTGTCTCTGCTGGTTGCTTTCTCACTCAGAGGGCCCCACCCAGCAGGCAGCACAAGCACAGAACCAACCATGTGCTGGGGCTGTGGTCACAGTCCAGTACGTAGGCTTTTCAAATCTGAAAGATCCGTTAGTGGCTCATGCTTGGAGTTATAGTGCTCCTGCCACCAGTTATGGGCTGGCAGTATAGCCTAGAGGTTAGAGTAATGAGTTGTGAATGACCTTGGTACATCCAGCAGACCAGACCAAGGTTTGATTCTCACAACCTCCATTTGCATACTGTGTGACTCTGAGCAAGTCACTTAATTGCCCAGTGCTCCCAGGTCACCCCTGAAAACAGGCACTTGTGCCTATTGGGCTTTACCTGGTTACCAAAGACTAAAATAAAGTTATGAACGTTTGCTCATCTCAACCCTCTGCCACCGATAGTTCACAACTCACTAGTTGCCACCCACCCAAACCAAACACAAAAAAAGTTCTCAACACTTATTTCTGGGTCTGTGCTGAGCTGCTGCAGTCCCCTCACACTCCAAATCTGAATATTGATGGATCGGCAGATGACTCCGACCAACAGTACAGAAGGTCGAGTGAGTCCGCTACTGAGTTCAGAACCCTACCGATTTCAAAGCACACCACAGTCCCTGCACTACTTCTGTTCTAGTTGCTGTTACCATGCATCGCTGATATCACCAGTTCTGAACTTATTGAGTCACTGCCCATTTGACTCTCTGAGATGCCGTTTCACTCTGTTGCATGCTCATGTTGGGCCATGGTTGCATGGCTTTATGCTATAGCAGTCAATCAGTGTAATTTGTTTGGACATCAGTCATTGGTTGGCTGATCATGACTGGGGTGGGATGTCATGTGTTGGAAAGAAGGGGAAGATGCAGGGCAAACATGCACATGCCACACACTCTGCTGACAGCCGGAGATTTAAAGGGGCAGAATGAAACACACATACACAAAAAAAAGGAAGTGGGGTTCAAGGAGGATATGGGCCTGGTGGATATTTTTGTCCTGTTTATCTTTGTAGCACAGAATACATTTCCACCAACATTACATGTAACACCCTATTGGAGTGCCTTCATTTGTTGTGAGTGGTGACGCTCAATATATTTTGTTATTGATAAACTTTTTACATATCGAGAGCACCTGCTCTCCATGTGTGGCTCTTTTTCATTTGTTCATAAAAATAGCAATAATTCCTGAAGAGGTCTAGCCAGGTATGCAGGATGTGTGAGGCTGACAGTTCAGAAACATAACTGAGTTGTGTCTAACTAGCTAGCTACTTTAGTCAACTATATACCAAGAGTGTGTGTGTGTGGGGGTGTTAAAAATAGTAAATTGTAGGGCACAAAGCTTCCAAAGGTGTGGTTCTGTAGAGGAGATGTCCTTGAAGAAGATGCATTACTTCAGACAGAATTTAATAGGGGCATTTGGGAGCCTAGGCTGCATCAGAGTCAGTCAAGGTAGGTAAAGTACAAAGTCTACAATTTAAAACAGCAGTATGATAGAAAAGCATATGAATGATATGTCCGTGTGACAAGCAGTTCTATCTGATAAGGTGAGAAGCAACTACTGATACCCTAGTTCTGCCCTCAACTCCAAGATTTGTTACCATTTTACAAAACATCAATACACAGATGACTCAGAGCATTCAACAGCTTCTGAGCATATTACCAGCAAGTTATAACTCTGGAGACTGGTTAAAATAGACACTGGCAAACTCACCACTGCTTGCAGCCCATTACTAGGGTCTCTTCGGGTGGTAGAAATATTGGAGTTGGGGCATTAGAAGGGTTGGTGTACATGAGATGAAGGCAACTACAGTTGGTAGGTGGGACACAGGTTCCATTCTGCTCCAGGAGTCCCTTGAAGAGAGATACAAGGATTTAGAATATGTTACTACAATACCTAGACACATGCTTTTTAGATATATGCTTCTGGCTCAACTTCCCATTTGGCATTCCTTTTACCTACCTCTATGATTAACATACTAATAAAGAAAATGGTTGTAGGTTTCATTGTCCTGTATCACAGACACCTGTCCCTGAACAGTATGCTGATGGAAGAGCAAAACCCTGTTGACGAAATCCCCCACAGTGAAATTTTTGACAAGTTTTGAAAAAGTTGCGGTTGGGGCCAGCCAGTGAAATTTCACCCTTTTGCTGAGTTTCATCACCATTTGAGTTAACTCTGACTTGGAGTTAATAATCTATAGAAGGGGGATGCAGGGGGTTCAGGGCACAGTCCCCAAATAGAAAAATGGAGCAATGTCTGATAGGTGAAATTTCACCTGTCGACATCAGGGATGTCTATGCTGAACATTGACAACAGTGTTTGAAGGGTTTACTGTTTCTTGCTGGAATGCAAAATCTGATTTAAAGTGGGTGTGTTTTTGCTTGTGTTGTAGCTGGGAGCATAGAATCATAGTGAGGTTATGGGACACACAGCTTGCAAGCATACAGCTTTGTTGTAATTTAAATCAGGGATCCCCTCACAATTCTGCACTCTAACCACTGACTCCTAAGAGTGGCCCAATTCAACCAGGTTGATTCAGTCATTCATTACAAACCTGACACTTAGTAAATGTGTGTATGTGCACTTGTACTAGAGCTTAGAAAGTGCAGTCTCATGAATTCTTAAAATATATGTGTGCATACAATCCTGTGCTAAAGTTGTGTGCGCACACTATCATGAATATTTAGTAGATCAGGATGCATGTGCACCTGTACTAGATCTGTGAAAGTACAGTCTCATAAATACTTAATAGATGTCTGTACATGTGCATCTGTACTAGAGCTGTGTGAGCACCCCTCATGAATAACTAGTAGATGTGCATGCATGCTAACCTGCACCAGAGCTTTAGAGTACAGTCTCATGAATACTTAAAGATGTGCATGCATGCATGACGCTTGATGAAACTGTGTGAGTACAGTTTCAGAAAACTTAGTAGATGTGCATGCTGTAGAGTAGTGCTGAATGACAAAATTCTGAATTTGTGCAATTGGAATGAAATTTTTGAAGACTATGAAAATTCATTGGAATTTTGTGGAATTTGTACAATTTATTAATTTGGTCATACCTCAGCCATCTATTGAGCTAGAGCTCTTAAATTTGGCATGCTTAATTTCTGAGAGGAGTTCTAATGACATACCTCGCATTATGAAATTAGGATCAACTGTCTCAAAATTATAGGTGCTCAACATTTAATTTTTTGTGGGAAATACAATTACAAAGTTTTCCACATAAAACAAATAAAAGAAAACTCTTCTTTACACAGATATGTATACAAGCCTGGAATACTCTACCACTAAACATAATCATCAGCAAAAGTAAACACATTTTTAAAAATAGACTCAACATCTGGTTAATTAACACAATGTGTTCCTGTGAGTAAGGACCTCAAAAGGGGAACTTCTACAAGCATCTTGCCCATGGTTCCACAGTCAGCCGCAGTATGAACCGCAGTATGAAATTTCATGAAAACTTCTATCTGCATATACATTTTGCTTGATTACTTGATGCTAGATGTTCTAACAATGTGCCAAATGTAATGACATTAGGATGTATCATCTCAGAATTACATGTACTCAGAGTCTGTCATTTTATGTTCCGCATATAGCTCAGGCACCTTTGAGCTAGACATGTGTACATTAGCATGAATAACCTCTTTGTAATTGTTATAGAATCTTCTAAATGTGGAGAGAGCTGGATTAGAGATTTTTCAGCTACAGGGTTCAAAATGTTACTATGTAAATGTTTGCAATATTTTGTGAAACTCTCAAACATGTGGATGTTTGTAAGTTCTTGGCTCTTGCAGGCAAAGACTTTTTTTTTTTAAATCACCTTTATTCATTTTCAGTAGACCAGACAGACAAACAAACATACACATACCTGGCCAAGCCAGGGACACAACCCAATACTGGCTGTGCAAACTATGTACATCCCCTATGTACAAGCACACTGGAGAGCCGCCCCACATTGTGGTAAAGTTCCAGAATCAATAGTGCCTTAATATGGTACGCTGACCAGTGTTAGAGTACACCCTTCCCCTCATTGACTCAATCTTCCCTTATATGTCCACTTGCAAGGGTATTATATCCTACGGCCCCCAAAGGAGCCTGACTCCTGCAGGACGGCTTCCCAATGTGTCCCTTGGAAAGAGAGAGAGAGTCCCCAACCCCTTAAGCCTCTGCAGACCAAAACCAGTCCCCTTTTATCTTGGTAATGGACCCAGTATGACCCCAATTTTGACCATCTAGGAAATTTTAAAGTCCAAATATTACCAAGAATATTGGGGATAATAAAGGAAAAGATAGTACAAGAAGGCACTAAAGCAATATAGGCATTAAACACTCCAGCATATTTTCCTTTGCTAATCACTATCTGACAGACAGACCTGAGTTCCAGTGTTTGTAACTTGCTGGGAGTAGATCGATCTAATATTGCCCATCTTTTAACGTATAGCTCTTGTCTCCCTCAGAGAACAGGTGTCTCTTTATCTTGGCCAATACTTCTAAAACGCTCTCACCCATTGTTCATATGGACAAGCCTGATCATCCTTCCAATGCTTTACTAAGAACGCCTTTGACTACTCGACACCATTAAAGAAAGGTGGAATTTGGGTGCAATCCTATAATCTGAGAAAAGTCACCAGAACACATATTTCTGGAGTTATAAAAGCTGTATAATCCAGCATTGATCCATGCCCGCGTTAATCTCCTCCATAAGGGTGAGATTTTACTACATCCCCACATTACATGCAACTGGTCACCCACTTTCTTGCACCTGAAACACAGGTCCGTCTGTCTCAGCCCTCTGCCATATAGCTTTACAGGGTATAGTATATGTTGTGAACCACAAAGATCTGCATGTTTCTATATTTGGGAATCACATTGTATTTGGTGCTCTTCCAAATAGTTTCCCACCTAAGATTTCTAGGGCCATCACCTTGTCCCAGTAAAGGATTGTGAGGAGTATTTGGGCCCAGAAAGTCCAAAAGAAGTTTATAAACTTGTGAAAGTGGGTTAGCTTGAAGGCTTCCTTAAACTCCCCATGAGAAAAGTTATCTATGGGTCCCCACCCCTCCGAAACCCTCTAACATTTGTTTAAGCTGTAACCTTTGGAAAAAGGACAACTTTGCATTGTAATGGCAGGACTATTTTATCTCCCTGCATCACTTCCTTTCAGTCTTAAACCACACAAATAATTGGACCACTGATGTCCAAGGATCCGACCCCTATAACCAAATTTGGGTTACCCAATATGGGCTGGTCTCTGACTTCATTTGATAGCACCTTGTACTGGAGTGAGAAAGGACCACCAGGCCTCATGCGTTTTCCTGATTGGGTTCCATACCTCCCTAAATAAACCTTTTTGGCTTAAAGATATAGCATCGATTCGTAAGGCCGAGCTCAATAACAATTGCTTCAATTTGCGTAAACCACGCAGGTATATAATTTCCTCATCGCTTTCTCCGCCCATTGAGCCATAGGCTCAACTGACCTGCACATAGTAAAGTACATGGAGGTCAGGTAACCTGATGCCCCTCCTCATCACGGCAGTTGCAAGACATTATACTTTATCCTGGCTAGTTTGTTATTCCATAGAAATCCTGAAATTAGCCTTCTGATTGTACTAAACTAATTAGTAGAGATATATGGGGCTAAATATACCGGATATAGCAGTCTCGTAAAACATTCATCTCAATGAGGCTCAGGACGCTACCAGAAAGTTCAAAGGTAGCTTATTCCATCTTATAATATCCCCTAACCTAGAGATATGATCCCTGCAGGCATACAGACTTAAAACATTCGACCTGCATATCTGATGTCAGCGTATCCTGGTGTCTAACACAACTGGATAATTTGGTTTAGCATCTTTGAATTTACAGTGAAAAAAATAAAGAAAAATATTGATCACATATTCTCAAATATTTATGTAGCATATAGATGAAGCATCCAGAATTCTTTTTGTGGAATTTAACATTCACAATGCACATGTCACTTCATTTGATGAGCTAGGCTGAGCTTTTTGCAGTCCTGTTGTTCCTCTCTGCGTGCCTATTTTGCCCCCCCCTTCTCTCTTAGCATAGCCAGATTGATTCAGTAGAACCACTGATCCCACTGATGTCCATTGATTCAGTAGAACCACTGATCCCACTGATGTCCTCTTTGTTCTTTACAGTGATACAAATCCTTAAAACAAGTCACTTACTCCTTTTCCTATCGACCTATCCTGTTGGAATAGTCAGAATTCTTCCTTCCTTCCTGGTGCACCAGACATCATCTTCAATCATTACATCTTCTTGAGTACCTCTAAATCCCAGACTTGCACTTATGTCAGGCCCCCCTGGATGATCACTTTACTGGGTGTGACACTTATACTGTATAGCCTGCATTCAGGATGGAATTGACACTGTGTGCTACCCAGCTCAGCTGTCCATTTCTACGTGAGACTATGCACCTAACTCCTGAATCTGATAACCTCTTGCACTATCTGCCTCTCATACCCCTGTCCTTTAATTTAAATCCCCCAGATAAAGCTGAATAAAATGAAACAAATTCCAGTTTTAATGAATTTTCATGAAATTCCTCAATTTTTGCAAAGATTAATGAAATTTGACTTTAAGTACAGATGTTATTTTGTAGTTTCTGGCAGAAAGCAATTAATAAAATTGACACACACAGTCTCCTTGTAAGGTCTAAGAACCTGCCAAATTTAATAGCATTGCATTCTCTAGCTTTACAGTTTCAGTTGTTTATAAATTTGCAGCTTACATTCTTGAAAAACCTAATTTTAAAATGTTGTGAAAGTTTGACTACTTTAATTCAGTCCCATTTAAAGCTGTAAATATGAAGTTTGTCAGAAATGACCATGTGGTATAGTAGTTTAAATGTTTCAAATATGGTTAAATTTGGATATGTTGTTTTAAAATTAAAGGAGAATAACTAAGATTGAAATTTTCGCAACATATTTGGCAGGCTTTAACTCAGTCCCATTTTCCTTTTGTGTGTTAAAGGGTTTAGGGTTTTGTTGGTGGCTAGCTCTGTCAGGACTGGGTCAGGTCTGTATGTTTCTATGTTTTTATGTCATAATATATTAAATAAATCAAGCTAAAGATCTGAAGAAAACCTCAAGAAGAGTTTTTTCTGACCCATTAGAACTGGAGAGATGCTTATGTGTTACACAGAGAAGAAGATACTTATTAGAGTACCCTAGCCAGGGTATGTAGGAGCACAGCCCTCCATTTAAGTTAAATAATCAAGTGAATAATTTGTTTCTTAAGGAGTTCATTTGAGAATAGAGATTTGCCCAACTTTTGGATCTCTGGTCAAATGCTCTCAAGAGATAAATTCTGGCTTGACATGAAAGCTGACAAGGTAAAAGATCTAACGGTTTTCCAAAAACTGATGTTATTTCAGGAGGCTTGCTCCACTTATGGTTGGAATGCTGCTTCTGCTTTTAAAATGTTTTCAGAGTAGTCATATGTTGTATGCTGTACTAGGCAGAGGTCCATGGGGGTCAGCCCTTTATGATGCAATCTCCCCCTATTTGAACCCAATTCCTAATGCCCATCTGATCTCATAGTCATATAATTACTTACAGTCATTCTTTGACCCTAGTGACATGCCAAGATTTGTTGGTGGGACAGGGCTCTCCCTCCCACCTCATCAACTAGAAACCGGTCATGAATATGGAAACACCTGTATACAATGACACATTGGGACCTCTACTGGTTATGCAATTCCAAATTAACCATGATTTATGTTACACACCTTCAAGATTGTATAGGATGGATTGTCTATCATTGGGCCTCTGTACAAAATGTGGCAAGGAAGTTGGCACGCTTTTACATATGTTATGGTCATGTGAGAAAGTTTCCCCTTTCTGGTCTTCCATACAAGACAGATTAGACCCCTTGTTAGGTCTTTTCCAGAAATGTGTGCCCACAGCTTGTATTATAGGAGAGCACAATGACTAACTAGTGGGCAATCAGAGGCCACATATGGCTTTGATAGCCTGTGCCAAAAGGTTCTTCTTAGACACTGGAAGGATCAGATTTTCTCAAATTATGTTGAATAGCACAAGGACATAATGTCACCTTACAGGCAGAAAGAATGATAGCGAGTCTATCCAACCAAATGTCAAGGTATAGTCATATTTGGGAGCCTCTATATACCCTCCTGTCTTTAAAATAACTCAGTGGGGTATGTTACAACCCAAGTAAATATTCTCAATGGTGACAGTACAATGTATAAAATACTCCAGACTAAGCAATGATTGGATCATCTGTATTACAAGATAAAGATCCCATATCTTCTAGCAGTCTTATTAAAACATCTCCAGTGGAAGGGAGGGGTGAGGAGGGTGATAGGAGTGGGGGGGTGCGTGTTAGGTTTTGCTGTTCTTTGTGTATATGAATGTAAAATGTTTATGATACAATTTGTACTGTGGACCATATGTATCAGATGCAAGTTTAACAGGGCATATGCGAAGTATCTGCTACTCACTGGAATCTCAATAAAGTATATTTAATTAAAAGAAAATAGAGATGTGCAAAATTAGAACATTTCATTCCACAAAATATTTTGTGAAATTGTGAAATATTTGGTGGTGCAAAATGCTAAAATTCACCATGAAATGTGAAATGTCACCTGCAAGGCATGAAATTTCACCTGAGAAATAATGACATTCTGGTAAATGTGGTGACATTTGGGCAAAATTTGGTGAACATGCACATTTAGTGGTGATATTTCACATTTCACAGGCAAACTTTCACAATTTGCACCTGTGAAATATTTCACAGAATGGTGGAATTTCATGAAATGTTTCATGTGGTGAAATTACAATTTTGCAGCAATTTTGCTGGTGAAATTTAATTTGCAACATCTCTATTTGAGAATTGACTTTGTAAAAGGTGCTGCCATAGGTGTCTGAGTGTGAATGTCCATAAGTGGTATAGCCAAACTTGATAATCCAGCCAGCCACCAGTGGTTAATTTTTGTTCACTGCTTTCTCCATTTTATCTTGAAAGTTTGTTAATATACACAATAATGAGTCCAAATTCAGTGGGCATTGAAGAAGTAAGGGTGAATTTTAGTACCATATGTTTTTGGAAGTTTAGATGCACTAGAACAACAATAACATAAGATTGTCCATGAACTACAACTTGTGGGAAATGCTGATATTGAAGCTAATATAGAAACAACATCCAATGAGCTCAGAGACAATCTGGATAAATTAGAGAATTTATTATTCCAAGAAATCGATTTGGCTTATAAAAATTACAACCCTCAAAACTTATTTAGACCATGAGCTAATTACCACAGGGTCTATGTGTTCTTAAAACTCCCTCCAATGTCATTGAAACATTTTGAATTTAAAAATGAATGGGAAGAGGCTGTGAAACTTTGTTCCAAGGCATTCTTGAAATAAATTGTTAAGGCACATTGAAATAAATTTGAATTAATTAAAAAAGATACTGAATCAGTTAAAAACACGCTGTGCTCATTTACTGGTCAGCCAGAATTTAAAGAAATGGATGCAGCAATTAAAACAAGATTGGGAGCACATAAAAAAAGATCACACAGAGAAAACAGACAAAACTAATAAGATATAAGGAAGACTACAGCAAAGGACATGTCTTTAGTTGGTCATGTGAAGAAAAATAAAGAAGTCACAGTAGAGGTAGATCTAAAACAAGAAAAAGGAACTTTATCAGCCAAAAATGTAATCAAAGCCAAACACTCCATTCTGTTAATGTGCAATTAAATCAAACTGACAACCAAATGGCAGGAACATCCAAAGAAGGGAATCCATGTAATGCTTCTAGATACAGGGATGGACCTTTTTTAGGCAACAATCAAATGAAGAAAGGGATCATGGAAAAACAAACAAACCAAAGTGGAAGAAAAGACACAAGGAGGAGGACCTGAGGAAAGGAAGGCAATGGAATTCCATGGCATTCAGAAAGGAAAGTGATGGGGAGAAATTATAAGTAATCAATTTATCAAGCAAAGTAGTTAATAATATCCCTCAGGTTCAAGTCCTAGAGCAAGGATTAACATTTGTACTAACACCAGTTGAGAATGACGTTGATATTATCGTACCTGTAGATTTAAGTTTTTCAGAAAAATCAAGTTAAAAGATTTCTACGTGAATGAGGACCATGAGTGGGATGGAAGTACTGGCATTTCAACTATAAACCCAGATGAAAGTGAAGTTGAGGAAAGCATGACCTTTGAAAATCTTAATGAACTTTATTTGAAAATGCATGGTGATGCTGAATTAACATCTGTGTAGTTTGGTGAGGAACCTAAAGGGAGTGAAAATGAAATTACAGCCAATTTTATAGAATGGAATGTATGGGATGAAAGAAAGAACGTTTTAAAACTGAAATCTGTGTTTTGTCCTAGGACTTAGAGTCTGAATATTCTAGCATAAAAAGGTTCTGATACAGAAAGTTAACAATTTACTTAGAAATAAAGGAGGATAGAAAAAAAATGGCACAATTTGAGTAAACATTATAAAGTAGTGGAACTGCATCCACCAATCAGAACACATCATTACTGTACCTCTTAGCACAGTTGTTGCTTCACACAGCTCTTCACAGCTGATTCCCACCACGGTGACTCTCACTTGTTGTCACACTATTCCTGTCAGAGTCACCATGGTGGATCAGCTGTGAGAGCATACTACCATAAAAAAAACACCTGTTTAACTGTGACATTCCCAACAAAGTGATTCACAAACTGGGTACTGGCGCACAGCGAAAGTGATTGACACTCATTTTATGTTTAAATACCATTTGATGTTATCTACAGTAAAAGTGCCAAAATCAGTGGTTCCTCTCTGGCACCAATCTAGATTCAATGCACTGTTTCAAATCCCATTTCAAATTCAAAGACACCCCCAAAAAAAAAAAGAACACCGCAGAAGCTTAACTTCAAAGAATAAAACAGTTTTTCTCTAGTCATGCCCTCTACCACAACTCCATGGAGTATCAGCAGGCACCACTAATAGCCATGCAAAAAAGTCACCATGTAAACCACACCCATGGAACGAACCACAACATGATGAAACAGTGGGGGACAGCAGGAAAATGAGCATAAATAAAAACAGCATTACCTACATAATTTAAAATTTTTTTTCAAAGTGGAGGCAGTTCCACTACTTCATAATATATTAATATGTATACTTAGAGTTGTCTCTTATGACATAAGAAGGTTATCGCGTGCTGGTTTGTGCTGATAGAACTACACAGCTTCGCTTTTTGGTTCTCTTGCCCAAACCAGCTTGAGATAACCTTCTTATCTCATAAGAGACAGTACTAAGTATATATATTATTTTATAGCATAGAGCAGCGTTAAAGCAAATTGAAAAATGGGATAATGTTATTGTGAAAAAGCAGACAAAGGGAGAAACATAGTGCTTTTAGACAGAAATTAGTACTGTGATACGGCATACAAGATATTGAATGATAATAAGAGGTATAGAGAATTGCAAGGTAATCAAATAAATACATTTAAAGAAGTTACATGAACTTTTACTGGATGCAAATGTTATTAGTGAGATTACTGAAAATGAATTTCAACACCTTTGGAAAACAAACCCCATAATGTCTGCTTTCTATGCTGTACCAAAATTCAACTTGATTGAACCTCTAGGATGCCCCTTTGTGCCTAGGATCTGCTGTTCCCCCAATATTCTTCTTGTTCTTCCTTAAAAAGAGAGTTACCTACTCCTTTTTCTGTCAGACCTTTCCCATTGAAATAGCTAGAATTTCTCATTTTTGGTATCCCAGATATTTTGTTCCCTTACTACATATTTTTGAATACCTCAGAGTCCTAGACTTGCAAGTAAATCAGGTTCTCTGGATATTCAATTTATTGGGTGTAATTCTTATGTGGATATGTATACATGTGTGTTTGTACTAGAGCTATGTCATCAGTCTCTTGAGTACTTGGTAGATGTGTGTGCATGTGCATCTGTACTAGAACTATGTCAGTAAAGTCTCATAAAATACTTAGATGTGCATGCATGCCCACCTGCACTAGAGCTGTGTCACTACAATCCAATGATTACTTAGTAGATGTGTGTGCATGTGCACCTGTACTATAGCTGTGTCAGTACTGTGTCATGAATACTTGGCAGATGTGCATGCATGCCCATCTGTACTAAAGCTCTGTCACTGCAGTCTCATGAATACTTTTTAGATGTGCATGCTTGCTCACCTGTACTAAAGCTGTATCAGTACTATCTCATGAGTAGTTACTAGATGTGTGTGCATGCTCACTTATACTAAAACTGTGTCAGTAGAGCCTCACGAATGCTTAGTAGATGTGCATGGATATGCACATCACATGTACTAGAGCTGTGTCAGTACAATATCATGAATAGTTAGTAGATGTGCATGCGTGCCAACCTGTACTACAGCTGTGTCAGTAGAGTCTCATTAAAAGTTAGCAGATGTGCATGCATATGCACCTGTACTATTGCTGTCAGTAGAGTCTTATTTAAAGTTAGCAGATGTGCATGCATATGCAACTGTACTATTGCTGTGTCAGTAGAGTCTCATTTTAAAGTTAGCAGATGTGCATGCACATGATACGGTACTAATGCTGTGTCAGTAGAGTCTCATTTAAAGTTAGCAGATGTGCATGCATATGCAACTGCACTATTGCTGTGTCAGTAGAGTCTCATTTAAAGTTAGCAGATGTGCATGCATATGCACCTGTACTATTGCTGTGTCAGTAGAGTCTCATTTAAAGTTAGCAGATGTGTATGCATATGCAACTGTACTATTGCTGTCAGTAGGGTCTCATTTTAAAGTTAGCAGATGTGCATGCATATGCAACTGTACTATTGCTGTGTCAGCAGTCTCATTTAAAGTTAGCAGATGTGCATGCATATGCAACTGTACTATTGCTGTGTCAGTAGAGTCTCATTTAAAGTTAGCAGATGTGCATGCATATGCACCTGTACTATTGCTGTGTCAGTAGAGTCTTATTTAAAGTTAGCAGATGTGCATGCATATGCAACCGTACTATTGCTGTGTCAGTAGAGTCTCATTTAAAGTTAGCAGATGTGCATGCATATGCACCTGTACTATTGCTGTGTCAGTAGAGTCTCATTTAAAGTTAGCAGATGTGCATGCATATGCAACCGTACTATTGCTGTGTCAGTAGAGTCTCATTTAAATTTAGCAGATGTGCATGCATATGCAACTGTACTATTACTGTCAGTAGAGTCTCATTTAAAGTTAGCAGATGTGCATGCATATGCAACCGTACTATTGCTGTGTCAGTAGAGTCTCATTTAAAGTTAGCAGATGTGCATGCATATGCACCTGTACTATTGCTGTGTCAGTAGAGTCTCATTTAAAGTTAGCAGATGTGCATGCATATGCAACCGTACTATTGCTGTGTCAGTAGAGTCTCATTTAAAGTTAACAGATGTGCATGCATATGCAACCGTACTATTGCTGTGTCAGCAGAGTCTCATTTAAATTTAGCAGATGTGCATGCATATGCAACTGTACTATTGCTGTGTCAGTAGTCTCATTTAAAGTTAGCAGATGTGCATGCATATGCACCTGTACTATTGCTGTGTTAGTAGAGTCTCATTTAAAGTTAGCAGATGTGCATGCATATGCAACTGTACTACTGCTGTGTTAGTACAGTCTTGTGAATTGTTAGTAGATGTGTGTGCATGCTCACCTGTATTAAAGCTGCATCAATAGAACCTCATGAATGCATAGTAGATGTGTGTGAATGAACGCCTGTACTAGAGCTGTAAGTACAGTATCATGAATTGTTAGTAGATGTGCTTGCATGCTCACCCATACTAGGGCTGCATCAATACACTCTCCTGAATACTTAGTAGACCTGTGTGCATGCCCCACTGTACACGAGTTGTGAAGTATAGTCTCATGAATAGTTAGTACAGTAGATGTAGCAAGTCAAAAAAACACTGAGCACCCTATGGGAAGGACACAAGGCATAAATAGTAATGTACTGATTTTCTTACCATTTATTGAGATAGTCCATCATTGTGCATACAGACACTAACCACATAGGCAGGACTGAGTACATTCACAACATCACCTCTAACTAATGGCTTGCACATCATAGTCAGAGCCAGTGTGGTGTATGCATCCCTCCTGGTTACGTGTTCACTGTTTATGTGCACAATGGTGGATTGTCTCAATAAATGGTAAGAGCATCAATTTATGCAATAGGCGTGAGCATTTCGGCTGTGGAATAAATCACCGTATCTGAGATTCTATATGTATAAATGTGTATTCTTGGATTTATACACATAGTAGACATGTCATAACACATTTATTTACACAGTAGACACATCATGGAACTCAAAGCCCATACTGCCCTATCAAAAATGTGAATGGACTACTTTCACATGGCAATGGAAAAATAAAAGTTCTCATGCCACCCTAAGCACCTCTGTCAACCACGCGCCACAGTGAGAAAAAAAAAGCCATTAAGTTTTCATTCTTTGTACACAGGTCAACAAAGCTAACCATGCCTCAACAACAAGCAGCACTGTCACAAAAAATTGAGTAAAACAGTGACCATAAAAAGTCTGTATCTATAAAATAATAATGGCAGACAGTACCGTGAATGATAGTTTCAGATTGGAGCTTCAGGACATACTAACTCAAATTAAAATGGATACCGATCCACTTGAGGACCCAAAGATTGTCAGTCAGCATTCAAAAAACTGGAAATGCAGCAGCAGAAACAGCAAATACCTCAGAAAAGTCCATAATAGATTTAGCAGAGACAGACACTTACATTGACAGAGCAAAACATGTAAACACCTCAAAGAAATCACAGAGAGATGTAGCTATTTTCACATGCTATCTAAGGGAAATGCTAGGCATAAACAAAGTCCTGCAAGAGATAGCACCGATGGACTTGCAGAATTACATTTGCCACTGAGCTACTGACCTTGCGTTTGATTTTCCAAAGTACTGAACGCTTCTTACGTGGAAAAAATTATCCCTGTTCACTGTCCACATCTCCCAGTTTTGAAAAGGTAAGATGGGTGTCACTGTCTAAACAAAAGAATCTTAAGTGTGGGGAAAGGGGTCAAAACCTAAGGCAGCTGACGAGCTGACAGACAATGTAATAGAGCTCCTTTATGAAAAGCAGCTGCTCGGTCCCTACACCCCTGACGCCTTACTGAATACCATGTGGCTGATAATCAGGATGTATTTTGGACTCGGGGTAATACTGAGATGAGAAATATAAAGTGGGGAGACATAGACACACAACAAGATGAAGACAGGAAGCGTTTTGTGCAGTATTCTCTAGAAAAGCAGATTAAGACTAGGACCGGTTTAAATCTGAAAGACACCTGAAAAATAAATCCAAGCTCCTATGAGTTGCAAGAAAATGTAGAGAAATGCCCCATCGGCAATTATTTACTTTACAAGGAAAAAAGACCCCCCAAAACACTAACACCAGACTCTCCTTTCTTCTTATCAATTAGCACGAATGTTAAAGACTATTACCCTAAGTCCTGGTACCAAAACCAACTAGTTGGTGTCAACAAGTTGTCTACAATTGTCAAAACAATGATACAAAAAATCAGGCATACAGACGGATAAATGGCTCACTAACAACTCTGCTAGAAAGCATTTAATCCAGAAATTAACAGATTCAGGAATCGCACCAACTGACATAATACAAGTGACAGGTCATAAGCAGCTAAACAGTATAAATGATTACTCACGAATGAATGCAAGCAAGCAGGAAAAAATATCAAACATCTTAAGTGGGGAGTCTAAAGCAACCATCATAAAAGAGTCAAAAAAAAAAGGAAGGGACTAGCTACAATAACAGACAACCTACAAGATGTGTTGGGGACCTGCTTCCACCGCTCCAATATAAAAGCAAAAAACATAACATTTAACATAGTTCAAGGCAAAGTAAGCCCCCAAAAGGAACATGTAGTTATCTATTGACATAAAATAAAAATTGTGTGAAAGTAATAATTTATCTGTCCCTCCCCTTCTCGAAACACACAGGACATCACTATGAATCAAGAAAAAGGCAACAACCTAAAGTTCTGTATTCCGACTCGGACAGCGACTAACAGGTAAGCATGCACCCCCCCCCCAACATCAAAGTTAAAAAAAAAAGCTGTAGTCATATATAGTCAGTATAGATATGACAGTACACAAGTAGCATTGTAAGGTTTACAGCCTGACTAAAAGAAATGCAAAAGCAATAAATAGAAATGCATTTGAACAAGCAGTAATGTAAAATAAGTGCAATACATGACTGAGGTACAGCAGTTAACATCAGCACAGCAGATACATTGGCATTTTTTGTCTGTTTGCATCCAACAGGAATATGAAATGAAAATTTTATGCAAGTAACCAGAACGCGCATGGCACAGTCTACACAAAAGCAGCACCTATGATGGCTCAAATAAGAAAAACAGAATAAAAAATCCTGAAGACTGCAGCAACGAAGCTTCAATCAATAATATCCTATTTTTCTTTTGCCTGCAATATGTAAAAACTATAAAAAAAAAGTACTGTTCAGCACTTGATCCCTGCTATGACTTCTCCATACTATCTGCAGAAATCAGTTTTCTGCATTTAACAAATTAAAAAAAAGTTTGAATAACTTACATAGTAGTAGTCTTCATTCCTTGAGATGTAGTAAATAGAAAAAAAAATGCAAAAAAACCCCTGAATAAAAATGTGCAAAATGGGTAATTCACCAAGGGTATGCAAGCTATCCTCGAAGTTTAGTGTACACGCCCCAAAAAAACAATAAACTGAATACCACTCTTGAACATGGAAATCCAAGAAAAACAGTGCTTGAAGTATGAAAATCCAAGTCTGCACTGAAGAGAACGAGCTACAGAAAAAAACATGTTCCCAGTTATCCAGTCCTGAAAGTCTGACGACGCTACGATGACCTGCCACATGAACACCACAGCCACAGATGATTCTCAGCAGCTCCACACATGCTCCCCAATATTCGAAATCACCACCTTGGACTCCATGTAACAAATACCTGATGTTCAGCAAGGCCACTTCCAAACTACAGAAGATGCTCAGATTACTGTTTCCTCCCTACTAAAAAGAAAACTGAGCAAAGAAACTGTGGCCACACCCCTGATCAGTCAACCTTACCCTTCAACCAATCAGAAACATTTTCCCACGCTCACGCTGACAAATCAGTAAATTACCACTCAAAGCACACAGCCAATCGCAAATCACTAACCCAACAACCAATGAAAACCTACAACAATCCCCATTCAGAAATGAATAAGCTGGGAGCAATGACACTGAACCAGTAATGAAAAGCAAATAGTACCATTTAAAATGTAAAAAATAATTTTTAAAATACGCTACTCTAAAATACAGCAGCCCCCACACAATTACACATGCCAGTTGCATAAATTGAACATGTGGGGGTCTGCCGTGGGATGCATGATTTATCTTTACTCATGACCATTGACTGCAGAACCTTCACTCGTGGCTATGTTACCCTCCGCCACTCGTGATGTCATCTGCATTCAGTAGCCACTTGTAAAGATAAATCACATATCCCACAGCAGATCCCCACATATCCCTTATATGTTACAGGTGTATGCCTCGTGTCCTTGGCATAGGGTGCACAATGTTTGTTTGATTTGCTTTTGAATAGTTTCACTGAGCACAGTGGCTGTGTTCCTGGTGCTTGCCCACTGTTACATACAAGACATAGAACATAGAAACATAGAATTGATGGCCGATAAGGACTACTTGGCCCACCCAGTCTTCCCATTTTCCAACCTAACGGATAAGCTGCAGATCCTAGTTACCAACAGCCTACTTCCTCCTACCCCTAACCCCTAGAACTGCCTTATGACTGTCCCATACATTCTTGAATTCCCCCACAGTTTTTGACTCCACTACCTCCTCAGGAAGGTTGTTCCATGTATCCACAACCCTCTCCATGAAAAAATACTTCCTCACATTATCTCTGAGCCGTCCCCCCTTTATCTTAAAATTGTGCCTCTTGTTCTTGCACATCTCTTTTTCTGAAAGATGCTGCCCTCTTGGACTTTGCTGATTCCCTTGAGGTACTTGAAAGTTTCAATCATGTCCCCCTTCTCCCTCCCATCCTTGAGAGTATACATATTAAGCTCCTTTAATCTCTCTTCATTTGTCTTCTGGTGCAGACCCTGCACCATTTTAGTTGCCCTCCTCTGGACAGCCTCCATCCTGTCTATGTCCTTGTAGAGATGGGGTCTCCAGAACTGCACACAGTACTCCAGATGGGGTCTCACCAACTGTCTGTACAGAGGGATAACAACTTCCTGTTTTCTACTGGTGATGCCTCTCCCAATGCATCCCAGTATCCTGCCAGCCCTCCTTACTGCCTTCTCACATTGCTTTCCCACCTTTAGGTCATCTGATATGACTACCCCCAGGTCCTTTTCCATTTTTGTTGTTGTCAGTATCTCACTCCACATTGTGAACTCTTCCCCTGGGTTTTTGCTTCCCAGGTGCATTACTTTGCACTTCTTTGCATTGAATCTAAGCTGCCATACATTCGATCATTCCTCCAATCTTGCCAAGTCCCTTCTCATCCTTTCCACCCCACCTTCTGTACTGACCCTGTTGTAGATCTTTGTGTCATCTGCAAAGAGACATACTTTTCCTTCCAGTCCCTCTGCAATGTCACTCACAAAGACATTAAAGAGGACTGGTCCTAATACTAGATCTGTTTTCTCATAGACCCCCCTTTCTTCAGAGTCGGACTCTGTTTATTATTACCCTTTGTGTTCTGTTGTCCAGCCAATTTGTTACCCAGGCTACCACCCACCTTGGGACCCACTCCAAGGCTGGCTAACTTGTATATTAATCTTTGTGAGGGACTGCATCAAATGCCTTGTAAAGTCTAGGTAGCCATGTCCACAGCCCCTCCCTGGTCTACTACTTTGGTCACCCAATCAAAGAAATCTATTAGATTCATCTGACATGACCTTCCTGCTGTGAATCCATGCTGCCTTGGGTTTCCTGCCCCACTGGCCTCTGGGAACTCAACAATTCTTTCCTTCAGAAGTGATCCCATCATTTTCCTTGCCGCTGAGGTCAAACTAACAGGTTTGTAGTTTCTTGCCTCTGTTTTGCTCCGACTTTTGTGGAGGGGAATCACATCCACCCTCCTCCAGTCCTCAGGTACCACACCATCCTCCCATGATTTTTTAAAAAGGGTAGTCAGTGGTGTCACTAGTTCTACCCTTAGTTCTTTTAGAACTCTTGGGTGAATCCCAGAGGCCCCATTGCTTTGTCACCTTCAGTATTAAGAGTTCTTTCAGAACCCTTTCTTCTGTAAATGGACTGGTATCAACACCCCTATCCAGAGTGCTTCTATTCATTGGTTTAGGTACCTCCCCCTCCTTTTCTTTTTTGAATACTGAGCAACAGTATTCATTCAGTATCTGTGCTTTATCACTATCATCCTCTGACCGCCCTCCCTTCCCTTTATTAAGCCTCAGCATCCCTCCCTTGGTCTTTCTTCACTCCCTAATGTACCTATAAAAGGTGTTACCCCCCTTCTTAATTGAGCTGCCTATCTTTTCCTCAGTTTGGGCCTTTGCTGTTCTGACTGCCTTCCCCACTTCTATCTGCTTTAACTGGTACAGTTCTCTGTCCTGCTCCTTCTGTGTTTCCTTATACTTCCTGAATGCTATCTTTTTCTCCTTAACCTTCCATGTCACCTCTTTTGAGAATAGTGTTTTTTGCTTCATTTTGTTTTGCTGATTTGCTTCTCACAAAGGCTTGTTGCCTCTGTGATGGCAGTTTTGATGTTTCCCCATTATTCCTCAACCCCACCTTTTTGTCCATTTGCCAGTGCTTTTCTGAGGCACTGTCCCATTTTCTCAAAGTGAGCCCTCCTAAAGTCCAGTACTCTTGCTTTTGTATGGCTTGACCCTTTGGCTGTGTTTATTGTTAACCACACTGTTTGGTGGTCGCTTGCTCTCAGGTGGCTACCCACTTCTAAATCTGAGATTCTTTCTCTGTCCCTGTTTGACGGTACCAGGTCTAAGATTGCTCCCTCCTGAGTGGGTTCCAACACTAGCTGTTGGAGGCACGCCCCCTGTAGGGCACGAGAATAACCCTGCTTTTGGATGAGGCTGCAGCAAAGGTGCTTCCATTAACATCTGACATATTCAGGTCCCCTATCAACAATATGTCCCCTTTTTCTGCCATTCTAAGGATACCTTTTATCATTTCCTTGTCCATTGCCTTTCCCTGAGATAGGGGTCTGTATACAACTTCCTGTTGTTCTTTGAGTTAATAGATGTGCATTTATGCCCACTTGTACCACAGCTGTGTCACTAAAGTCTAATGAACACTTTTAGAAGAGGTGTATGCATGCAGGCTTGTACTAGAACTGTGTCAGTATGGTCTTATGAATACCTAACAGATGTGTATGCATGTGCACCTGTATTAGAGTTCTGTCAGTACAAGCCTGTGAATACTTAGTCAATGTACTTTCATGTTTACCTGTACCACACCTGTGCAAGTATAGTCTAATGAATTATAGAGGTGCAGTGGTGCCACTATAATTAGGGTTGACTAGACTGTTTAATGTTAAACCTCTAAATTTTCACTTTATTAGTTTCCCTACTGTTCAAAAGATTTGCACAAGCTTTTGCATGCATGGTATCATACAAGATCTCTTGATATGCCAAGTGTTGTTCCAGTCAGATGTGCAGATTCTGAGCTCTGAATAATGAAAAAGTGAAAAAAATTGAAAGAATTTGAGTTTTTGCAGGTTTTTTTTTTTTTTTTTTTTTGCCATCGCCTAGCACCCTGGCAGTTGGACATTTGATCTGAAATTTTCAGGGGCAAGATCTCTTGATATGCCAAGTTTTGTTCCAGTCCAATGTGCAGATTCTGAGACCCTGATAACAAAAAAGTGAGAAAAATCAAAAGAATTGGAGTGTTTGCTGTTTTTTTTTGCCATCATCTAGCACCCAGGCAGTTTGGACGTTTGATCTGAAATTTTCAGGACAGAAAGAACTTGGGACAAAGTGATGCTCTTTGTTAGCTTGGTGAAAAAATATGGATCTGTTCCAGAGTCACAACAATTTGAAATTTTAGTTCAGATCATGCTTAGCCCCTATGGAAAAAGATGTTATTTCATATGGAGTATTTTTGTTTTCATGAGAAAAATTTTTTCGAATAGCCATCATCTTGCTTCCATTTTTTTTTCTTTCAAGACCCATAAAAATGGTATCAGAGAAACACAGCAATACATGTAATCTGCTAATCTGGACCCCATTAGGTGAATTATACAGTTACATTTTGGAAAAATTACCCAGAGATATGTTTTTAACACATTTTAAATTGTTCTTCATGAGTTGATTTTCTTTTTTCTTATTGTCATACAAAAAAAGAGTCAGCTATATGAAACAAGATTGCCTTCTAAGTTTTTCACATTGTTTTATGTATGAAGGATTCTTTTTTCATGAGACTGTGTTGTTCTCAGGAAAAATGAATACTTCATACAAAAAAAGAATTTGGACTTATTTCTTTTCAGATTCTTTTTTCATATGAATGATTTTTTTTTTGGAAGATTGTGTCATTCTCATGGAAAAAAGAATGCTTCAGAGGGGGGACATGATAGAAACTTTTAAGTACCTCAGTGGAATCAACAAAGTCCAAGAGGGTAGCATCTTTCAGAAAAAGAGACGTGCAAGAACAAGGGGACACAATTTAAAGATAGAGGCGGTGGTTCAGGGGCAATGTGAGGAAGTATTGTTTCACAGAGAGGGTAGTAGATACATGGAACAGCCTTCCTGAGGAGGTTGTGGGGTCTAAAACTGTGGGAGAATTCAAGAATGCATGGAACAGACATAAGGCAATTCTTGTTGGGGGTAGGAAAAAATAGGCTGTTGGTTAACTAGGATCTGCGGCCTATCCTGTAGGTAGAGAAATGGGCAGACTAGATGGGCCAAGTGGTCCTTATCTGCTGTCAAAGTCTATGTCTCTATGGTTATATGAAAAAAGAATTTGACTTTGATTTTACTTTAGCAAGCCATCATTCCATCAATATTTGCAGTTAAGGGACAATCTATATATCAAATGAAAAGTCTTAATGAGTACTTACTACCAGAGCAGCATACAATACTCCCACAGATTTAGGGATCATGTAAAAAACCATAAAGTTTAAAAAATCTAAATTCCCATAGGATAAAATTTGAAGTTTAACAAGCTATACAACAACGCAAATAAATTTCTTTTTTGCAGGTATGGAAGGAGAGAGCCCTGAGGGCCCTCTGCTTCCACAACAACATGGATGTTTGCAGGCTCTGTGCATCCATGGGCAATTGGATGCATTCATGCAGGTCCAAAGGGACCTACATGAATGAGAATTTGATTACACTATCTCAAAAGGTAAGGACATTCTTTTCAAGAAACTTCATTAATGCACCAGTTAGGGTTCCAGACTAGTTTGACAAAAGTAGGCAAATGTGAGTTAGGGTTCCCAATCCTAGCACACCCCCACTGCGGGCGACAAAAGGAAAAAAAAAAATAATATGGTTTCATCTCTCCTGACTCTTTGCAAATCAGGCCTGGGGTCTTCATTGGGGTTGTCAACCCTAACACTCACCCCATTCTCATATAATCTATACATCTGAGCTTATTTGATGATTGAATGGAGTGAGCATTAGGGTTGACAACCCAAGGATTACTCCAGGCCTGATTTGCAAAGAGCCAGGAGAGGTGAAATTGTAGTGTTTTTTCCTTTTGCTGCCTTCTGGGTAGGGGTGGGGTGCTATGGCTGGGAACTCTAACACCCCATTTCTCTACTTTTATTGGTTTAATCTGAATCCTAACTAGTGCATTAAAGAAAAGTGTTGTTTTGCAAAAAATTCTTAGTACAAGTGTGTTCATGCATACATATACTAGAGCAGTGTCAGTATAGTCTCATTAATACTCAGTAGATGTGTGTGCATGCCAGGCTGTACTAGATCTGTCTTAGTACAGTCTCATGAATACTTCATATATGTGTATGCATGTGTACCGGTATTAGAGTGGTACTGTACAGTCTGGGAACTGAAACATGAGGTGACACAGTCTCAGTTTGGATGGGGAAAGGTTTAGGAGAGAGTCTAGGAGGAACTTCTTCATGGGGAGGATGATGGTGAGTTGGAATAGGCTTCCTGTGAAGGTGGTTTTATTGAAAATTATATGCAGCTTCAAGAGAGGGTGATACAGAATTAAGTGGGAAATAAGGGTCAGAAGAAGGGCAGATGGAGTGGCAGGATGGATTGGGGAGAGGGGCAGGGTCATTAACTGATGCTAAGGATCTTACAAATATAAGCAGAATCAATAGACCTAATGTTCTAATTCTGCTGGCTCCATCATTTGTATCTCTCCTGAATATTTAGTATATGTGTGTGCATGCACACCTGTATTAGACCTGTGCGAGTACAGTTTATTGAATAAATAGTAGATGTGTATGCATGCTCACCTGTACTACAGCTGTCAGTACAGTCTCATGAGTACTTAGTAGATGTGCGTGCATGCCAAACAGCAATAGAACTGTCAGTACAGCCTCTTGAATAGTTAGCAGATGTGCATACATGTGCACCTGTACTAGAACTGTGTCACTGCAGTCCTATGAATAGTTAGTAGATGTGTTTGCATCCCCACCTGTACTGAGCTGTTAGTACAGTCTAGTAAATAGTAGATGTGCCTGCATGTTCACTTGTACTAGAGCTGTGTCCATACAGTCTCATGAAAAGTTAGTAGAAGTGTGTATGCCCACCTGTATTACAGGTTTGCAAGTACAGCCTTGTGAATTCTTAGAAGGCATGTGTATATTCACACATGCAGGCTGTCAGTAGTACACTCTCATGAATACTTAGGAGATGTGTGCACAGCTATCTGTACTAGAGTGTGGTAGTGCAGTCACATGAGTACTTAGTAGATGGGCATGCATGTGTGCCTCTAATAGAGCAGTGTGAGTAGAAGCTCATGAATTCTTATCAAGTACTTTTACATAGGGAGCTTCAAATATTTGAGTATTCATTATCTGGATTTGTTATTAGGCCAAAATAGGTAAAAAAAAAAAAGAAAGAAAGAAAAATCCTACTAGCCCACTCATCCATGCAGAAGCATTAAAATTGTTAATATCACTGGGAACAAAATTAATTCCTGCAGAACTCGGGGACAGTTGCTGCATAGAGAAGATGACAAAGTTACTTACCTGGAACTATTGTTGTACTGCCGGTATTTTTTGTAGTCAAACTTGAGTGGTCATCTGAACAGTATACCTCCCCGGCAGTGACACCAATACAGCAACCTACCTCGCTGCTGACAGAATCAACAGTTCATCAACAGGTCACTGTATTGGTGCACTAGAGACAGGGGCACACTGTCTCCCAGTCCTGTAGCCCTTCCCTGAATCAAGTCCGACTCAGAGTTGAATATAATTTGAAGGGAGGGTTCGGAGGCAAAGCCTCTCCCAGTAGAGAGAGTGGTGGATACATGGAACAGCCTTCCTGAGGAGGTCGTTGGGTCTAAAACAGTGGGGGAATTCAAACATGCATGGGACAGACACAAAGCAATTATAGTGGGGGGTTGCAGGAAGCAGGCTGTTGGTTAACTAGAATCTGCAGCTTATCCAGTATGTAGGGAAATGGGCAGACTGGGTGGGCCAAGTGGGCCTTATCTGCCGTCAAAGTCTATGTTTCTATGTTTCTATGTAATAGAAAAATGGACTGGGAGTCCATTGTGATTTATGCAGACAGCAACTTTAGGTTGACATCAATTCTGTTGCTGTGATGCCGGTTGATGAAATTGTTGCCATACTGGCATCATAGCACCCATCTGAACATTGGACATGTGCCACAACAGACAATTCCTGGACAGGGTGGTCTGAGTTACATTTAAACCATTCCTTGTAACTGCCAGTGTATTTCCCCAAGCTGCATGTTAGCCCTACCAAGGAGAAGCTACTGTACATCGGTTGATCGTGAAGTGTGTTCTCCAATTCTACCACCAGAGAGCAGAAGAATCTGGAGGTGTCACTACCCCATTTGTGGCTAATGATGTACAGTTCAAAGGTCATCCAGTCACAAAGCAGACCATTTACTGAGGAATTATATGACAACATTATTTCCCTGTAACTATTGTTTCACTCCTGTTATTCATGTTACAGTCATATTAACCACTCATCCTCTCCTAGCTACTAACTCTCACTGATTTCCAGTTACCTGTTTGCATGGCCTGATATTCCTGTGGTTCCACTGAATAGATCCAAGGCACGAAGGGGTGAGGGTATGATATAATGGGAAGGAGCTGAAGCTCTAGTCAATTAGACTGTCTGAGAACTCTGTGAATGCTCATACTGTACAGTCACAGACAAAGACATTGTCAGATATTTCCTGAAATTTCTGTGATATTGCTGGAGAAATCTCCCACTTTCTTGATTTCCACAGTAGGGGCAGCAGATAGAAACTCTTTAGAAATTTTGTGAAATATCTGGAAATATCTGACCATGTCTATGGCTACTACTGTATATCTGCACAAGTGCAACTATGTAGAAGGAATCCATGTAGTTGTAACACAAATTCCCTTAAAGGGGAACATTTCTGAACAGTGAATATTTTCATTTAAATGCTCACAAATAGCTTGTTTAAATGACATACTGGGCTTCCCTGCAGCTGGCAGCAGTTCAGAGATATCGATTATTAAGTCTACCTTGTATTGATACTACAGCACCACCATTTTTAGAACTTTGTGATGTCACTGAGGGTAAAGCTGTGTTTAAATGCAATTACAATATGGTAGGCACAGCTTCACCCTCAGTGACATCACAATGTTCTATACAAAGTGACAACTTAAGTTTAATATAAGACACATTATGTCAGTGATATCTCTAGTGTGCTGCCTCCTACTGATTAGTCCAGTACCTTATTTAAAGAGACAATGTCAGCTTTTTAATGGTTTCCAGTATCTCCACAGTGTTTCCAGTGCTAATATCAGCAAAACATGGCAGGAAAGAAATCACAGAAACCCTTGTAACTCTTCATGGAGATCCCACCCTTACCTCCACCCTTTATTCCTCACAGTTTGACTCAGTGCTGTTTTGCAGGCACTGTCTAAAATAAAACAATTCTTACAAATGTTGTTGCAATTAAAACTACTGTGTGTGGGTCTGCTGTTTTGAACTGTTTGTATCTCAGGTTGAATGCTAACAGTACCATGCGGTGATCAGCACATCATTTTGTTGTTTGTATTGAACAGTGCTTACAAATATAGCAAGGATGAGCACTGCCTATGAAACCGGGCCAAAATGCCATTTCACACATTACATTTCAAAAATTTCCTAGGGGAGGCATCCCCGACCCACCTACAGAGGTTTGTTTTTAGACCAAGCTCGTCCCACCCTTTTGTACAGTCCTGATCCCACTGCTATCTGTAGCTATGCACAGGGAAGGTCCTCTCTGCCTTTTATTCTGTTTCCTGAGTAGTTTGTGGGCATGCACAACAATTTCCTCTTCTGAACCCTCCTAATTTCATCAGGATTTAAATGTAAATGAAGGTACTTAACTCTAGTGTGAAAAGTAGTTTGACCTCATTGCAAAGGTCATGATCTGAGTCATGTAAGGCATCCTGGGACTTTATGATGTTTTGTTGCTAAACCCTGCAGTAGTTACACTGTATGAATCAGTACTGTTACTGTCTTCCATGATCCCTATGTTCTTGTGTTATGCTGTCCATGAAACATTTCAAGGAATAGCAAGTGCCCTGATGTTGTCTGTAGCTTAAAGAGTGTTTAAGAGTGACAAAAATGCTTTAGAGAAGAAAGGGACCTCACAAGACATGTAACAGAACTAAATGTGAGTACAACTTCTGCTGGCTCGTGCATGTATGAATGAATCATCAGCTCCCATGGTGTCTTGCATGAGGGGTCATGATCTTTGAAATGGAGACAAAACACGTTTTACACCAGGGCAAAACAGATGGAAGCAACCCCATTTTGTATTTAAATTAGGATAAAATTAGGGGATGCAAGAGAGGGACTAATTGTTCATGCTACAAACTACATTGATATACAGAAAATAGGCAGAGGGGAGTATCAGTCCTCCTCTGTGTGTGTATCTGCATGTGTGTGAGTGTGTATGTACACGTATATGTCTGTGTGTAGCCATTTGCTGCTGAAAGTGTGGCATTATAAGACAGTAATTCCAAGCTGGATCTGGATAGGTTGCATGTGTAAAATGTACAAACTCACCTCAGGGCAATAACAGCCAGCCATACATTTCTCTGAGTTCTCACATGCCACCATTTTCTGCAGGCTGGAGCAGAGGGAGAAGCATGGGGTCCCACATTCTTGGTACTTAAATGGAGGTCTGCAGCTTTTTGCTGGAACAAAACAGTTTAGGGTGAAAAAGTAAATTTCAGGAATATGAAGGTTCAGCCTCAGTGTAAAGGCCCATAATCTCTCATTACTTCAGGCAGTCTTGACACTGCTTGTGCCATCCCAATAGGCTATTTGGCTGGGTAAACCCAAACAGTAGAGCAGTTCACCAGGCTACAGGAGAAGGACACTGACAACAGAGAGAGAAAGAGAGAGTAGGAAAGTGGTCCCCAGGGCTGAGGGTGTGAAGAATGGAATTGTGGAATTGTTTGATAGTACTAGCCTGGGTAATTTGATTTCATTGGTGCGAGGGGGGACCTTACTCAGCTTAAGCAGATGAACATTAATAACAGAATGGGAGAGAAGTCCCGTGTGCTAACATTATGGCTTATAGAATAGAAGTGTCTCACTGATGCCAGCTGTGGTGGGTGGGATCTCACCAGACCAGGACAGAATAACTCTGACAACACAAGGGTGGAAAGCGTTCCCAGGGCAGATACTGTAGTAAGGAGACTGGAAAGAAACTCACTTGTACTAGTGGGGGCTCTTGCTACAGTAGGGCTGAAGAAGTCCCTGGGCTTAGAACATGGAAAATTGAGATGTATTCCTGGACCCAGTTGGGGGGGGGCAGTGCTCTTTTCAGATTGTGGTTATGGTGCACTAGCTGCACTGTGGGAGTGGCTAACCCAGATTTGAGAATGCAGAGAATGGAAATTTATCATTGGTACAGTAGCAACATGATTCCTTTCACCGAGGTGTAAATGAGATTCTTTGATAGCACAGTGGGAGAGAATTCCCCATGCCTGAAATTGCAGGTGATGTAAATGATTGACTACAGTAGTGCCAGCTAGGCACCCTCTCATAAAGCTGATACAGTATTGAAGTGTACTGACAAACAGGAGCAAAGTCCCCAGGCTTGGGAGTGGGGAGAATGGAATGCTTCACTGGTACCAGCAGGTGGTGCTAACATCTACAGTAGTTTATGATGAGGTACACTTTCGTACAAGGAAACAAAGTGTGGGGAATGCAGAAATCTCACAGGCACCAGCAATGGGTATTAGATTTAGTTTTACAAAATTCTTCTTTATCTGGACACCATCGGTTACAAATAATACTGAGTTTGTCATGATCCTGTAATCTGTAGGTAGCAAAATATTTCAGAATATGGATTATAATCTCAAATTAATCATTTGCTGTATTTCCCTTACCACCACATCCTTCTGGATCATAAGGCTGGTTTTTCATACTGTAGCCTTGACATGGCAGATGTCCATAGAGTGATCCATAGGGGCCGGTATCGGTACCGGACAAGGGATGTGCAGGAGCAACTGGTCCATTTACTCCAAGGACCCCAGAAACAGTGGTCTGGAAACAGAGAAAACAGGTTAAACCAAGTCCAGCAATTACTCAATGCCTGAGTTTCTGGTAGACTAAACACACTACAGTACAAGTTACATTGTGCATTTCAGCTACATTCAGGAGGAAATAGAGCAGAATCCAAAATACAGCTAGATGGCTGCTTCAGAACCTATAATGAATGTTCTCTGTGTTTCCAGAAAATTGGGTATGGTACCTGTTTGGAGCTGAAGCTGTCTGCCATACAATTGTAGCTGTAGTATAGGTAAGCAATAATACCTGACAGGGTGGGTTGTATTGGGAAATAACAGACCACCAAGGGTGTATTGATGCCTGACGTCATAGGCAGAGGGCCTTATAGCCCCTTGAAGGTCAGGTATTTCCCAATACCACTCACCCTGGATAGTATTATGGCACTTAGAAAATGGCACATCAGTAATATTTTTATAGCATAGAAAAAAGTTTTAAAATAGTTTAATCAATGTTTAAAAAAACATTAAAATATATTTTTGTAAAATAATCCCTGTATTGTGGCATGTGTGCCACTAGATGGTGAGCTTGTCTATGACATTTTGTTTATATATGCGGTACATAGCTGCCCCATAGGTTTATGGGACTTGTAGTCCTGTATGTAAGGTACTGATGGAGCTTGAGGCCATGTAATAAAGTGATGTGAGGATTTATCATGTGGAGCCCAGTATTGCTGTTTTGGACAGCAGACAAGTAATCGGCAGTACCACTTGTTTTGAGACCAGGCAAGGAATCAGTCATCAAGAATGGTGGCCACAACAAGATGGGTGTGGTTTAAAAAAAAGCAGAGGAACAGAGAGAATTGCGGCTCCTACCCCCTTTAAAACTGGCCGACACAGTACTGAAGCAAGCTGGCAAAGAATCTATACATAAGGGGGTGGGAGCTGCAATTCTCTCTGTTGCTCTGTAAAAGACTGTGCTCCATTGAAAGGCTTGATTTAATCTTTTAAAAGTGTTTTTCTTTATTTTCAGTGGTTTGCCTACTCATGGCAGGGGTGGGGACTTTATCATGAGGGGGTCTTCAGGTGGTCAGCCAGAAATTTAAAAACAAAATGGCTGCTCATTGGTTGTGAATTTTGTGGCACAAGGATACCAGTTTGTCACTGGTGTATGAAGTTGGCACTTGTTTTTTAGAAGGCATCTATTGAAAAATAAATGCCCTCTTCACAAAGGTTCTTGGCCAGTCAGGTTTTAAGATTTTTCTTTGCCATTTTCTAATGGATAGAAATTTACAGCTTTTCTATTTGGAACCCCTTCCAAGGGCTCAGTGTGCCCAAACAAGGAGAAGTTCAAGAGAGACATAAGGAAGTTACATTTTACAGAGAGAGTGAGTAGTTGAGCCATGGAACAGTTTGCTAGTGGAGGTGATGGGTGTCAAAACCATTAATGGTTTCAAGCATGGTTGGGATTGAGTTAAGGGCTTAGTAGTTATTTCAAGAGGGTAGCAGTAAGACAGGGAACAAGGGGGTGGACAGTGTAGACAAAGAACCCATACTGACAAAAGATCTTTGGGTATGATAGGGTGTTATGACAGACTAAATAGACCATTGGTCTTTTCTGCCATCATTGTCTATGTTTCTGTGTTTCTAACAATACAGAAAAAAAGCAAGAGATACTGTTGGCCAAAATAGGGGCATAGTTGTGGTAAATAATCAAAACCCTAAGCATGCAGCAGGGCAATAGAATAATAGATAAGGCATTGTATTACGAGGTTATAACGCTATGAAAACATTCTTGGTGACATGTGAACCTCAATAGTGAAGGCTTAAGACTTTAAAACGTATCATCAGAACATTAGGATGGGGTTATAACCAAGGAATACAACAGTACCCAATCTGTTATTATTTTGCAATATATGGATCAAAATTGTTTCAGTTTATGCTCTTTGAGCTGCACTGCTGCCTGCCCCACAATCTCAAACCACTCCCTGCTTGGCATTTCATGTCTATGCTTGTTTCTTTAGTACATCCCCAGTCCTGCTCTAAAACATACCGTGCAGAGTACAGCTCAGTGGTTGGCTTTTACTGCATGCAACAGTTACAGTAAAGGCCAACTTGTTGCTGCACAAGGACTTTTACAAACATTTTGTCACAATGATAGTGTTACAAAATGAACAGTGTTACGACGTCGCAATGATGGTATTATGAAAAAAATGACATCACAAATATAGTATTATGTTTTTTTTTTTTGTGTGGGGTTTCTGTTATTTATAAGGTCTATCCATACTATATATTGCATACTGTAACTATTAAAACAATTTTCTTTATCCTGAATACTTGCATCTCACAGATTAAGGGTAAGCAAATGTGGAAATTGCCAGCATTGATTCAACTTTTGATTTGCCTCTGTCTTAGTTCAGCTTCAATACTTCAACCAGACACTTTGTTTTTTGGGTTGGGGTTTAGCAGGCTGCAAATTGGAATACATGGCATCCCTTCACCACCTCTCCAAATTTGTTTGTGCTGGAGGATTTCAGTGCTTGGATCAATGATGAAGCCTCACCCCTTAGTAAACAGTTCCTCCAGTTGAGGACAACACTGGGACTTGCACAAGTTGTTTCCTCTGGTATCCTGGTAACTGGTAACAGGAAACATTATTCACAGAGGATTGTTAATCCTAGAACAAACTACCTATCAAGATTATAGTAAGCAGAACAAAGGCAGAGTTCATTTCTAAACATGGTAAATGCATTTTGGGAGGGGCATCCATTAATTATTACACATGACATAAGCAATAGGAGCTATTTATGGGCTACCACCTGCTTATACTTCGTCTACGCTTAGTCGATGACCTCCCACATTTTTCCCACTCCCAGCCCTCTGATTTCTTCCTCCCCTTTCCATCACCATTCCATAAATGATAAAACATCAGAACTGCCTTTGGAAGGCTAGTAGGAGTTGCAGCTTTATTTATAAGGCACCCTTCCCAAAGAAGGCCATGACAGCAAAGAGTTCAAGCTGCCCAGTCTCCCTTCTGAGACTGCGTGGTCCGCCACGTGGAAAAATGTTCACAAACAATGAAAGAAGACAAACACACAAGCAGTCATATATTTTGGGGAATACTGTTTACCCTTGCTGGATGTCCAGAAAATACTGTGTTGGTACTGTACTTATACCATACAAAGAATTGCAGAAAATCCTGTCCCCCAAAATGGTGGGCTCCCTTATTTCAAGCAGTGGCTTTACAAATGGCTGGTCAGTTGTATTATGTTTTGCTACCAGGAGCATGGTAAGTAGCTTCCTGGTCCTGTTCATGCTCACTTCACTCACGGGGTGGCTACTTCTGTGGCCTGTTTTGAAAATGAGCCTGTTGCTAGCATATGTGCTGCTGGCACTTGGAGTACTGTTCATACATTTACTAAACACTACAGTTTGGACATTGTCTCTCATAGACGTGCCTGCTTTGGCGTCAGTGTTCGGCAAGGCCTCCTTACTCAGGAACTTTAAGTTCTGCCATCCTCCTTCTGTACTTCAAACTGCTTGGGAATCGTTCCATCATGTAGCTCGGTGGAGGGAGATCTCATCAAAGGAGATAGAATATTTACCTACCATAATAGATCTTCAAGAGAATCTCATCCATTGAGCCACAGCTCTCCTTCCCTCCTTTCCCCTTGTCAGGTGACAGTACTTCCTGCTATTGCACACTGGTCCTCCTCTGCTTACAAAACAGCATTTTTACACAGGTTTCCATATCCTCTCCTTTGTGCCAGGTTTGATCCGGTTCACTATTATCACTGTTGGTCGAATGATCATTCGAGCTTATCTCTACCTGGAAATGAAGCATGCTGGATAAATCCAGGTTATACAGGCACTATTGAAGCATGTCAATGTGGGTCTGCAAACAATTCTGGCTGGTTCTGATACCAGTGGATTACAGTTTATGATGTGACTCAATGGAGATGATTTTCTTGAAGATTTACTGTTATGGTAGGTGACTATTCCTTACTCAGGGAAGTAGAAGTAAGGCAGGGAGTGGGGGGAGGATGGTAAAAATCCCATCTGGATAATGGGTCACAGGGTAGAGTAGGGTAAAACTTGGCAAACTCGATGAGTCAATGGTCATTTTCTACCAACACTGTCTATATTTCTGTGTTTGTAATAGCAAATTGCTATGTTTCTATGTTTCTATTTTCTATTCAGTACCCAGACATGTGTCTCTGCAGTACATGGGTGTATTGGCTATGCAGTGGTCAGACATGTCTATACAATAAATGTGTGCATTGTCTATGCTGGATCCAAACATTAGAGACCTAGGAGCTGGGGTCAGCAGTAGCCTAAAACAGGCTGCTCAGTGCAATGCCAGCACAAGGTAGGGCTAACATAATGCTGGAGACATATGGAGGGGATTAGTAGCAGCTGAAGGTAACTCTTCCTCTGTATGGGTCACTATGAGGCTGCATCTGGAGTACTATGTCCAGTTCTGGGGCCTGTTCCTGAAGAAGGACTAGGCTAGATTGGAGGCAGTGCAGTGATGGACCAGAAAAATTATCCCTGGCCAGCAGTGTCTGACATACAGTATGAGTAGAGATTGAAAAACCTCAACATGTACTCCCTAGATGGCAGAAGGGAGAGAGGAGGGGATATGATAGAGAAGTACATGGAATTGTTCAGTATAGTGACCATGACAAGTTTGTTCAAACTGAGAGCCAATGCATCCGTCATGAACTCAAAGTGGAGTGGAACGAATCAAAAAGGAAAGCAGGTAGTCTTACTTGATAGAAAGGGTAGTGTATGGGTGGAACAATCTTCTTGATGAGGTTGTGAAGGCAAAGACAGTAGTGGGATTCAAGCAAAGTGGGACCACAGAAAGCACTTATCAGAAAGAGGAGGAGGGTCAAGGGTGACTGGAAGGTAGGATGGAGACTAGGGGTATGTAAATACCATTGACAAATATTCGACTGAATATTCGTATTTGCGTCCCAAATATTTGTATTCATTATTCATGTTGATGTGTGGTGGGAAAAAGTAAAAAAAATGCCCCTTTCTCCTCCCAAGCCTAGCTGTTTAAAGATACGCAATCCCCCATCCCCCTCACTCTCCTTCCTCCTCCAGGACCAACAATTTAATTCTCCTTCCTCCTCCAGCACCAACAATTTAAAGGTGTAGTATACCCTCATATCTTGTAAATATTGTTTCTTTCTCAACAAATGACTCTTTCCCCGTATCTGTTGGGGATATATGTGTTTACCTTAGTTTCTTTTCTCTGTTCATACCATTCTCTATAGCTATCATGGGGGGTCTCCATTTTATGGTTGTTGAACTCTTATTCATGCCTGGGAGATGCATTAGCATATGAGAACATAATGTGTTAGCATCCTTTTGACTTCACAGTATGCCTGTCTGCTTAATTGCAGTTCAACAAAACAAGTTGCAGGAAGGTGTAAAATACCGCATTTAGCTTCAATTAGCTTATAAACCATCATCAATGTTATGCAGGGTTTTTTCCTTTAAATTGCATTCAATCTTTGTGCTTCTAGACAGTTTTTTTCATGTTATGTGTACTTTCAGCATAGAGGTACATGGTGTAAATGGGGGCAGTGCCATCATGTCCGCATATGCTAATGCAGCTCTAACGACAATGAGATTTCAACAACCAGAAAATGGAGACCCCCCAGGCTAGTTACAGGGGCTACATATGAACACTGAAAAGAACCTAAAGTAAACACATATATCCCCAACAGCTACAGGAAAAGATGTACTGTATCTGTTGACAGGGAAATAAATAACATTTACAAGATATGATGGTGTACTACTCCTTTAATGTTTAAACATTGATTCCACAACGAGAAACTGGCACAACCTGTCTACTCATAATGTGATCACATGATCAGTGTTTTACTAAGTGAATAAGTGCGGGAGTGTTAGGATTCACAAGAAGGTGGCTGGTCATGAAGGATGGCGGGTTTTGTTGGTCACCTTCCCTCGTCTGGGGGTGCTTGACAATGCAATGAATATGGCCAGTGTGGGAGGTGGGCAGGTTATGCCGCTTGCCCTTGTGGGATAATTTTTAAGTATTAAATTGTGGATGCTGGGGGGAGTGGGAGGGGTGACAGATGTTATGGGTCTTTAACAGTTGGGTTGGGGGCTTCTTTTTTTAACTTTTTTTAATTATTTCTTGAATAGGAATAATAATGGCACTATTTGTTACTGATATCAGAATAATGAAAAGTGTATTATTTGTGGTATTTGGGAAATACTATTTGTCCCTCGTACACCCCTAATGGAGACTAGATTATCTCCCAGTATGGTGCCTGTTCAGGTCTTTTTTTCTTTGTTAAAGTGTCAAGAGATCCAAAATTCATCTGGTGGGCACCAAGAAAGGTGTGTTTGTGATTATTTGTGATTGTCAAAATAAAGGTGACAATAGAACTTTAATAAGATGGTGTTCATTTTTATTGAGGGTGAGTACCAATTTTACAGTGATAAGGTCTATTTTCTGTCTGTCATATCTCTGTTTTTATGTTAGTACTGAGGTTGCACATTACCACTGCCTGAATCTCATGACACAGATGACTGCTCTTACCTTCACATGGCAGTCTGTTGCAGTCCTGTTCCTCAGTATCTGGGCCTCACAGGCTGACCCATTGTTCCTAGGTGGAGGGTTGATACAAGCCCGAGTCCTGATTTGAGACCCCAGTCCACAGGTAATAGGGCAGTCAGACCAAGGTGACCAAGGAGTCCAACCACCATCCACTACATGACAGAGAGAGAGAGAGAGAGAGAGAGAGAAGAACATGTATCTTACATTGGGCTGCTGCAGTATTAGAAATACAATTGCTGCGAAAGCTCACTTTAGCAAATACACATTGGAAAGTACTGTGCAGTCTGTAAATGTATCCCATGGCTTTTATTATGTATGTTGCTGATTACTGATGGTGACTGAGTGAGCTACTACTACGCCCGTCTCTGCTCACTCTGTGCAAACAGAAAGAAAAACAAAAATATCTGCTCCACCATGAGTTAGGTGGTGCTACTAAAACAGGATCAGAGACATGAAATGATCAATCAGTGACCCACCACACAAATGGCTGCCATGCACCTTGTACACTAATATAAATATACCATCTCTTTCACTTGTATTTATGATACATTACTTAATATCCATCAAAAGTGATACAAATTATACATAGTTTGCTTGTAATTAGACTCACAAAACAGAAAGCTATTGCATGATACATGGCAGCTCAAAAGCATGAGCAAACACCAAAAACACTGGTGATTGGAACTGATGTTTCACCCAGAGTAAGTGGGGCTCCTCCCCCAGATTCCATCAGTTCTCACCACTGCAGTTTTCTGAGTTTGCTCATGCATTTAGACTGCATACTGTAAGCCATGCAATAGTGCTGTGGTTTGTGTTTAATTACCAGCAAATTGTATGCATACATTTTTTCACATTTTTATCATAAATATCATAAATAAAAGTGAAAGAGTTTTTTTATTTTCATGTCAGTGCACAAGGTCCACAGTGGCTATTTAGGGTGGTGGGTCCAATTGCTTGTTTCATGACTGTGTAAACATCAGTAATTTTCCTTTCTGTGTTACTCCATTTTAGTTATTTTTTACCATTTTTATATTATTACTAACATTTTCCTGATTTTAAACAATTTATTTGTTTTTTAAGTCTGCCCAGTTTTGTTCTTACTTCAGGATGTCTGCCCATTATCTTGTCCGCCTGCACTTCCTGGGGTGCTACCAGGGCTTTGCTTTGCTCTGGGCCAGACCTGACTGACATTTGACTGACATGCCACATACATCTCACCCATTGCTCTGTTGTGGCCCAATGGCATTGTTCCTCTGTTTTTGTATCCTGTGGGGCTCCTGATTACATGGATGCCTCTCACTCCTGCATCTATTTTAGATCCTATGGGGCTTCTGTCTATATGGATGCTTCTTGTTCCTGCTGCAGCAATCATTTTCCTGCTTCAGTTTCAGTCAGCAGTGCCACACTTCTGTTCAGGAGGGTGGGAGCCCTCTGCCATCACCACTGCTTTACACTCCTGCTCCAGCCTCAGCCAAAATTAGAAGCCTGTTTTGGCTTCACTCTATATGACTCTGCAAATTGCCATTCATGAACTTCATTAACATTGCTGTATTGCTTATACTTATCATGCAGTAACCAAAACTGCAGACATCTTTTTCTGAGGTCATCACTACTCTGTTGTTTAATTCACCAGACCTAATCTGCTTGACATGGTGCCACCTCGAGGGCTGCTTTCCTCCCTTGTACCATCATAGGCATGATTCTCTGACATCTGATTGTGACCCTGCTTAACATCTGACTGGATTCTGCACCTTTGTATCTGTCATCTGTCTTGGTTTCTTGTCTTAGTTTCTTAGGAGCTTTGTTCTTCCCTGTGACTGATGCCTTCTCACCCATCTGGGTGTCCCCTCCCCAGCTGTTAACACCATTGGTGCAATTTTATTGAACCTCTTCTTTGTGTTATTTACACAATCTGAACTGTTATACTGGAAGCATTGCTCCCCAGCAGCTGTTCTTGTACTTCTGTGCAGGAGCATTGTTTCCTCTGTGAACGCCTTATTAGTTCTGACTTTTGAGTACTGCCTTCCCAGTGGCTGTTATATCTGTCATCATACTGGAAGTAGAATCTCACCTGCAGCTGCTATTTGTTCCCTCTACATTAGTCTCATTCAGCTGGAAAAATCTGTCCTCACGGATAGAAAACATAGAATATGCCTACAAAAAGACAGGTAGGCCCATCTAGTCTGCCCTACTTTTCCAATTTACCACAACACCCTGGACCCTAGATGCTCTTTCTATTCTTCAATAAACATTGTACACTATTAGTTCAGAGTTATTGTCTGCCTCAGACCAGTGTCATCTACCTTAATATTTAGCCTGCAGGTCTGCTTTCCCGGACTTGTCCCTCCACTCCTTATTAGGTAGTCAAATGTTTTATTACAATCTGATGCTACTCTAGCCACTTTGTCTTTCAATATCTACACACAGCCTTCCTCAGGATATTTGCCTTCAATGCAAAGATTTTGGAATACTCAAACTATTTTCACATGGTGCTTGTTGGTGAACTCAAATTACAAAAACCATGGCTGTCACTTTTGACTCCTCAAACTTGGATACTCCTTCTCAACCAAATACTGTAGTACTGTCATTTGTCCCAGAGGAAGAAAGCAAGGTGGAAAGCTGAGCAGACTGAGATCATTGAAGCCCCACCCTAATGATTGGACCCATCCTTCCACTCCAATGGGTAAGGCATTCTGAATAGGAGAACTCAGGAGGGAAAATTGCTCTCCCCTTCCTAACACTGCCATGGGGTGAAGTCCATGGTGGATCTAACTCCTAGTGTGATGGGAGAACAGAGATGGTCAGAGGTGTCAGGGGTCATGGCCAAGTAGCTGCCAGTCTGGCTCTGGAGAGATGAAAACCTTTATAGAAAACAATACACCCAACCACCTTCTCCTGGGCCACCGTTGGCATACCAGCCCATGTCTGGTATTCATAAATGGCTGCTAAGTGCACCTTAAGGGTCTTCACTCACAGTCTGAACTGAGACTGAGACAATAAGTAGTCAAGGATGCTTGTCATAGGGCAGTTAAGGAGATTAACCTCCTTTCCATGACAAGAAAGAGAACCTTTCCATTCAGATGCATACTGTTTAAAATTCGACTCTTATGGGATGTCTCCACAGTGTGGAGGATGTCATCCAAAAGGCCCAGAGACTGTAACTCTAGCCACTCTGGAATCAGGCTGAGAAGTGCAGGGATTGAATGTCAAGGTGCAGAACATTTGCTTGTTGTGTGGTCAGCAGATATTGGTGGAGAGGCAACCTCAGCAGAGACCTGCTGCTGAAGCTGAGGAGATCCAGATTACCAGATCGACCTGTGCCAATCTAAGGCAATCAGAATCATATATGCCTTGCCCTTCTGGGCCTTGACCACTACCTTGTGGACCAAGAGGAAGATAGAGCATAGCATACAGAAGGCCTGGGGTCCAGGGCTTTGTGAATGCATCTCCCAACAATGTCCTAGACTGTGAGGGGTGGGCACAAAACAGTCTCAGTTTTCTGTTCTCTTATGAGGCAAACATGTCCTGCCAGAGGGGTGCCCCACTGGGAGAAAAGGTGGTTTACCTCCACCTGGGCCTGTCTAGAGCTATCAGAGTCATGTGTGCCTTGCCCTTCTGGGCCTTGACAACTACCTTGTGGTCCAAAAGGAAGGGAGAGGAGAATACCATACAGGAGGCCTGCAGTCCAAGGCCTTGTTACTGCATCTCCCAACAGTGTCTCAGACTGTGGGGGGGGGGGGCACAAAACAACCTCAGTTTTCTGTTATCATACAGAGGCAAACAGGTCCTCCAGAGGCATACCCCACTGGGAGAATAGGTGGTTTATCACCTCCTGATGCAGGAACCATTTGTGCGATGTCTCTCCAACCCAGCTTAGAGCATCTACTATCTGACTGTTTTATCTCACAACATGGATCACCAAGAGATCTGCATTCAGACTATGCGTAAGTGTTCAGGTGCGGAGAGCCTGATACAACTGGAGAGCATCCTGCCATACCAGTTCAGTTACAACATAGTGGTTGTACTGTCCATCTGGACCTGATTGACCTGACCCTAGATCAATGGACTAAATTCTATCACAGCCAGATGCACTGCACAAAGCTCCAGCAGGTTGGTGTGGTGACAGCACTCCTGGGGTGCTCAGACTTCATGGTCTCTGTGGTCTCCCAGATGTGCTTCCCACTAAACCATAGATGTGTCATATGTGAGCATGATGGATTGTTCTGGGCAAACAAATAAGATTCCCTCTTTCAGGTGTTTCGGCTGCAGCCACCACTGGCTGGCATCCCACATTAGCTAGGTCGCTATGACTTGCTGGTCCAGGTAACCCAGGCTCTGAGACCACTGTTCCCATATACCACTGCAGGTGATGCATCAGCATTAAGCCCAATGGGCCACATTGGTGGAAGATGCCATGTACTACAGCAGCTGCAAGAAGTCACAAGCAGGGCATGAGAGCCCAACCTGAAATGATCAGGTAAAGGAGGTAAGATCTGACACTCTGTCAACAGGGAGGCAGGGCAGTGCCCACAGGGAGTCTTGTTCTATCCTGATAATCTTGATCACCAGCAAGGGGGCCAGCTCTGACTTGGCTGAGTTGATCAGAAGTCTCATGTCCCAACAGGTATGGAGGGCCAGATCCCTGAACCTCTCCACTGCCTCCTTGCCTAGGCTGGCTATCAGCCAGCCATCCAGGTAGGGATACACCTTAATGCATCTGCATAGCAGAAAGGCACCAAAACTGCCATACACTTAGTGAAAGCCCTGGTCATGGATAAAAGGCCTAAAGGCATTCCCTGGAACTGGTACAGGATCCCCTCTGCTTGATACTGAAGGTACCAAAAATGGGGTGGATGCACTCAAATGTGGAAGAACACATTCTGGACATCCAAAGAGCAGAACCACATGCCCTGCTTCAGAGATTAAACAATCTGATTCAGGATAACCATCTGGAACTTGTACTTCCTCATGAACAGTTTCAGATCATGTGGATCAAGTATGGGGCACCAGCCTCTCATTCATTTCAGAACCAGGAAATGCCTGGACACATCTGAGTCATGAGGATGTCTGAAGGTGGACTTTTGCCCCATGTTCCAGGAGCTGAGTGATGCTGGTTTGTAGAATGGACAACATGCCGTTCAACACTGTGGGCTCCTGAGGAGCATGCAGTCAGTATGGGGGAGGGCCACAAAATGCAGATGTATTCCTTTGATCACCACTTCTAGAACCCACCTGTCTATGGTAATGGCTGACCATTGTGGCAAGAACTGGCACAACCAACCACTGACTGAACTGGTACAGTGACTGGGCAGAGAGGGAATGACACCACAACCCATCACTGCACAACTTTGGAGGGCCCCAACTGTGAGGCCATGGGGCACTACCACTACTGCCCCCCTTCCTTTTGCTTCTGGCCACTGAACTTGAATTTCAGATACCAGGGCTGAAACTACCTATACTGTTGTCTGCTGCTGAGGCTGTTGTGGCTAAAGGACCAGAATTCTTCTTCTAGGGTTTTGGTTCTTCTGGGATAAAACCATGGAATCAAGAGTAGCTTTGAACTTCTCAATCTATGTGAGATGTCCTTCCACCCCAGGGCCACAGAGGTCAGTGCCCAAGAAGGGACTTCAGGAAGCTTATACTAATTGTTGGCTCTAATGGTGCAAAGCCATGGCCAGCCCTACAGTGCATGGCAGTGGCCAGTGCCCTGGCATAAGCACAGCAGTCACCCAAGTCCAAGACCATCTGAAGCTGGCGTTTAACCAGCGCTTGACTCTGGTCTCTGATCACCTTAACCAAAAGTTGTTTGTCAGCTGGAAAATGGGGGAGGAGTTCCCCTAACACCTCAAGTAAGGAATGGCCAATGTATGCCATCATGACAGCATTACTGGCCTGATGGAGACCCAGAGACACAACAGCGTGAACCTTTTTGGTTGTGTGATCAATCTTCTTAGACTCTTTGTCAGTAGGCTTCTCGATGTCCCCTTGGTTCACTGATTTATGAAGGCCAAGTCTGAAACCAGATCCTCCACAGAGAGGTGGGCAAAGGACCCAAAAGGGGTGCCCATTAGGACCATATACTCATGGACCATATGGGATGAGGGTACCAGTCAGGATGCTGGATGCTGCCAAAGTTCCAGGGCAAGTTCAAAGATGGCCTTATTCATGGGAAAGGCCATCCCATGGGAATCATCCTTGATCTGTACCTCAAGTACTTGGCCTGCTTCTGAACAGGTTCAAAGGAAACATTCATGGAAATGGCCCAATGGTGCTGAGGGTTGAGGTGCTGGATGCCACACCTCACATCACTCAGTGAGCCAGGTTCAGAAACAAGCCTCAGTCATTGGAAGTTGGCAGGGGAGGCGGAGATGGACTGAGTGACAACTGAGCTGCTCTCCTCTCCCAGGTTGGGACCCAGTCATGACCACTGCATGGCTGCCCCTGATTAGAGTCCCAAGTGTAGTGCAGCTGGGAATGGCTACAATAGGGAGGGTGCAGTGAATCACAGTGTGCACATGCCTTTATACATGCTCAGGTGACCACAGTAAAGAGGAGGGGAGAAAAGTGGAAACTTAGAGCTGGCAGGCTCCATAATGGCCCCTCAGCTCTTGCGTAGGCCCCCCAGAGTCTAGATGTTGGTCTCTGGGGGGGGAGTCAATTAACTTTGTCCTCAGCCCTGCCATGGGGTGGCAAGCTGTGGAGGACCTATTGGGTGGGTCAGGAGCTTGATGCTTGGACTGGAGACTGAGCCCCTCTGAGGGTGGAGCCAGATCTGCCTGCCAGCCCTGTCAGAAAGGGAGAAAAATTAGAGTGAAAAAAGGGAACATTCATGAACTCCATTATAGACACGTGTAAATTTGTCAGCAGAAAAATACCCCATGGCCCATCTGGTCTACCTGAGATGGATCATGGATGGAGTTATAAGTTGGATCAAAGCAACAAAGGACATTGGCCTGTGGTCTGCGGTCAACTCCTTTACTGATTCCTAGTCGAACATATGAATCTCAGTCGAGGCCATGGATGACTTACCTTCAGAGTTAAAGGATTCCCCAAAAAATACCCTCAACCAACTGCCACAGTGGACCACTCCAGTATCTTCAGGCTGGGTGATTTCAACCAAGAGCCAATGCCATCTCTCATAGGGACTGCTTAATCAGAACCCAGAACAAGGGCTGTGATGGAGGCAGCTTCACCCTAAAAGGTGAAGAAGCAGATGCTGGGGAAGGCTAAGAAGCATGAACCAGCATGGGAGCTACAAGCATAGGCCAAGGGACTGAGTGTCCTGGAGGCAGAACCCTATCCCTTCCATCTGTGGTCCAGCGTTGCCAGAAGAGCTCCTTGTAATGATAATGCATTTTTGGTCAGTGCCTCTGCTTGCCCAAGGGCAGAGAGCTCCAATGGCGATGCCTTCCTGTCAAGCAGGATCAGGAGTGGGAGTGGTCCCTTGACCTCGACTGTTGACCCTTGGGTCAGCATTAATGGAAATCCTCAGAAGAGTTTGTGTAAACCACTTTGAGTCAGTGGGTTATGCACTAGAGGTTTTGGAGGCAAGACCATCAGTCTCCTCCAATAGCCAGTCAACAGGCTTGAAAAATCTCAACTGCCTGTTCAGCTGGAATCAAGGAGAACAAGCCTGACAGCGTTACCATGGAGCTCTTGACTGACTGTCTCGACTGTAGGAGCTCAACCAAGGTGAAGCAGTTGGGGAAGTAGAAGGAGCAAGAAAAGTGATCATTCCCGATCCCACAATCAATGAAGGCATTTCTTGCTTCTTCTGCTGCAGTGGGAAGGGCTCTCCCCAAAGGTCAAGGGGGCCAGGCACATTTCCCTGAACTCATCAGAGAATAATCAATGACACTGGCCCCAGTGTGAAAACGTATGAGAAGTTTACTGCTGCTAGTGGGACAGAAAAGGCTGCACTCCAAGATTAGTAACACTGCAGAGTCCAAAATACTACAAGTAAAAGATTTGTTCTTTCCAAAATGGTTGATTACAAACAGTATACAAATGTTAGGCTTCTCTAATCAGTTGCCCATGTACTTCGACCTTTATGTCTTCATGCAGTATTTTAGACTGTGCGGTATTACTGATCTTGGAGTGCAGCCTTTTCTGTCCCCTTGTCTTTTATCAGGGCTTACAACCCTTGGACTGCACACCATCTGTTTTCTGTCAAGCTCAAGCATTAAATCTGAACTGTCAAACTTACTTCTGCCTCCTCCTCTTCTTCCATGACCACAACCTACTCTACTGACCAAGCCACCATTGAGGGCTTTTTGAGATCTTTTGGTGGTCCAAGAGCCAAACAAACCTTCCATTCTTTGATGGACACTGGCAGCGTGGCCCACCATAAACTGCATCCCTTAGTGTTGTGTTGATCACCCAGGCAGTATAAGCACATGCTGTGCAGATCTGTGACTCAAATTTTCTGCCTACACTGGGTGCATAATTTAAAACCCTGTTTCTTGTCCTCCGCCATCGACAGTGATTGTGCAGTGGAGCCAGAAGACTGTGGAGTAACTTTAAAATGGTATATGAAGTGAAACAGTTGAAGATTTGTCTAAAAAAGGGCTTTGACAGCTTGAAATCCTTCAATGCTTCAGAGCTGTAAAGAATAAGGCCTGTCCCTTCCAGCATAAATAAAGTTCTGACATCATGGGGCAGAGCTGGAGGATATGTATTTAGCTTTTGTTTACCAGGTAAGCACACTAGACAAACAAACGGTTGTTTTCAGGTACAACCCAGAAGAATTACATGGAATATGCTGACAAAAGACAAGGTTTACACAGGATTAAGCAAGATTTCAAGGAATATACAACAATGTAGCGTACAACAATAGAGCAAGCTTAGACGGCATAGAGTAATATAGTTAGAGATTGTCTCAACATAATAATATAGCAGTCAAATTCAGGATTTATGCACAAGCTAAAAATAAACAAACTTGGGCCAGTCTCAACCAGTGACCATATACCACCTGTGGTGGAAGGAGTTTAATTTGAAGACTTCGATGATGCCACTGTCTCCAGCAGAACTGCCAGAGTGTGGTTAGTGATCTGTATCCACATAGTTAGAAAATATTTCTTTGTTTAAGAAATGCACAAAGGCTTGCTGATGTAATATCTTACATACATTTACAAACAAAGAAGGTAAGATTATATTAGGTTTTAGATACTATAGACCACTAAAAAAGTCTGCAGATGTCTAGAAATCATGGCTTCAGCTTTCGGCTTCAAAATAAAACAGTTTACAGCCCTTGTTTGGGAATGGGACTCTTTTGGAACATGTCAGTGTTCATAGTCCTAGCTGGTAAGATATTTTACACATATCAGACTAAAAATAAATTACTTGTTCATAAATGAGTTCCCCCTTGGCTCTGCACCAGTCTAGATGGTGGATGTGTGGAGTTGAAATAGTAGATGGGTTGACTAAAATACAACATTTACAAAAATAAACAGTATGGAGCTGTTACATGCAAGTATGGTGCTACTAATGTATTTTACATTAGTAAACCTTCCACCTGAAATCTTTATTTTGGGCAGCTCTAAATTACTCTCAAATGCTGACAGTATCCCTTTAAAGGGGAAAAAAAAGCAGTGCAGTGGGGCTGCTAATGCTAACAACAAACAGACTGCTTCACAGACACGAAGGTGACTGTAGTGGAAATCTAACAGGTTGTTCAGACAGAAGACATGTAAGGAATGTGGAGTCCATTTTCTGAAAAGCAAAATGACTGCAAGGCTCTGCCCTACAGCCCTAAAAAGGAGACTGCATTGCTTAATAAGGAAAATTTAAGTTACATTTATAAGCTACCCATAATTCCTTGTTGCTATATGTAAATCAGCATATTAATTGTTATACTGCTGAGCTGCTATACTGCAGGGTGGCTGTAGTATTTTACTATTATTATTATTATGTGTGTGAATAAACTTTTACACTTTTTGTTACTGCGGTGCCTGGATTTGTGCTTATTTCATTGATCACTTAACCAGTGGTACACGTGTGTGGAGCTGAGGTTTCTTTTGTTTATTGAGCTGCTATGTAAGTTAACTGCATAATCTACCCAGAATTTGTTGTTGCTGTATGTAAATCAGCATATTGGCTGTCATATTGCTGTACCCATTAGCAAAATAAGAGTTAGTTGATTTAATAAAAAGGAACTACTTTATGCCCAGAGGGAAACTGTAGTCCAAAATGTATTTGTTTTTAATGTTTTCATTTGTTTTCAACAGGGGGGCCATTGTATAATAGGAATGATGCACTCCAGGGTGTATGTCGTGCTGAGATAACTTCATTTCTCAGATGCTGGATGCACTCAGCCTGCACCCTTGTGCCCAACCACCCAAGGTGTGATGTTATCCCAGCACAACACACACCCTGTCATGCATTATTCCTTTAATGTTAGACACTGGGGTGTGAAGTATATTTTTCCACTTGACGCCCAGATATTAAACTTTTTATATTTGGACCGAACATTGAAAAGGAACAACACAGAACCATCTATTACTCCCCAGGTGGGCATATTTTGTCCCTGTGTCATGCCTTCACCATTGTACTCATTTCCCACATTCTCTTCTCTGCTATAGTACTAAACTCTCTTTTAAAAAAAAACAAAATGCTGTTTCCACACATTGTGCCAGGAACTGACAGTGTTTATTCACAGACACTCCTTCTATAGAAGCCCCCCAAGCCCACAGAATATACTTCTGTAGTAGTAGGCCCACACCTCAACCCCAAACCATAATTTGGAAGGGAAGAGCCAGTTGTTCAAAATCTCTGCTAATTCAGTTGGCTCCCTTCCATGGCCTGCCCACTCCCATATGCTTTTGGTCATCTAACTGACTGAACTATCAGAGAACATGACTGGAGCAGTCTGCATTATTAATGAAGCTGGTAAGACTGGAATTTCACTAGATATGACTCAAAGCATATTAGAGTTGGGTATCAGCTATTGATATGTACTTCACTAATGATGCTCCTTTGAATGTTAGAGTTGGCAATTGGTTATTGAATACTAGCGTGTACTACAGTGTGTACATCGTTAATGATAGCACTATGAATGCTAGAATTGGTTACTTGATATTTAGTAATACAATTTCATTGTATATCACGTATGATGACTGTAAATGTTAGAGTTAGTTACTGGACATTCAGCAATGTGATTTAATATGTACATTACTAAATATGTCACTGTGAAGGTCAGAGTTGGTTATCAGATACAGAGTAATGTAACTGAATGTGTACATGACTTATGATGGCTCTATGAATGTCATAGTCGGTTATTGGATATTGCATACTGTGATTTAATGTGTATATCACTTATGATAGCTCTTTGAATGTTAGAGCTGGTTATCAGATACTGAGTAATATGATTTAATATAAACATCGCCAATGATGGTTCTGTGGATGTGTGAGTGGTTATTAGATATTGAGTAATGTGATTTAATATGTACATCACTTATTATTACTCTGTAAATATCAGAGTTGGTTATCAGATACTGAGTAATATGTTTTATTACAAACATCACCAGTGATGGTTCCATAAATGTTTGAGTGGTTATTAGATATTGGGTAATGTGATTTAATGTGTACATCACTAATGATTGCTCTGTGAATGTTAACATGGTTATCAGATACTGAGTAGAATGATGTAATATGTACATCACCAACAAAGGTACTAATGATGTCAGCACTGACTGGCGGATATCTTGCCTTGGTGGATGTGTGAACATGATTTATAACAGCCTGGTGCCTTGTACTGTCATCCCCTTACCTCTGCAGTACACATCCTGGCAGTAAATGCCTTCTGGAGTACAAATGCTGCAGGAGAGAAAGGATAGAAGGATTTTTACCATGAATCGATACATGAGTTACCAGCATTTTATTTTTTTTTTTTAACTTATAACTTTTATTGAAAAAATTAGAAGGGTTCAAGTCATATATTCCACAGTATCAATAATAATTGACTAACTTACACCTTCTTAAATTTTCTAATTCAATACAAATCTCAATCTGATTACAATATTGTTGTCCTTCATAGGTATTTCTCTCATCCTGACCGCCAGCTTATGTGGCAGAAGGTTTCCTCCCCTCCATCTTCAAGTCCAGGCACTGATGCATTGTCCTGTGAATGATGACACCTGAGGACTAGCTTAATCAACCTTCTTTTTTCCAGTGTGATATAAATCAACTCAACTTCCAATGTACAGTAACAATAAAGAAAAATAAATACAAATAACTACTTAATAAATACGAAAACTGTATTCTTGTCTCATTCTTACAATCCATTGTTATAATAATGCCTATTGCCACACTGGGGATATATTAAAAGTGCATCAGATGCTGATCCCTCCATCATTCTATGAGCAGAGAAGCTGTTCCAAAGTGGATATACCATACTCTGATTCTACGTAATCAAAATATGGAAACCATCTTGAATTGAATTGAGCAGTCTGCAGCCACAATCTGGCTGTGATTGCCACCATATTTTTTAATAGTGTCAATATTATTTATCCTCAAATTTATGGACAGTGGTTTAGGTGTTAACCAGGTTTGAGTAATCACTTTGAGGGCAGCTGCTATCAAAATAGAAAAGAGGTATTTCATGGCTGGAGAACTCAGTGTTTCAGGTGGGAGGCACAATACCAGATTTACAAAGGTAGGCATATTATTTAATTCGAAAATTTTTGTTGTCCCCTGTGTAATCGCTAACCAGAATGGTCAGATGACTGGGCATTCAAGAAAACATGGCAATGGTTACCTCTTTCTCCACACTGTCTCCAGCATTTGTCCATATGGATGATAGAATAGTGACATGAAATTATTGAGATAAAAATCTGATATTCGTCACCAACAAAATGCCTCCATGAAGGAGAGCCAGTGGTTTTATGGATTCCATTCCAGATCTTAACCTAATCCTTCTCCGAAACAGCCTCTTTCATCTCCTTCTACCATTTCTCCTGTACCTTTTGAACCAGCAGAAACCCTCTTGCAATGTTTTATTAATGATGGAGATATATTGCCTAGTGCTGCTCATTCTGCTCTTTTGATAAGTGACTAATAATGGAGGGGTGGAATCAGCTGTTATTGCCGCAAAACCAGTAGTTGAAGTAAGACAGTGCCTACACTGAAGAAAATTATAGAATTCTTTATGGGGTAGGTCAACGTCTTGTTGTATCATGCTAAAGGATTTAACCTCCGTTCTTGTTACCAGCATTTTAAAAGCCAATTGTTTAGTTTGATGGTCCTAACATATCTGCATTAATAAAACAGTCTACATATGCAAAGTTAACATCAGTGGCAATTGAACTCTACTAAGACCACTCTACCCTCTAAGCCAAGTGATTGTGGGCTCATTTTCCACACCGAAAGACTTGAGTTCATACCCACAGTTGACACTGTGGTGTATTACTGATGGTCAGGGTGCTGCACTGTTGGAGGTTTAATCCTTTGAACAGATGGTAAACCATAAGTCTTTTCTACCAATTTCTTGTAGTTATCCAGGTGAAACAGAAAGTACCCCATCAGCCATGGCAGAGGTTCCTATTTCAATGAAAACAACTTTTCTGTAGCTATGTTTGAATATATGTTGCAGGTGATGCCTTTTGTGGACTAACAAAACTGTTTTGAGACTAGCTTTGAGAGTTACAGTCCCTTCTTCAGGTCAGTGAAAGCAGAGCTTAATAACATGTCAGATATGGAGGTTGGATATGAATTCACATGAGACAGGTTGTAGTTTGTTTAAACATTAAAGGGCTATCTAGTCAATTCACATTTGTAAACAACAGACAGGAAGAATCCCATTGTCATTAAAGAATGCCAGTTGCATGGCGCTGAAGTTTGAGGTGGTGCTGAGGGTTGAGGTGCTGGACACCTCACTTCATGCCATGCCAGTGACCTGGGCTCAGGAACAACCTCGGGCTGTCGAGAAGCCAGCTGGGGTCAGGACGGTCGATACGGGATTTCCCCTCGGGGGGGGATGCCTGCTCCTCCATAGTCCTGCACCCATTAGGTGGGGGCCCGGTAGGTGCACAGGTAGTAGGAGTGGCAAAACGAGTCTGGGGTGGGGTGGAAGTGGTCATTATATCCTGGCATGCATGCACACCTCAACGCAGCTGTATGCATATGTACACTGTGACCCCAGGATGGGGAGAAAACATAAAAAGAAATAAACTGTATAAGAAAAAAATAAAAAAGGTAGCCAGCTGCAGAGGCAACTTCCAGACCTAACTGATAGCTCCATTTCGGTCCAGGCTGTATAAGGGTGGACTGATGTGTTGGTTCAAGGATGAAAGGAGAAACATTTGAAGCAATTTTTTTTTTCATTTTGGGAAGTGGTGGATATGAATTTATCTCTGGTAGTGTGTCAAAAGCCAACCTTTATTAAGTCTTTGTTCTAAAATGTTGAAAAATGTAATCATTTTCACTTCAAAGTTGTCATTCCTGAATATTCTTTTTCCACCAGTTCTTTTCTGGCACTCGGCTAGGACAAGGAAGTTCTCCAAAACAGCCCAGGTCTCCTCATACCACCCTCCACCCTGGCACTTCCCTCCCAGCAGCCAGGTTGAGGAGGTCCATGACTTGCTCTTCATGGAAGGGCTCCTCCAAGGGAAAGCTCAACATCATCCTTGGACCCTGTCTGAGACTTACACCATAGGGTCGGTTCAAAGGGAGGAAGTCCGAGGACTCCCTGACTTCATGCCACAGTCTTTTCAGAGTGTTTTTCCTCCTGTGTTTTCCCAGAGACTGAGTGTGTTCAATGGTGTTATAGACACACCATGCACACTTCCATGCATGTGTAACCCCCCGTCCGGTCCCCTGGGGTTGCTAGAATCCCATCAGTGTCAGTGTTGGGTAGGGAAGGCAGCTAGTGATTATCTAGTTAAATGGAGTTTTGCTCTGTCCCTCTCTACAGCTTGGTTTCAGCTGAGAGGTGATGTCATTTAGAACTTATACAGCAACATAAGCCACACAGCTTGTTTGAGAGGGGCAGTCTTAGAATTCTGTAGTCAGTGTCATCCAGCAGCTCAGAGAGTGAGCAGCTTGGAGTGTGTGGAGTGCCTGTAATTCTCACCCTAGTGGAGGACTGCTTTTCTAGACTTGTGAAGTGGTGGAAACCATCTCCAGGGATTCCTGTGTCTTTATCCCATGAGGGATGAAGGAGACTGCTATGGATTGTAGGGGCAATCCCCTGATCCAACCCAGAACTGTTGGTGAAGCTGCCTGTGTGTACAACTGTGAGTAGATTTCTGTCTGAGAGTTATCCAGGATATGTACCTGCCTTTTCTCTGTGCAGTGACTCTCTGATAAAGGGACTATTTCACCCATTTCTGTTAAGGATTCTCTTAAGAAGTTTGTGCTTTAAAGATCTCTGATGATAGTGGACATCCCAGATGTGGCTTGCCCTTTGTTCAGGACTTTAACCTTACACCATTGTGGTGTTCCTGATGTTAAATATGAAAACATTTCAAGTTAGCATCAAGTTCTACAGTTTCAGTATTTGTGAGATGTAACTCTAAAAGAATGGCTGGGTATTGATGTGGAAGCAAAAGGTGGAAGACCCCCATCTGGAGTGACCAGTTCAGCACTTTGGGTTCTGTAAGGGCTCTTGTTTTCTTCTAGTGCATGTGGCCAATGCCTGATAAAGTTTATCCCTCGTATGTGGGTTTCTCCAGTTTACCCCTTGTATGTGGGTTTTGCAAGTTTCATGCCTTGAGTGCTCTGTTGTGGTGCATGTGCCACATTCCTATCCTATGCCATATGGGAAATGTACCAAGTACTGGCCTAACACCACCTTTCCAGAAGAATTTGTGTGTTTTTACAGTGACTAGTTCCACAACTTTCCAGATGTTAAATCCTATGTCATATTTGAACTGTTCTAAGTACTGGCCTAGTGCCATCCTAGGAGAAATGTGTTTGTTCTCTGTGGCTAGTTCCACATTCCAGATTTTAATCTTATGCTGTATGGGAGGTCTGAGTACTGTTTCTACATCGTGTTCTGCATTGCCTTGTGCCAGTGTAAACCCCTGGGTGTCCATCTTCACTTTGTGCTTCCAACTGTGTTTCGGAATGAAGCCACACTGTAGACTCCCAGCCTGGTATGGACAATCTAGTGACTGCTTACTTTGTGGATTTACTGGGTACCCCTGTCCAGAAGTGAAAACCTAGCATAGCCCTTAGCAAACGTTCTCTCCTCAGGATCTGGGTTTTGGTATAGGTCTGGTTGTGTCTAGTATGTACACACCTTTGTGTTCTTCTACTGCATCTGCAAATTATAAATTGCTTTGTATGCCCCCAACCCTCTCTTTTCCCTAGACTATGGGAGGTGTGCCTATTGGTTAAATAAGGGGCTGGTGGGGGTTACACATGTATGAATGTGCTGATGCCTGCTGAGTGCCTAACCCGCATGCACAGGCGGTGTCAGGCACACTGACTCTGAACCATCGTCAGGACTCAGACTGTTGCCAATTGCCTCACCCCACTCACCCTGGAGGAGTAGAGCAGCCCTGCAGATGCTCTTCCTTCCTCCCACTAGCTGACCCTCAGATGCTGCGGACTTATTCTGGAACCTGGGTTGTCAGCACCACACTCAGTAGTACTACCACTTGCACTAGCAGGCTAGCCCCCTTCCTGAATATTTTTGAAATTACCTTTTCATACTCTGACAGCAGAAATACTGATGGAGTAGCCTGGTTTTGTGAAATATTCCTCTCATTTTATTTCTCATCCTTGTGGGTGATTGTGACTCAGTGGTGGTTCAGTCTTGTTTTATGCTTCTGTCCAGTTTTACCAATATAGCAGTCATCCTCACATTTTGTTCCTTCTTTCAATTATGGGAGCTCACTGCACTTCTGTTATCTAACCCACTGGTATAGGAAACCCATCGAGCTCCTTCCTGTATAAAAGCACTAGATAAATTGACATTACATGGTGTTTATTCTAGAGCTATAAACCTGTGCCATTTACTTTTTTGTTTACAATTTGTCAATCCAGGATAGCCCAGCTAAGGTGCACTTTTACAGTTTATTTACACAGGATAACCAGGAAAGGTGAATTTATGCATTTGTTTACTCTGTGCAGTCTAGCTTAGGTGCACCATCTCATTTTCAGCTGAGTTCTGCTATTTACCACTTTTAGAGTTGGGTGGACTGAGGCACCAAGCATGTTAAGTGACTTGCTTAGGGTGGCACAGTAAATGGCTGTGGTGTGATTTGAATCTTGGTCTCCTGGTTCTCGTACCTGTGTTGTAGCAACTAGACTGCACTACCTCTGTGAGAACTAGGAAGAACTGAGTTCATATACTGCTGGCCTGCCAGTGCAGGTGTAGCACTATGACTTGCAGTGCTGATGACCCATGTTTGGGAGCAAGCTCAAGATGTTGGAGCGCTGGCGAGAGAAATGAGGATTAAGCATCCTCTGGACTGCTCTCCTCCTCCTGTCAGCCTGGTCCCTGGCAATGGCTGAGGGATGGACAGCTATAGACAACAATGTTAGAATGGCAGGGACAGCAGCTGATGATATCCAGTGTGCGGAAGCATGCATGGGACCATTAGGATGTCACTGCATGTTTACTCCTCTTGGGGTACACAGGAGAAAGGAAAAATACCAGCTGAGCAGGGTGATGGACTTGATCTTCCACAGGCTTCACTGATGACCTGGTATGACCTGTGCCCAAGGATCCATTTTGTAACCCTCTGGGTCACCCCACCACAAGAGACAAGCCCTGGGGAAGATGAAAGTGCAACTGTAAGTTCAAGGGCTGCTGGGATGATAGAGCTGGCTGGAGAGAAACATAATTAACCACAAAAAAAGAGCTTGAGCATATGTAAATCTCCATTTTCTCAACTCAGCATATGTTATTGGAGTGAAGCTGGCCAGTTCTTCAGATACGAACCAGCTTAGGACTACTGGACAACCCTTTAAATATTTGAATTAATTTCAATATGCATAGATATCAGAATAATGGCTGGGCTAGTGGTTGGGCAGCTGTGTGTGGTGTGTGTTAATATGGTAAACCCATTATTAAAATAACTTAGAACCCCCACTCAGTGGACTAATGCTGGGTAAACCTATCATGCTCTCCATGGGTGTGTTATGTGTGTGTACGTGTGTGTTTGGGGGGTATAATATAGCCCTCTCCAGCACACTTTGTGACTGAGTAACAAGTGGGAGTTGGCAAGGTCTGAGAGGAATCCATTGTTAACTATGACAAAAGGTAAACTATACAAAGCAGTGCCATGTACAGTAGTAGTGAACGATGAGACCAATAGTCAAAAACAGTGCTGTGTAATTATAATAGAAAACAGAGACATCTAGTAGTAGTCCCTGCAACTGCAAGTAAGAAAGTTAATTGATTAACTTCCCAGCTAGGGGAATTTCTCATTATCTGAATGGTTAGATCTGCTGCACTCAGGACTCATGGTTCCAGATTTGAACCTGTATATAGGAAGAAAAAAACTATATCTAACCACCTGACTATTCTGCAACTATCTGTATCTGTTTTGTTTTATGACAAAAACTTCAGTATCTCTTGAATGAAAAACTAAATACGAAAAAGTACTCATGGTCTCAGGTTTGGTTCCTAGCAAGGTCTGCAGAAGCAATTGACCATATAGAAAGTACTGACAATCTGCACCAGTCCACATCCACATAGCCAAGGCTGGGTCTATAGGGAGTGAGAGAAGGGAACTACAGTGTTAAATGGGGTGCAGGGTTCAGCAAGAAACAAAATGATAATAAGGAAAGTGCTGATGGTGGCATTTATAGATTTACTGATGAGAATGATAACAATGTAATAAGCCAATGTTTGTATTGGTGAAGAAATAAACAATGCATATGGACTGGTAAAGAAAATATCATGAGAAACAGAGAAAGAAACACTGCAAATAATGATGAACAATGTCTATGATAACTAATCAACCTGCTTTGACCCCTTGAGGCTCCTTTGGTTGAGGCTTTCAAAAAGCTTTTAAACCTACCTATGTGCTCAAGCATTTGGCTCTACTGTGGATTTTAACTAATTTTAGATGATTAATTTATTTAGAGTGTTGAGTTTTATTAGCATAAAACTGATGGTAGAAAGTACTGCTAGGCCCATCTAGCCTGCTCATTTTCCCTGCCTCCTGTAAGAGTCTCAGACCCTACTTGATATTCAGCTTTACCTCCTTGTTCCCATTGCTAGGGTTCTCTATGCCTGTCTCACGCATGCTTGAATCCTCCTACTGTGTTTGCCCCACCACCTCCACTAAGAGTCTATTCCAGTCATCCACCACCCTTTGTGTGAAGAAATACCTCTCTATGCTTCCCCTTAATTGACCCCCTTCCAAACTCATGTCATGTCCTCTCGTTCTTGGGCATCTCCTTTTCTGAAAGATGCTCCTCTCTGGTACCCTATTTATGGCTTTTAGATATTTGTAGGTTTCTATCATATGTCCCCTGTCTTTTCTTTCTTCCAGGTTATACATATTGAGGTCTCCCAGTCTCTCCTCATATAACATTTTTGTACAGTCCCTGCACCATATTTGTTGCCCTTCTTTGAACTGCAGAGATGTGGCCTCCAGAACTGGATACAATATTCCAAATGAAGCATTACTAATGATCTGTAAAGTGGCATCACCTCCTTCTTCCTCCAGCTGGTGATACCGTTCCCTGTGCACCTCAGCATCCTACTGGGTCTCCCTACAGCCTTGGCACATTGGCACATTGTTTGGCCACCTAAAGGTCATCAGATATAATTACTCCCAAATCCCTTTCCTGTTTGGTGGCCATCCATTTCTATGTTACAGAGATGTGGCCTCCAGAACTGGATACAATATTCCAAATGAAGCATTACTAATTATCTGTAAAGTGGCATCACCACCTCCTTCCTCCTGCTGGTGATACCATTCCCCATACCTCAGCATCCTACTGGTCTCCCTACAGCCTTGCACATTGGCACATTGTTTGGCCACCTAAAGGTCATCAGATATAATTACTCCCAAATCCCTCTCCTGTTTGGTGGCCATCCATTTCATTCCCCCAAACATGTAATCCTCTCCTGGGTTCTTGTGCCCCAAATATATGATTTTGCACTTTTTTGCATTGAATCTTGGCTGCCACACTCTGGACCATTCCTCCAGTTTATATAGGTCACTCCTTGTGTTTGCCACTCCTTCTACAGTGTCCATCCTATTGCAGATCTTAGTGTCATCTACAAAAAGGCACACTTTCCCCTCCAGTTCCTCCATAATGTTTCTTATGAAGACATTAAACAAGACTGGGCCCAGGACTGATCCCTGTGGCACCCAGCTGGTCACCTTCCTTTCCTCAGATTGAGCACCATTTACCCACTACCTTCTGTGTTCTATCACTTAACGTGTTCCTAACCCAGTTTACCACCTTCTGACCCACTCCCAGGCTGCCCAGCTTGTTCACAAATCATCTATGTGGAACAGTATCAAGGCCTTACTGAAATCCAGGTAGGCAACATCCACCACTCCCCCAAATCCATGACCATAGTCACCCAGCCAAAGAAATCAATTAGAGTTGTTTGACATGACCTTCCTGCTGTGAATCCAAGCTGTCTTGGATCCTGAGCTCCACCGGCTACTAGATTTTCCGTGATCCTTTAAGTAGTGATTCCATAATCTTCCCACTATTGAGGTGAGGCTGACTGGTCTGTAGTTTCCAGCCTCCTCCTTACTGCCACTTTTGTGAAGAGGGACTACATCTACCCTCCTCCAGTCCTCAGGAACCTCTCCTGTATCAAGTGACTCATTTAACAGTGCTGCCATTGATGGTGCCAGCACCTCCCATAGTTCCCATAATATTCTAGGATGTATCCCATCTGGTCCCATTGCCTTTTCCACTTTCAGTTTTGTGAGTTCCTTTTAGACTTCTCTTCTGTAAATGTACTGGTGTCCATCTCCCATCATGCTTATGTGAGCTGTTTTACATTTGATTGTGTTGATGTATTACTTTGTAATGGTGCCTGGGTCCCCAGGAAAGGGTGCCAAAAATAAATAAAACTACTTGTACTAATTATACTATTGGGAGCAAACATGAAGTAAGACACAAGGAGGTAACATGGTTGATAATGAAAGAGATGGGCAAAGGTCGACAGTGATAACTATTTTGTTGGTGATGTACTGCTGATGGTGGCAGATACAGTGTCAATGACAAATATGCTGCTCATCACAATGGTGCTGACAGTTACATCAGAGATTATGCTAATATTGGGCATGTTGATAATGACACAGTTGCTGTCGCTTGTAGAGATGGTGTCAGCGATGATGCTTCAGCTGATGCTGATTATGTTGCTATTGTAATTACAAGGTTGCTGAGGATGGAGAAAGTGATAACATTGATCCTCACGCTGTCCTGACAGCAGTTTGGTGATGCCAATGTCAATTATTTTACTGACAGTAGAGTAAATAGTGACAGTGTTGATACTGCTGTTGAGTGTTGCTGATAAAGAAAACAATGACAGTTATAATTATTGTATATAATTATTAGTGAGCCTTTGTAATGCTCAAATAACCAGTTTGTAAAAATGCATTACAACCACCAGGTTGTAATTATACATTACAACTGGGCAGGTATGATTGTTCCTGTCAATCAGACTTGTGGTGCAGGCTGTGCCAGCACTAGTCTCACAACTGCCCTAGTATTAAAAAAGTTAACTGAATTATAAATAAAAGACGCCGGTGGGTGTATGAAAACCTGAATTTTACATACATCATTGGTATGAGATGCTTTTATGAGCCTCATGAACTTTGATCATGGTGTTTATGTAGCATTCTATACCTAGGGAATGTGTAAAATTGTTCTTACACATACACACCCATGTAATATTATCTGTGTTGCTTGAATGTTGCTGTGGGTATAGAAAATGACGACAGTGATGAGTATATTATTTTATATTATTGAGTGTTACCTAGGGTAGAGTAAATGAGGAAAGTAATGATTATGTTGTTGAATGTTGCTGATGGTGGCATAAGTGATGACAATGATGATGATGATGATATTGTTGAGCATTGCTATGGATGTAGTAAATGATGACAGTGATGAGTATGTTATTGAATGTTGCTGAGGGTGCATTAAATGAGGAAAATGATGAGTATGTTACGTTGTTGAATGTTGTTGAGGTAAATGATGACAATGATGGTAATGTTGTTGAGTGTTGCTGTGGCTGTAGTGCATGATGACAGCGATGATAATGTTGTTGTGTGTTGCTGTAGATGTAGCACATGGTGACAGCGATGATGATGATGTTGGTGAGTGTTGCTGTGGGTGTAGCAATGACGTTAAAACGATGATAATGTGTGTGTTGCTGTAGATGTAGCACTATGGTGACAACCCGTGATGATGTTAGTGAGTGTTGCTGTGGTGTAGCACATGATGACAGTGATGATGATGATGATGTTACGAGCGTTGCTGTAGGTGTAGTACATGATGAAAGTGATAATTACATTAGTGAATATGGCTTTGAGTGATGTAAATGACACTGATGAGAATGTTGTTGAGTATTGCTTAGAGTGGTGTAAAAGTCAACAGTGATGATAATAATGTTAGTGTTGCTGAGGGTGGAGTAAAACAGGAATGTTATGATAATGTTATTGAGTGTTCTGATGGTTAGTGCACACATGGTGACAGCAAGCAAGATCATGAACACAAAGAATCAAAGAAAGAAAAGGATAAAGAAGCATATATTGAGAAACAGAGGGAGGCATTAAGAAGGTAAAGAAGACCAAAGCCCAGACAGAGGTCAAAGTTGCTGAGAGGGTACAGCAAGGTGATAAAACATTCTTTAGGTACATAAGAGAAAAAGGAAAAACTAATGGGGGTATAGTTAGACTAGCAGAAGAGGAAGAGAACCTAGTAGAGGAAGACGGAGAAAAGGCAGAAGTCCTAAATAGGTACTTCTGCACAGTGATTACAAAGGAGGAAGAGGGCAATGGACCACAGCCAGTTAGAGACTGCACCAATGGATTAGCAGCCAATACAAGCCCCTTCATGACACATCAAGTCTTAGAGACACTAAACAGATTAAAAGTGGAAAAAGCCATTGGACCAGATGATATACACCCTGAATCCTGAAAAAAAATGGGAAGAAACCAGCAGCACCCTGGAAGTAATGTTTTATCAATCATTCACGAACAGAGAAGTCCCCAAGGACTGGAAGAGAACATCGGTGGCACCACCTCACAAGTCTGAGATGAGGCAGGAAACTACCACCCGAGTCTCATGTCAGTTGTGGGAAAATTGATGGAATCTTTACTCAAGCATAGAATAATATCATTCCTGAAATCCAGTGGTCAGCAGGATCACAAACAACATAGGACCACCGCAGTGAGGTCTTACCAAACAAACCTTGTTGAATTCTTCGACTGAATTACAAAGGTGGTTGAAAATGGGGGTGCATCTGATGTGGCCTACCTGGACTTTAGCAAGGCCTTCAACTCTGTACTACACAGAAGATTGGTAAAAAAGCTGGACTGTACAGGGATGGGACAAGAGGTAGTAAAATGGGTGAAAACCTGCCTACATGGTAGAATGTAAAGAGTGCAGGTAAACAGCACATTATCAAAAGTTAGGGATGTAACCAGCAGGGTGCCCCAGGGCTCAGTGTTGGTACCCATGCTACTCAATGTATTTATTGCAGACATTGCAAATGGGCTTGAGGGGAAGGTGTGTCTGTTCGCAGATGATACTAAGATTTGTAACAGGGTGGATCCCCCTGAGGGAGTAACAAAAAGGGAATCAGACATTCAGAAACTGAAGCAGTGGTTCACAGCATGGCAGCTGAAATTTAACACCAAAAAGTGCAAAATCATGCACCCAGTAAGAAGTAACCCAAAGAGGGAGTACTACTTGGGGGGAGCTAACTGAAACCAGCCAAGAATGAGACCTGGGGATCATGATATCAGAAGACATGAAAGCTGGCAGCCAGTGCGAAGGTGGCGCTGTAGGCTGCATGTGGCATGCATTGGGAGGGACTCATGAGCAGAAGGAGGAAGTGATATTACCTTATACAAGACACTTGCTTGCCTCTAACATGGAATACTGTATCCAGTTTGGGAGACCACACCTCACAAAAAGACATTGAAAGGTTAGAGACAGTACATTAACAGAAATGACACAGGGGTTGCAGCAGATTGAGTATGAAAACCCTACCAGGTCAGTTCACCATGTGTAATACAGCATGTGTTAAAACCACGCAACACAGACAGCCCGGGAGGGAATAGTGACAGGGTGCAAAACCACTAAATGGTCTATGTGTGGTTGTGCACCCTGCCACTGTTCTCTAGCAAAGGATAATGTTACTGCTTGGAGTAGGGTCCACCAAGCAACTGCCATGGCTTGACAGGAGTAGCCACAGACAACAATGGAGGTGCATCTGTGGATCAGGTATCAAATCCCAGTCCCAGATGCAAAGAATTGTTCTTTTTTTAAACTTTCTGTGATTTAAGTGTACAACACCCCTGGAGTTGATAATTTAGTTGGGGGTTCAGGGGTACAGCCCCCCATAACAGGGAGTGCAGGGGGCAGAGCCCCAACAAAATACAGAGTATTGCCACTGGTAATATATGGTGCTGTATTGACAGTGTGATATTGCTACAGCATTCTGCCTTGCGACATTATGACCCTGTGCCTATGAAAACAGGTTGAGGGAATTAAACATGTACTTCCTGGAACAGAGAAGGGAGAGGGGTGACATGATAGAGACCTTCAAGTACATCAAGGGTATTAATAAGGTGCAGATGCAGGAACTGTTCATGTCAATTAAGGTAGTTTAACAAATGGGCATGATCAAAGACTGAAAGGTAAATTCAGGACCAATGCAATGAAGTTCTTATGCACTGAGAGGGTGGTGGATGCCTGGAACAGTCTACTTTCATGGGCCATGAGTACAAAAACTGTTGAAGGGTTCAAGAGAGCCATGGACAGACACAAAGGTATCATTCACAGGGGAGAAAGGGGGAGTAGAAAGTATTTACTGGGCAAACTAAATGGACCTTGCAGTCCCCTTCTACTGACATTTTCTGTTTCTATGTTCATCATGCTGTTGATGATGTTTACTAACGTGGAGGAAACGATGACAGTCATGACGCTGCTGATAACAGTGTTTATGAGGGTGGAGTCAATAATGAAAGTAATGGTCATGTTCCTGGTGACAGAGTTGCTGATGATGGCACAGATGATCACAATGACAACGGTGGTGATTATGTTGCTGACAGGGTTGCTAAGTGTTGAGTTAATGATGACAGTGGTGATTATGTTACAGACAGGGTTGCTAAGTGTTGAGTTAATGATGACAGTCGTGATTATGTTGCTGACAGGGTTGCTAAGTGTAGAGTTAATGATGACAGTGTTGATTATGTTACAGACAGGGTTGCTAAGTGTGGAGTTAATGATGACAGTGGTGATTATGTTACAGACATGGTTGCTAAGTGTTGAGTTAATGATGACAGTGGTGATTATGTTGCTGACAGGGTTGCTAAGTGTAGAGTTAATGATGACAGTGGTGATTATGTTGCTGACAGGGTTGCTAAGTGTTGAGTTAATGATGACAGTGGTGATTATGTTGCTGACAGGGTTGCTAAGTGTAGAGTTAATGATGACAGTGGTGATTATGTTGCTGACAGGGTTGCTAAGTGTTGAGTTAATGATGACAGTGGTGATTATGTTGCTGACAGGGTTGCTAAGTGTAGAGTTAATGATGACAGTGGTGATTATGTTTGCTGACAGGGTTGCTAAGTGTAGAGTTAATGATGACAGTGGTGATTATGTTGCTGACAGGGTTGCTAAGTGTAGAGTTAATGATGACAGTGGTGATTATGTTGCTGAGTATTCTGAGTTGTGCAAATTATAACAGTGATGATTATGCTGTTGACTGATGCTGAGTGGTGTAAATGATAACAGTGATTATTTTGTTGATGAACATTGCTGAGTTGTGCAAATGATAACCGTGATGACTGTGTTGCTGGTGACAGTGTTGCTGAGAGTGGAATAAATAACAGTGATGATTATGTTGTTGAGTGTTGCTGAGTTGTGTAATGATGGTAAGGATGATTATGTTGTTGGTGACAGCCAGTGCTGATTATGTGTTGATGACAGGGTTGCTGATTAAGCAATAGAAATGCAGCAAATTTAAATTTCACTGGCGAAGTGAACACAAAGTGGCCACTTCACGTTGTCACTCCACCTTGCGGAGTAGCCAGCATGAAATGCCCACTTCGCATTGTTATTTTTACTTTGCGTTGTCATTCTGCCTTAAGGCAAAGTAAGGCAGAGTGACAACAATATTGGCAGCCCCCCACACACATGGTCACTAGAATTAATGTACATCCCCAAAATGCTACTGTCATCTTGTCTCCAGAAAATGCCCCAGTGCTAATGAAGTGAAATGAGAGAGTAACAAGAAATGCAAAGTCTCCCAGAATTAATGGCACGCTCAGTCATCAGGGCAGTTGTCAGACAAAGTCACCAGACTTAATGTTCATCCCCAAAATGCTACTGTCTTGTGTCCAGAAAGTTCCCCCATTGCTGACAAAGTGAAATGAGAGTGTAACAAGACATGCAAAGTCTCCTGTCTTAGAGATGCAGTGAATTAGAATTCTACTGGTGAAGTGCCCGTGAAGTGGGCACTTTGCGTTGTCACTCCGCTATGCAGAGTGGCCAGCATGAAATGCCCACTTCGCCTTGTTATTTTGATTGTGACTTCTCATTGTCATTCCACCTTAACCTGAAGTAAGGAGGAGTGACAACAATATTGGCATCCCCCGTGCCCTCACACATCACATGGCTTACAGTATTGTAACTCACACGCTGTACAGGAACGCGAATGCTTACAGCTATAGTTCCCCGATGACAATGACCTGTATCACAAAACTCCCCAATTTGAAAACTCATATCAATGAGTACAGTGGTGAAGTCTGGAGAGATACTACAAAACAGGCATACATGATGCAAGTAACTAGTAAACAAATTCATTTTGTGATCCAGTGATGTGATGCAGAATAATGACTGCATTCATGACCATGAAATATGAATTTATTTTTCTTAAACGTGGAGCTGATAAGTGTATTGGGAACACGAATGCCTATGACTGCACTTCCCTGATGACCTGGCTGTTCACAAAACTCACCAGCTTGAAAACTCATATCAATGGGTACAGTGGTGAAGCCTGATGAGATACTACAAAACATAAATTTTGTGATTTGTGACATGATCATGAACTGTGTGCTCCACACCAGTATTCTGAAGGGAAGCCAAAGAAACAACTGTGACTTAAGTAACAGATGGAGATTGGTCCCTAAAGAGATGCAAATGTACAGACAGATTAAGATTGTGCCGTGCACTAAAGAGATGCAGACAAAGCACACCACCACCTAATCAGTGTTCACCATCAGAAATCCAAATTTGGAAAATAATACCTTATGCCATGGGGGGGGGGTAGTGCACGGCAGTAACAGTCCACTACTACCAGTAAAGATACCACAAGCAGTACAAACAATTAATGCAGGTGCAGTGGATAGCAGGTTCACACTGCTGCAATTACTCTGTGGCACAATAAATGGTATCTGATTTAATGGCACACATGCATCACACACACACTACAAGTAATGCATAGCAAATGAAAACTGTTAGCAATACAACCAAATGTTTTAAACAAACTGAAATTATACACTGCTGCACCACAACAATCAGCAAAATGGCAAGAATTACTGAAAATATTACTGTGTGTACATTAACACAGTTATACAAGAAAAATATAACCAAAACAGAAAGACTGCCTTTTCTTCCAGTTAATCTGCCTGTCACAGTACACAGACTGACTGTTCTAAATTAATATTAAAATCCACACACAAACAATAAACACTCGATGATATGAGCGCAGAGGGTTTCCTACAATTGATGTACTAAATTTTGAGCAAAACAAAAGGCTCAAAAGGCTTTTTAACAGCTTTTAGAGGATTTGAATGGCAGAGCTCTTGACAGGAAACTGTCTCCATCTCTCACTACACACACACTACACAGAACTGAGGCTGTGCAGAACAATCTAGAGCTCATGTGACCTGCAATCACATGAATCACTGCAAATTCACTTTGGAACTCAATAACAAGGCGAAGTGATGCGAAGTACATTGATTTCAGTGCTACTTCATCTTAAAATTGGTGGATAAGTGGTTTGGGGAAGGTGGAGTAATGCAAAGACATTGCTTTCAATGGACATCACGTTCCCCATTATAACGTGAAGTACTCCACTTCGCGTTGCGGAGCACTTCACAGATTCTAGTTACTCAGGTGTATCATTGGCGGAGCTAATTTAGCAATTAACCCACCACTATTAAGCAATAAGGCATGACAGGGTGTGTGTTATGGTAGGATAATAGGCCCACCTCAGGGTGGCTTGAAGCATGAGGCATAGCTGAGGGCTTCCACCACCCAGGAAGGACCGTTAGCCCACCATAACACATACCCTGGAGTGCCTTATTGCGATTATGAAATGAGTCATTTTTAGAAAATTTCATGCATTTTTAAACATAATACTTCCAACTGGGCTACTGTGCTGGGATAACAGCCCAGCTGACAGCAACTTTTTGCCAGTCAGAATTCAGCATTCTTTCTACCCATTTCATAATGATGTCTTAGACGGTGGCAATAATGATATGGATGCTGACATCCATTATGTTGTTGGTAACAGGGCAGAGTAAATGATGACAGTGATGATTATGTTGTTGATTGTTGCTGAGGGTGAAGGAAATGAAGACAGTAATTATAATAATGTTGTTGGTGACATGGTTGCTGATGGCAATGTAAATGATGACAGTGAGGATGACTTTTTGATGACAGGGTTACTGATGATGACACAGATAGTGTCAGTGATGATGGTGATGGTAATGCTAATGCAGATTATGCTGCTGATGACAGGGTTGCTGAGGTCGGAGTAAATGATGATAGTGATAATAATGTTGATAACCAGGTTGTTGAGGGCAGACTAAGTGATAACAGAGATTAATGGCTGGATGGGGGTTATAAGAAGAATTTTGCACCCCCCCGAGGTGTAGGATGCCACATATACCCAGTGAGTGAATCTCAAGGGTTTTATAAAGGCATCCTACATTGAGGAGGAGGTGTAAATTTTGAGCTTACACCCCTACCCAGCTTTTGTTTTATATAATTGCTGGGGATTATTTTTTTACCGCAGCAATTGTATTAAATAAATGGATATCTCTACGGAGTTGAACCGCAGATCATTGGGGTTTCAACACGGTCCGTAGTGGCTTCTGAACAAAAGCAGAGTTTACTTTTTTTAAATTTCACACCTGAAATAAAACATTTAGTGCTGACTCCTGGTGTTGGTGAACTGTATAATGCTGAGGAGCAGGGATGGTGGGGGATGGCACAGAGAAGAGGAAGATTGCGAGTGGCACATGTGCCATGCTACAGAAACTAGGTGCAAGTTCACCATTATAACCAGCTGGTTACAGCAGCAAAATTGCAACCTGGTTTCCCTATGGGAAAAAATGAGACCCAGTAAATAACAGTGATATAATGCTATTGATGACACTTTTGCTGATGGTGGCACAGATGGTGATGCCTTTTTTAAATATATATCTAGTGAGTTTATCATTTATAATTCATATAATGGCAAAACACCCACTAAAAGAAATAATGAAAATCAAAAAGAAAATGATAAAACTATAAAGCAGTAAATAAACTGAAATGAAAAACAAAAAAAAATGAAAAGCTTACTAACCTGTATGTTTCACCAACTAATCAAAAGTCTATACTTAGGAAAACAAACTTTTTTAAGACAACCAGGAATGCTGGGATTCAACGGTATAGTTTGTATTGGCTCTATGATGCCTGTTCAGCAAACTTTTTATCGACTGACATTACAGCAATAGATTTATGTCGACAGCAATTTGTGGTTGACATAAATTCATCTGGAGAAACAGTTGCTGTTCATCGAGACAACACCCCCAAATCCCCCATGCTGTGACCTCTGCCCCCGCACCCCCCGAACTTAGGGATTATCAACTCCAAGTTGGAGTTGATTCAGAGAGCTGGTGCAGGACCAGGGAAAAGAGTTCCAGGGTCCCAGGGGGACTTTTACCATGATCTGTTGATGTTGGCTGCATCGACATGTTTGCTGTAAAACTTTCACTGAGCGGAGTGCATACCATTTGTATTCTAAGTGGCGGGGAAGAAAATCTGTAATTTTACACCATCCTTTATCTGTAACATCCTCTAAGCTGTACACATGATTAAATAACCTCTCAAAAATCAGTGTATCTTTTAGAATGCATTTTTAATTCTATGTATACACTGAGCCTATATCTGGAGAGTTTCATTTTTTAAATAGTAATCTTTGTGGCCATGTTTGCCAGTGCAGATATTTGTTGTTGTGCTTTATTTAAATTACAATGTTTAACATCATTAAAAAATATTAAAATGAATAGAGAAGGTGACCTAAAAGCACAGGTTAGTACAGTATGTGATATTTCTTGGCATGTCCCCTGAGCAGTGACATTTCTATGGGGACATGCGTCGATATCGACAACACTGCCATGCCGCCGAAAAAGTGCCGCTGGGACCGGGCAACCCCATACTCTGACCTGCACCCCCTCCCTGCACTAAGTCCAACCTGGAGTTAGAATCTAATAGTATGGGGGTCTGGGGGTGCAAAGCCCACCAATGGAAACACACACACCAATGTGTGCGGCTCCATGTTGACTGCAACTCACTGTCAACATGAAGCCTGGCGCTGTGATGCTGGTCGACATGTTTCTGGTTGAACCGGCATCATAGAGCCATATTTCTCCTGAGTCAGACTGTAGTGGGTATGATCTTTTCAAATTATGTGAATCTCCTATTTGGCCACAATTGTGCCAATGCATTTGATGTAGTATTATTCCAATATGATACAGTCTTACCATGGTAAGCAAGATCTGGCTAAAATGTTATGTTGAATGGTTGTATTTTTTGTGTTACTGTATAACTTACTATGTGACTGCCATCTATTTATCCACATAACTGTGCTCATCTCCAAGTTAGTTTTCTTATTCAATTTATTTATAATGTTGGTCTGTGGACTACAGTATAAACATCAGCAATGTTCTTAATACACAGATGTCGATAATAATAGCTAAATATAACCATTCTTAACTTGCCACAGCCATTTGTGTTTTTTCTTTAACTAAAATTATTCCATTTCCTGTTATCCCAAACTAGTCAACTAGTACCATAGTCCACATTTCTTTGTAATGTTCTACCATAATGCAGTGAAGCCCGCCAGGATGAAGCGCAGTATCACAGGTTTACTGCATGACAAAAGGGATGAACTCTCACTGAAATTTCATTGTTTACTGCAGTAACTCTACTGCAGAATTCTGCAGTGCTGGGCTTCATCCTGGTAGGCTTCACTGTATATTGACGTACATTATGACTATACATTTGTCATATGGTATTAAGCCCCTTTTATAGCGTTCTTTCTGTTAGTGATGATGGTGATGACAGGCTTAGTAATAGTGGCACAGATGGTGACAGTGGTGATGCTCAGGCAGTTTGGTCACCGTGAGACCGTGAGAAAGTCATTAAACAGTCCTGAATCCAAAGTCTCTGTAATCTCGCTTTTGTCTGTCTCTGTAACATAGAAACATAGAAACATAGACTTTGACGGCAGATAAGGACCGCTAGGCCCATCTAGTCTGCCCATTTCCCTACCTACAGGATAGACCGCAGATCCTAGTTAACCAACAGCCTATTTCTTCCTACCCCCACAAGAATTGCCTTATGTCTGTCCATGCATTCTTGAATTCTCCCACAGTTTTAGACCCCTTACATCCTCCTCAGGAAGGCTGTTCCATGCATCCACTACCCTCTCTGTGAAATAATACTTCCTCACATTGCCCCTGAACCGCCCTCCTTCTATCTTTAAATTGTGTCCCTTGTTCTTGCAAGTCTCTTTTTCTGAAAATGCTACCCTCTTGGACTTTGTTGATTCCACTGAGGTACTTAAAAGTTTCTATCATGTCCCCTCTCCTTCTTTCCTCAAGGGTATACATATTAAGTTCCTTTAGTATCTCCTCATACGGCTTCTCTTGCAGACCCTGCACCATTTTAGTTGCCCTTATCTGGACTGCCTCTATTCTGTCTATGTCCTTATGGAGATGGGGTCTCCAGAACTGGACACAGTACTCAGATGGGGTCTCACCAACTGTCTGTACAGAGGGATAACAACTTTTGTTTTCTGCTGCTGATGCCTCTCCCTATACATCCCAGTATACCCCAGCCTCCCTACTGCCTTCTCACATTGCTTGCTAACCTTAAGGTCATCTGATATGATTACCCCAGGTCCCTTTCCTTTTTGTTGTTGTTACTACCTCCCACCCATTGTGTATTCTTCCCTGGGTTCTTGTTTCCCAGGCGCATTATTTTGCACTTCTTTGCATTGAATCCTAGCTGCCATATTTCTACCATTCCTCCAACCTTGCCAAGTCCCTTTTCATCCTTTCCACGCCTCCTTGTGTATCAACCATGTTGCAGATTTTGTGTCATCTGCAAAGGCATACTTTTCCTTCCAGTCCCTCTGCAATGTCACTGATGAAGACATTAAAAGGACTGGACCCAATACTGAACCCTCGCGTTACCCACTAGTAACCCCTTTCTTCAGAATGGACTCCATTTACAATTACCTTCTGTGTCCTGTTGTCCAGCCAATGTTTTACCCAGGCTACCACCCTGGTCCCACTCCCAGCTGGTTAATTTGACTATTAATCTTTTGTGGGACTGTGTCAAATGTCTTGCTAAAGTCTAGGTAGGCATGTCCACAGCCCCTCCCTGGTCTACTACTTTGGTCACCCAGTCAAAGAAATCTATTAGATTCGTCTGACATGACCTGGAAGGTGGGTGAAAGGCACCCAGAACTGCATAAAGGGCAATGGGGGCATGGCAAATGCTGATGTGCAACGCACATGTTCTTGCATCTTTACATGCTTTGCCTCTTGGAGAACCATGAGGAAGAAAAGGTCACTGGCATCATAGTGGTGATGAACACCGGCAGGCCCCACAGCTCACCAGCAGGGCTCGATGACCAGGAACTGGATACTTCCCTGAGGAGGGTTGGAGAACCTCATCAACCCTGCTGGTGGAGGGCAACTACTGGGGGAAGAATGGCTGGCAGATAAAAATCAGAGGACTTTGGGGTGACAGGGCTGAAGTGTTTGACAGGTGGGCTGTCCAGTGACAGGAGGATAGAGAAAGATTAACAAAAAAGAAGTGCCCTAACTGTCCATGTACTAGTAGCTATTTGGTAACAGAACATTTTTTTTCCCTATGCACCTTTCCTATGGAATGAATTTTTGTCTTTGCTAAGAAATTCGACAAACTTCATGACATTGAAAAGCTGGGTTAAGGGGATTTCATTAGTACTGAATATCATTGCACTGGTTTTAATTTGTAAATGTCAACACTGCATTTGGCCACAAATTACTTGATTAGATTTGAGCTAGCAACTAAGAAGTGACAGACTCTTTAAGCCACTAAACTATACAGTTTCCCTTTATGTGTGATACCACTAAAGATGCACATCTGTGTATTTATATTGTATAATTACTGTAGTATCTGACCATTGCTGACATTCTCCAGCTAACCAGGTGTCTCCAACATGGCCTTCCTGGTCCTTATAGAGGCAAAGAGGTGGACATATCCCCTGGTCACATGGCCTTGTCTGGGTCTGCTCTTTCAGGCACTGCATGTCATCTGATCCAGAAGTAGAGGACCTGCAGAACACAAATCATTCAGGAAACCAGTAATTATACTAATGAATTTCACAATAAAAACTTCACTTTTCCACATATTTGGAACATATCAAATTACAGAGTGAATGATCACCAGTGTGAAACTTTATGACTGAAGAAAGACTCATGACTGTATGTTAAGGCAGGTATCTTCGAAGGATGGTTCATGAATTGAGAAGATATGATATCCATTTGGTAGACTCTCAGTACATTATATTAGGAAAATATTTTGAGATCAGAACTTCAGGAAACATGAAAACAAACAGTAGCATAAACTGCAGATTAACTGAAACCACTACTACATCTGGAAATTGTAATTTGTCAGGTATGCTGGACCCTGCATAGCATTTACAAACATCCAACATTATAACCCTATCCAACACTTTCCCTTCTTACTGCATTGACTTCCAGTGTGATAAGGAAATCATTTTATCCATATTTATCACTAGCTGGACACGCCATATGGAACTGGCCACCATCCTGCACCTTCACCTTCTAGTGCTGCTTCAAGGTCCTCAGTGACTTTCTACAATGCTGGAGTGGTGCAAGAGGGGTGGACATCCCCACTTCCCTGGCCAGAGAAAAATCTGGTGTGACAGTAGAGTGGATGATGCAGTGCCCAAGTGGCTAAATGCTGTTATCCTGACAGACACCATTTCTGACTTTCCTCTGCATCCCCACCAACTATGGTAGTTCACATATTCAAGTGCTGACCTCACCATGTCATTAGTCAGCAAGCAATTTTCCTGACCTGCAAGCAGAAGTTGCTGTGACAGCAGACTTAACTGCCTCTTTTTTTATTGTTTTTGTCCCCAGGTCTCAACTTAGCTTTCCTTCCACCAAGCACCAATATCTGTTCTCCATCCTCCGAGCCATGCCAGCTGACCTACCTGGGATTCTTTATCCCATCTCTGACACACTGCTGTGCTTCTTCCACAGCTTTCCCCTCCCCAGGGCTAAGTTCATCTTTTTGCTCCTTTGGCGGTCTTGCCTACTCCATAACTGGCCACCTTTGATGGAGATGAAGACCTGGAGCACTCCCAAGAGTCAACAGCTAGGGCCCGCACTGGACATGTGGTTGTAGGCTTTAGCCTCAAGGGCTTATACTTTAAACCCCTTCCACCCTCCAGGACCTTGGTGATATCATCAGGTGCCAGCAGGCCTAATGCACCGGATGACAACTATGTTCCAAAGTCCTACTTTACACCATTCCCTTGTACAGTACTTTCATCTGTGGTCATCTAGTTGGTAGTATAGCTTAACAACATGTCTCCTTCCCCCCAGGAGGAGAACATCTGCTGCAATGCTCATTCTTCCTCCTCCCCCAGTTGGTAGTATATCAGAATGACATGTATCCTTCCCCCCAGAAGGAGAACATCTGCTGTGATGCTCATGTCTCCCCCCCCAAGTTGGTAGTATAGCAGAATGACATGTGTTCTTCCCTCCAGGAGGAGAACACCTGCTGGGATGCTCATTCCTCCTCCCCCCAGTAGACCCTTTAAGGCTCTGGCATGTTCCTGAATCCAGGAAGTTGTCATGGCAAACATTAGTGCTACTGTTGTGCCAGTGGACCACTTCTGCCAGCTACCTGTTCCCCCAGGTTGGGGGTGCCACCTCTCCCAGATGGCCGCCTCATAACCAACTTCCAGGGTTTTCTCCCAAACCTGTGAATTAACATGGCAGATGGACTCTCAATGAACTGGATATTTAAGATGTTACTGTGCTTTAGCAATTAGAAATGCCCCTAAATTGCAATCCAGGTTCTTATATCTATACCCCCATTTTACTTTAATATGGGAAGCAGAGTACCAGATGTTCCCATTTAGTATAGATTTGTAATGAGTTTTGAGTAATATTTATCCCAGGTAACATTATTTGCATTAGTGGTACAATGAATGCCTAAACATGAACCCAGAGAAATAGATTTTTTCATACAGTGTACTTCATACAAATACATCACAAAACACTTCAAGACACTAATATAAATAACTTTTCATAACAAATATCAGATAAAATAACCACAATGAAAGAAATAATAAGGATGCATACTTAAAGGAGGATTGATTTCAGCGTGCAAATAAAGTGTTTTCTGAAGCAGTAGTTTTATTACGTTTGATAGTTTAAATGCTGCTACTGTTCCATATTTACTGACCTTTTATGGCACTTGGGGGGGGGGTCTGATTCATGCACAATCTGCACATAAGAACCATGTTAGAACTGTATGATGTATTAATATCACTGCTCAGCTTCCACACTGTTGTCATAATGTATCTGTGTTCCACAGTACTATTGAATCTTTGGTCGAAAGGGCCAAAAACTCCACCTTGGGTTAAAAAAGGATTCTCGCTATCAGTGTATAAATTAGAAACATCCACTGAGTTTACAAAAAAAAGCCATTAAGGATGCATCAAAACTGGGACATGAACTAGTAGTTGAAATCGAGCTTCTGCAAGACAAAAAACTTACTGATTCAGGGCAGTTCTCCTTTAAGGCCCCAAGTCAAGTAAAGCATAGATACAGTAGGGTTTTAGCTTGAATTGAGAAGTATAAAGAAGTTAAATACTGTCAAGTACTCCCTGAATGCTGCACAGAAGACTTTTCTCTCCTAACAACAGTGAATAATTTAGTAGTTGGAGAAATTAGAAGATGTGTTGCATCAAATTGGTAAAGAGAGCACAAAGGGAGAATAAGAATGAACTGAATCAGAAAGGCACTTAAATGCATTACCAGAAAGTATATAAAATATAAGCAGGGCAAATTTAGCTCATATTTAAAACTGTACTGCACATGTTCCCTGTATGTCAGCCTTTGAGAATTATACAACATATGCTGTATGCTTTGCATAAAGCACCTCTCAGACTAGCTTTGAAGTTTCCACATTAAAAGCCTTGGATGAAAAAGGTAAATCATATCAGGTAAGCCTTTTTTAGGATACAGTACCTGTGAGCAAGAAATTCCTGGTGAACTAAAGAACAGGTGTAATTCGTGCCTCACCTGAACCTGGTCTGATGTCCACTGCCACAGGTAACGCTGCACTGGGACCAGGATGACCACTGGCTCCAGCTGCAACCTGTTGGTGGGCAGGTGTGGTTTGTGCAGATGATCTGACCCTCTGAGCAGGTGCAGTTGTTACAGTCTTCTTCACGGGAGCTCCCGGGTGCCCAGCTGTGCCCGAGGGCATCGGTGCACTCACACTGCCAGGGAAAAACACACGTGCCATCCTGCTCCAGCATTCCTGGAAATAAAAGGGTTCAAAAACCAGGGCTGAATAACTGTTTGTAGGATTCATAGGATAGTATGAGCTGGTAGGTTTGAGGACCCATTTATGCTTGACTCTTGTTTAGCAATGATAGTCAAATTTTTTATTACCCATGTATTTGTCAAGAGATGACTTCAAGGAAGCCATAGTTTAGAGGTGACTATAGATTCTGGAAGGGTGTTCCATGCTGCAACCACTCTTTGTGAACACCATTTTTTCCTTTTGTTAGTTCTACAAATTACACCTTTAATTTTTAAACCATGTGTGCATGTACTCTTAATAGAGACTTGAGATGTTAGGCCAATGGTTTCCTAGAAGTACTTATCTTGGGATACATGAGAAACCAAGCATAGATCACCCCTGAGCCTTCTATAATTCACTGAATACATGTCTAGATCCCTCAGTTTGTCACCATAAGTCTTTCACAGCACTGTCCTAATTCTTTTCGGTTACTTTTCTCTATGTTCACTCAATCAGTACTTCACCCTTCTTATTTTGAGGTGCACAAAGTGACAAACAGTACTCGAGATGCGGCCTCACTAGAGATGTGTACAGGGGTACAAACACAGATGGATTATGGCTTTTGATATTACTTAAATATGCATTCTACTACTTTATTCCCTAATTTGACTTTAGTTCTGATATAGGAGTTGAAGGACAGCTTGTTTGTAATGATTACTCCAAGATAATTTTTGCATGTTTCTATCTGTTCCTGCTGATTGATTAATTTGCATTTTTTTAATTTTATCCATAACTTCCTTTTCTGTAATTTGTGTTGGTCTACCTACTTTGCCTTTTTGGCCAAATGATATATTGCACTTTACTTTAGGTTGAAATATACTTAGGAAATAACCGATGTATTCACAATGGGTTGTTCATCATTTATAACCCCTGCATGTGTTTTAAGAGGCCCTATTCCCTTGTGGTTACCCTTCAGTGAAACAACGTAACTAAAGTATGCCTTTTTGTTATTCTTCACTAGTGCAGCCATTCTTACTTCAGCATTTTGTTTAGCTTTCCTAATTAATATTTTTGCTTTATTTGCATCTTTTTTATAACTGTTCCTTTTTGTATTTTGAGAATTTTTTTCTCTCTACGTTTAATACTGTTTTTTTTATTGTTCTTCCCCATGCTGGCATTCTACCCTTCTTATTATATTTGATGGTTACTGGCACCCATTTGTTAACACAATAATCTATTTTGGATTTGAGTTTTTACCATATTACATTCATACCTAAGTTATTTAGATCATTCTTCCAATTCCATGTAGCCAAGAACTGTTTCATTGATTTATAATTAGCCTTATAATAATGTTTTGATTTTGTTAACCTCCTGATTCTATTAAACTCTTTTTTAACATTGAACATTAATTCATTATGGTCACTGTCGCTGATAGGGTCAGTTACATCCATATTGATTATGTTGGAGTCTAGGTTACTTAACACAAGGTTGAATATATTGTTACCCTGAGTTTTAGATGTTACATACTATTCTAACCCTTTTTGTAGTATTATTTCTAAGAATTGTTCTTGATTTGTGACCCTAATAAATTATCCCAATTAATAGTTGGGAAGTTGAAATCCCCATGTAAGATATAATCATCACTTATTGCCATACTGTCAACTACTGATAGGAACATATTTTTTGTTCAAGTTGGGTGGCCTATATCCAAGGCCTATTGTTATTCCTTTATTGGTTGCTCTAATTCTTATCCATAATAATTCTACATCAGGTGTAGCTGGTGTTTGTGTTGCTATTTCTTGTGCTATTAAGTCCTCCATTGCATATATAGTGATCCCCTACCCTTTTTGCACTTTTGGTTCTTATAAAAGACATTGTAACCAGGAATATTAGCCCCCCCATCTCCATCTTGCAAGCATGTTTCCATTAGTGCCCCCCTTGTATTTGATGGGAGTATAACATTGTTTTTAGTTCTTCAATCTTGTTTTTTAGGCTTCTTAGTTAATAATATGTTTAACTTCCCATTATATTCTTTGCTACCTTGATTACCCAAGTTTTTATTTTTTTACTAATATCTCTCCTTTCATGTATTTTGTGTTTCTTATAATTAGTAATAGTACGAAACCTAAATCACTATCCCCAATGCCTCTAGTTTAAAGCATCCTTTATTTCTTTTGAAAACAGATTTCCCAGAACAACTCCCCTAATCTGCTTAGATGTAACCTATCATGGCTGAATACATTGCTTTGAGTTTCAAAAAGCTCCCAATTGTTAATACATCTAATGTCCTTCATTAGACTCCATTGTATGATCCAGTTATTCATTTTTTTTGATTTTAGTATTGATTTTATTGTTCATCCTTGGGATAGGCAGTATTTCTGATATTATTAACTCACTGTTGTTCTTGACAATTCTTCTTCTTGTGAAAGAAATGCTTAGAGAGAGTGTTCAAGCATGAAGCAAAATCCATCAGCATAATTCAAGCTTTAATTTATTCACTATGTTTTATTTTCCATCAGGTTTGAAATGCTAATCATAAAACCCATCAGTTGTGTTCACCATTGTTTGCAAGGAGACAGATTAAACCTAACCTCTAAGCTGGCAGTATAGCCTAGAGGTTAGTGTAACAAGCTGTGAATGAGCTTGGTATATCCAGCAGCCCAGACCTTAGTTTGATTCTCACAACCTCCACTTGCATACTGTGTGACTCTGAGCAAGTCACTTAACTGCTCAGTGCTCCCCGGTCACCCCCTGAAAACAGGCACTTGTGCTTAGTGGGCCTTACCCAGTTGCCAAAGACTTAAATACTTCAGTTCCATTTTCCTTAATCTAGTCATGCTATGATCATATTTAAGGCAGAATTATTTTCATGGTAAAAATTTTCATCTTTCACATATCCTGCATGGCATAAAATGAAAGGTTTCATGGAAAACAGAGACACACTGCTCTGAGTTAAAACATGATTTTACTAAGCTTTTAATTGGCTCTATGATGTCAGTTCAACAACTATATTGTCGACCAACATTACAGCAGTGGATTTATGTCAACTGCAAGTTGCAGTCAACATAAATCTGGAAGAAACCCTAGTTGTTTTTCTATTGGGGGGCTTTGTGAACCCCTCAAACTTAAGGATTATCATCTCCAAGTTGGAATTGATAATTGGAGGGGGCACAGGTCCAGGGGACAGAGTGCCGGAGTCTCAGGCATACCATTACAGCAAACAGTTGATGCTGTGGCATTGATATGTTTGTTGTAATGCTGTCACCATATGGGGCATATCATTTAGTTAGTGAGAAACATTGTTTTTAAAATCAGCATATATTAATAAAATTCTGCTAGCAAAAATCAAAATATAAATATATAGCAGTATAAATTGCACTTAAATGTGTTAACAGTTTTGCTGCAGCATAGAGCATACTTTCAAATTGTCCTGTTTTATGCTCTCTCTAGTGTCTGTGAACATGGCACTGTAATGTGAGAAAGCTCTCTTGACACTCACACTGTGTACTAGGACACTCAGGCAATTGATTGCAATACTGGAAAGACTAGACATCCTGTCTTTACAGCCCAGCCAGTATTCAACTGCATGTTTTTCATTGGAGCTTACTGAGCTGCAATGTATTTCCTTTATGTATGTTTTAAGCTCTGCTGTTACTCTGATGTTGTCTTCAAACATTGGGATGCTGCTAAATATTTCCTCTTCAGACACTGCAAGTGTCTCATTGCCAAAGTCAGATGTGACCAGGGTGTTGGAGATGCCTCGGGCGGGGATTGTGTCAGTAGCACTGGGGCGGCTGCCACGCCATGAGGGCAGGAGTGCTGGTGCACTACATGGTGTGCGCAGGCACTCCTGTGTCCGCTGGAAACAGGAGGGCAGCACAGCCCACCTCAATGGCCTGTGCTATCCTCTCAAAGCCTGCGGTCATATCCTCCCGCAGTTGTCGAATCTCACCAATAACATTCACTTGAAGCTGGCATATCTCGCCAACCAACCGGGAGTGGCCCACAGAGGCATGATCATCCATGATGCCCACCTGCAAATGCAGGCACTGACACATATTCCGGTGTGCGCCCTGATGCCCCAAAGGAGACCCTCAGGAGCCGGGTGTTCACATGAAGCCTGTCGGCAGGGGACCTGTCCTGTGGGCAGGGCACTGATGTGCAGGTGGTGTACTGGCCTGCAGTGCAACATCCATGGACTGTGGATGCTGCATGGCTGGCCACTGTTCTGGCAAGGACTGTGTGTGGGCAGGTGCAGTGGGTCCCTGTGCAGTCACATCACGTGCAATGGGTGGCACATTGCTGCCGCTACAACACTCTGCTGCTCCAGGGTGATGGCCCCTGTTCCCACTCGACACACCTCCTCAGACCTGGACACCACAACTGCAGCATGTCGCAGGGGCAAGTGGCCCATCCTGTATGGGCCATTACATCAGCACAGGAGCCTCCCACCCTGCTTCTCTCAATCTGAGAAGCCACCTACACTGTGGCAGTGCCAATGCTCTTGGTGGTTGTCTCAAGCTATGTGGCATCATCGTAATCATCATACTCAATGGCTTATGCCAGCACTGTGAGGTAATCAGGCAACTCAATCTTGGGCAAGGCAGTCAGACCCATGAACCTCATTACATCCTGGAACAGGCTGTCTCTGCCTGCACTGGCCTCCATCCCAGCTGATGTCAATGGCCTTGGTTCCTCCTCCACTTGTCCTTCCGGTTTCATGATGTGCCCTGGAGCTCCCCTGAGGCATGATGGCACTATAAGGTGAACAGGTATGCATGTTCAGGGCAGCAGTTCCATGGATGTTCATTGACAGATGCACATGGGGCCATGTGGCATGAAGCACAGTTGTGCGGACACTGCCACACATAGCATGCACTGGCACTGTGGCATGTGTCACAAACACCACCATGTGCAGCATGCAATGCATGATGGAGGGCCATGCATACACCTTTCTGTGAGGTGAATGACCGCTGGGACATGACTGTTCACAGGCCCACCCCAGGGAAGGGGCACTGCCACCTGTGTTCAGGCACACCGGCAGCAGTGACAGTCCACAACAGTGCATTGCACAGTCATTTGGTGCTGACATTCAGGAACATGACACATGACCACAGGTGGACAGGGACCACCACTGGCTGCACCAACTCCCTGGTGTCACAGCCAGTCATGGCATCATACATGGGCTGCATGGGGGATACTGCATAGCCATGGGGAGTGGGCAAGCAATGGTGGATGCACTGCATAACAACATGGTGACAACATATGCATCGATTGTGTGGCATGTCCTGCACACCCAGGCTCACAGAATACAGCCAGACAGACGCTGTGACACATGCATATTCACAGTGCTGTTCAGGGACCCTGCCTGTCTGGAAGTCACCTCCAGGGATTCCCCCCACAGATGCACAGGACAGTGTGGATGCGAGCACATCCTCCCATGCTGTTATACTGGTGGCATGATGTGTGGCCCATCCCCTGTAGCATGCAGGGCTGCACGCATGTTAGTCAGGCACTCCCTGGTCCTCATCCTCTCACTGTTCATGTGCAGGGGGTGCGGTTGTACACACCATGTGCATTCACTGCCTGTGCCACCACATCCCAGCCCTGTGCTCTCTGCTGCTGCATGCCAATCTTCTCTGACAGGAGGTCCTCCATCCAGACATATGTCTCAACAAAGGCCCCCAGCTCATCGTCCATGAAGTTTGGACATCTCCTCTGTCTCACCTCCTCCTCCTCCGCTGTCATACTAGTGCCTGTGGTGTGGAATTGTGACAGCCATTAGCACAGTACACAGTGATCATGCACAGCTCACAGGCATGGGGTCCTCCTGGTCAGAGACCAGGAAACAGTGTAGCTGTGGTAAACAAACCTCCAAGCTGCAGTACCTGCTGGTCACCAGTGGTGTGTGGTGGTGCAGAGGAGCCCATTTATTGCTCAGCACATGCAAATTAGAATCTGTGCAACCTATAATGAGATGCAAATGTGGTGATGTGCTAGGATTGGGCAATGAGGCAATTTGCATATCCTGGCTGAATATGGCTCATTTGTTCCCAGCTCATCTCAGTTTGCTCCACGCATGTGATTGGGCCCATTACTTGCACATTGTGCATCTTAGCATATGGGCTGCTCTCTGGCACATACCATCCATGCACAGCTCTGCAACTGGCCATCACCTAGCAGTGCATTGCACAGAGTGGCGCAGAGCATCGTCACACATGCACAATAGTCTGTAGCATGCATGTCATGCACGGCGGTGCATGTGCTGTGACATTACACAGCACATGTACACAGTGATGCATGATAACATTAGCTGCTGTGTGGCATGTTGCACCCTCCCCAACATGGTCAACATTCCGATCGCACATGCGCATGGTGTGATGACCTGACCCCATGCTCCTGCCCAGCATTGTGGCAACATGCATGCATACTGATGCGCAATTAGCCACTTAACATGCATAGGCATTGCACATCCATGTGCTACACAGGCAGTCACCTGCATGCCTATTGTGCATCGGCTGCAAGTAGGCCATATGGTGCACAGAGCTGCATGCCTGAAGTGTCACTGACAGCACACTATGTTCACAATGGCATGTGCAGGAGTTGCAGGCCCACAGGCTTTTAATTGGAATGAAACTGAGCTAGCCAACCTTGTGGCATTGGTGCAGCCTATGGAGGGCCAGCTGTTTGGTGCTGAGGGCTTGCAGGTGCCTAGCTCCCAGGTGTGGGCCACTGTGGCAAACAGGCTTGTGTGGAGGACGGGGGTGCCATGCACCAGGGAACAGTGCAGGCACCGCTATGGAGACCTATGAAGGAGGGACCCTGTGCAGCTGAGGGTGCTGCAGGAGCATGCCCACAGGGGGTGAATTGTCATGACCAGGTATGTCCACTGTTAACCACTCTGCCATATCCAGCATGCTGTTCCTGTACATGGATGTGTGTTGCTGTATCCTGTGTGAGCTGCAGGGTTTGGGGGTGTGTGTGTATTGTTGAGGGCTGGGGTGGTGCCACCATATGCTGCTCATGTCTCCTTCCATTGTGTTCCCCTTGCAGGCTGGGAAGAGCACCAGTGGGTGGTAGACAAAGACCATGACCACGGTAGGTCCAGGAAACCACAGGCAGAGGGTGCTGGACTGTGTAAGGTACCATCTCAACCTGCGGAAGGTAGGTGTGCTGTTCTGTTCTGTTCTTGTACTGTTATGTTTGTGGTGGGAGGGTGTATGTGGTGGGGCTTCCTGTGTCCACTACAGTTTTGTGGTATGGGGTGTGTGTGTGGGGGGGTTTCTGTGTCCACCATGGCCACATGGCCACTAGCTGTGTATGCCTCATCTGTGCCAGTTGGCACACTGTGGCCATTGTCTTGGCACTGTGTGGTGGTCCCACTGTGCACCATGCCCATGTGTGACCAACATGTTGTCTGTGTCCCATGGGGACTGTGGGTGCCTGACACAGCACATACATGATCCACAGAGCCTCCAGCCATGGTGCACATGGCTATTGTCTGAATCTGGTGTGTGTGTGGCATGACATCATGTCCCACAACAACATCCACTGCATGCGCATGCTGCCATTACATTGCACTGTCCCACAGTCTGGTCACTGTGTGGCCCTGTTGCACGACTGTTTGCAGGCATATAATGTGCATGGGTGTTGTTGGGTGTGTGCCTGTGTCCCATCAATCTCCTGTGTGCATCATTCCATGGGGGTGGGGCAGGCCTGTGTGTACTGTGGCAAATCCAGAAATAGCATGCTGAAACCTTTTATGTTACTTCACACACTAGAATTCACGTTTTTTCTAACGGGTGCTGCTAGGTTGTGGCAAACAACATACCATCCAAAGATACTAGTGCACACCACCACCCCCTCCTCCCACACACACAGCATAGCATATTTAAACTTTCATCTGCTAAACTTGGCTATATTTACTTCAAGCTCCATTTGAGAAGTGGGTCCTCTTAGTTTTAAACTGGAATTCCAATATTACTTACGTACTTGGTATTGCTTGGTATGAAAGAACAAAAAAAGGCCAGAGCCCATCAAGACTGTTCCCCACACTATGTGGGACATTATTTATCTATTATCCCTCAACCAAACATCTAATTTGTTTTTAAAGACAGTGGCACTAGTTGCCTCTACCAATTCTTGTGGCAAGGTGTTCCATACAATGGATGCTCTATTGGAAAAAGTTTCCTTTGCTGGTTTTATAAGTTTTTACTTCAAGCTGTTTATTATGCAGTCTCAGAACATGTCTCCTTTGAGTGATAGACCACATTTTTCCATTAGATCTGGTGAATTTATTAAATTAAAACCATAAGCATATCACCTCTAATCTTCTAGTTTGAAGAGAGAAGAGCAGAAGTTTTAATCTCTTCTGATAATCCAAGTTTGTTAATCTTGGAATCATTCGAGTTAATCTCCTTTGAACCTGTTCAAGAACTGCTATGTCTTTTTGGTTTGGATTCCAGAAAGGGGAGCCATAGTATAGATACAGTTCAGTATGCCTCAAACAATGGAATAAGGCATTGTTCAGTGCGATTAACAAAGAGTGCTATTTATTTGCTCAAAAGTCTGTTGGTCATGCAAGCAGTTCTAACACAGTAATCATTTGATGTAAGTTTATTATTAACATATATCCCTAAATCTTTTTCCAATTTGATGAGTGAAATGGTAGTCTGTTTATATAATATATCGTTTTGGATTATTTACACCCGAAATGCACTCTAAACATTTGTCTTGATTAAACTGCATATGATTTTCATTTGCCCAAAGTGTTACTTTTTCCAAATCCTTCTTTAATGCAGAAATATTTTCTTGATTATTAACCTTGCCCCCCAATTTAGTATTGTCTGCAGATTTAACCATGACGTTATTTGGCCCTGTTTGTAAATCACTGATAAAGAGATTAAACAATGTTGGTCCCAAGACCAACAACTGTGGTACACCACTTGTCACACTACCTGAGTCAGACAAGATATCATTAATTCTGACTCTCTGAGAATGATTTGTCAACCAGTTTAAAGTCCAGTTGACAATATCAGGTGAGAAACCTAGATTGTGCATTTTAGTAATCAGTTTTTCATGTGAGACTTTATCGAAAGCTCTACTGAAGTCCAAAAGAATTACATCAGTAGGGATACCCACATCTAGTAGAGTACTATAATATTGTAAAAAGATATCAGATTGGTGGTAGGAATACTTGGAGTAAACCCATGCTGATTTGAATCATAAATTCCAAATTTTTACAATCATGACTATTAGAGACTTCAATACTCGCTCCATTAATTTACCAGCCACTGAGGTCAGGCTAATGGATTGATAATTTTGCACAGAACCTCATTGCCTTTTTAAATATGGGAGTAACTATTGCTGAACACCAATCATTTGCACAATGCTTTGCTTTAAAGATTTGTTGAGATAATTGACAAAGGTATAAAAATATTTATAGAGGTTTCAATCAGAAACCATGGATGAATACTGTCTGGGCCTGGACTAGTATTTTTTTTTAGTTTTTTGATAGCCTGTATAATGTCAGTTGGATAGAACCTATGCTAATCTATGTGGTGAACTTTAAATTTACTAATAGGTGATTTTTGAGAGAAGACAGAACAAAAGTACTTATTAAAGAGATTCGAGGTTTCTATATCAGATAGAGAAGAGCCATTGGTTATAATGAAACCAGTGGTCCTTGATACACCTTTTTTACTATATATATAGGAGAAAAGAGATTCGTGACAGTCTTTTGTGTGAGCTAGTTTAAATTCTAGTTTATTTTTTGCCAATTTAATAGAATTTTTTAAGTTTTTCACAGATAGTCTGTATTTATGTAATAGAGTAGTTTTAAATGGAATAGAAGTATTCTTAAGTTTCCTAAAAAGTTTAATTTTTATTTTAATCTGATTTTTCATTGTCTTGTTGAACCAAGGGGGAATTTTTCCTTTATTATTAAATTTCCTCTTAGATGGAATAAAGGTACTTTCCAAATAGTGTACAATGTTTTTAAAAAAGTCCCAAGCGTGTTGTGTTATACAATTAAGAAGATTAGATTCCCAGTTTATGTTTTGTAAGTATTCATTGATTTTAGAAAAATTTGCTTTATTATAGTTTTTTATACAATATAACTTCCTTTGTGTAGTTTTAAACTGTTGAATTTCAAAAAGAATAGATGAATAATCACTGGTCTCAAGTGGATCCCAAATCTGTAAATTGCTAATTTGTTGCTCTATGTTAGTAAATAATAGATCCAAAATATTAGGATCTTGAGTGGGTTCAGTAACAAGTTGTTGTAATCCAGTACTAACTACCACATCTATTAGTCTTTTCTCGGCATAGGACTGTCCTGAGAATGAGTCCCAGTTAATATGAGGGAGGTTAAAGTCACCAAATATTACAGTATCTTGAGATTCTGAAAAATGTGTAATTTCTTTAAACATATCAGTTGTGTAATTTGAATTTGCAGATGGAGGTTGATAGATGTAACCAATAGTTATTCAGGACTGCTCCTTCAATAAGAATTTAACCCATATACTTTCCAAAGGAAAGGGAGAACACACTTCAAAAGAAGGAATATCATTTTGCATGTACATACAAACTCCACCGCCTTGCTTATCTAATCTGTTTTTATGGTATAACTTATAACATGGAATTTCTCTGGACCAAATTGAGGATGCATCCCACCAAGTTTCAGTTACTCCCACCACACCTATATTTAAAGTTTTACATTTGGCTTCAAGTTCTGCTAATTTGAGTTGGTTTAAAGATCTTGCATTCAAGGCTAATAATTTACGTTTAGTTGTAATAAAATTTTGGTAAGTATTTAGAGACTTGGGAATAGACCCATTCTCCCCCATTGTTTTTAGTTTAAACAATGATTTATGATTTTAGTGATACTTTTCCCCGTAAGTGTACTACCTCTATGACTGAGATGTAAACCGTCCCAGCAAGACAAGGAAGAATGATCTGAAAATGATTCCCAGTGGGTAATACAGGGTATATCTTGCTTAAAACACCACTTTCTTAGCCATTCATTTAGGGCTTTGATTTTCTGTGTCATGGTAGATGTTGCTCTCGGGACAGGTAGAATTTCAGATATACATACACAGCATCCCCTATCAAGTAACAAGTTACATAATGCCACATAGTCCTGTTGTAACTGATTAAATGGGTGTTATTTATATCATTAATACCGCATGTATATAACCAGTGATTTTCCCCACATTTTGTAAAATTTAGGCATCATGGAGGTAATGTCAGATGCTCCCTGGCCCCACGGAGCTAGAACAGTGGTTGCTCTTGTCACTATTGCATACCCACGCTATCAATGTACTTAATGATTAAATCTCCGTGGACTAACACTCTGTTTTGAGACAGTAGTACAAGAATCAGAAACAGGTGATTGTTTAACACACTCTGAATGATTAACTTAATAGGTATTAATTTGGTAGCTTGAGCCTTACTAGGACAAATATTCATGGGCATTAACTCCTGATTGAAAAGTGTTTTAAACCATTATTATCAACAGAGGGTGATGCACAGGATAAATCATGTAGCACTTCATTATTTGATACAGTCAATTGCTCAAACCTATTACGAGTTTCAATAGGGCACTATTGTGTATTTGACCGCCTCTCCTTTTTAAAGAGGCTTTTAGACAATGGTCCAGTCATCATTATCAGGAGGAGAGGGCGGATAATCATCCACCTTATAAGAGGGCAGAGGCAACAGGTATACTAGTACCAGTCATTACAATTGTCTCTCATCAGGAGGCATAGAAATGCTACCTAAATGTGAAGGAAATTGTTCATTAGAATGAAGTTGTTCGTCCATAAGATCAATGTAACTTTCAATTCCCTAATATCAGTAAACTGGTTTAATATTAAGCAGAAATGCTATCTCTGCTTCAAGAGTAGTAATCAGATGGCAATTAGCACATACATACTGCTCCCATACTTTCCCTCACTGTACATCAAACATTGCATACACTTACTAAGTTCTTTTTCCATTATTAATGGTGTATATTTACTAAGTAGAAGATATGAAAATTATCTTATCAAGTTTGTCTAATGCCAGCAGTTTCAGTGTGCCCAGTGTACACAGCAGACATGCACAAACACGCAGTGTGTCTCTGAGCATGTCTCTCTCCACAGCAGCCCTCGGCGCATTCTCGCTCCGCTTAGAGGGGCAGGTTTGCTTGAAAAACCAGAAGTGTCTGTTCACTTCCAGTTTGAAGCAGTAAAAATAACAATATTTACTTAAATTCAGCAAGATTCCTGTAGGTTGAAGGTTTACAAGCCCTTAAAAGGCAAAAGAACCACCAGGCAACAGTGCTTTTAACAGAGAGATGTAATTCAGAGGTAGGAGGTTTACTCGCCTATTGCTAGTCCTCCAGGTTCCCACAATGCTCTGCTATTCACTGAAGAGTCAGTTACAAGCAAATGGTACCACACAGGGTTGACAAAACACCAATGTTTCTCTATGATCCTTCCCTTCCTACTGCCAAACAGGAAGTTCCTGTTGACAGTCAAATCCAGTGGTTATAAAAGTAGAACTGGCTTAGGGTGGGATGGAGGGCAATTAGTAAGACAAAAGGCTAGCAACTGGAAGTTGTAATTTGAGTCACCTGCTTTTATAGTGTCTAAGCCACACCCCGAATTAAGCTCTCTCTCCTCCTACTGGTTAAGCAAAGTAAATTGATACAGTACCCTTCCCAGCACAGAACACACACTGACTTTCTTTCTTTTTTTAACCCTTCTACTTCTAATAAAGTATCTGTCTGCTTAATCTCAACAGACCCCGACTCCTGCAGAGATTTAAATTTTAAATTAATAAGAAAATGTAGCTTCTTTTAGTTAGCTGCTTTTTGCTCTACAAGCAAGGCTAGCAACATATGAGTAAGTTAAATCACCAACATCAAGGTGGAACTCTTCAGTTTAGTCCCTAACTTTCCAGTGCCTCAGTGGCTACTAATTGACTCCTTTTATATTGTGCTCCCATCCTACGTGCACACCTACAACACACCCCTCTCCTGTGCCATCTCCTGATGTTCTCCACCCTACTGGCATTCTTTGTATCATCGTCATCCCCCCATTTTGAGGTTTTTGTTGCTGTTGTCATTTCATATTTCTGTTGACTTTATACCTGTATTTATGAGTAAACCATTTTCTATTGGACATTCCCTTTGTCTGTAGTCATTCTGTGATGTATTAGCAAGTTGCTGTTCTGTTGCTTAAACTATCCACTGCCTCTTGCCCTGCATGGCTTGCCTCTTTGTGTCCTGTAGTGCACAACCTCCCCGTCTATACACACAGGCCACCACCGTGCTAGCCATGGACATCTCTGTGGTGCCTCTGTGCTAACACCACCTTGTTGCCCACTGCAGCATGTTCACTGTGTGTGCCCCCAGTGCTGCTCCGTCCATGTTGTTTGCACCATGCACCATGCTGTACAGCTTCCCGCATCATCTGCCCGTGGATGTGTGCACCTTCTGTGGCCTTTGCATATCTGGCATGTCTGGCTACCTGACACTGTTATTCCAGTGCTTGTGTTGGCCATGCTGTCCATTGCCATCCCCAGTGTTCCATCCCATTATCCATATCCATGTCAGTGCCTTGCCATCAATGTATGCTGGGCACAGTGCATGCTGCAGTATGTGTTGCCACATCCTGTGCCCCTGCTGTGCTGCACGGTGCCCATCCTGCTCCTCTGCAGTGCCACTCTATCCTCCATGGACATGATTGCTGGGGCCACCCCGTCTTTGCACTTGCATTGTGCTCTTGACCCACCATGGGAACTGACATGCTGCTCCAGATCCAGGTAGGCCTGCTGCACTTGTTATATTCTATCCTGGCCTTCTGTGCTGCACTTGTGTGTTTGTGCTATGGCGCATCCATGGTATATTCAGTGGCATTTGTGCTAGCACAACCTGTGGTGCATCAGCTGAATATGGCCATAGTTTGGGGCGGAGCATCTTGGTTGTGCTGTGCAGCCACTTGCCCTGTGTGCCTGGGGACCTTTGAATATCTAGGCCCTTATGTTTAAAAAGATATATGGTCTACCAATAAATGATAAAGCAAAAAGTGATAGTCTTCTCACGACAGAGGATATTCTATGGGTGAATGTATATGCATTGGCACAAACAGAACCTTGCAAACTGACTATGCATGGGTGAACTGCATTATGTTTAAAAAAATGATTTACCAATGAAGGACAGAGCAAAGAATGATCATCTACCCATGGCAGAGGGTATTCTAAGGGTGAATGTACTGTATATACATTGACCCAAATAGAAGCATAGAAACTGAAACATTGAAATTCACAGCAAATAATGACTGCCCATAAACAAGAAATCCAGGAAGGAGACAAATCTACAGTCTTCTGACAGAACCATGCAAATTGACTATGCATGGGTAAACTGCATTATACTTCAAACAAATTGATAACATATCAATAAAGGATATAGCACATAATGATCATCTGCCTGTAATAATTAAATTACAGACTTCTAATTAAATTACGGACTTCCCAGTGAGAGTCACACTTTTCCTTTAATTTCTACAATTGGATCTCTAAATTTGCACTTGGGAGAGATAGAGGAGTTATTTGAGTCTGTAAAATGACTTCTAATGTTAAAGATAATGTAAAATGAGGAAAACAGTTTCAGAAACCTGAGACCAAGGGGATATCACATTATACCCCAGACATGTTGGTCCCTTATATCAAGTGGAGAATGGAATGAACACTTTTGGAATGCTTTTTGTTCTGAAATAGAAAATACCTATGTTGGTTCTATGTGATAACAGCAACTGCACAAAGGTGATTGCCGTTACAGCGAATATACATTGGCGAAAATCAATTTGGCCAATGTACACCCAGTGCATGACAAAGAGCTGGGGACTTACATATTACATGTTTATGTGGGCTGCCCCCCCACACCTCCTACTAAAGTTCTCAACTCCAGGATGGGTGCATGTCAGGGGTTGCAAATTAAAAAATAAATTGGGCTGGGCACACCAAAATGTATGCACACCCATACCCGAACCCAGCACCCTCACAGCTGTAGCCTGTCACCCACCCACCATGCCACAGGGCAGCTTGGCAGTCCATAACTGCAACATGCCACACAAACCCTCCCTTCTTCTCCTTCTGCCATGCTTGCTCCACCCCACACGAGCGCGTGTGTATATATAGTGACAGAATCTCACTATACCTGCAATCACCCTTCCATCCAGTAGCTGTCCAATAAGGTGTCACTATTGAGTCACCCTTTTTGTGAGCACTCAATAGCAAGCGCCCTTATCACTGGATATCAACTATGTCACTGCTATTGTGACACAAGTTTTGGAGGACAATGCTATCCCTCAGAGGAAGAAGATATTATACATTCAGTAATACGTTTTTAAGAACAGCAATGTTCCAAGACAAATATCCCCCCTGGAGATGTTTATAAACCAGAGGTTCCATGTCATTACCACGAAAATAAAAATGTTGTGGACATATTTATTTATTTAAAAGCTGATAGCTGGGAAAGGCACACTGAGCTGAGGCTCAGTTCCAGGTGCAACCCGGACCAAGGGCAAGGGTATAATATACAAATGCTACAAGAGTAGTTTAAAACATTAAAAATTTGGTATAAGTCTGTGAGAATAATTACAACTAGTAAAAGTGAACAGGTACAGATCGCAATGGCAAAGGCAAAATAGAGAAATAGTGCTGCATGGGAATATACATTAGTATAGAGGACACGGAGGCAACAACAAAGAACATGCAGCACATCAGGCAACAGAACAGGTAGTACTTTTGCAATTAGTGGTAATGAACACTAAGATGTTTGAACAGAGAGTAAGAGCTAGTGTTGGATTAAGATATGGGGAGAAAAAGGGGGAAGGTAAGGCAGAGGGGGTAGGAGAATGGGATGCTGCCAGGGAACTTAAGGTTGGGGGGAGAGTCACAGAGGCAGGGGGGAGGGTGAAATGCCTGAAGTACTTTTTGATGGATGCCACAGTTGGCAAACTGCAAACAATGAGGGGCAGTGAGCTCCACAGTGCAGGGAGGTGGTAGGTAAAGGCTTGTTTACTTGTGAGAGAATATAGAGTTGCTAAAAGAGAATGAACAAGGGTCATGGGAGCTCAGGGCACAGCCCATGCAGGGAGCTGGGAATAATAGAAAGGAGAGGTAGGAGAGGAGAGTATTGAACCAGAACTTGGTGATGAAGGATACACAGTGAGAAATCTGATGAATGACTTGGGGGGGACCATATGTTATAGAAGGCAGTGATGTGTTCGGTAAGTGAGGTTTGAAGATTAGTGGCAAAAGTTTTGGAACGGGGGGTCCAGTTTGGCTAGAGAGGATTGAATTTCTAAGCTGTAAACCACATCAGTGTAATTGAAGAAGGAGACAAGCTTAGTTATTATTATTTCCTTATAGGGAGAGAAGACTGGGAGACCTGGCATCCTCTGTGACCAGGAACAGAGGTTGTTGGATCAACCTCAAGTGCATGTGTCCCTAACCTCAGCAGGTGCGGAGGGAACCGACCAGGAGTGCACGGCACTGGATGTGGTCCTGACAGACAGTGACCAGACTGGGGGAACTGGAGGCAAGGGAATCTAATCATGGGAGTGACCATGCTACGGTCTGGTTCTGCCTGGACCTAGGAGGGGTAGAAGGCTGCACAAAGACCGAAGTAACTGACTTCAGGGGTGGATTTTAAGAAATAGGAAGAGGATCATTAAGGAGCATTTGGATGGGATTGGGTCAGACACTTGGGCCGCTGATAGTAGATAGAAATCATCAGGAGAGGAATTTTAGGATGCTACCAGCACCTGTGCAAGAGGGTGACAGAAATGCGGTAGGGGCCCAAAATTCTGTTGGTGGACCAGGGAGGCCCAGGAGGTGGAAAGGGAAAGAAGCAGCCCATAAGAAATTCAAGTGCTCAAGGAGTGAAAGGGACGTGAGGGAGTATGAGCTGTTGGCTAGAAAGGGCCACTCAGGAGGGTGGAGGGCGACCAAGGCAAGGAAGGAGACAGAACCTGGCCAGGGAAATTAGGGAGGGAGAGGAAAAAGGAGTTCTTTAAGATACATTGGGAAAGGCAGAAGGGTGAAGGGGCAGATTAGCAGTTAAAATCAGGGGAGATGGGCTGAGACCAGAGGGAGCAGCGCTGAGGTACTTAATGAGTACTTCACCTCCAGTTTTCACCAGGAAAATGGGGATGCTGCATCACATGGGGAGGAGACAGAAATAATGAGGAGGGGGGACCCCTACCAATCGGCAAGTCTGGGGAGAGGGGGGGCATCACTGGCAGGTGGGGAGGCCTAAGCAGGAGAGGTACTGGAAGTGGGAAGTCCACAGCAGAGAGTAGAGGGAAGCCTCAGCTCCCTTGAATGGAGAAAACACGGGGACTGGGATGATAGAACATCCCTAGAGTGCTGAAGGAACTTGCAGATGTCCTGGCGAGGCACCCTGGCAGAGCTTTTTCACCATCTCTCTGAGGACAGGTGGAGTGCCCCAAGACTGGAAGGTGGCACATGTGAGTGCCTATCCACAAGGGGGACTCAGAGGAGGTGGCAGGGGAACCACAGGCCTGCCTGGGCCTGACATCAGTGGTGGGCAAGGTGATGGAAGGCATTGTCAAGGAGGGCTAGGGGGACCCTGGACAAGTTTCAGGGTGCCTGGACGAGCAGACAGCATGGATGTTAACCTTTCAGTATTATATACATCTCTCATTGCTTTGAATGAATTAGCAAAGTTTTCAAACCTATTTATTGCTACAACTATTTGTCTTGAAGTCAGTTTTATGTATTTTATGTGTCAAATCTCACATGGTGTGTAGTTAAAGTCATCACCAGATATCTGAATTTGTCAACCTGTTCAATAAAGTTATCCTTAATTGTCCATTTATATCTGATAGATAGTGGTTTATTGAAAATCATATATTTTTGTTTTGTATATTAATTTCCAAAGAGAGCTCCACCAGGGAATCATAGACATTGTCTAAGGCCTTTTGTAATCCAGTAGCTGATCTCAAATCAGTACTGCTTCATCTGCATTCAGTAGAGCATTTACTGGGATATTCATAACTTTAGGCACATCTGTATCGATTTCAGACAGATTGGACTATTTTATCTACGTAGATATTAAACACAATGGGTGCTACAACACATCTCTTTGACTCCTGTTAACCTAAATCTTATTGATTAATTTTCCATCAATAGTATAATGAACACATGTATAAGTGTTGGTATGCAGATTACCAGAAAACAACAATATAAACTTCCTTTTTCCCTTAATATATTTCTGCATCATATGATTTATAATAAAAATATTATCAGGGTGGCTCTATTAGTTCTTAATTCAATCTGGTTTTCTAAAAGGATATTATGATCCTCGATCCAAGTTTCCAGTTTATTCAGCAGGAGACGAGTGTATCTATTAGCTGGTATGCATAAAGAGAGATTACACTGGCAAACCTAGTCCCATCATTAGATCATGGATCAGTTATAATTGATGCTACCAGTAAATCCACACTACAGCAAAAACACACTCTGTACTACAAAATATGTAAACTTGCCTTAGGTTGCAGGTCCAATGTTCATCACTGTAAAGCTCTGAAATACCTTTATTGGTTCCCCCCTGGCATCAAATCCAATCTAGTTATTGCAACACTAGTAAAAAAAAAGCAGTCAAAATCCTGCACTCACCACCTGAAATCAAAGGCTGCTCACAAGGTTTCAAAAGTGCTTCAGTTTATTAAAGTGCAAGTGTGCACATCCACAAATTGTCCTGATGCATTTTGTAATTACATATTCCTTTCTCAAAGGAATAGGTCATTTCAAAACATGTCAGGACGATTTAGTGATGCTACTACTAATAAACGAAGCACTGAACAGTACCTTTATTTCAGGGTGAGTCTGAATTTAACTGTTTGTTTTACTTCCTGATGTATCCTGGCAACTCAACCCTGTGCAGCCTCACTTTGCTATTTCACCAGTAAAAACAAAAACTATGTATACTGGTACTCCTGCCTACATCAGTGCCAAATCTCTTGTCAACCTTCCTTCCTCCGCTCTGCAACCAAAACAACATAATACCACCCAAGTTTCGCACAAATATAGAGTCAGCACTCTTTCAGTTATTGTGCAGCTTCAGTTTGAACTCCCTACCTCCTTCTGTCAAAACATTTCCTTTCCCTATGCCTTTGCCAAGCTCCTAAAGTTACACTACTCCTTAACCCAAGCCTGCTCTTGCTTCCTATAACTTCCCCTCATGATCTCCCACTGTATGCTAGCTAATCGCACCCACCGACTAACCTCAGTCACATTATTCATTCTCTCCCTCCTCCCTCTTCCTCCTCCTTTCTCTATCCTCAATTCTACCTTTGTTTGTTACATTACAAGCACTTTTGCATATCACATGTATATTTACAAGTATTAACACCATATGTGCTCATGTTTGCCTACAACTTGCTGTAAATTCATAGGGAGGTACCTAAACCAATAAAGAGAAGCACTCTGGATCAGAGGATCAATACCAGTCTATTCACAGAAGAAAGGGTCCTGAAAGAACTCCTAAAATCGAAGGCAGACAAAGCAATGGGGCCTGATGGATTCACCCAGAATTCTAAAAGAACTAAGGGAGAACTAGTGACGCCACTGACTACCCTTTTTAACAAATCATGGGAGGATGGTTGGTACCTGAGGACTGAAGGAGGGTGGATGTGATTCCCCTACACAAACGTGGGAGCAAAGCAGAGGCAGGAAACTACAGACCTGTTAGTTTGACCTCAATGGCAGTGAAAATGATGGAATCACTTCTGAAAGAAAGAATTGTTGAGTACCTAGAGGCCAGTGGGGCACAGATACCAAGGCAGCATGGATTCACAGTGGGAAGGTCATGTCAGACAAATCTAATAGATTTATTTGACTGGGTGACTAAAGTAGTAGACCAGGGAGGGGTTGTGGACATGGCCTACCTAGACTTTGGCAAGGCATTTGACACAGTCCCACACAAAAGATTAATAAACAAGTTAGCCAGCCTGGGAGTGGGTCCCAGGGTGGTAGCCTGAGCAAAAAATTGGCTGGACAACAGGACACAGAGGGAAATAGTAAACAGAGTCCACTCAAAGGAAAGTGGGGTTACAAATGGGGTACCACATGGTTCAGTACTGGGACTGGTCCTTTTTAATGTCTTTATAAGTGACATTGCAAAGGGAGTGGAAGGAAAAGTATGCTTCTTTGCAGACGACACAAATATCTGCAAAAGGGTTGATACTGGGGGGGGGTGGAAAGGATGAGAAGGGACTTGGCAAGATTGAAGGAATGGTCAAAAGTATGGCAGCTTAGATTCAATGGAAGAAGTGCAAAGTAATGCACCTGGGAAACAAAAACCCAGAGGAAGAGTACACAATGGGGGGGGGAGGTACTAACAACAACAAAAATGGAAAGGGACCTGGGGGTAGTCATATCAGATGACCTAAAGGTAGGCAAGCAATGTGAGAAGGCAGTAAGAAGGGCTGGGGAGATACTGGGATGCACAGGGAGAGGCATCTTCAGTAGAAAACAGGAAGTTGTTATCCCTCTGTACACACAGTTGGTGAGATCCCATTTGGAGTACTATGTGCAGTTCCAGAGACCCCATCTCTGCAAGGACATAGACAGGATGGAGGCAGTCTAGAGGAGGGCAACTAAAATGGTGCAGGGTTTGCACCAGAAGCTATATGAAGAGAGACTAAATGACCTTAATATGTATACCGTCAAGGAAAGGGGGAAGAGGGGGGACATGATAGAAACTTTCAAGTACCTCAAGGGAATCAACAAAGTCCAAGAGGGTAGCATCTTTCAGAAAAAGAGATGTGCAAGAACAAGGGGGCACAATCTGAAGATAGAGAGGGGGATGGCTCAGGGGCAAAGTGAGGAAATATATTTTCATGGAGAGGGTGGTGGACACATGGAATGGCCTTCCTGAGGAGGTCGTGGAGTCAAAGCAGTGGGGGAATTCAGGAATGCACGGGACAGACATAAGGCAATTCTGGTGGGGGGTAGGAAGTAGTAGGCTGTTGGTTAATTAGGATCTGCAGCTTATCAAATAGGTAGGGAAATAGGCAGACTGGGTGAGCCAAGCAGTCCTTATCTGCCGTCAAAGTCTATGTTTCTATGTATTCACTATAATTTGTTTTCCTGTTTGTCTGTGCTTCTGCACCTGGGTCATGCCCGAAAAGGTACTTGTTACCAGTGCACTCACCCAGTAAACAAAGTTAAATAAATAAATACAATTCCTCAGTCTTGTAAATCATCTGAACTTATATTGCACCAAGACTATATGGAGTAGCAGTTCAGTTTGCCAAAGCGAAAACCACGCATGAAAAAACCATGTGGTCAAAAGAACTAAAAGCAAAATAGCTACGGGACAGAATATCGAAGGTAAGTTAATGCTATCCCTTTAGCTATGTTGCTGTTAGAGAAAGCGTTGAAAGCCTCTGGTTGGTGGTGTGCTGCCGAGCAGCTGCCATGGCTCAGGGGCTAGAGTCACAGGCAGGGAAGGCAGTTGAATGTCCGTGTTCCTGGGTTGATTCTCTGTCTTGGGACATCTGATTTTATTTTTATTTGTCTTGTGTCCCTTTCCCCCTCCTCAAGTATCCCCCCGAGGTTTCTCACTGTCCCCAAACTTTATCCCCCCCCGAGTTGGTTAATTTAATGTGGGGGGTCAGGGGCATAGTCCCCCAGAACAGGGGTGTGGGGGTGGAGCCCCCTGCAAATATAGCTCATGTCTTTTGTTCTCTGTTTTCAAAGGTACTGTAGTGCTCAGTGTTTTGTAGCGGTCAATGTTATGGTGAGCATTACCTTTGATTTTTGCATTTTGGTTGCACGGTTTTCAACCATGCTTTAAATGCCGGGTGACATACTGACCTTGTGCCACTGTGTGGTTATCTTTAGTTTGAATTCTGATGTTAGGGAAGCCATGAATAGGGTTCAAGATTATTTTAAATAATTTCAGATTTGGCTACAGTTTAAATAAATGATTTTAAAATCCAAAAAACTAAATTAATGATATTTTCTGGCCCCAGGATTGAAAGAGAATCCAACTTTTTGGTTTTGATCTTAGTAGTGACACAGTTGAACAAGTTGATTGCTTTACATATCTGAACACAATATTGGATAGAGCTTGTCTTTTGAGCCACATGTAAATCATGTCTTTAAGACAATTTACTAAAGGTTGCTCCTGTTATTCAGGATTAGGAAATTTTAAGCCCAAAGTCCCATAAACTGCTGGCACACGTCTCTTAGTATCAGTACTAGACTACTGGCTACCGGTCTATGTGGAAGCTAACAATAACAATAACAATAACAATAACATTATTTCTAAAGTCTGGTTTACATGTAATAATATTTGTCAGCTCATTAGTAATCTACCAATATATATATACATCACAGTATTCTTTATGACACTGATGTGTGCCTTCCTTCAGAAAATAGATGTCTGTGTTTGGTCACTTTGTTACAATATGGTCAGTTACCTTTATCCAGCTATGTTTTGTTTAATAGGTTAACAGTGTATAAGGAATTAGATCATGAAGTAGAAGGACTTACGATGCTCCCTTAAAAAAATCTTCCAGTCAAAGATCCTTACAGCATAGTGCTCCCATGTTCTATAATTTGCTTCCTTGCGAAATTGTCAATTGTACCACCATGTACACCTTTAAAGTAAGACTTCAAGAGCGGCATTACTAAAGGAATGTTTGCACATGTTTCTGATGTATGATTGTACAATTTAAACATTGTCTTTGTGCTATATGTTCTTATGTTTTTAATTTTTCACCTTGTTGTGATTTGCTATTTATCAGCTTGTCGCTGGTGAAACAAGCATTAATGCTCATGGGCCTACAAATATAAAAATAAAAATGAAATGAAAAAAATGAAAAAAGGTCTTGATAACTCCATTCGCCAGATCTCTCTTCAGCATTTTGACACGTGGACTGCTACTTGAATGCCTGAGGGAATTCTGTGGACTCGCTAGCACTGTCATCTGTTGGTTTGAGTCTTTTCTCACCAACAGGAGGCAAAGGATAGTGATGGTGAATTTCGTCTCCTCCTCCCCTAGCCTCCTGTCATGTGGAGTACCCCAGGTTTCGGTCTTGTCGTCGATGTTGTTTGCCATGTACATGCTGCCCCTGGGAGAAATCATTAGGAAGTACAGCTTGGGTTTTCATTGCTATGCTGATGGTACCCAGCTGTATCTTTTTGTGCCCTGGACAGCCAACACAATGGATGTGCTAAACTCCTGCCTTGCCGAGATCAATGAATGGATGGCCTCCAGCTGGTTGTGACTGAACCCCAATAAGACGGAGGTACTGGTGGTGGAGTCGAACAGAAGGTGTGATAGGATGGCCTCTGGTGCACAAACAAGGCTTTTTATTGGGTCCGTGCCATTGAAGGCCTCCTCTATGGTGCATGATCTGGGCATTTTTCTTGACAGTGGATTGGCACTCGAGTCTCAGATGTCATCCGTTGTCCATACCAGTTTTTGTCATCTGAGAAATATCACCAGGATAAAACTCCTAGTTCCATCCTGGACTTCCCCACCTTGGTGCATGCCTTTGTGACATCTAGGCTTGACTACTCTAATACACTCTATCACAAAGTCTCTGGTGTAAGAGGTCTGAACCTCACTTTCAGGTTCTTGGCAATATTGGGAATGCAAATAATCACAAACAGGTTGCATTCGAGTAATAAACAAGTTTATTACTACAAAAGGGATAAATCACAGTTGCCTAAGCAGTTTTTACCAATATGAACCGGAGCCAGTGCTAAGCGTTCCTACACTCGAGGTTTCTCTGCAGTCTCTTGGGATCTCTCGGTCTCCAAGGTGTAAAGCCTGTGCATAATATTATATACCTATGATAATTACTATGGTTACTAAAAGATAGAAACATTTCTAGTTACAGAGATGAGCCCTATTGGCTAAATTAGAGGTGGCTCCACGGTCCAAGATAACATTATATAATTCTGTAAAGTCATCAGTTTTAGAACAAAGACATTCTTATACAGAGTCTTTCATAACAAGGTGTAGTGGTGTACATCACCAAAGGATGGCAATGTTGCCTTACATATTACAATTACTTCAAGGACAGGTGTCTTGGCATCTGACAAGTAAGAAATAGACAGAAAATATATAGTATAATATGTGTGCATTAGCAAGCAAGGGGTTACAACAATATGCATTCATATCCTGACATCTACTCTTATATGGTAGATGTCCTTAGCTAATTATTAGTATAACCTATGCCTAAACATTAGCTGTCTACGGTGTACCAATGAGGATATCAATCAGGGTGCAGGGACCTTGTGTAACACTGGAGATACCCTCCACTGGCTGCAGCTGGTGCAGAATACAGCCATCAGATGAAGAGAACTGAGAGCATAAAATGGAAAGAAAAGTTTCCATTTAATTCATGCCACATTCAGTCTTGCATGCACACATTCCAATAAGAACTATCATATGTCCCCTGCTGCTGCTTTTGGAATGTCATGTAATGCTCCTTGACCTGACTGGGCTGATGCACAGTGTCTTGCCAAATGATGTGCTAGAAGGATGATCCAACCATTGAGTTAAGTGTCCATGATGATGTGATAATGCTGTTGGTTGCCCAAAGTCTGCTGCACTGACCCCAACAGGAAGGATGCCCTCTGTGTGAACACTAATACTACCCCTGGTAAGTTAATGCACCTGGCACCATCATGGTTTTCCACAGAACCTCAGTTGATCTTAAATGTTCATCTCTCTCTCTCTCTCCATATATATGTATCACAGGTCATATAGTTGAACTTGGGGTGTGCATTTCTTGGCTTGATGAGGAATTTTGGCTTTGAATACTGCCAAGCCAGTGAAGGTAAGTATTTTTTTGGGGGCATTATTTAAAAAGTTTAAAAGATTCATTAATGTTTTGGTCATCTTTACAGGTCTTCAGCGTATCATCAGAACTGAAAAAAAAATTAACTGCTGTGATTCGTGAAGAACATGATTTGTCTTGTGTCTGGTGTGACATGACCAATGATAATAAACGTACGGGAACGCAGATACCTACGGCTGTACTTCCCTGACCTGTACCACACAAAACTACCTGATTTGAAAACTCATATCTGTGGTAGAACTGTGTTCTACCAGTCCGCATGCCAAGGAGGAGGGATGTCTCATTTGTTCCCTTGTTCTTCTTCCTATCTAAATCTGTTGTGCAACAGTGCTCCTGAATACCGTTTCTATTCATTTCTTCAACTGACATAGGTTGGCCACCTATGAAAGTCTTACTTTGTCTTTTGAATCCTTTTCCATCTTTTAATATTTCTTTTTTCACCTTCAAGTCCCTCACCTTGACCTCCCATAACCTTGCTTTTGCGGAAAGCACAGGGATGGCTAACTTATAGATTTATTTGCTGGCTGATTAAATAAAGTACTGCATAGCATTTTGAAAGTGCTAGTAAAGTGCTTATATGCAGCAATGAAGTGTCAGGTGTGTATGTGCAAATGTAAAATCCATACAAATGTTATGCATAACAAACATTATTAAAGGGGTATTGTCATCATTAATTAGAAATAGGAGATGTTGAGAAAGGGACTCCTGCCTGGCAAGTGGAAATTCAAAGAATTAATACAGTTGAGGCTTGCCTCTCCCCAGTTCCCCTTATATATCTGAAAATGAAGTATTGTATAAAGTGACTGGGTGGACAGGAGCAGCAACCCCTTTTTTCTTTCTGTTCCCTTCCCTGCTGCTCTCTGTCCTATGTGTGAGCTCAAAAGTAAAGAAGAGCCACAAACAATATTAAAATATGAGGTATGTGGCTCTCTTGCCAGTTGTTTTCAGAAGCCCCAAATCCAAGAAGGCCAAAAGGAAAGTTTGAGCCGATGGCTTGCAAAAGCAGCCGCCGGTAACATACAAATGCCTTATATTGTTTGTCTGTTAAGTAAGAAGCTGAAAATAAGGCAGCTTATGGAGAAACAGTACAATGTTTCTGTGATATATCAATACATAAAGAGATAACAGAGCTATTTAAATAGCTGTGCTCCCTACTGGGATAAAGAGCAAATGCTTTTGAACATGTAATACTTAATGTAAGCATTTAAAACCTCTTTTACTGTTTTACAAAATGTCTTGCTGTAAACCATCCATTTCTCTGCAATCTTCCCATTCACCTGTGCAAGGCTTACCTGTAGTCAGGAGCTGATGGGGTGATTTCCTATAGGGAAGGCAGTGCCCTAATGCCCTACTTTATACTACAAAGTGCTGTCACTCTCAAGAGAATGGGTGGGGCTAAGGCTTATTAGAACCTAATTTGTTATTCATGGCTGTTTTAGTAGTCCTAGATGTCTGTTGTTATCACATTAGCTGCCTGATGTTAAAACTAATACAGAACGGTTTAAGCTCCTGGGTCATTCTGCCTGATGTTATAAAGTCAGGGATAGAAAGATTGAGAAACAGCTTAAGTGCCTAACCACCGGACTAATAATGTCATGAGTAGCAGAGTATATAAACTGACCACCAGGGGTGAAATTCAGATAGGTGGGCCAGTCTGTTGCTGTACTCAGAGAGAGAAAGAAGGTGTGTGTGTTACCACACTGTACTGAGTTAAAGTTAAGACCAGAGAGGAGTCTTTAGAAAGTGATATGGCTGAAAAGCTATAACTGGGCTATGTAGGTGTGCTGAATTAACACTATATTTTCTTTTCTGTAAAGATTTATTTTATTATTTCAATTTTCTAAAAAAAATGCTAAATGCTTTTATGCTTTTTTATGCACCTAACGTTTTGTCTGCCTGTTTGTGTGAAATCCCATACCCTACAACAATATCAAAGAGTACAATGGTGATAGAAGCCAAGATCCGAGATACTATGAAACAGCCTTACATGGAACTAACTACAAAAAAAAAAGTAGTTTTGTGATTCATGATTCATGACCATGAAGATGAAGAACGCAATTTGTATCATGAGTAACTAGTGCCGATCGCCCTGACTTAAAAACTCACATCAGTGAGTACAATGTTCACGCAGAGATATGCACCACACCAGTACTCTGAAGGAAAGCCAAACAAACAACTGTGACTTAAATTACAGTTGGAGATTGGGCCCTATGGAGATGCAAATGCACACACAGATTAAGACTGTGCTGCGCACTCAAGAAATGCAGATGCAAAGGCACAACAACACTTAACCAGTGCTCACAAGTCACAAATCCAAATCTGTAAATTTTGTCTTGGCTTGTCTGACTTGCCCTGTAGTTTGGGTGAGGGGTGTTAATTGTCTGGCCTCTGACCTCAGCTATGTGATAACTGGAGGTGGGGCTTAGTCAGAGTTGAGGTAGCAAGTGAGTTTTGTTTTCTCAGAAGAAGCCAGAAGGGGAAGGAAACATATTCAATTCAGTGCTTTACAGTAACTGGTAATTGCTATTTTTGTTTTAGATTGTGGGCTTTTAGTGACACTGTAATTTCTTTGCTGTCTTACTTGAATTGTTTTTGGGCTGTTGAAAATTTAAAACGTAGTGGTGGTGTATTTCTTTGCTGTCTTTAATTGCTGCAAATTTTCACCCCCTCCCTCCCTTCCCCAACTCTTAATTATATGCCCTGTTAAATCTGATTGACAGGAGCTAAACACAGGGGATAGTAAGTGGTGTGGAGTAGGAGCGCATAAGGGGGAAGAAGCCCACCCCCAGCACGACAAGTGTTTTCACTCATTTATTTATTTATTGGTTTATTTTCTTTTTTTTTTAAAGAAAAGTATCTCAGGATCAGTGGCAGGATTTTTAGGACAGTAAATTAATAAAAAGGGAACTAGGAGAGCTTCAGTAGCAGACAAGTAGTGGAATAGCAGTATAACTGCAGTATAATGTGGGGAGTGGTGCAATGCAGTGGCTGTGGGGCAGTCATATTCAGGCAGACCTTCTGGACACTGAGGTGCTGCCCTATCTGCATGCATCTCTCTGGACTGCGGGATGAGGTAGCCAGACTCAGAGCAGAAGTAAACTGGATCAGGAGTACCATCACCCCTATGCAGAGACCACCCAGTCCAATGCAACTGCCTCAAAGGATACTTATAAACGAGGAGCACTTGGATGACAGTGGGCTCAGGGAGGGTTAGAGCAGTCAGGCAGAGGCACATCCCAGATCCTATTCCACTCAAGAACTCATATTCCACACTGGCAAATGGGGACAACCAAATAGAGGTACCCAGAGAAGTGGAAGGAAAGGATGTGGAAGTTAGCCAAGGAGGTGACCTCAGCGGAGAGCAGTGGACCCCAGAGGAGGAGGAAGCGAATCCTGGTGGGGGACTCCATCATAAGAGGGATCCAGCTAGGAACACAGGAGGGGGAGGACAGGGAGGTGAGGTGCCTACCAGGTGCCACTGCATGGAGGGATGGAAGGAAGATCCTGGGGATCACTGGGAAGGCAAGATGGGAGGGTGAGCTGGATGTCATTATCCACCTAGGTACTAATGACCTGGCAAATGGGGAGCCAAAGGAAGTTCAGGAAGAGTTTAGGAAATTGGGGAGGGGTCTCAAGCAAGTAGCTACTTCTGTCACTTTCTCAGAAGGACTACCTGAGAGAGGCAAGGGAGAGCATAGGGGTGTATGCACCAGTAACTTTAACTCATGGTTGAAGAACTAGTGCTGTGAGGAAGGGTTTGGATTCATTGGTGACTGGGGACCCACCTGGAGGGATGGAGGTTTGTTCAAGCCTGACGGCCTGCATCCATCCTGAAGGGGAATCCAAGCACTCAATGATAAGTTTAAATGCTACATTGACAAGCATTTAAACAAGCAAAGGGGGGTGGCAGGCCAGCAAGAAGGGTACCTACTTGCTCACCCTCCACAGCTAGCAGTGGAAACAGTGAACCAGAGGAGTGGGTATCTCTACAAAGTAGTGTGCAAAAGATGGAGATTAGCGCCCAAGAGGTGAATAAGCAGAAAAGGGACAAAATACAGCAGAAGGGCAGACAGCAAGGAGAACCAGGGATAAAGGACAACCAAGGAAGGGGCTGGAGTAGAACAGCGAAGCAGTCTAGGGAGGTCAAATCATGGAAAGCCATGTGTGCCAATGCCAGGAGCCTTAGCAACAAGATGGAAGATCTGGAGGCTGTCTTGGTGCAGTCAGACCTGGACATTGTGGCCATCACTGAAACCTGGTGTAATGATAACCACGACTGGGAGATGGCCATACATGGCTACAACATATTCAGAAGAGACAGGGCAGGTAGGAAGGAAGAGGAGTGGCACTTTATGTGAAAAATTACAAGGGCCACAGAGATCAGGAGGAACAAATGGAGGAGAGATACTGTGGGTTAAGCTGGAAAGGAAAATGGGGCCAGCCATCCTCACAGGTGTGGTCTATAGACCACCAGCCCAGGAGGAAGAAGCAGATAGGGAACTGATGCTAGCCATCCAAAGGATGGTGGACAAGAGTGAGGTAATACTGGTTGGAGACTTCAATATTCCAGACGTGGACTGGAGCATCCCAGCAGCATCATCAACTAGGAGCAGATTTATCCTGGACTCCCATCAGGGTGCCTTCCTCAAGCAACTGGTCATGGAACCAACTCGGCAGAAGGCAATACTGGACCTTGTTTTCACAAACAGGGACAGTGTGATGGGGGTAACAGTGGGGGAGCACCTGGGGAACAGTCACCACCAGTCATTGTGGTTTGAAATCACAGAAAGAGAGACAAAACCACACAAAAACACGTATCCTGGATTTTAGGGGGCAGACTTTGGGGAAAATGGGGAGATGCTTGAAAGAGGCATTAAGAGGAATGGGGCAGGAATCAGGGGTTGATGAACAGTGGGCAGTATTTAAAATGGGGTTTACAAGAGCAACAGAATTATGCATTAAGCAGGTTAGCAAGAGGAAAAGGAAGAGGAGACCATTATGGTTTTCAAAGAGGTAGCAAAAGCGAAAGCCAAAAAGATTGCATTCAGGCAATACAAAAGACACAGGCAGAAGGGATAGAGAAGTACCAGGAGAAGCAAAGGGAGGCAGGGAGGTCAGTAAGGAAGCCAAAGCTCAGGCAGAAGAGACACATTGCAAATCAGTGGTAGAGGGACAAAACCTTTACAGGTACATAAGTGAAAAAAAAGGATAGCAAAGGGAGGGATAGTGAGACTGAAGGGGAAGGATGGGGGCCGTGTGGAAGATGACAACAGTAAAGCTGACAGATTGAACAGGTATTTCTGCTCTGTCTTTACTGAGGAAGAGGAGGGTAATGGGTCTGATGGGAGTACAAGGGGTGAGAATGGTGCAGAAATGGACATAAGTCCCTTTACACGAGAAAGGGTCCTGAAGGAACTGGAAATAATAAGAGTTGATAAAGCAATGGGGCCAGATGGGGTGCACCCAGGGTCCTTAAAGAACTAAGAGAGGTGGTGGCTGAACCTCTGGCTATCCTGTTTAGCCGATCACTGGAAACAGGAGGTACCGAAGACTGAGGACAGCAGATGTAGTCCCTTATACAAAAATGGCAACAAAGAGGAAGCAGGGAACTACAGACCAGTCAGCCTCACCTCAGTAGTGGGGAAGATCATGGATGCACTACTGAAGGAGAGATGGAGGAACATCTGATTGTCAATGGACTACAGGACCCAAGGCAGCATGGTTTCACCAGGGGGAGGTCATGTCAGACCAACCTCGTTGAATTTTTTGACTGGGTGACTAGGGAGGTGGATCGGGGAGGGCAGTGGGCATGGCCTATCTGGATTTCAGCAAGGCCTTTGACACTGTGCCACACAGAAGACTATTACACAAACTGGGGAATATGGGTGTGGCAAGACAGTAGTGTGGTGAGTAGGTAACTGGCTGGGCGGCAGGACACAGAGGGTGGTGGTAAATGGCTGTCACTCCACAGAGGGAAGAGTGACCAGTGGGGTACCACAGGAATCAGTGCTGGGACCGGTCCTGTTCAACATCTTCATCAGTGACATTTCGCAGTACGTAGAAGACAGAATTTCACTGTTTGCTGATGACACAAAGCTCTAACAGAGTAGACACACCAGAGGGTGTAGACAGAATGAGAAGGAACCTGCAGAAACTTGAAGAATGATCAGGGGTTTGGCAGTTGAAATTCAATGCAAAGAAGTGCAAGATAATGCATATGGGCACAAAAACCTGGCACAATATATCAGTTGGGGGTGAGGATATAGCATGCACCAAGCAGGAAAGGGATCTTGGGGTTATCATCTCTGATGACCTCAAGGTAGGGAAACAGAGTGACAAGGCAGCAGGTAAATCAAATAGGATGCTGGAATGCATAGGCAGGGGCATCACCAGCAGGAAAAGGGAGGTCATAATTCCACTATACAAGACACTAGTGAGGCCCCACCTGGAGTACAGTGTACAGTTCTGGAGACCTTGCCTACATAAGGACATAGACAGGGTAGAGAAGGTTCAGAGGAGGGCAAAAAAGATGGTACATGGATTGCATCACAAGTCCTATGAGGACAGGTTGAAGGAACTGAGCATGTACTCCCTGGAGAAGAGAGGGGATATGATACAGACATACAAGTATCTTACAGGGAGGAACAGGGTGCAGGAATACACTATTTTTAAGCGAAAAAGATGTTCCAGGACCAGAGGACATGGGATGAAGTTGGAGGGAGGACGATTCAGAGGAGACGTGAGGAAGAATTTCTTCACAGAACAGATGGTGGACAAGTGGAACACCCTGCCAGATAAAGTGGTTGGGGCGGAAACAATCACGGGATTTAAGAATGCATGGGATAGACATAAAGGAATTCTGGAGGTCAGGGGTAGGGCAACAGACTTCTAGGAAAACATAAACTGAACTTACAAACTCAAATGGGCAGACTGGGTGGGCCATAGGCCCTTATCTCCCGACACTGTCTATGTATCTATGTATCTATGGAAAATAATACCTTTGCGGTTGGGGGTAGCACATGGCAGTAACAGTCCACTACCAGTAAAGATACCACAAAGCAGTACAAAAATTCATGCAGGTGCAGTGGATAGCAGGGTCACACTGTGACAATTACTCTGTTGCACAATAAAATGTGTCTGATTTGATGACACGCGTCACACACACACTCACACACTCACACACACACACTACACTACAAGTAATGCATAGTAAATTGAAAACTTCAGTAATATAACCAAATCTGTTAAACAAACTGAAATTATGCACTGTTGTACCACAACAATCAGCAAAAAAAAGTCAAGAATTACAGAAAATATTACTGCATGTGCATTAACACAGTTATACAAGAAAAATATAACCAAAACAGAAAGACTGCCTTTTTCTCCGTTTTAACCTACCCTCCCCCAAAGCACACATCACGGTACACAGACTGAATGTTCTAAATTAACATTCAAAATCCACACACAAACAATAAACACTTGATGATGTGAGCACAGGAGGGTTTCCTACAATCGATGTACTAAATTTTGAGAAAAAAAAATGGCTCAAAAAGGCTTTTTTAACAGCTTTTAGAGGATTTGAATAGCAGAGCTCTGAGAGGAAACTGTCTCCATCTTCCACTACACACACACTACACAGAACTGTGGCTGTGCTGAATAATCTAGAGCCCATGTGACCTGCAATCCCATGAATCACTGCAAAATTCGCCTTGGCGAAGTGATGCAAAGTACATTGATTTCAATGTACTTCGCCTTAAAATTGGTTGAGAAGTGGTCTGGGGAAGGTAGAATAATGCAAAGTCATTAGTTTCAATGGACTTAGCATTCCTCATTATGATGAAATACTCTGCTTCCGTTATGGATCACTATGATTCGCATTCCACTGAATCACTTCGTGAGCGACGTTTGGCCACTACCACCACTATGTGTGAACTGCACTGGCTGCTGGTGAGGTGGAGGGTCCTTTAAGGTGGGCTTGCTCACTTTTAAGGCCCTACATGGCCTGGGCCCTGGTTACCTGAAGGACTGTCTTACACCTGCTGTCTCGATCTGCTCCCTTTGCTCGTCCTCTAGGGACTTCCTTGCAATTCTGAGGGCGAGTTTAAAAATGGCTGGCAACAGAGCATTTAGTCTCACTGGCCCTGTACTGTGGAATTTGCTACAGTGTAAGCCGCTTATAACGGGCGCATCCATGCAAGATGATTTTGCCTGTCATACAGAGTGGGAGTTATAACCAAAAAGGATTTTTTTTTTAATTAAAACGCAGACACAGTGGTCATGATTAGTGGACACTTCACTTCCCTCCTTGGGACAAACAGTATTTGGGCATAGAGAGATTTTCTACATTTATTTATTTGCAGTCCAGTACCGTACTTCACTTCCCTCTTTTTACAGGTGGTGACTTTTAATCTTAGCACTCACCAATACAGTACCTAGTAACATGTCTAGCAAACTCAGGACTTAGCAACATACCTAGCAATAATGGCAGACTAAGGTACTGTACAGAAGATAATTTTAAAAGTGTGGAAGGGTAGTTAAGCTTGTCAGCACTTGTTTATTTGCCATCGGAACCATCGGGTTCAGTTTTCATTTCATTTTCTGACAGCTGTGGCAATGACTTTCATTTAGACATCTTGCTCCAATTCCCCCGATTCCTTCTTTGGCGATTGTGGCATACTGTGTTCGTACCGGCAGCAGGAGGTGGCTAAATTACAATTAAGTGACACTGCAGCATGTAGCCATGTCCGCCTTCTACAGTGTTTTTGGACATGTTAGCTGCTAATGAGTGTCAGTTCACACTTTGGCTAGCTTGACAAACTGCATGCTGAAGTGTGAACTGACACTAGTTAGCAGCTAATCTGCCCGCAATAGAAGGTGGGCAAGGAACATTATAACCACCATTCTTAACATTGCAGCCTATGGATTTGGCAAATGGTAAATTAAATTTGCCCACTAAAACCAATTGCCCGCCATAGCCGTGGGTGGTATGAGTGGAGTCGACTGTACCTCCAGCCGTAAGAAAGGGGCCCCTTCAGTCGAGGTTTTCAAAGCCTGCCTCAAGGCCTTCCTGTATAATCAGGTCTTCCCGGACTTTGTTTTATAATCCTACTCCATGCCTGACTTCTGTGCTTCAATTCTGTCCCTGGTTATGTATTCAGATTTTTAGTTATTTTTTGAGTAAATTATTTAAAAAATGCTATAATAATGAGTTATAGTTTAGTATATTTATTATCTAGTTATTATATTACTGGTTTTATTTTTGTAATTGATTTGAATGTGTACGGCACACACACAGACTCCAGGATGGGTGTCTTTTTAAATTAAAAATTTGACTTGCCTTGCCATAACTGTCTACATTAAATGGTAACTCCAAATTGATTCACTAGAAATAGCACCTTAGAAATCATAGAGAATAAACATATATTAATCATAATGAGTAAATCAGGAATACACAAAGAAATAATAATAAAAACAAGTCATATGAAAATCATATAGTAGTTCAAGTGTAGTTACAGTTGAAGTAGAAACATAGAAATATAGAAACATGATGGCAGAAAAGGACTGGCTGGCCCACTCAGTCTGCCCAAGGTGCCTAGCTAATGGCTAGGGCTTTATCAGCCCCCCCCCAAATGCCAGACCCATGTGGTCATCCCATGCTCTCTTAAAGCCCTTTACAGTGGCCTCCCCTACCACCACCTCTGGGAGCTTATTCCATTTCTCCACTACCCTTTCTGTGGAAAAGTTCTTTTTGATGTTCCCTCAGAACCTGCCTCCCTCTATCTATAATACATGCCCCCTGGTCATCTTCTGCCCCTGTAAGTTAAAAAGTTTCTCTACTGGCTCTCTGTTGATGCCCTTAACATACTTAAAGGTCTCAATCATATCCCCTCTATCCCTCCTCTGCTCAAGGGAGTACATGCCCAGGTCACTCAATCTGTCTTCATATGGTAAATGACTAAGCACTGCCACCATCTTGGGTGCTCTCCTCTGTACCCATTCCAGCCTGTCCCTGTCCCTTCTTAGTAATGGCCTCCAGAACTGCACCCCATACTCCAAATGTGGTCTAATCAACTACTTGTATACAGGGATGATGACCTCTCTCTCCTCCTGCTAGCGAATCCCCTCCCGATGCAGCCCAACATCCTGCCTGCCTTGGTCACTGCCTTCTTACACCGTTTAGCTACCTTGAGGTCCCCCAAAACAATAATTCCCAGGTCCCTCTCCCCCTCAGTTACTTCCAGGGCTTGACCACCCAGGCAGTAAGTCTCTCTCCGGTTTTTTCTCCCTAAGTGCATGATTTTGCACTTTTTTATGTTAAAGGCCAAATTCCATTCCCTAGACCAAACCTCTAACTGCCTCAAGTACCTGTGCATATTCTCCACCCCCTCTCGGCTATCCACCCAATTACAGACCTTCGCATCATTCATGAAGAAGTAATAACACTTATTGTAAAGTGTTAACCATTTTTTTTAAAGGGGCCCAAATGGAGTAATATTTACCCAGCAAGGCAAATCATAAAGATATTTCAGGAGTCTTTAAACCCACAGGTTCAAAATAAAACAGCAATTGAACTCAGAGTTCCACTAAGGCAACTCCAGTACTCCCATTCTAATCTAAAATGTAGATAGGCTATCATCATTTTCTGTTTTCTTCTATAGAAGTGTAACTCCAATGTATGGGTGCTTACCTTTTTGCTCCACAGATCCCAGCCCAGCTTGCTGCAGCTATCTGCTGTCTGGTCGCCAAGACTGCAGACAGGGACCTGAAGTGAAGAGAAGCCCATTCTGTTAAAGTGACTCCCACCAAATATCAAAGGTGATCACCTGCCACCACTGACTGAGTGAATCGCGACATCCCTCATTTCCTCTGACCAAATCAAACACTTGTGCTACTGCACACAATCCCGATGAGGTTACCAGTAAAATGTTGGAGGGCAGGGAACCCATGGAATAAAGACTGTTAGGGTCAGTGCCACCAGATGACAAGACGAGTAGGGAGGGGTCTCAAGCAAGTAGCTACTTCTGTCACCTTCTCGGAAGTACTACCTGTGGAGAGCATGGGAGACATAGAGGCACATGCACCAGGAACTTTAACTCATGGTTGAAGAACTTGTGCTGTGAGGAAGGGTTTGAATTCATTGTGACTGGGGACCCACCTGGAGGATGGGGGCTTGTTCAAGGCTCGACGGCCTGCATCTGTCCAGGAGGGAATCCAAGCACTCAATAAAAGTTTAAATGCTACATAGACAAGCATTTAAACTAGCCCAAAGGAGGCGGCAGGCTAGCAAGGAGGGTACCTAATTGCCCACCCCCCACAGCTAGCAGTGGAACCAGTGAAGTGGAGAATCTTTACAAAGCAGTGTACAAAGATGGAGACAAGCACCCAAGGGGTAGATAGGCAGAAAGGGGGCAACATTCAACAGAAGGGCAGACAGTAGGAGAACCAGGGATAAAACACAACCAGGAGGGGCTGAGTAGAACAGCTAAACAGTCCAGGGAGTTCACATCATGGAAAGATGTGCCAATGCCAGGAGTCCTAGCAACAAGATGGAGGATCTGGGGCTGCCATGGTGCAGTCGGACCTGGACATTGTGGCCATCACAGAGACCTGGAGTAATGATAACCACAACTGGGAGATGGCCATACCTGGCTACAACAGATTCAGAAGAGACAGGGCAGGCAGAAAAGGAGGAGGAGTGGCACTTTATGTGAAAGATGGCATAAAGCCACAGAGATCCAGGAGAAACAAAATGGGGAGAGATACTGTGGTTAAGTTGGAAAGGAAAATGAGGTCAGCCATCTGCACAGGGGTGGTCTACAGACCACCCAGCCCAGGAGGAAGAAACAGACAGGGAGTTATTGCTAGCCATCCAAAGGATGACAGACAAGGGTGAGGTGGTGCTGGTTGGAGACTTCAACATTCCAGACGGGGACTGGAGCCTCCCAGCAGCAGCATCAACCAGGAGCAGATTTATCCTGGACTCCCTTCAAGTGACTTCCTCAAACAACTGGTCATGGAACCAACCTCAGCAGAAGGCAATACTGAACCTTGTGATAACATAACGGGACAGTGTGATGGGGTAACAGCTGGGGAGCATCTGGGAACAGTGACCATTGGTCACTGTAGTTTGAAATCACAGAAGAAGCAGAACCAAACTGCACAAAACATGTATCCTGGTTTTATGGGGGCAGACTTTGGGAAAATGGGGAGATGCTTGAAAGAGGCATTAATGGGAATGGGTTGAAGAACAGTGGGCAATATTTAAAACAGGGATTACAAGAGCAACAGAATTATGCATTAAGCAGGTTAGCAAGGGGAAAAGGAAGAGGAAGCCATTATGGTTTTCCATGGAGGTAGAAGAGAAAGTGAAAGCCAAAAAGATCACATTCAAGCTATACAAAAAGTCACAGGCAAAAGGGGATAGGGAAAAGTACCATGTGAAGCAAAGGGAGGCAGGGAGGTTAGTAAGGGAAGCCAAAGCTCAGACAGAAGAGCGCATCACAAAATTAGTGGGTAGAGGGGACAAAACCTTTTACAGGTACACAAGTGAAAAAGAAGGCAAAGGGAGGGATAGTGAGACTGAAGGGGAGGATGGGGGCAGTTGAAGATGACAACAGTAAGCGGACATACTGAACAGATATTTCTGCTCAGTCTTTACTGAGGACGAGGAGGGTAATGGGCCTGAAGGGAGTACAAGGAGTGGGAATGGCACAGAAATGGACACAAGTCCCTTTACACAGCAAAAGGTCCTAAAGGAACTGGGAGGAATAAGAGTTGATAAAGCGATGAGGCCAGATGGGGTGCACCCCAGGTTCCTAAAGGAACTAAGAGAAGTGGTGGCTGAACCTCTGGCAATCCAGTTAGCCAATCACTGGAAACAGGGGAGGTACCCACAGACTGGAGAACAGCAGGTGTAGTCCCCTTATACAAAAGCTGGAACAAAGAGGAAGAGGGGAACTACAGACCAATCAGCCTGACCTTGGTAGTGGCGAAGATCATGGAAGCACTACCGAAGGAGAGATTGGTGGAGCATCTGATTGCTCCAACAGGCTACAGGACCCAAGGCAGCATGGTTTCACTGGGAGGAGGTCATGCCAGATCAACCCCATTGAATTTTGTGACTGGGTGACATGAGGTGGATCGGGAGGCAGTGGACATGGTCTATCTGGATTTCAGCAAGGCCTTTGACACTGTGCCACATAGAAGGCTATTAAACAAACTGGGGAATATGGGAGTGGGCAGGACAATAGTGCAGTGGGTAGGTAATTGACTAGATGGCAGGACACAGAGGGTGAAATAAATGGCTGTCTCTCCACAGAGGAAGCGTGACCAGTGGGGTACCACGAGGTCAGTGCAGGACCTGTCCTATTCAATGTTTTCTCCGGTGACATTGTGCAGGACCTAGAAGGCAGAATTTCCCTGTTCGCTGGTGATGACGATGCTCTGTAACAGAGTGGATACGCATAGAGGGTATAGACAGAATGAGGAGGGACCTGCAGAAACTTGAAGAATGGTCAAGGGTTTGGCAGTTGAAATTCAATGCAAAGAAGTGCAAGATAATGCATATGGGGCACAAAACCCTGGAACACCATGTCAGTTGGGGGTGAGGATACAGCATGCAAGCAGGAAAGAAACCTGGGTCATCATCTGATGACCTCAAGGCAGAGGAGCTGGTGCAACAAGGCAGCAGGTAAAGCAAATAGGAAGCTGGGATGCACAGGGGGCATCACCAGCAGGAAAAGGAGGTCATAATTCTAGTTATAAGAACACTGGTGAGGCCTTGCCAGAGTACAGTGTACAGTTCTGGAGACCTTACCTATGTAAGGACATAGACTGGGTAGCAAAGGTTCTGAGGAGGGCAACAGAGATGGTACAAGGATTCCATCACAAGTCCTATGTGGACAGGCTGAAGGACTTGAATATGTACTCCATGGAGGAGAGGCGGGAGAGAGAGGATATAATAAAGACATACAAGTACCTTACAGGGAGGAATAGAGTGCAGGAATACACTATTTTCCAGTAAAAAAAGATGTTCCAGTACTAGAGGGCATGGGATGAAGTTGGAGGGAGGGTGATTCAGAGGAAACGTGAGGAAGAATTTCTTCACAGAAAGGGTGGTGGACAAGTGGAACACCCTGCCAGAGGAAGTGATGGGGACTGAAACAATCACATGATTTAAGAATGCATGGGATAAACATAAAGAATTCTGGAGGTCAGAGGTGAGGGGCAACAGACTTCTAGAAAACATAATGTGAACTTACAAGCTTAAATGAACAGACTGGGGTGGGCCATACGCTTTATCTGCAGACAGTGTCTATGTATCTATGTACCCAAGTGTCTGTCCTCTGGTCCCTATCAAAATGGCAACCAGGGGGCATGTAGCAGCCAATCTTGCTTCAAAGTCAGTAGTGGGAGTCACTAAAGTCTCTAGGGACTTTGGTGGACTTCATTATGCATCTGGGAGTGAGGCAACCAATTACACATTGAGTAACAGTCAGACAGATCCACCCAAGACACATACTGTATCAGAGGAATTAGCAAATTAGGAGGCTGGTTTGCTACTGTGAGACTGAGGAATCTTCCAGCACATTCTCAGTCTGCTGTGGTGTGTGGAGAGAAGCATGTCTCTTGTCTGCTGAAAGGAGAGACTGCACCTGGAGTCCACCTGAAACTGGAGGAGAGCAGACCTACTATCTGCATATGCAGTCCTGCACTGCACAGACACCTAGAAGGGAAAACATGGCTGACACAGATTCCTGGGTCTGGTAAAGACAGCATCAAAGGGTAGGGGGTAAGGAGCCACTAGGCTCTCATATTCCACATTAGATAGGTAGGACTGGGCAGAAGCGATGAACCAAAGGCTCTGCTGCAACTACTTTTGTTTTATGTAAGTTTTACTAGTGCCGTGTGGAATTTTTCAAATTCCAACAGAATGAAATTTGGCGGAATTTTCAAAATTCCACTGAAATTCCATTGAATTACTAGAAATGGAATGGCAGAATTTACAGCAGAAAAATGCAGAATGAGATTTTCCGTACATTTCCATGGAATTTTATTCTGTGGATATCAATATTTCATGGAAATGGTTGCAGAATGATTTTCGTGGAAAAAATGCTGTCCTGCAGAATAGTTTTACGTGGATCACAGCAGGCAAAATTCTGTGGAAGAACCAGCAAAATTCCAGCAGAAATTCCACCAAGCGGAATGGTCATTCCATGCTAATTTCACCGACAGAATTCCGCATTCTGCACAGCACTAATTTTACAGTTACTAAGAAGGAGTCTGCTGTTTGCAGCACAAGAGAAAGAAACTGAAGCTGAGGCTTTTCAGTCAAAGTGTAAGTGTACTTCTCAGCTATCCCAAATGTGTTTATTTGTAATTTGGAAAATACCTATAAGTACAAGTAAATTATGAGGAACAGTTTCTCATTTACCTCACAAAAACCCTCTGTTCTGCACTAACAGGGTGCTGTTTCATATTCTGTACCAAGATTTTAAACCATATTTTAAAATTTGCCATCCTTTGTAATTTATTACCTGTGTCTTTATCTTGAATCAACAACTCTGAAGCTTGTTTCAGACATGCACTAAAAACGACTCTTTACCAACAGCCAATGTAAATGTTTTCCTGATAGAATTACAGTATCTGTCTGTGTAATTGTATATTTATGTTATTCTTATTACCTGTCTCATTTATCTTTTGTATATCTGTTAAATGTTCTGGTCGCTCCTGAAAATGAGTCTTTAGCCCAAGTCTCACCAGATTTAAAAAAAATTAAATACAATCAAATGAAAAAAGATCTAAACAATGAATGCAAAATGAAGAGCAAAATTTGGACCATAGAAAGTATACATTTCACTTTGTTCTGAGCTTCAGATGACACAAAGATCTGCAACAGGGTTGATATGCAGGATGGGGTGGAAAGTATGAAAAGGAACTTGGCAAGGTTGGAGGAATGGTCAAATGTATGGCAGCTTAGATTCAACACAAAGAAGTGCAAAAGTAATGCACCTGGGAAACAAAAACCCAGGGAAGAGTACACAATGGGGTGAGATACTGCAACAACAACAAAATGGAAAGGGACCTGGACAGGTAGCCATATCAGATGACCCAAAGGTGGGCCAGCAATGTGAGAAGGCAGTAAGGAGGCTGGGGGATACTGGGATGCATATGGAGGCATCACTAGAAACAAGAAGTTGTTGGCCCTGTGTACAGACAGCTAGGTAAGACCACATCTGGAGCACTGTGTATAGTTCTGGAAACTCCATTTCTGCAAAGACATAGACAGGGTGGAGTCTGTCTAGAGGAGGGCAACCAAAATGGTGCAGGGTCTGCACCAGAAAACATATGAAGAAAGACTAAAGGAGCTTAAGATGTATAGCCTCAAGGAAAGGAGGGAGGGAGGGGACATGATAGAAACTTTCAAATACCTCAAAGGAATCAACACAGTCCAAGAGAGTATCTTTCCAGAAAAAGAGATGTGCAAGAACAAGGGGCTCAATTTGAAAGATGGTGGAATGACTCAGAGGTAATGTGAGAGTATTTCTTCATGGAGAGGTTGTAGATGCATGGAACAGCCTTCCTGAGGAGGTCATAGAGTCAAAAACATGTGGGGAATTCAAGAATGCATGGGACAGACATAAAGCAATTCTGGAGGTGGGAGGAAGTAGGCTGTTGGTTAAAAAGGATCTGCAGTTTATCTGTTAGGGTAGGGAAATGGACAGACTAGGTGGGCCAAGTGGTCTTTATCTGCCATCAGATTCTGTGTTTCTATGACAAGATTTTATGTAAATGTTCACATTTGACCATTTTAGCCCACATTTTTAGGATAATATTTCACTTTTGGGGTCGAAGAATGTTGAGTGGTATGAAGGTAAACTCCCTGCAGCCAAGCCTTAGCTTTCTCCCAAGAGACTATTCCTCATCAGACTGCATTACAGCCAGTGGGGCCTAAAGCCACCATGATGGTCATGACCACTAGATAAGCTGCAGAGGTTTGGGATCCTCAAGATACCCCAAGAGACAGATGGAGTGAGATGCCATCTGAGCCTGCGTGAGGTGCCAGAAAGAATAACCAGCAGAGGCGAGCTCAAGGAACCATTGGAGGTGCAGCATGAGATTGTGGAATGGAGCTTGACCATCCAGCCAGGCCTGCAGCCGGAGACAGAGGCCTGCCAGCCTCAGGGTAACCATGAGCAGTTCACCAAGGCCCTCAGGTCTTGCAACGCAAATCTATATACTGTATAAGTTCTACAAGATCCAAAGTAATTTTAAACTTGTTGGACTAGGCCATCCATACAGGATTACCTTTAAGGGGTTTGCCCCTAATTAATTGTTTAGTTGATGTAGTGGTAGGAAGAGAGGGAGAAGAAGTGGAGGAAACATTAAATGTGTCAATGAATCTCAGATTTGGGGGTTCCCACAAGAACAGAATCCATGGGTGGAATCAGAGATAACACAGCCGGAGGAGGAGGAGGTACATAGTAGAGGGTGAAAATAGGATGGAGTCTTGGTGTATTATGTAGGAGCATGTCTTGTGATGGAGAAGCAACTTTCACTAGTGAAAAAAAAAATTGTAAGAGTGGTAGGACAAGAGTAAGGGCTAAGGTACTAGAGTTGTGGAAAGTGTTTGAGATGATCAAGAAAGAGGCTGTCCATTGTGACTTGAAAGTGTTCAATGTAACTGATGTAATTAGAGAACAAGAAGGCAGAAGGAACCAGTATCGACTGGAGGTTGGAATTCATTACCACACAGGGACAGCCACTAAAGCTGAATAGATTACAAGTCATGATCCATGTTTTCAGTTATAATGGTTTTGTGCTTGTCCAGGAGTTGCCTAAACAACAGCAGATTAAAGAAATAACAATATAGCAATATGGTAGATGCTATTCTTTTCTGTTCTGCACCATAGCGTAGGAGGTATTATTGTGTTTAAGTAAGGATTAACCCATCCAAAGCATGGATTGCTGGGGAATTAATCTACACACCTGGTGGGTTGTTGCATGAGGCTGCAGGCTGAGTACTGACAACCACCCAGGTATGGATTAATCTCACATGTAACCCACGCCTGGTGTGGGATAATGCACTTACAGTGAAGCCGTTGTGATCAAGCCCAACTCTGCAGATCCCTGCAGCAGAATTACTGCAGGGAACAATAACATTTCAATGGAGTTAATCTGTTTGTCATTACACAGGAAACTGTGACACTGCGCTTGATCCTAGCAGACTTCACTAACATGGGGATGGAAAATGCGGTACAGGTTCCCTGATGCTATACCATCTGCTGCAGGTCTGCCTCAGCTCAGTTAACAGAACATGTGGTGCGACTGCCTGCCCACCCGCAACCTTGCTCACTCCTGCTCCATGCTTGCTCACTCCCTACTAATCCATCATTGTTTTGTCTGCCACAATACCCTGATGTATTGTCCAAAAGCCAGCACTGTAAAACCAATAAATCGGGAATTCTGACAGAGACAGAATTAATGTGCCAGATGGAGCAGGCAAAATGTAATCCTTGCAAATGGAACTACTCGTTTATGCCAAGAAGTTTTGTAAGTTTAAAGAGTGCCTCCCTCACAATTCCTGATGCATTGGTTTTACACTACTCAGTTATGTGTGCCACAACACACTACTGCTGAGGGAGATGGAGCAGGCAAATGTAATCAGTAGAAATGGAATGCATTTTGAAAGCTTGTCTCCCTCATAATTCCACATTGGTATGACCGTACGTGAAAACTGACACTGACGGAACAGTGACAGTGTACTGCATGTGTTGCTTGCAGCACACATAAGCCAGAATCACATCAGTCTCGCTGCCTTGGATGCCTTCCAGGAGCAACCATGGATTAATTGAGAATTAATCCATGGTCAGGTGATGTGTCTTGATAAATCAAAGGGAAGCATTTTTCATTTATGTATTTATTTATTTACGAGTTTAACCAGGAAGGCATACTGATCAGTGCAGCTCGATTCAGATGTGACCTGGGGTCAAGTCCAAGACAGTAGTACAAAGCACTAGTTACATAGTTAATACAAACAGTGAATGGCCATCTGCTGTACAGACAATCGGCAGATAGATACAGACAGTAGGAAGATTGAATACATGATAAAGCACTTTGGTATACAGTATATAAAGCACAATACAACTCTCAAGTCTTCTTAATTCTCCTATTTCTACATAGTCCCTTACTACCCTAGCAGTCTTATACAACTGTTTGCATTGCAATGCAAATTCTTTTTATAGTTTCTAAAGCACAATATAATCCTTAATTTTTCTTTATTCTCATTGCTATGCAGTCATCCCTCATGTTATAATTTGTTTTAGTTGCTTATTACATATTTAGTAAGCAGTAATTTTTATATAGGTTTATCAGAAGCCTGCAGTTGTTGCCATCATAATTCCTGCTGTATCTAGGTCGTGTGCCACTGCCCTGTAGTCTTCTGTCAGTTTTCCTTGACTGCCTGCCTGTGTACCCAGTGCTTGTGTGGAGGACTTCACCACCAGACTGATAATTTTCTGATCTGTCCCAACTGTGAACTGTGTTTCAGCTGTTTTTTGTTGTTGTTTTGTTTTGTGTTTTGTCAGTGGTGGCTTGCAGTTTGCTGTAGTCGCCTGTGGATAAGCAGTCTTATTTTTCATTTATGTGGGTAGGCCTGCCGTGTTGTGATGCCAATAACTTTTTGTGAAGAAGGAATCACCTTAGAGTGATTCCAGGAGGATCTGAGCTGCACAGTTGGTTTACTGTTCTTGGAGTATCTGGCATTGGTAGTGGCATCTAGGGTCCAGGGGCCCGTTTCCAGAGGGGCATATGCCGGCGTAAGGTGAGATATGCCAAACCCATGGCATATCTCATTACTTGCGACAGGTGATACGCCAACCCCTATTCTAAGAGATGAGTTGTACCTTGGTGTCTGCGGGCTGCAGCAAACACAGGTTGCACCAACACTTATGCCGCAGCCTGCAACACTTGGCACAACTGCAGGTTACGACAGCAACCTAGCCCAATTCCAGTAGGGGCGGCCTGTCATAACTCAAGCACACCTACAGAAGCCATAGTGGCATGGCTAAGTTAGAACAGCTTTGAGCTGCTCTAGTGGCAACCAATGGTGCCATTCATTGGCTGCCCTCCTCCTGGCACCACGGCAATGGCACAGATGTGTCCCCATGTCCCCAATGCATACCCTGCCCCACCCCAAATAGCAGGGACCCTTGGAGTCCGTTCTCAGGCACCCTCCGACACCTGTGTCTTCTGTCCTGCCCCTTCCATGCCTCTGGTGCGTCTGGTGGTGTTCTGGGTTGGGGGCTTTTGGGTGCCTGCCTGTCACCGTCGTGAGTTGTGACTTGCTGCTGGGATACACCATGCATGGGCTACTGCCACATGCATGGCGTATATTACAAGTTGCAATTGCCGTACCCTGCCACTTCTGGAATCGGCATAGGGTCCTGGCATAGGGTGACGGGCGTAACTTGCAGCTGTGTAAGTAGTTACAATCGCTATCTTGGAATTGGCCTCCAGGATTCCTTTACTTGGTCGGGCAAGGTGTGTTTCATCAAGGGTGAAAATGTGAGACCTGCCTATGGCTGTTTGCTTCCATTCAGTCTTGGTCCATATCCAGGTGGGGTAAGAGACCACTGGGGATGATGCTGAGCTGTCATCTCTACTCCTAAAGGTGGTGAGAGCATCTTTGGATGGTGTCTACAGTTTTGTTATAACTCACTGCTAGAACAGAAAGGTATAACTTTATCTGCTTGTATTTATAAAGTGGTTAAATTGGAAATGTTTAGGTGAATGAGTGAACTCTCATATCCAGATTTTATGGTGAGGGAACTGTCATTTCTAGATGATGGAACTCTCCTATAAAATTCAAGGGAGAAAGATGACAGAAATGCAGAAACCCTCATACAATTTTGTAAGAGGTGGATGAACTAAGCTCCTGTGGGCCGCCAACTAACTCTGTTTATAAAAATGTCTGGTTTTCATCTTTCCTTAAGAGACCTCAAGCCCTTTTTACTGGTTGGAACTTTGGGGACTAGCTGCTCTTGCTTCCTACATCTACTTTCACTGTCTAACTTTGCTAAGAGGTATAATTTAGACTCCTGAACTCATTTTCTGGATGGTTTATTTAACACTAAAACTATTTTTCATATTATTTCACTGGTTGTGGTGATGTGACAGTGCTTCTGGGAAGACGTTTCTGTGTCCAGACCCACAGGGTGTGGTTTGGCCTGGGGCTACCTTCTTCATGCTCAGCCAATGGGCCCTGTGGACCTGGGGCAGGGATGTTGTCCCACAGAGTTCCTCATTACTGGGCGGCAGGTACCTGTTTAATTCTTCAGGAGGGGTCTGTAGATGCAAGGATAGCCCCTCAGTTCAGCCCTGCAGGGTGGTGATGGGGGCTTGTTGACCATCAGGCCATTTGGACTTATTCTGGCATTCTCTGGCATCTAAATTCAGAATACCTGCTGACAAAAGATTTTTAACTCTTACAGATCTTGTATTCCTTGTTCATTTTGTACAATGCTGTGAGGAGTGGTTTACTATTTATTGACACTGTGTGAAGAGAAGAACTTTTGAAAGCTTATGTTTCCTTTTGGGACTGTGCTGTTATAGGGTTTTGGTGTGGGGTTTAATATATGATTAGGTAGGACTGTATATTCTCAGGATCATTTAAGTAAGCTGTGCTCATTTTGGGATTGCAAGAGGGAGTGAAATATAAAAAGCAATAATGTGTCAATAACTGGTGCATTCATATAAGCTGTGAAATGCAATTACAATAATGCAATGAACCCTGGAGTACATGGCAAAATTTAAGTATCTTAGAGTCTGGATCGACTACAAACTTTTATTTGTCAATCATATAGAGGAGCTGTTGAAAAAATTAAAACAGAGGCTTGGGGGCGTGGCCAACCATCAACAGGAATGGCTGCTTGAACTTAGAGCTCTACCACTCAGACTACTGATATTCTACAATTTACTGGCTATAGATCCTCTAATCTCTCTGAAGGTACCACTTTCTACAGCTTACTGAACTGTTTCTACGTGGGTACTTATTTTTGGATTCTACCTTGGGGATTTACAATCTTCATGTGAAGTTTTCTCCTTGAAGGCGGCCTGCAGCTCTCTTGAATCCCCGAGATGGCAGTGTCCCTCCCTGCCAGCACTGACTCCAACCTGCAGGAGATAAAGGGTATGTTTGACCAGCTCTTAGAAAAAAGTCTCCAAACTGGAAATCACAGGCCAGCACAATACTAAAGACTTAATATCCTTCTCACATCGTACTAATGTGACTGATCAAATTTTAGCAGAAGAATGAGATCGGGCTACCTGACTGGAGGCTTGTATATGTGAACAAGACCACACCATTCATCTCCTCTGGTAGTGAGTTGAGGACTTAGAAAACCAAAGCTGGAGGAACAATGTGAGATTTGTTGGATTTCTGGAGGGCTCAGAGGGCCAATACAGTGTGCTATTTCTCAAAAAAATCCTTCCGGGGCTTCTACCTCTTTCCTGGCACAGCCCTGTGGAAATTAACTGGGTGCTTCACTCTCTGGCTCCTAAACCTACAGCGAGTGCAAGGCCCCATCCCTTGCTGGCTCGCTTTCTGCTCTGTAGGGACTGGGAGGACATCTTAAATGCTGCCTGCATGAAGAAATCACTTACGTGGGAAGGACACCATATTCAAATTTTTGCAGACTATTCACAGGAGCTCTCAGAGCATTGGAGAGCTTTCACTCTAGCCAGCAAGGCCTATGCAGTTGCGGGTCTTTCCTATGCCCTGCGATATCCAGCAGTCCTCTGGATCACCCACCAGGGAGCCCACAGATCCTTTGATGCACCTGCCATGGCAGAACAGTTAATTGCCAGCGTGGCCCCTCCAGCTGGACTGGAACAGTCTGGGGAGCTCTCCCAATCAATGGGGCCATGGAAGCCACCCACAAGGGAGACATGACACCAGGCAGCATGCTTAGCCACCTCTGCCACCTCCTAACACCACCCCTCCTATACCCTGCCTCCTGGACATGGAGGTTGATCCATGGCTCCCTGCACCCAAGTCATGGCACCGAGTCAGGCGCAGGAAACTGGAGGAAGGAGACCATCCATCCTAGACTCCTAGGCTTCGCTCAAGAAGCTGCAGCTCCAGCAATGAGTCCCACTCTAGCCAAGGGGAGCTCAGCCCTGTTCTGAGGGTTAATTGATATGCTATGCTCCAGCACATCCCTGAAGAGAGCATGACCCTGCCCCAAGATTCACCACAGGGGTCTAATGTACATCCCCAGCCTCTACCAGCTGCTCCTGGGTCACTCTTACCTCCATGCTCAGACAGTGGCCTGGGAACCCCATCTGTTGATCTGCCTATAGTCGTTCCAAAAGGAGTTGACTCCAAGGCCCTTTCTCCACCTCCTCAAGCAGGGCCCAGGTTGGCCAGCTACTGTGTCAACAAGCATGGCCGTTAACTCTTGGTGAGCTTGCTTCCAGTGTTCTCTCTATCGCTGTGCCGATAGTGAAGGACAAACAGCCCTACAAATTACACTCCTTTTATAGGGCAGCACAGTCGTGACATTTCCTGTGGCAAAGCAGGAAGGGGCGGATCAGTGGGGTATCCACACGGTGAACTCATTTACAGGGGCACTAGTAATTTAACTTGTTATAACAAGTTATACAAAAACAAACAAACAAAACACAAAATCAAACTTTTGCTTTCATTTTCTTCCTTCTAGTTTCTCTGACCAGGTTATAAACCCAGCAACTTATCTGGAATGGATATCATTAACTGCAGGTACTACAGAACACTTTTCAGAAGGCAAGGCAAGACAAATTTAATTTTTCTGGTGCCCAATCCCGAGGCTTTGGCTGCCGTACACACACACAAAAATTGAATTAAAACATATATATATATATAAAACTCACACTATACTAAATAATCACATATAAAAAAAAAACAGTTTCCTACATATAATAATCACCTTCATTACTTTAAAAAGGATTGACAGTTCATATTCTCATTCAATACCCGAGAAGGCCTGGCTAAACAGATAACACTTAAGGTGGGCTTTAAATGCCTCCACCGAGGGAGCCTCCCTCACCAGTGGCAGGAGCAAATTCCATAGGATGGGGCCGGCGTCACTCAAAGTTCTATCACCGGCCGTTTTCAACCTCGTCCTAGGAATTGCCAGGAGGCCCCTCAAGGAGGATCACAGGGAGCGAACTGGGGCAGCGGGTGTAAGAAGGTCCGCCAGGTAGCAAGGGCCCAGTCCATGTAAGGCCTTAAAGGTGAGCAGACCCACCTTAAAAGCACCCTCCATCGAACACGGCTGCCAGTGCAATTCCCACCGCACGAGGAGTGATGTGACAACATTCGATTGTCCAGTCAGCAACCTGGCAGCAGCGTTCTGTACCAGCTTCAGTCAATGGCGAGTGCCTCCGGAGACCCTGAGGTAGAGTGCATTACAGTAGTCAAGCCTAGATGTTACAAATGCATGCACCAAAGTGGGGGAGGTCCAGGGGCGGAATCAGGTGTTTAATCCTGGCAATGTTTCTCAGAGGGAAAAAACTAGACCTGACAATGGATGACATTTGATGTTCCATTGTTAAACCATTGTCTAGCACCATACCAAGATTATGCGCCTTAAAGGAGGCCATCAATGGGACAGACCCTAGAATTAAGCCAGTATCTGCCCCAGAGGCCATCTTATCACCACCCTCTGTCTTCTGTTTGTCAAAAAGGATTCAAACCAGCAGATGACAGTACTGGTGAGTCCACAGAAGTCCCTCAGGTGGTCCAGTAACACACGATGGTCCACTGTGTCAAAAGCTGAGAAGAGATTGAGAAGAATGAGAATTGTCCCCTCACCTTGATCTCTCGCCCTGAGGGGATCATTATGCACCCCGAACTAATGCAGTATCTGTTGAATGTACTGTACGAAAACCCAACTAGAGCCGCTCATAGATATCAAATGCCATGAGATGTTCTCCCAACTGTTGTGCCACAATCTTCTCCACAACATTTCCCAAAAATGGTAGGTTGGAGACCGGTCAATAATTCGTCTTGATGTCAGGGTCCAAAGATGACTTCTTCAGAAGGGGCCTCACCAGTGCCTCCTTCAAGGCATCTGGGAAGACCCCCTCTGACAAGGAACACTGGACAATCAAGGCGAACACTGGGCCAACAGTGTCGACACATCCCATTAGGAACCATGTCGGCACCGGATCCAACTCACAATATGTGTGCTTCAGTTTCAAGGCCACCTCAATGACATCAGCCACCTCCAATGGTTTAAACTCCCCCCAACCAGGCAGAGTGCTCTGTCGACAATCCAGGTGACCACTGTTGGCCATAACATGGCTCATTGGTGGAATTTCTAGCCTGATGGTGGACATGCTGTCTGAGAAAAATCAAGCAAACTCATTGCACAAGGCCTCAGAAACTGCTTTTTTCAGCTTTAGACAGGCTAGATGTAATAGCCTGTCCACGGTCTGAAAAAGCATAGCTGGTTAGTTTCTTCTGGCAGCAATCTCCCTGGACAGGAACACTGCCTTCTTATGGTTGATTGCCCCCTGGTACATACTATAGTGTGCATGCAAGGCCAGTTTGTCCGACTCCAACCTGGTCCTCCACCAGCTGTGCTCCAGCCTCCTACCCTTGATCTTCAAAGCCTTGAGCTCTCCATCAAACCATGGGAACTCAAGTGAGAAGATCTGGGTCATACTCAGACTGGTGCAAGGGAATCGAGTGCCTCAGTCATCAACCTATTATAGTCAGCAACTGCTTGACCCACACCTCCCCTGCATGCACTGTCCACACTAGATAGTTTCACTTCTGCCAAAAAACCCTCCGGGGTCAAACCCATCAATGGGCGGTAGCTCACCATCTGTGCAGGGGAAGGGATCTCGGAGGGGGCCCTGAGCAAGAACTCCACCGTGCAATGATCAGACCAAACAACCCGATCAGTCCTGAGATTCTCAATCTCAAGCCACAGCGAGAAGACCAGGTCCAACATGTGGCCACCCTGGTGGATCATGGTAGTAAAAGCTTGCGACAGGCCCAGAGATGTCATCATCTGAAGGAAGTGACAACCCAACCTCGATGATTCATTGTTTGCCCAAATGTTGAAATCCCCAGCACCAAACATCTGGGGACTCAGCGTTCACCGACCATGAAGTCACCCACTTCCTGCAAGAACTCTCCCGCCATCCCAGGAGGACAGTAAATCAGCAGAATCCTGCAACCTGTTCCCGGACCACCATGAATGACCACACATTCAAAAGAACCATGTGTTCTCACAGGTTGCATGGTGAAGCCTAGCTCAGCTCTAAAACAAATAGCTGCTCCTCCGCCCCTTTGTTCCACTCTGGGGCAGTGTACATTGGAATACCCAGGGGGGGGCGGCGGCCTCTAACACTGGCCCAGCATCATCCCCCAACCAGGTTTCCGTAATGCAAGCCTGGTTGACCAAAGGAACAAGATCCACAATAATTGCAGTCTTATTATTGATCGACCTAGCATTGCATAGCGCCACTCTCAGGGGATTGGTGGACAGTGCAGACCTTTTAGCTGCCTGCCCATTTGCTTTATTGGGAACCCTGGGGACAGGTATTAAGCACATCTGGCATCTCTCCAGACCCTGTCGAATCCCAGGGCACCTTCTGCACCCAACTACCTCTATCCTACCCCCTCGACCGTGCATGGGGTGCCCTGCCAGCTTCTGCACAAATTTCTTCTTCCAATTCTGACCTCCTGGAAAGGCGAGCTGTAGTACTAGATACGGGAGGGCAGTGAAAGACCACAGGTCATAAAGCTGGGACACCCCATACATGATCCTAGCCCACCCTGGATTGCCAGACACCCCCGACACATATTTATCAGTCCTAAAAAACAAAAATATATCCCACCTACTCAACCACTCATACATGAATTAGCTCTCCCCTTAACCATACACCCCACGTACACACTCTAACTTCAGTTCCCTCCTCTCCAAACCATTTAACACAAGCAAAAATAAAGGGCAGTTTTACAGGATTTAGGACACTGTCCTACATGCTGGGCCACTGGAGATCTAAGGTCTTAGCTCCAGGCAGCATGGGCAGTGATTGCGTGCCTCAAATTGCATATTTAAGAGGAAATTTATTATAAGAACCACCCGCCATTTCCCCAATATCCAACAGAAGCACCTCGACCGCAGAGGGTAGTTGGTTCGGGAGGTTGGCAGGTGTTTAGGAGGGGCAAATCGGGTGCCCCATCACTTGGTGCTCCCCAACATATTACCTCCACAAACCATAAAAAAACTACAAACAGGTATCTGCCTCTATCTCTGAAATCAAACAAATGGGCAGAGGACACTGCAGAGCAGGACACTGCAGCACAGGAGCTAGCACAACAAAATTCACCCAAAGCAGGAACCAAAACAAAATAAGCAAGAAGGAAATCCAAACAACTTCTGATCATAGGAGATTCCATGATTCGGGGAGCTGATACCTATCTCCAGCCACGGGTAATGGTCAGATGTCTCCCAGGTACATCAGCGTGGAGAGACTCTGACCGCATTGCTAAAATTGTTCAGGAAGCAGGAGAAAATATTGACATCCTGGTACACATAGGGACTAATGATCTCGCCAGCCGGACAGTTGTGGAGAACAAGGAACACCTGATCAGGCTGGGTGACAAAGTATCATCCATTTCATCCAGCATCTCCATCTCTGAGATTTGCCAATCTGGGGGGGAGGGGGCAGATGGACGGAAGGTCAGAGATGGGGAGATAGGGGAGCTAAACATGTGGCTTGAGGGCTGGTGCCAGGAAAAAGGACACAAATTTGTAGGGAACTGGTAACAGTTTGGGGAGCAAAGTTCCTTAAATCTGATGGACTGCATCTGACTAAGGAGAGTCAGTGCATTGGGGCGAAGTTTGCCATCTTTGCAGAATATTCAAACTAGCAGATGGGGAGAGAGGTGCAGCACCTCATATGTCGAATGGGAAGAACACCCCTCCCCCCTCAGCTAGTGGTCAAATAGGAATTCAGCATGTTTGCAGTTCATTTGTATCACCAAGTAAGGAAAAAGGTCCGGCTCCCCATATGATGCACAGGGGAAACACCAGACATTACCCAACAACTAACACACTGAAATCTGGCCAATGGAAAATCATGTACACAAATGCTCGCAGTCTGAGAAACAAGATCCCAGACCTGCAGGCAATAATGACAGAGGCAAAACTGGACATAGTAGCAATTAGCGAGAAGTGGTTTACCAGTAACCACACTTGGGGAGACTTCAGTACTTGGCTATGTACTGTTCAGAAGAGACCGAGGTGCAAAGGGGGGGGGGGATGGAGTGGCCCTGTATATCAAAGAAAATATCAAAGCTACAGAAATTCAGAATACTCATAAGGAGCCAGAAGAACTGTGGGTCACCCTGGAAACAGGAAATGGGACAGCCATATGAACTGGGGTTGTCTACAGGCCCCCAGATCAAGGGAGGACATAGACACATTACTGTTAGAAGATATACAAAACATGACAGCTAAAGGAGAGGTTCTGATAATGGGAGACTTCAATATGTCCGATACAGATTGGTCAATACCAGCAGGAACATCTGCCAGAACTAGACACATGGATTCCTTGCAGGGGGGAGGGCCTCAAATGACTGGTACAACAACCCACAAGAGGCAGGACTATCCTAGATCTAGTACTGACTAACAGGGAAAGAATCACAGATCTCCAGGTAGAAGGTCACCTGGGGGCCAGTGACCATCACATGGTATGGTTCAATTTGGCCACTAGAACTAAATCATCCCTTTCCAAGGTAAAAATATGGGACTTCAGAGGAGCTGACTTTCATAAGATGGCCAACAGAGTTAAGCTAGCCCTGGCACAAAGAAATACAGGTGAGGGGGTACAGGCAAAGTGGGCAAGCATTAAGGATGCAATACTTTAAGCAACATCCCACTGTGTTAGAGAGAAAAGGAAGTGCAAAAGAAGAAAACCATTTTGGTTCAAAACAGTAGCAGAAGAGGTCCGAACCAAAAGGCTGGCTTTCAGGAAATATAGGGAATGCAGCGGGTTGAAGATAGGGAGGCATACCAAACTTCCCTAAGAGAAGCAGGGAAGGCAGTAAGGCAGGCAAAGTCCCAAACCGAGAAAACACTAGCACAAACAGTAAAAGAAGGTGACAAGACTTTCTATAGATACATTAGTGAAAGGAGAAAGTCCAGAGGGGGTATTGCCAAGCTCAAAGGAGATACGGGAGTGTGTGAGGAGGAGGAACATGTAAAAGCATCTATCTTAAATAGATACTTCTCAGTATTTACTGAAGAGAAGGTAGGGCAGGGCCCACAGCTCAGCACCATGGACACTGGGGAGGGAGGTGTGCACTAGTCCCTTCACAAAAGAAAGGGTTCTACAAGAGCTCGATAAGCTCAGGGTGGACAAGGCAATGGGACCTGATGGCATACATCCCAGGGTACTAAAGGAACTAAGGGTGGAACTAGCAGAGCCATTATCAGAACTGTTCAGTGAGTCTCTGAGCACAGGAGAGGTCCCAGAAGACTGTAGAAGGGTTCATGTGATCCCGCTCCACAAGAGTGGTTGCAAGGAGGAAGTGGGGAACTACAGACCAGTCAGTCTTACCTCAGTAGTGGGCAAGATTATGGAGGCACTCCTTAAGGAAAAGATAGTACAACACCTGGAATCCATAGGAGCACAGGAGGAAGGTCCTGTCAAGCTAATCTCATAGATTTCTTTGACTGGGTAACCAGACTGGTGGACCAAGGGGGGGCAGTTGATGTCTCCTACCTTGACTTCAGCAAAGCTTTTGATACTGTTCCCATAGAAGATTGATTAATAAGCTGGGTAGAGCTCAGGGTGGGTCAGAAGTTGGTCAAATGGATGGCAAACTGGTTGACGGGCAGAAAACAGAGAGCGGTGGTAAACGGTATACAGTCTGAAGAGATGCAAGTCACAAGTGGGGTACCTTAGGGATCAGTCCTGGGGCCAGTCCTCTTCTCTTCATCAGTGACATTGAAGATGGACTGGAGGGTAAGGTTTGTCTGTTTGCAGATGACATGAAGATCTGCAATACAGTAGATGATCCAGATGGGGTGAGCAGAATGAGAAGAGATCTGGATAAACTGGCAAAACGGTCGGAAGAGTGGCAACTGCAGTTTAATGCAAGGAAGTGCAAGATCATGCACATAGGGAAGAGAAACCCTGAAGCCACCTATAGGCTGGGAGGGGAGTTGCTGGCAGTCACAAGGGAAGAAAGAGACTTGGGCATCATCATCACCGATGACCTGAAATCATCCCAGCAGACCACTAAAGCAGTAGGTAAGGCTAGGGGGATGTTGGGGTGTATTAGTAGGGGTATCACAAGTCGGAAGAGGGAGGTAATAATTCCTCTTTACAAGACACTGGTAAGGCCCCATCTGGAGTACTGCATGCAGTACTGGAGGCCACACCTTCACATGGACATTAACCAAATTGTGGAAGTCCAGAGAAGGGCAACCAAAATGGTGCAGGGACTGCATCAGAAAACATATGAGGACAGTTTAACGGGCTCAATATGTATACCCTAGAGCAAAGGAGGGAGACAGGTGATATGATCGAAACAGTCAAACACCTTAAGGCAGTAACAAGGTGAAAGAGTTTAACATGTTTCAATATAAGAAAAATTACAGGACAAGAGGACACAGCATGAGATTGGAGGGAGACCGATTAAGGGGTGATGTGAGGAAGTCCTTTTTCACAGAAAGGGTGGTGGATGCATGGAACGGCCTGGATTTGAATACAGTGCAGGGCTTCAAACAGGCATGGGATAGGCATAAGGAAGCAATACAGATGAGTATGAATAGATAGGCCATTGGCACATTTATAAGGTAGAAAAAGAAATGGGCAGACTGGATGGGCCTTGTGGCCCTTATCTGCCGTCAACTTCTATGTTTCTATGTTTCTAATGTTATATGGGTTCTCCGATGTTTCTGATATTTAATACTGTATTGCCGCTTTCAATTTTAGGGGCCCACAACTGGAGGCTTTCTTTGGTGCACATGCCGCAGGGGTTGATGGAGGCAGCATGGCCTTTAACCCCCTGCATGCCATGTGTCACCGGCATAGAAATTTAAAGAGACAAGTACCAGCTATTTGACGCAGGTTGTCCCTGCTCCTCAGGTTATTCTCCTTTCTTTTTCCTCCCTTTTTATGAGTGCCTTCTCCCCCATCACCAGCTGGTAAGGGCTTTGTAATTTATTTTCATTGTGTCTGTAGTGTTCGGTGTGTGAGAGTGAGGGAAGCCGGGTGAGAAGGTGATTGCACCTTGGGAGGGCAGCCCGCTACTCTTTCCAGACCCAGCCTGTGAGTATCCCTACAGGAACTTTGCAGTAATTACGGCCAGATCATTGAGCTGGGGTCAGTCCTCTGACTTGCATTCTTATTGCCATGATGCCCCTTCCCCAATGCTGAGGTGCTACATTTGTCCATCAAATGGTCCGTTGGTCTTGAACCCCTCCATTCACCCTTATCTGGGAGGGGGCCATTGTTAGACTCCCTTTGCCTCTCTCCTCCCTCATCGGCACATAACTTGGAGTCTAGACTAGGGAAAGGAACATGACATTGAGGGAGGCCACAAGGGCAGGAGAAATACAGAATTTTTCAACAAATGGCAAAATTTATGTTTGCCAGCCTGGGGATGGAGGTTCCTCTGGCTACCCACATGGGTACCCTATATAATTGCTTGGAAGGCAACCCCCGATCCCAGGCTAGATATATACATGGTCCCCCCCCCCCCGGGCTGAGAGTAACCCCAGGGCAGGTTGCTGTACCTGGGGGATAGTACTCAAACTACCCTAAAGGTTTAGCAGTGAGTTGCTATGAGTAGTGAGCTTTTGTCTCATCTCACTGCAGTTTTTTCTTGTTGCTTCATCGTGGTGGGCAACCTTGAGCTGAGTGCTTCGCTAAGTCGCACACACCTTCAGCTGTCCCATTGGATATGGTCCTCCAAGTGACAGTTGCATATGTCTGGGTCTCTTAGATCAATGCGTGAGTGCAATGGCTAGTCTTTGGAAGAAATGGGAAGGGTGGGGGCGCCTGGGGTGGATGTCCAAGGGTTGGAAAAACGTATGTAGTTTCTGTTTGCATGTTATGTTGTGATATTGCTGATGTGTTCTTTTTTTTATGCTTCAAATCTTTATTTGCTTCAAAATATCCATCAACTTAGGTTTCACTTACATTTATAACATTTCATTCTCTGTATCATGAATAGTAAAATAATAAAATGAGAACATTTTACAATCAACTTTATCTAGCATCTTTATATTAGTTTTACTATAGTATGCCTTATTTTATTACAGTTTTAACATTGTTTATCATTTCCAGGAACTAATTTATTTCTCTATTTTTCACAGACTCATTTCGAGATGACTACTACCATAAATTTTATACCATTGATTCATGTCTACTAAGTTCTCCTTTCTCTCCCTCACTTGTCTCCTTTTTATTTCAGTTCCTGCTTCCCTCCCAGAGACAGAAATATGAGTAAAATGTCTTGAATCATGGACTTCGTTACATTCTATTTATTAACAATAAACCTTTTTCCTATATTTTTGTTGTTCTGTCATTTATTGTCAGTTTACTTATGTCTATCCTCCAAAGTATTACTTTTATTTATAAAGTGAGGGGGTGGGGGATTCCTAACCACTGGGCATCATTTCTGGCATTAGATCATATATGTGGCCTTTTTCTATTCAGTATCCATGGCAAGGTCCCACTTTGTCCATCTGCTTAAGTATTGAGGTGTTGTCTGTCTGAGAGAGAAAGTAATTCTCTCATACTGTTTAATTGTCCCTACTAACTCTAACCACTCCTCTATAGTCGGGCATTGAGGTTGAAAACCATTTCCTGATGATTAATTTGCAGGCTGCCACTGTTAGAATATTCCAAAGATATCTGGCCTCAGCCCCTTTAACCCCAGCTGGTATAGACCCAGAAGTAAATGTTCAGGGCCCAATGGTTCTGACAGAGAAGAAGAACCTGAACCCTTTGTCCCATCTCTGCAAAATTCCACAAGGACAGGACACTTCAAAATATGTGTGCCTGCGTGGCTACTGTTTCCTTACAATTTCTCCAACAATGGCTAGAAATGTTTTTTTGCCACTTTGCTACCTGGGCTGGTACTCTAAAGTACCATATTCTCAGTTTCCAGACGAACTCACGCCATTGAGGTGAGGAGGAAGCTCGCCATGTGTTTTGTCATATTCTGGTCCATTCCAATGTATTTATTCTAATGGTAAGATCTTGTTCCCATTTAACTATGAGATAATCTGTAGAATATTGAAGATCTCTGAGGTAATTTTGATATAATATTGTTATTGCCTTTTCCCCTCTGTCTGAATTCCATATTACCTCAAGGACTTCTGGTCCAGGTATTCCTTCAGATTTCATTAGAGCACTATTAAGTTGTTCACCTATAAAATCTCTTATCTGATAATAGTGTAGCAGTTCTCCTGAACTCCACCCAACTTAGTTTGTGCTTCCTCAAATGATATGACTCTTTTCCCCCTTAAGAAGCTGCCAAGGGGCCCTACATTTTAGGTGCTCTTGTCTTTTGTACCAGGGGTCATCTGCTGCCGGATACCTTTCTAAATCTGTGGTCCACCATTGATATTTCCAGTTAAATATACACGTTAATCCTGCTGAAATACCCATTCTATATCCTATCAAAGCAGTTTCCGTCCCCATATAAGGTGTGGGAATCCAACTTTCTTTAGGGTTTCGAGCGGTGCTCTGTGCTTGTATGGATGGCTCTAAAGGAGTATTAATGTCAATATCTTTCCATCCAGCTGTCTATGTTGGGTGTTGCAAAAGGAGTATTATTCTTGTTTGGGCTGCTACCCAGTATCCCATAAGGAGAGGGACTGCCAGTCCCCCTTCCTTTTTAGTCAAGTATAAAGTTTGTTTTCTAATTCTTGGTTTTTGTTAAGCCATATATAATTTAGGATCATATTCTGCCATTTCCTTATCTGTCTAGGGTTGTACCCCACTTGGAACACATTGAAAAAAAGAAACAGCGACAGCACATTCCATCTTAACCGCCTGTATTTGAGAGTGCAATACATAGGAAGCAAAGACTATCTCTGTATGTCATCTGCTACTTGCTTCACCAATGGAACATTATTAAGTTGAGTTAGTTCTGTTGTTTTTGTAGCTAATTTAATCCCTAAATACTGCATTTCCGACATTTCTCATCTCATGGAGCATAATTTTTTAAGGTCCGTGGAGGGGTGAAAAGTAAAATTGTAATACTTCAGTTTTAGTAGTATTCAATGTATATCCAGAGAACTTTGTAAATTCTTGGAGATGTTAAAATAGTATTGGAATAGTTTCCTCTGGAGAGGTCAAATAAAGCAGAATGTCGTCCGCATAAAGGGCCAACTTCTGCTGTGTACCCCCTAATTGAATTCCTTTATGTCTGGATTGTCCTAATTCCCTGCCAGCGGTTCTAAGTATAACGCTGAATAATAATGGAGAGAGGGCATCTTCTGTCGGGTGCCTCTTTCTAGGGTAAACGCAGTGGAGTGATGGCCCTTTGCTCGAATAAAGCCTTTAGGTATTTTATATATTTTCATTATTAAAGCGATAAACTGTTCTGGAAATCCATATTTGTTCAGGACCGCTCTAAGGAAAGTCCATGAGACTTTATCAAATGCTTTCTCAGCGTCTAAGCTGAGAAGGACTGCAGACTGTTGAGATTTAGTAATATGGTCTATTATATGAGTTGTTCTCCTGAGGTGGTCCTGGGCCTGTCTCCCAGGGATAGAAACATAGAAACATAGATTTTGTCGGCAGATAAGGACCGCTTGGCCCACCCAGTCTGCCCATTTCCCTACCTAATGGATAAGCTGCAGATCCTAGTTAACCAGCAGCCTACTTCTTCCTACCCCACCCCTAGAATTGCCTTATGACTGTCCCATGCATGCTTGAATTCCACCACTGTTTTGACTCCACAACCTCCTCCGAAGGCCGCTCCATGCATCCACAACCTCTCTGTGAAAAATACTTCTCTAAATTACCTCTGAGCCCCCCCCTCATCTTCAAATTGTGCCCCTTGTTCTTGCACACCTTTTTTGAAAGATGCTACCTCTTGACTTTGTTGGTTCCCTTGAGGTACTTGAATATTTCTATCATGCCCCCCTCTCCCTCCTTTCCTTGAGGCTATACATAAAAGCTCCTTTAGTCTCTTGTCTATATGTCTTCCAGTGCAGACCCTGCACCATTTAGTTGCCCTCCTCTGGACAGCTTCCATCCTGTCATGTCTTTGCAGAGATTGGGTCTCCAGAACTGCATGCAGTACTCAGATGGGGTCTGACCAGCTGTCTGTACAGAGGGATAATAACTTCCTGTTTTCTACTGGTGATGCCTCTCCCTATGCATCCCAGTATCACCCCAACCCTCTCTGCTTCCTTCTCACATTGCTTGCCACCTTTGGGTCATCTGATATGACTACCCCAGGTCCCTTTCCATTTTGTTGTTGTTAGTATCTCACCCCCATCTGTGTACTCTTCCCTACGGTTTTGTTTCCTAGGTGCATTACCTTGCACTTCTTAGCATTGAATCTAAGCTGCCATACATTTGACCATTCCTCTAACCTTGCCAAGTCCCTTCTCATTCTTTCCACCCCACCTTGTGCATCAGCTCTGTTGTAGATCTTTATGTCATCTGCAAAGAGACATACTTTTCCTTCCAGTCCCTCTGCAATGTCACTTATAAAGACATTGAAGAGGATCAGTCCTAATACTGAACCCTGCGGTACCCCACTAGTAACCCCCCTTTCTTCAGAGTGGACTTCATTTACTATTACTCTCTGTGTCCAATTCTCCAGCCAATTCTTTACCCAGGCTGTCATCTTGGGACCCACTCCCAGGCTGGCTAACCTGTATATATTAATCTTTTGTGTGGGACTGTGTCAAATGCTCGCTAAGTCTAGGTAGGCCATGTCCACAGCCCATCTCCTGATCCACTACTTTGGTCACCCAGTCAAAGAAATCTATCAGATTCGTCTGGCATGACCTTCCCACTGTGAATCCATGCTGCTTTGGGTCCTGTGCCCTTCTGTCCTCTAGATACTCGACAATTCTTTCCTTCAGAAGTGATTCCATCATTTTCCCTATCACTGAGGTTAAACTAACAGGTCTGTAGTTTCCTGCTTCTGCCTTGCTCCCACTTTTGTGAAGGGGAATCACATCTGCCCTCCTCCAGTCCTCAGGTACCACCCCATCCTCCCATGATTTGTTAAAGAGGGTAGTCAGTGGTGTCACTAGTTCTACCCTTAGTTCTTTTAGAATTCTGGGATGAATCCCATCAGGCCCCATTGCTTTGTCCACCTTCAGTTTTAAGAGTTATTTCATAACCCTTTCTTCTGTAAATGGACTGGTATCAACTTCTGTATCCAGAGTGTTTCTACTGTTTGTTTTAGGTACCTCCCTCTTCATTTGTAAATACTGAGTATATTCAGAACACCCATCAGCAATATCTCTCTTTTTCTGCCATTCTAAGTATACTTTCTATCATTTTTGTCCATTTCCTCCTCCTGAGAAGGAGGTCTGTATACAACCCTGAATGGATTGTGGTGCCATTGCCTGTCTCCAAATTTACCCACAGTGCTCTTTCTCCTCCCTGTTTACCCTTTTGTTCTGTTGCTTTTGATTCCTTCCGCTATGTAAAGAGCTACTCCTCCTCCTCTTTACCCTCCCTGTCCCTCCTGTAGATAGTGTATCCTGGTATGTTTACGTCCCAGTCATGGTTTTGTGTGTACCATGTTTCTGTGACTGCCACGATATCCAGATGTTCCTCCTCCATCAAGGCCACTAATTCAGGAAGCTTGTTACCAGACTACGGGCATTGGTACTCTTGCTCACCATTTTTGATGGCTCTTACCTTCTGTTGCAGCATCCCCACTGACCGTTCTACATCTGGTCTTTTCTCATTTAGTACCCTGTTTTGTAGGGAGAGGCTGGGATTTTTCTGCTGCTTATCAGTGCCTCCCCATTGACTAGTTTAAAATCTTGTCAATGAAGCATTTAAACTGATTGCTCAAAAGACTTATTCCCTTCCTGGACAGATGCAGACCATCCTGCCAGTATAGGCTGGTGTCCTCCAGGTGGAACCCCAGTCCCCAATGAAGCAAACCCTGTGCTCACACCATTTTTTCAACCATTCATTAAACTGCATGGTGCAAAGTACCTCGCCTCCCCAGGCCTTGACAGGCAGCACCTCTGAGAAGGATACTGTGTTACTTGTCTTAGGCCCTCCCAACTCTACAATGTCCTCCTGCACTGCTCTAATCCTCATGATGAGCCAAGTCATTTGTCCCTAGGTGGACAATTATGTCCAGCTCAGAATCCTTGCAGCTGTTGTTGTGATCCTGAGGATGCGCTTCCTGTCCCTCACAGCCATGGCACCATCATCACCATTTTGTATCTTCTGGCTCATTTCATTTAAATGATTAAACATTTTATCAACTAATATATCCTTAAATACATATTTACTGTACTATTCCAATGTTTAAATTTTTAATGTCCAAAAGTAAAGAAATTTCAATCTTGGTGGCTAAATTAATAACACTGCTAAAACTCAACTTCAGCTCAGATGGAATTTCTTTTAAAAAAAAAAAAATCTTGATTAGCAGTCTACAGTGAAATGATGGTAGATGATTTAGACTTTCAGAGTAACTCATTTAAGGGTCTCAATTCGCAAAGGTTGGTATAAGCTATGCTGATTGTCAGTGTAGCCAGGGACCCAACATCTTATTCACTATTGGGTAAGGTCCTGGTGGCAAAATCATAGGTTTGCAGTAACCCTGCTCCTTTGTCAAACAGACAGTACATTTGGAAGGTGTGCTGCAAGGCACAGGGTTACTAGTGTGGCAATAGCACCACAAACAGCGTCTCTGAGGCCTAGCCCCCCCATCCCCGATCCCCAGTTATATATTTAAAAACTGTGATTTGTCAGTGCTGAATGCTTGCTTACTGGTATTTGCATTGTTAGTGCAGGAGTTAGAGAGATGCAGAATAGGAATGGAAGTGAAGTATTGAAGTAATGCCAACCTCCACCCTCACCTTGCATTGACTGACAGGTGCTGAGGGTGTGCCTTTTTGTCATCGACCATAACACTCTTATGCCATTCCACCTCACCCCACCCTCCAGATTCCGACTGGGGTGGTAGTATGCCTTGAGGTCTTTGTCCTTCCGTCACCCCATTCCATAAGGAAATAAGTTAAAATGGGTGCAGTATAGAAGTATGGGGTGAACGTTAGGGCTGAAGAAACCAAGGCACAACTTGATGCCTTTCAGTGGCTGCATGGTGGGGGTGGGGGTTGAATGGGGTGAGCATTAAGGCTGACAACTCTGAGTCACACCCTGACGCCTGTCAATCTGTACAGGGTGGGTGTTACAGTTGAAAACCTAACACCCTGGGTGTTTGTTGGCACTTTGTTCCAAATTTTCAACAATGGCTTTTTGGGACGGACCCCGTCTCATGAATAGCAGTATCATTTGGTTACTCAATCACAAAATTGGATTTTGTACAGCTAGTGTGCCATTCGTTGCCACTGGTGCAAACTCATTTGGGCAGGATGTGAAAAATGACAGCTAGAGTATACAGTTCATCAGGAGATATAAGGAAATGGTAATTTGGAACATCTGTACTGGAAACATGAAAACATGCCAAAGTTAAGAGTGTGCATAGAAACTGTGCAAGCATGGTCGGCACAAACATTTTTTGGAATGTTTTCACCAGATTTTCAGCATGGCCTTTTTGGGACCTCCCCTCATGAAGAGTTGTACTGTGATTTCATTAGCTATGCTGAAAGTTGATTTCACAGAGACTGTACCATTCTGTACCATGATGCCAAAGTGCATTTTGGGAAGGATGCAAAAAATGACGGCTATACTGTTTATGAACAGGTGTGACAAAATGGCAATGTTGGAAATATGGAGTGAAAATAATAAAAAATAATGAAGTTACTAGTATGTGTACAACCTGCACAACAGATGCTCATAACACAGTAATTTTTTGGAGTTTTATTCTCAAATTTGCAATGACAGCTTTTTGTGGCCCCACCTCACGAACAGTGGCACTGTCATTTTGGTAACTGGAACCAAAAAGTGATTCTGTGCAATGACCGCAAAACCATCTTTCAGGACCAAGAAACAAAATGGCATTGTCAGTGTTCATGAGGTAGGGTCCCAAGAACCCCATGTTGAAAATTTGGGACAAAAAACTACAAAGCTTGGCTAAGATATCAACCTAAATTACCCCCCACCCCCATTGACTGCTATTATAGGGCTTACCATCATTTCTTCAGTTCCCCGGTTGGTCTTTGAAGAGTGCAGACGGTTCTCGTCCACAGAAGATCATTGCTCCCAAACTCTGAAGGTAGGTATTGTGAGGGGTTGTGTGGGGAGATGAGGTGCACAGAGGGAAAATGTGGTTTGGGGAAGGGAGCCAGCAAACGATGAGGGACCATTTTCTTATTTTTCAGGTTTAAAAAAAAATATCTCATTGGACTGTTTCCTTTTTCTTAGGTGAAATATTACAAATGGATTTTTGCACACTGGCATATGGGCTCCCAGTGTGCCCAGAGTACTGAGGGCAGTCAATGCTGAACTGGGATTGGGCACCCTGGTCTGGCTGTCAACCCAGGGACGCAAGTGGTGGCATCTAACATTAGAGTACGCCCTGGTGTCGTAGGAAACAAATAAATATGTTTGGCACACTGGGGTGGGCTCTCAGTGTACCACATTAATGGGGGAAGGGGATACATGCTGAACCAAGGATTGAGCACCCCCATATTAGCAGGGGAAGGATAATTGCAGGTGCTGGGTGGGCAGCAACAGTGTGAGGGAGCTAATTTGTTGTCCTGCTGTGTGACTGGTTGGGAGGGAGAGGAACTGCTTCTGCAATGATGAAACTGCCTCTGATTGCAGCAGCCGATTTCTTTCAAGTGCGACGCTCGCTGTCAAACTGCCATCATTGGGAGCTTCAGCTTTCATTGGTAGCTGATGGCTGCACCTATTAAATCATCCGCTGCATTGACCACAACATGCCACACCTCCACAATGCTCTGCTACTGCAAAGTTCCTTGTGTGCTGCGTGTGCAAGCAAACATTAAAGCACATTCCTGTTGGTGTAACAGACCCCACTCAAGCCATGATCCCATCTATGAAATAAAAATATCCCTGGTGGTTAGCAGCCCCGGCCCCCCCAGCTCCGATACCAGCTTATGAAATAAAATAAATGTCCCTGGTGTCTAGCGGTCCCCCCATCCTTGATTCCTGTTTATGAAATAAGAAAAGTTCCTAGTGGTCTAGCACCCCAAGTCCCAATCTGAGTTTATGAAATAAAATAAACATCTCTTGTGGCTGGCAGCCCCACCTCAGCGCAGCAACACTTTTATGAAATACAAAAAGTCCATAGTGGTCTAGTATACTCCCAAGCCCTGATCTCTATTTATTACAAAATACCAGCATCTCCGGCAGGCTAGTGGACACCCCCTCCACCCTGGGAGGCAATGGCCCACCACCCTGTTCCCCCCTGACCCATCCAAGAGCTGGTGCAAGGCATAGCCCTCCTCTCACCACATGCAGCTGAGTACTGACTGAAAGTTGTTAATGAGTGTACTGTATTCTGCACACCCTTATTGACAGCTCAGTTTGTGCCAAGCCATGGTGGTGGTCAGAAAGAGCTGTGCTTTATGCCGATCTGGGTTGGGATGGGGAATTAAAGTAGTGGGGCACTGCCCGCCAGGGTGGGGTTTCACAGGGACCACCAAGGACACTTGTGTTTCTTGTAATAAGCAAGCAGGTTGGGAAGGGTCCACCTAGACCACCAGAGGTATTTCTTAGTTCATTTTTTAATTAAATATATTTATTGAAAAAACAGGAACAATAATCAAATGATTACAATAAGCACATGAATTACCTTTTTTATTTCAAAAGCAGGGACTAGGTACTGCTAGCCACCAGGGATGTTTATTTTATTTCATAAACTGGGATCATGGCTAGGAGGACTGCAAGCCACTAAGTAAGTGATTATTTTTTATATTACTGTGGGATCAGGGGTTGGGTGAACAGCAGCACATTGTTGTTAACAACCCTCCCAGAGGACACAAGTTCAGTGTCCTTAGACCAGCACTGGGTGGTCTAAGTGTACTTAGAATTCTGCCTCTGGGAGGGTTCTTCAGAATACTAACTTGGGACAGGGCAGCTGCATCTGCTGCTAGCTCCCCACAGCACCGTGCCACAGTTAATTTTGGCACAGGCTGACACATACTCTAGTTTGATGCAGGCTGTATTTGTGAATTGATCAGAGTGCATTCTTTGTGTAAGCCGCACTTTGCATTACTTTTAGGGAGCAAGCCCCTTTTGCCATTCGGGGAAGCATTCTGAATCAGGCCTAAGGTCTTCCAAGTGTCCTTAGTACCTGATATTTACCTGAAACTGTTTATTTAGATAATTATATGATTTAACCTTCCAAGCCCATCCTTTACACTTGTTTCATGGACTTTGATACTCCATCAATTTAGTAACTGTTTTCTCCTTTTTCTATGCTTACCAAGCTTTATCTCTTCTACATGTCAATTGAAATAATTCAGAGGTAAGCCAGCTGTGGTCCTTATCCCTCAATCTTAAATTCCTAACTGTACCTACTTAGTCACAAGCTGCAGTAAATTCCGAAGATATGTTACCTAACACAGAATACATTTCTAGAATACAAATGTAAGTACCCTTTCCCCAGTGTTTAGGGGGTCTTAATGGGGAAAAAGATAGGGGAAGGGGGCCAGAATCAGAAACTTCCCAGGAGCCACAACCTTTAAATTAAATAAGACGTCTCACCTCACCTGCAGGAACTCATGAAACATAAAGGGACTGGTTGTCCTTTGTCAGCCAAATAGCTAGAAACAGGCTGCAAAGCTTCAAGGCTAGGACTGGAAAGACAGATGCTATTATTCTTGAAGGAGCAACATAGTTAGGCAGGAAAACAATCCCAGCACATACACAGGGTGAAAATAATAACAACTTTAGTTAATTATTAAAATTAATAAATGTACAGCTCCATTGAGTAGATTGTCAGACATATCAGTAGCTACAAAACAGAGATGCATATAGCACAAGGCTGTGGAGTCCCAAAAAAGTCAAATTAGAACGAGACAGGCTCCATGGAGCTACAAAGAGCCAGAACAAGCTCAAACTGTTACCTGGTGCTGGGCCCACTACACTAGGGACATCACTTACTTCCACTGGCATTCGAAAGCAGGAAGCGGCCTATTAAACCACACTGACCCTAACACTTGCTGGGAAATCAACATGTCTCCAGCTCACCCTACCAGGAGGAATTGCAGTGATATAAAGCAGCAAAACAATTTGCTACCTTTCTTTCAGTTTCAACTATACCTACGATTCAGGTAGCTAGAGCCTGCTACAGATAAGGACATGGCAGTCTCCGATAATGTATGCTCAAAGCAGGTCCCCTTACTATATTCCTGTGGCTAGCCACACTGGTAACAGCTTCCTCAGCATGTCTACTGCTAAGGAGACTGCCACAGCCCTGTCACCATAGTAGCGAGCCCAACTGCCAACTCTCACCTAGGATGGAACCAAGATCCCAACACCTCCCAGTGCACAAGGTTGGCTTAAACTCCATTTCTCTGTTCCATGACTGCCACTCCTAATCCAGGGACCCTACTCCATTGGTCACATGATCCTGCAACTCCCCCAAGAACCTGGCCATGAAACCAATGCCAAAACTAAGATGGCCACATCTCCTGGGCTAGGGATGGAAACCCCTACCCATTTGCTCCAGCTACAAACCCTCTGGCCTCCTTGCACCACTTCCATTAGCTCTTTTTAAAGAAGGGAAGAGGAATTAGGGAACATCCCTTGGGGGTGGACCCAGGCTGCCCATAAAAACAGACTGACCAGAGGGAGAGAAGAGAATGTTAGTAAGCCACCTCCCCCAAAAGGGAGTACAACTGCCCCAGCGGGTATGTGCACTCCCCACCATGGCAGCCCCCCATGGCATGCCATTGTCAAACCTGAGGCCTTATAACCTGAAACACTGTGCACAGCCAGTACTGCCTATATGGCACAAACAGGATTTTGACTTAATAAAACAAACAGTGCCAGGCAGCTAATCACTGAAGATTAAGAACCATAACAATAGTTCTAAATTTAATAACAATTGCTGCTCTTCTTGAAGGAAGAGCCACACACACTGCACACACATGCACTCACACTCATTCAACCAGCAACAGTGGCTCAGCAGGATTATACTTGCTTCTGAGGCTGGGAGAGCAGACAGTCTGTCAGAAGGCTGTGGGTTCATTTCCCACACCTGGTAGAGGGGTGTCAGAGGGCTGTCGGTTTAATTCCCACACCTGGCACTTGGGTTAATATCCCAGTACTGACACTGTAGTGCAGCATGAGAGGGGTACTGCACTTCTAAGGTGCCGCCTTTTGATGAGACGTTAACACAAGGTTCCCATCTGCCTGTTCTGGCACTTATCAAAAAAGGGTTAGGGTTTTTATTATGATACATATGAACATTACGTAATCGATACATATACTTTAAGAATTCATTTGTCTCAAAAGATTCTGGGGACTTAAATGATAGTAAAGGAAAAAGTATGGGAAAAGGAAGGAAAAAAGAAAAAACAGGAAAGAAAAAACTCATAAGGAGAGGATAATTCATAATTTCAATTATATTTATAGACGTGGTTTAACCTGAAATTTGCATATGCTCTCCTTTTTTTCCTCATAAAGCAGGAAAATTCCTCCAACATAATTTTGAATTCTCAGTTTGTTTAGCCTCTGTTTCCATAACTGCTTTTACACCATTTTTAATGATCTAAAACAGTTGATCTTGAGTGATATGCTGTTGCTGGATTGAAAAATGACATCTGCTTTGCCACATCCAGTATTTGAATACTGCAAACAATATATCAAAAGACCGTTTGTTAAATTATTTCCAATGATCGGTTACAATTCCAAAAACAAAATTATCATAATTCAGGTACTAGAAAGGAAGGCTAAGCCAGCTGTACTGCACCACTTTCCATAGTTCTAAAATGTAAGGGCATTCAAAAAATAAATGCCTGATTGTCTCTAAGGTAGAACTACAGCATGGTGGGGGTCACGTGCTGCAGTGAGTCTGAAGAGACACCTTCTGTCACCTCTCTGGTCTACCGCAGTATTAATCCAAATTTAAATCACTTAAACTTACTTGCATAATGGAGAAAAGGCAAAAACACATGTAGGAAAGTCCAGGGCATCCAGGTGGGGTGTTTTTGTGGAGATGGAAGTGGATATAAGGAAAATACAGCCAAAACACACTCCGCCGGCCATGCCTGAAAAGGCACCTAAAAAGCAAAGGGCTAATACTTTGCCGGGGCAAGTTACGCCACATCAGAGTCCTGAACAAGAGCTGTTAACTCTCTCAGGTTTTTTGGCTGAATTCAGACCTTTCAAGGAGGATTTAAAGGGTCTTACATTTGAAATTAAATCGATTACCCAAGCCCTAGAAGATATCACATTGAGGACGTCCGACAGTGAGGCACGGATCACCTCTTTAGAGAAGAGGGCTGAAAAATCTGAACCCAAGATAGTGATTATCAAACAAAAGCGGGTAAAAATGGAGCAGAAACTGGAGGATTTAGAGGGTCGTAGCCGCAGGAATAATGCGGTAATTATTGGCCTCCCTGAAGCTGAAGAAGGACACGCATTCAATCTTTGTTTGTTCAAAACTTTCTGAGACAACAGGTCCTTCCTTACGGGACCCGTACATCATAGAGCGGGCTCAGGGGCACTCCACCAACCCTACCAACCGGGCTCCCCAGGCCCTTGATCTTTAGATTTTAAACTACTTGGAGAAGCAACACTTTTCTTAAAATTCGAGAGATCCAAGATCTTCAGTGGGTGGGGCAAGAATACGAGTTGCCCAGGATCTTCCACTATCAGTGCGTCAATGCAGGTGCCTCCTTCCACCCTCTTGTTACTAAAATAATAGCAGCTGGAATTAAGTTTAGAATGATTTATCCAGCTTGCTGCAAGTTTTAATCTCTGGTACCTGCATTCTGCATTTAGGACTCAGGGCGCATCCTAGGCCTGCAGTCGGCGATGCCTGATCTATTCAAGGATACTTGAAGGAGGACTAATGCTTTTTCTGGGCTAATATTGGAGTAAAAGATCCACAAAGTGAAGGAAAGATCAGATGTGAGAAATGGAAGAAGAAGAAAAATAAAAGAACCTTGATGTGCAGTTTTCGTTTTAGATTGGTCGGCTTCTAAAGTATTGGACTGGTTTATGGACTTGGGTGCTGGCTGTATTATTTTATCTTTTTCTCCCTGTAAGGAGGGGAGGGAAGGAAGGGAGAGGCTCATGTTTGTATACCGCAGGGAAAAAACAGAAATGGGTATTATAGACTGAATTGTCCTCTGGTAATAAATTAGGGAGACTCATATATGGTTGTGTTTCGTAGTTGGGATGGTATTTGTATTAGGATGAGTTGTTTTCATCTGTTTTCCTAAGATAGTTCTCAGGAATGTAGCCCTGTGGCCTCAGGCATGCAGTCAGCGGGCAGCTTTTTGCGATGGCTATCTCTTTCACGGAGGATATGAGTTGCATGTACATGAGATTTGTTGAGGTGTCTAAGGGTTGATAGTTACATCATAGGGAATTTAGGTGTATAAATTAAGAGACAGAAATGTGCAGAGTTTACTATCCACCTTTTTCTTTTTTCTTCCCTATTTGTCCAGCAAGCTAAGTTTAGTTGGTAGAGAACTAAGGTAGGGAGGTTGTTGTTTGGAGCTCCACAGGAGGGGATGTTGTTCTCTGCTTTTCTCCACTCAGATTAGTACTGGATTGAGCTGTATTACTGTGGCAAAGTGGTGAATTATTACAACAACAAGGTTACATGTAGCTTTGTGATGCAGAACAATCGATATGGTGGTACTGTATTTTAGACTTATTTTAGGGACTTATTATGTAGTGTGTAGCTTTTAGTAGTAGTCAGGCAGATCTGGTATCGAGACTTTTCTTATTTTATCTTGGGGGTGCTACCAGTGTAATAAAACTTATAGGTTTGTGCTGTTTAGGGCAGTTGTCCTCTCATTGTTTGTTTTCTCCTTACTGCTAGATTTCGGGTTAGCCTACCTCAGGTGAAGTGCTATACTTTATAGATAATTTTTACATTAGATAATGTATGGTTCAAAATGTTTAGACATATATTTAGTTAAGGTGAGTTCTATATTACAGTTTAAGGATCTTTGAGGGAGGAAACAGGCATAAGAAGGGGAAGGGTGATGAGACTGTGATGTGATGGTGTGCTGCAAAACCATTCGCAGAATAGTAAGGGGTAGGGAGGGTAGGGGTTCATTCAAGGGTTTTTAGTGTGGGTTTTTCTGGTGTTTTTTTTTTTTCTTCTTGTGGGTGGGTTCAACATTCCAGTATAATAAAATTTTGCAAAGGTTCAAAAATAACAGGTTTCAAGATATTAACTGATTTGGTGGGTGTCAGACAGAATGGCTAGTGATGTGTGTATTTCCACTTGGAATGTTAAAGGGGTTCGTCAGAAACTAAAACAATACAAAATCCTGAAACATTTGAGTGTTTTGTACTCTCATATTTCTTTTATTCAAGAATCTTATCTGTTGGACTCCGAGGCCATTCAGATGAGAAGATTGCAAATAGGACAGGGTTTTTTCTGCTCAAGGCTGCTCTAATAGTTGCGGGGTTTTAATTCTGATTAATAGGAATATTCCATTTACTGCCACACAGGTGGTTAAAGATCCATAGGGCAGATTTGTACTGGTGAAAGGTACTCTTTTCTCCAAGGATTTTTTTTTATTGGGGAGCATTTATGGTCCTAATAAGGAGGATCCTCTGTTTTTTATGCAACTATTAAATTCTATACTCCCCTTATTACCTGTGTTAATAATTTTGGGGGGAGACCTGAATCTGGTGTTGGATCCTGATAAAGATCGTATTGGTAATACCTCAGGAAGGTCCTCTCCTGCTCCCGAGCCGTTCATGATTTAATGGACCGCTTGGGCCTTTGTGATGTATGGAGGGTACTACACCCAGAGGCTAGGGAATACACCTTCATTTCCCCTGTCCATGGATCCATGTCCCGTATTGATTATTTATTGGTATCTCAACAAATTTTGCCGGGGGTATTAGTCTCAGTTATTCAACTGGGTCCCCTCTCAGATCATTCAGTGGTGCAATCTAAGTTGTCTCTTACATCCTTGCCTAAACGCCATACCCGATGGAAGTTGAATGATCAATTACTTAACGACTCTAAAATTGTTGATTGCATAAAAGATCACATTAAACTGTTTTTTGTAACTAATTCTGCCCAGGACACTAAACCTGACATTTTGTGGTGTGCCTTTAAAACGAATCTTCGTGGCATTTTAATTGGCTTGGCATCTAGTAGGAAGAAAAAACAAGAATCAAAACAAAAAGTTATGTTATCTCAGATTAGATCAATGGAGGCCAATTTACATCCACAATCAACTGAAGAAGTCAAACAAACACTTATAAAATTAAAGGATTCTTATATTAGCCTCCTGAATGAGAAGGCGGAATTTGCAATATTATGTGCAAGGGCCTCATATGTAGACCATGGAGAAAAAGCAGGGAAACTATTAGCTCAGTGAATTAAATAACAGGAATCAGCTCGATTTATCTCCCAATTCATTCTAAACTGACGGATCTTTAAAATCTCTCTCAGGAAATAATATTGAATTTACTAGTTATTACAAACAATTATATGGTGCTAATGATTATCCTCCATCCAATCTAATTTTTCCTAATACTTGAAAGAGGCTCAACTACCCAAGCTTCAGGAATTCCAACAGAGGAGAGTAGTGGCCCCAATTTCATCACTGGAAACAGAGGTAGTAATACAGGGATTATCTTCAGATAAATCTCCGGGACCTGATGGGTTCTCACCTAATTTCTATAAATGTTTTAAGGATCAGATTAGCCCACATCTTCTTTCTTTATACCATTTTATACTATCTGGAACATGTGTAGATTCCACATTATTTGAGGCCCTCATTGTTCTTCTACCAAAGCCTGGTAAGAACCTAGAAGTCATGGAAAGTTATAGGCCTATCTCCCTATTAAACCAGGACATTAAGATATTAACTAAGATCTTAGCAGATAGGCTTAGCCTAATCCTCCCAGACTTAATAGGTTTGCAACAGGTTGGCTTTATGAAGGGAAGATCTTCTGTAGATCATTTACGTATTCTTTCCCATGTATTCTCTATGTCCAGGGATGCCTTCTTTCCGCAGTGTTGATGTCCCTGGACGCAGAGAAGGCTTTGACAGAGTTAATTGAACTTTGTTACAGACCCTGAAGGCCTTGGCTTCCCACCATAAATTCTAGTCTGGATCAATGCGCTTATCAAATCCTTCAGCCACAATTTCAGGTAATGGGTAATTTGAGATTCCTTTCTTGCATTCGGTACCAGACAGGGTTGTCCCTTCCACTTCTTTTCAATTTATGTTTCAGAACCGTTAATCCGTTAAATTGCTTTTATGTCCACAGGTTCAGGGAATTACAATATTGACATGGAAATTAAAGTGTCTCGCGTATGCTGACGATTTACTTTTACAGCTTTCATACCCAGAGGCTTCTATTCCTGCTATGTTAGATCTAATAGAGGAATATAGTAAGTGGTCTAATTATGAGTTAAATGTTGGTAAGTCCATCGTGTTCCCTTTAAATCATAGAGTTCTTAAGCTTGATATTACTACCTTAGGCTTGGCGTGGTCACATGAATCTTTACGTTATCTTGGCATAGAATGAACCAGAACTACACAGCTTTCCATCAAGAAGAATCTGGATTCAGTACTAACAATAGTGACGCAGGATTTAGAATGCTGGGCAGCTCTTCCCATCTTGTTATGGGGCAGAATAAACTTAGTTAAAATGAATATACTGCCCAGGTTGCTTTACCCGCTCCACTTATTGAACATTTACTTACCAGGCACCTGGTTTAAAAAGGTCCATACCCCAATAATGAAATTTATCTGGCTCAAGAAACAACTACAAGTTAGCATACACACAAACTAGTGGCCCTTAAATTTGCAAGGCGGCTACCTCTATTTTAGTTTGTACTATTGGCTAGTTGGGGCCTCAAATATCTTCTTCAGTGGTTAGTCTCAAAATCTATGCCTGTTTGTCCTCCATGGCTGAAAATTGAATTGAAATGATCTCATTCATGTAATACGGATCCATCCACATCGTTATTTTTAAAAACCTCAGTTTTGCCAAGCAGGTTAAAAGGCTCCACGATAGAAACGTCCATAAGAATTCACGCACAGTTATGTAGGTTTTTAAAATATAAACACTGTGCAGACTCTTCCCAATTGATGTGGAACTCCCCTGCTTTCAGAATAGATAATAAGCCTTTACCATCTACATGGTTACCTCAATTAGGAGAAGGGAAGGTGTCTGTGTTTCTGAAGGAAGATGGAACATGGTTATCTGCAGAGGAACTTAAAGAAATTTAGCTGATCACCAAAGTACTACTTCAGGTTTTTTCACCAAGGCACCTTTTTGGTTAAAAAATTTGAAAACGCATATCTCCCGTATCACCAATGTACTCTTTTCAACAGGACTTATGTCCCTTAATTACTTCTACAAAAGTAATTTCCAAAGTATATAATTTTTTATATCACTGGCGTTTCCCCGACGCCTTTGGACCTTCCAGTTATTGGTCTGTTCTTTTTCCACACAGGAACATAGACTGGCCTACCTTATGGAGAAACTGTCACCATTTTGTATCTCAAGACAGGCTACGGCTGATGCAGTTTAATATTTTGCATAATCTCTATTATTCACCTCAAAAGCTGTTCACCTGGGGAATAATAACATCTAGTTTATGTACTAGGTGCTTACAGAGTGAGGGTACTTTGTTACATATTTTCTGGAAATGTCCAAAGATAGCTCCGCTTTGGAGGATGATACAGGACAGAGTTGACCCATTATTGGGGTTGTCCGATTTATTCCTGCCTGAGATATGTCTTCTGGGGGACTATTCCCAGATAACAGTGAATCATGTAAATATCACATGGCCTTGATTTCCATGTCTGTTAAAAAGTTGGTCCTCAAATATTGGAAAACCCACAATTGGTTCTCTATTCTGAATGGCTTAATGAATTTTTAGCTAATCTTAGGACAGAAAAGAACATTTCTAGTCTTCATAATAATAATGTTAAATACCAAAAGATGTGGGCTCCTTTATACACGTTATACACCACCTAACATGTAATGTGGTCTGTACATATTATATTGAACTGCTTGTATGCGGACTGTGGGGAGGAGAGGGTGGTGGTGGGGATGGGATCATGTATTTGGAATTTTATTTTCTTGTTACATATTCTTATTGAATAAGCATGATCCTGTCCATTGTAATATTGAAAACGTTAATAAACTTTAAATGAGAAAAAGAGAACTACAGCATGGTATGGGACAATACCTATGAGAAACCTCCTCATGCTTAAGGTTGTTTTTAACATTTAGTTTCTCTTGTGCCCCTAACCAGTCTACATCCCAGGTCTTACCTGGGATTCTGAGTTCTGAGAGTGTTTGACACATTTTCTTCCCTTCTGTGTTATCCCTTCCTTCAAAGGGTTCTACTAAAGAATAATATGTTTGGCTCTAATCATAAATGAACTATCTAAAGCAGGTTTTTAAATCAGAAAAAATGTATGTGCCATATTTTAAGTTTATCAAAGGAATATTTAAAATATCTAGGGAGAGTATTGTTTTTTTGGTGTTTAGATTAGATATACCTTGAATTGCTCACTGAACCTTTGCTCTTATAAACCATTGAATTGTTGTGTGCTTTTAGCAGAACTGTAGCTTGTAGGGTCTTCTTTTTGAGTAAAAGGGTTATTCCCTAGTTCTAAGCCCTCTCACGGATACAGGGCAGTGTGGGACATTGGTGGACTGGAGACACTTCCTGGTAAATCTTGCTACCAGTCCAAACCTTAAACCCTGAACACTGCATCTATTTGTGGGGTTATTTGCTGCAAGAATACCCTATTATATACTGGGTTAAGCCTTTTGAAAGGCTAAAATTGATGTTTTGTGATTTTAAACACTAGCGCGAAGCCAGAAGTAGTGAGGGAATGCACTTCCAGTAATAACACTTAAAAACAACTGCTTAGTGAGTGGGGTGAGCATGTGTGGGGCCACGCACAGAGACACGTGCATCCCATGCGTGTCTACCATGTCCACCGGGGACACCAGGACCAGGACAGCTAAATTAATATATTTACAGCTAAGGAAATTAAACCATCAATAATTATCCTTGTGTTCTAACCATCTTGAAATCATGAAGAAAGCTAACAAAGTGTGTTCCATTTGCAAGATGTATACTAATGGTAAACAGGGTCCTAACTTTATTTGTGATAGATGTATCTTGGTAAAAAACCTACAGGAGGAAATAAAAACAATTACAACCATGTGAGAACATTAGCTCTGAATTTAAAGCTTTAGAGGAGTATATTGATCATATGTCATTACTGGTATAGGCAAATACCTCTCCCACAAAATGTCTGGGAGGCTTCTTTTCTAATGATCCACCTTTAAATTGTTTACCCATCTCCATTTTGGCTGTGCATCCTACAACTAATTCTACCCCCCCTAACTGTTATTGTCAAAGATCAAACTAGACATCCTATTGATGCCAAGGATTGGACCTTGATTCCTCAAAAAACACACTATAAAACTAAATAATCTTGTTCCCAAAACTTATACAACCCCATTATCTAATTCTTTTGAACCCCTCCCCCATTTTGCCGATGATGATTCTAAAAGTACCCCAGGAACTATTAAACATGTAACTGACACTTATAATAAAGAAAGTTCTAAAGCACAATTTGACCATAAAAAAATTATTACCACACCACTCAAAATTTCTTAGGCTCCTGCTCCCTTGGCTAACTCCCCAGTGCCTCAATTTTCACAAATCCCTGATGTGCCTTATTCAAAAAAACAGGTATATGTCCTAGGAGATTCCATAATAAAATATGTTGATTGCATAGTATGTAATCCTGATAAGGAACATCGAACTAGCTCTAGTTGTAGAGGTGCAAAAATTGCAGACCTTACATCAGTGATTAAACCCATTTTGTCATCTGCAGGGGAATATCCTTTGGTGGTGGTCCATGTTGGTACTAATGATGTTACATGGTCCCAACTTCAACAAATTAAACAGGATTACATTGCTTTATGCAATGTTCTAACAGAACTTGGCTGCAATACATGTCTCTCCGAAATTCTACCTATTCCAAGAGCAATTAAGCATATCACTAACAAAATAAAAGCATTAAATGAATGGCTTCATAAGTGGACCTACCATCAGGGCATAACTTGTTTGACCCATTGGGAAGAATTTGATGATAGGCCATCCCTTTTTTGCTGGGATGGCTTGCATCTTAGTAGAAGGGGCAGTACAATCCTGGACGGAAAATAGTAACTTCATAAAAAATCATTTAAACTGACAGAAAAGGGGGAGATTGGGACACCCCCCATATCTTGCATTGTTAGTCCCTGCCCATCATACTGGACAAACCTTAACATTCTTTCCCTAAATGCTCAATCATTAACGATTACTAAACATGTAGAACTTGAAATCCTGGCAAAAACTCAAAACCTAGCTTTAATAGCTATTACTGAAACTTGGGGTAATTCAGATAAAAAGTGGAGTGTAGAAGTCTCTGGCTTTAAGCACTATTTTAAAATAGAGTGGATACAAGAAAAGGATGAGGGGTTTGTCTATATGTAAAGGATGATATCCCATCATATGAGTCAATGACTATTGTAGAATCTGAAAGTGTTTGGGTCCATATTAGACCCATTGGTATCCCACAGTTTCTTATCAGAACTTGTTATCATCCTCCTTCTTCTGATATTGAACAAACCAAGCAGCTTTGTAATTAAATCACTCAGATAGCTTGTAAAGACCCAGTTCTGATCTTAGGATTTCAATCTTCCTACCATAAATTGGAACGCACTTTCTGGTACTAACCAACATGACAAACAAATTCTTCCAAATACATCACCTAGACTCTACTCAACTAAGTCAGAGAACTGACTAGGGGAGGAACATGTTAGATCTAGTTATAACCAATCCCAAGACCCATATATATCTGACATCCAACTATTTATCCCCTGGGAAATAGTGACCACATGTCCCTATTTTTTACAACTGCCCTTACTACCTAAAATCAATAAACTTAAAATAAAATTAAATATAATAGGGATAATTTTGAAAGCATTAGCCTACTGTTAAAGGGGTACTTAACTGGGAAATAGATACTGTCTCCATTGAACAATTTAGGAGAGGCCTGGACTTTCTAAAATCAAAATACTTGAACTTGAAAAGAATATGTCCAAGACAAATTCAAAGTATAATAATAAAGGGAAAATTACCCTTGTTTAAATTGTGATATTAAAAACTAATCAAATACAAAAATAAATTATTTTTAGTTTACAAAAATGTTTACCCTGACTGAGAAGAGCTACTATCTTATCTAGATACAGGGAGGTGGGTTAGACAATTAAAAAGCGGTAATTACTTTGGCAAAACGCAATTTTGAATTTAAAATTGTTCACACTAAGGACTGTCATAAGGTACTGCATAATTTATCTAAATGGTAAGAAAAGTAATAATATTATGATCTGCTCTTTAGTCTGTAATAACATTACTATAACATCTGATATAGAAACAGCTACAGAACTAAATACATATTTTTCATCTGTTTTTTCTTTGGAGTTATCTAATATCTCACCTGTCCCAGTAGGATTAAACTCAGAGTCATGTAAAATCTTTTCCCAGGATATCCAGTGGGTTTTTGATTCGTTGAAATAATATAAAGCTCTGGCCCTGATAATATAAGCTCTAGATTCCTTATAGAGACAAGGGATGCAATTATCTTGCATTTGATTATTATTTAAAAAATCACTTTATGAATCATCAGTTCCAGTAGATTTGGTGTATCAGCTATTATAATTTATTTTTAAATAGGGCTCATATTCTAAGATCAAAAATTACTGGGCCTATCAGTCTTACGTCGATACTATGTAAACTCATGGAAAAATAAACAACAATTAGAAAATGAAATGTCAACATTAAACATTACATGATGTATATATCAACATGGCTTCAAAACAGGATCTTCTACACACTACAAATATGATTCTCCTTTCTATGACTATATTAGTTCTAGGCCTTGACTGTAATATACCTATGGAGTTTATTCTTTGGATCATAGCTAAGACATTCAATAAAGTATCACATGGTATTTTGAGTTAATAAGCTTAACCATTTTAGGTTTCTTAGGCTACTATTATATATTGGATAAACAATCATTGAGTAAGAGAACACAGAGAGTGAGGGTGAAGGGTATTGTTAGAAGAAGTGGTGTAGTGGCTAGTGGTGTGCCTCAGGGAAACTGTTTTGGGGCCCAGTGCTGTTTAATTGTTCATCAGTGATATGTACATCTCACCAGATAATATTATGCATAAGTTTACAGATGATAACAAACTTAGGGGTAAGGTTAATACCCCTTACTAATTGTCATAATTTAAGATCTGATCTTGTTCAATTGAGCAATGGGCATATGTCAATAAAATGCATTTTAATATATCTAAATGTGCAGTACTTCATTTGGGAAAAGATAACCCCTAAACAAGAATATTATTTAAATAGCACTATCATTAGGACATCTTGTATTGAAAAGACCTGGAATTTTGGTAAATGATAAATTATCCTCTACTTCTCATTGTTCCAGACTTGTAAATCAAACTAATTTACTATTACGGAGAATAAATAAAACATTTATTTCCAAATCAGAAGAATGTCTTTTAACTTTGTACATATCATATATAAGGCCTTATTTAGATTATGCATCTCCATTTTGGAGTCCTTATCTAAAGTCAGATATTCATAAAATGGAGCAAGTCCAACGAGTCCAGAATCTAGAGCTTAAGCTAGTATCCCAATTTGCTCACTTAGAATATGATATTAGATCAAAAACGGATTATATCTTACTTATGGAAGACAAACTACAGGTAACCTCTCTACAGTTGTTTAAATTCTTAAATCCCCAGTTCAAATGGCCCAATGTGGAATTGTTTATTCATTAAGGAAAATTGTGCCAAGACTTCATAATAAAAAACTGGAAGTTAAAAAAGCAAATAATAATAAGAGGCTGAATTTCTTTACTATCAGATCTCCCAGGATATGGAATACACTACCCCAGGATACTGTTGATTCATCAACTATCACAATCTTTAAGAATAAATTAGATAAATGGATGGATGGGAAACGGGTTAATGTTCCATTTATATGGAGGACAATCTCGATGGGCAAACTGCCTCCTTTTGTCCTAAAAACCAAGTAACCAAGTAAGCAAGATAAGAAATGTATTCCTTCCTAGGTTTTACAGAGGAGATGTAATTGCTTCCCAAACCAAATAGCCCAGGAAGGGATTTCATTTTCAAGAAATGAAACTAGATTCATAAAGAAGAATACAGTAAAACAAAAGGGAATGGGATTAGTCATGTCTAAACCACCCTTTTTTATCTCTTAATATGTAATCCCTCTTTTTACCGGGATAAGACAACTACTCATAGATACAAAAAAACTAAACAACCTAAAAGTTTTGTTTCAAGGTATTTAAGAATAGGAAAAATGTGACTAATATAAAAATATATGTGTTAAATAAGTTTTAATTACATAAATATGTTTCAATTTACTCATATTCCACTTATTCCATAGTGATACTCTAGCTAAAGCTAAATCCAATTTTGATTTCCAATTTAAATTAGATAAATCACTTGATCCAAAGAGAATCCTCAACATTTTACAGGAGTCATACACTATTGGTATAGTGGGGAAGTGGGTTTCTTTGTCATCTGTTCCTGTAACCAGGCAAACGTTCTTTGACTGGTTTATTTCTGTTCCTATTAGTAAAGAAAAAGTGTCTAAATACTGCAATGCTTTTCTCCTTGAGGCGAGCATCTCTGACTGCTACTACCAAATCGTCAGCATATGCGTAGATTTTTACCGGTAGTGCACTTCAGAGTTTGAATCCCTACTATGTCAATTAAACTACTATGACTTGATAACATAGAAACATAGACTTTCATGGCAGATAAGGACCGCTTCGGCCCAACTTAGTCTGCCCATTTCCCTACTTGCATAAGTATTATAGGCCACAGATCCTAGTTGACCAACAGCCTATTTCTTCCTGATTTCCCACAAGAATTGCCTTATGTCTGTCCCATGCATTCTTTGAATTCTCCCACAGTTTTAGACTCCGACAGCTCAGGAAGGCTGTTCCATGCATCCACTACCCTCTCTGTGAAAAAAATACTTCCTCATTACACGCAGAACCACCCTCTCTATCTTTAAATTGTGTCCACTTGTTCTTGCACATCTCTTTTCTGAAAGATGCTACCTCCTGGACTTTGTTGATACCACTGAGGTACTTAAAGTTTCTATAATCTCTCCCCCTTCTTTCCTCAAGGGTATACATATTAAGCTCCTTAAGTCTCTCCTCGTACGGCTTCTCTTGCAGACCCTGCACCATTTTAGTTGCCTTCCTATGGACTGCCTCTGTCCTTTCTTTGTCCTTGAGGAGATGGGGGTCTGCAGAACTGGATGCAGCACTCCAGATGGGGTCTCACCAACTGTCTGTTCAGAGGGAAAACAACTTTTTGTTTTCTGCTGGTGATGCCTCTCCCTATACATCCCAGTATCCCTCAGCCCTCCCTATTGCCTTCTCACATTACTTGCTAACCTTAAGGTCATCTGATATGATTACCCCCAGGTCCCTTTCAATTTCTGTTGTTGTTGCTACCTCCCCCACTCATCATGTAATCTTCCCCTGGGTCCTTGTTTCCCAGGTGTATTATTTTGCACTTCTTTGCATTAGAATCCTACCTGCCATACTTCTGACCATTCCTCCAACCTTGCCAAGTCCTTTCTCATCCTTTCCATGCCTCCTTGTGTATCAACTCTGTTGTAGATCTTTGTGTCATTCTGCAAAGAGGCATACTTTTCCTTCCAGTCCATCTGCAATGTCACTTATAAAGACATTAAAAAGGACTGGACCCAATACTGAACCCTGCGGTACCCCACTAGTAACCCTTCTTGCTTCAGCATGGACTCCATTTACAATTACCTTCTGTGTCCTGTTGTCCAGCCAATGTTTTACCCAGGCTACTCACCTTGGGACCTACTCCCAGGCTGGTTAATTTGACTATTAATCTTTTGTGTGGACTGTGTGTCAATGCCTTTGCTGTAAAGCTCTATGAAGGCCAAGTGTCTACAGCCCCTCCTTGGTTCTACTTCACTTTGGTTACCCAGTCAAAATAATTATTAGATTCTGTCTGACATGACCTTCCGCTGTGAACCCATGCTGCCTTGGGTCCTATGCCCCACTAGCTTCTAGGTACTCTAGGTACCTTAAAAAGTGACTCCATCACTTTCCCTACCACAGAGGTCAAACTGACAGGTCTGTAGTTTCCTGCCTCTGTCTTGGTCCCACTTTTGTGAAGAGGAATCACATCCACCTTCCTCCAGTCCTTGGGTACCACACCATCCTCCCATGATTTATTAAAAAGAATTGTCAATGGTTTCACTAGTTACCCCATAATTCTTTAAGTCTCGAGGAATTCTTCAGGCCCCATTGCTTTGTTCACCTTCAGTTTAGAAGTTCTTAAGCAGAATCCTCTTTCTTCTGTGAAAGGGCTAGAATCGACCCTCCTATCAAGAGTGCTTTGGTGTTAATTGATTGTAGGTACCTCCTCCCTCTTGTGAATAATACTGAGCAGAAATATTCATTCAAGGTTCCTGCTTTTCCTGTCCCCTCTGCCTACCTACTCATTCATTCTATTCAGCTCACTATCCCTCCCTTTGTCTTTCTACACTCTCTGATGTACCTATAAAATATTTTATCCCCCCTTCTTAATCAAGTTTGAGCCTTTGCTATTCTGACTTCCTTCCTAACTGTCTGCCTTAACTGGTACAGCTCTCTGTCCTACTCCTTCTGTGTTCCTTATACTTCCTAGATACTATCTTTTCTCCCTGACTTTTCCCAGACCCTCTTTTGAGAACCATAGTGCTTTTTCTTTCATTTGATTTATTTGCTTCACACACTAAGGCTTGCTTCTCTGTGATAGCAGTTTGATGATTCCCCATTGTTGCTCCACCCTCCTTCTAGCCTGTTTGCTGGTGCTTTTCTAGGCACTCTCCTATCTTGCCAAAGTCAGCAATCCTGAGTCCAGTACCCTCACTTTTGTGGGCTTGACTCTGTAGCTGGGTTTAATGTGAACCACACTGTTTGATGGTCACTTGTTCCCAGATGGCAACCCTTCTAGGTCTGGATCCTCTCACTGCCCCCATTTGAGAGTACAGGGGTCTAAGATTGCTCCCTCATGAGGAAGGTTCTGAAACTAGCTGTCTGAGGCCTGCCACCTGTAGGCATTTAGAATAGCCCTGCTCTTGGATGTGGCTGCAGCAAATGTACTCAGTTAACATCTGGCATATTCAGGTCTCCCATCAACAGTATCTCCTCTTATCTGCAATCCTAAGAATGCCTTCTATCATATCCTTGTCCATTCCCTCCCCTGACATGGGAGTCTGTACACAACCCTGTGCAGATTGTGGTGCCCTTTCCAGTCTCAAGGTGACCCACAGTGCCTCCTCTCCTCCTGTTTACTCTTTTGTTCAGTTGCTTTTATCACTTCCTTCACATAGAAACTACTCTCCCCTCTTCTTCCCTGCCTGTCTCCCCTGTGGTTATATGCCCTGGTATGTTAACATCCCAGTCATGGTTCTCTGTGTCTGATAGTTTCTGTGACTGCTACAATATCCAGGCATCCCTCTTCCATCAAGGCCACCAGCTCAGGGAGCTTGTTGCCCAGAATACTGAGCATTGGTACTCATTACACTCCATTTCCTGATGGTCTCACTCCTTTTGCCCCATCCCTGGCTAGTCTTTGTCACTTTTCCCCATTTACCCCTGCTCTTCTCCCTATTGCCACCTCTATGTTGGTGTTTGCCACACTTACTACCATGATTTTTGGGGGCTAGGATTTCCTGCTCCTTTACAGTGCCTCCCATGGTTAGTTTAAATACTTGCCAATGAAGCATTTAAACCTATCACCTAGGATCCTGGTTCCCCTCCTCAACAGATGCAGCCCATCATGCTAGGCTTGCATCACTCCAGTTGGACCCCCCAGTCCCCAACGAAGCCAAATCCCTGAGCTCTGCACAGTTTTTCAGCCACTGTTTGAGATCCATGGTGCAGAACACTAACCTCCCCTCGCCACATATGGGCGGCACCTCTGAGAAGGTTACCGTGTGTGCTACTTGTCCTAAGGCCCTCCCCAATTCCCAAACTCTTCCTGCACTGCTCTAATCCCTTCCTTAGCCAGGTCATTTGTCTCTAGGTGGACAATGACATGCAGCTCCCTCCCCCGTGCAGCTGCTCTGGCAATCCTGAGAATTCACTCCCTGTCCCTCCAAGCCATGGTGCCAAGAAGGCACCTTACCTCCCTCTCCCCTCCCTCCCCTTCCTCCCCCAGTTCTACCTTCCTAACAATGGAGTCCCCCACCAGGAGTTGTTTCCTTCCCCTGTGGTCCCCATGCCACCTCCTGTGGGTCTCCTTGTGGAGTTCCCAGATACTCCTTGGTCTCCACTGCAGATGCCTCCATAGAGGAATCCACACTTGCCAGAATGGCATAGGGTGTGGAGAGGGGTATAACTGGATGGATGTACCTCTGTTCCACCACCCCAGCCTCCCTAGGCCCACTGTGGTCCAACCGCTCCTCTTTCTTGGCAACCTCTGCAGTAACAGACAGTGGCACTGGTGGTTCCCTGGATGGAAGAGGAGGTCCCACAAATCCTGGCCAACTCAGCCTGGAGATGAGCAACCTCCTCCCTCAGCCCAGAGAGGTGCCTGCAGATGGGACAACACCACATCCTCCAGAATGTCTCCCGGAAGACTGCTGCTCCACATCTACTATACTGCACCACTCCCATCATGTCTTATTTCTGGCCATTAACTGTTGTTTGGAATCCTTACATTTTCCTCTGTTTTTTTTCTTTCTCTTCTCTCTCTACTTACTTTCTGCCTCTGTGCCCTTTAAGCTCCTGATTATCCTGTTCTGAGACAAGAATATCCTATATTTCTCAGTAGACCCCTTACTTGCTCAGAGGCAGACCTCCAGCAGCTAGAGGCTGCGGAGGCTACTCTTGCCCTTCTAGGATGGTGGGTCTTTGGTGGCTCTGTGATCCTTACTTCCTGCTCCCAAACAGGAAGTTCCTGTTGTCAGTCAAATCCTGTGCCTATAAAGTAGAACTAGCTTTGGCTTGGGAGGGTGGAGGGAGGGGAGGAAGGAGGGCAATATAGTTCCAGTAGAGAAGTCCAGTCACACAGCACCCTTCCTCCTGGTGTCTTCTGCCAAGCTACTAACAGAATCTTTCTAAGGCAGTCTTTAAATTTAGCTTCCTTCTAGCTAAGCAACTCCCCTTACTTACTAGATCTTTCTACAAGTAATTTAAACTGCACAACTATCAAGCCCTTTCAATCACCTGAGATTTACACCTAGAGGGTCTAATGTAATAATATACAAAATGGGGCTTAGGGGGCACCCTTGTCTGATCCCCTCTTCTTCAAACATTTCTTTTCTTTCCTAGCCAACCTTTAAACAGGAAGATTATTTTGGTATTGTTATAAAATAGGCACTTGGCTGTCTAGTGCTCTCACCCGGTAAACAAAAGCAAATAAATAAATAATATTTCTGAAGCCAAACAATTAAATTGTATAAGAATCGCATAATTCTCTATACATGCCCAGGTGAAATTATGGGCCACTTTATCAAAGGCTTGAGTTTGATCTAGGCTCATGAGATATGTCTTGGAATTATTCTTAAGGATGCTTTTGATAATTTCTCTTAAATGGATTATATTATCTGTCATTTTCCATTTTGGCATTGAACAAGTTTGGGACTGGCTAATTATAATGGGAAGAATATTAAGTCATCTATCACCCAGGATTTTTGCAAGAATTTTTAGATCCACATTTAACAGTGTGATCGGTCTCCAGTTGTTAAAGAATGTTTTGTCTCCTTTTTCAAACAGTAGAAAAAGAGTTCCAATATTCACATATGAGGTAAGTTCTGTACAGGTAAGCAAGTTATTATAAACTGAACACATTTCCTCAGAACATTGCACTCATACCCATTTGTAAAATTGCAATGTAAGTCTGTCTGTTCTGGGGCAGTGTTTAATTTAAGTGATTTAAATACCACTTCTATTTTCTGCATTGAAATGAGTTAAGTTAAAAGAAGTTTTTGATCTTCTGGAATCTGAGGTGGGGTAATATTCCTTAACCACTCTAGAGTTTTGGCCGTAATGGTAAATTCTGTCTGAAACTTTATAAATCAGTGGCAAACCTTGTTATTAGCGAACCGACCTTAGACTGGAGCACAGCATTCTTTCTACAGATTTTTAATCATAGTTCAGCTGGATAATGAGAACTAAGAGCCCCTCCATAAAGTATGAAAAGTAAGAGCACTGCCATTATTTTTAAAAAATTGCAGGTTTTAAATGCAGCAAAATGTGGGGAGGGGGGGAAGTGCCCTGGTACTTTAATTGTACATTCTGTTCAGTCCCATACCAGAAGCCACCCCACTAATTTTACTAAATTGTATTGTAAATAGAGGGGTTGCACTTGCAAACTTTTTGTATTGATTTGAATGTAGGAGAACTGTGGCCTTCTTCTAATTGCAACTCCTATTGAACACCTGTGAGCCTTCATTGGCAATCGGGTTTAAAATGCTTCCATTGGCAAGCTTTAAACTAGTCAAAGGGGAGGCACCGACAAGCAGCAGGAAAATCCCAGCCTCCCTACAAAACAGGGTACTAAATGAGAAAAGACTGAGGTAGAAACGGTCAGTGGGGATGCTGCAACAGAGGTAAAACCATCAAAAATGGAGAGCAATGAGTACCAATGCCTGTAGTCTGGGTAACAAGCTTCCTGAATTAGCTGCCTTGACGGAGGAGGAACATCTGGATATCATGGCAGTCACAGAAACATGGTACACAGAAAACCATGACTGGGACATAAACATACCAGGATACACTATCTACAGGAGGGACAGGAGGGTAAAAGAGGAGGTGGCTGCTCTTTGCTAAGGAAGGAATAAAAGCAACAGAACAAAAGGGTAAACAGGGAGGAGAAGAAGCACTGTGGGTAAATTTGGGAGTCAGGCAATGGCGCCACAATCCGCACAGGGTTGGTAGACAGACCCTCTTCTCAGGGGAGGAAATGGACGAGGAAATGATAGAAAGTATACTTAGAATGGCAGAAGGTGATATATATTGCCGATGGGTGATCTGAATATGCCAGACGTTAACTGGAGTGCAGCTGCAGCTGCCACTGGAAGAGTGCAGTTATTCTAGATGCCTACCAGGGGCATGCCTTGAGACAACTAGTACTGGAGTCCACACTTGAAGGGAGCAATATTAGACTTGATTCTCTCAAATGGAGATGGAGAGAGGATCACAGATGTCAAAGTGGGTAGCCATCTGGGAACTAGCGACCATCGAACAGTATGGTTCACAATAAACACAACAATAGAGTCAAACCATGCAAAGACAAAAGTCACTGGACTTTAGGAGGGCTGACTTTGCCAAAATGGGTGAGTGCCTGATGAATGCACTAGCAAATGGGCAGGAAGGAGGTGGAAGAAACAATGGGAATAATAAAACTGCCATCACAGGGTAACAAGCCTTTGTGTGAAGCAAATAAACAAAACAAAATGATGAAAGAAACCACTATGGTTCTTAAAGAGAGTAGCAGTGAGGTTCAAGAAAAAGCATTCAGGAAGTACAAGGAATCGCAGAAGGAGCAGGACAGAAACTGTATCAGTTAAAGCAAGGAGGCTGACAAGGCAGTCAGGAACAGCAAAAGGCCCAAACCGAGGAAAAAGATAGCCAACCCAATTAGAAGGGGGATAAAACCCTTTATAGGTACATCAGGGAGTGAAGGAAGACCAAGGGAGGGGATAGTGAGGCTTAATAAAGGGAGGAGGGTGGTAGAGGGAGACTGTGAAAGGCAGAGATACTAAACAAATATTTTGCTCAGTATTTACAAATGAAGAGGGGAGGTACCTAAAACAAACAGTAGAAACACTTTGGATACAAAGTTGATACTAACCCATTTACAGAAGAAAGGTTCTGAAAGAACTCTTAAAACTGAAGGTGGACAAAGCAATGGGGCCTGATGGATTCATCCAGAATTCTAAAGAACTAAGGGTAGAACTAGTGACACCACTGACTACCCTTTTAACAAATCATGGGACGATGGGGTGGTACCCGAGGACTGGAGGAGGACAGATGTGATTCCCTTCACAAAAGCGGGGGCAAGGCAGAGCGGAAACTACAGACGTTGTTAGTTTAACCTCAGTAATAGGAAAATGATGGAATCACTCTGAAGGAAAGAATTGTCGAGTATCTAGAGGCCAGAGGGCACAGGACCCTGGGCAGCATGGATTCACAGGGGAAGGTCATGCCAGACAAATCTGATAGATTTCTTTGATTGGGTGACCAAAGTAGTAGATCAGGGAGGGGCTGTGGACATGGCCTACCTAGAACTTTAGCAAGGCATTTGACACAGTCCCACACAAAGATTAATATACAAGTTAGCCAGCCTGGGAGTGGGTCCCAAGATGACAGCCTGGGTAAAAATTGGCTGGAGAATAGGACACAGAGGTAATAGTAAATGGAGTCCTCAGAAGAAAGGAGGGTTACTAGTGGGGTACTGCAGGGTTCAGTATTAGGATCAGTCCTCTTCAATGTCTTTATAAGTGACATTGCAGAGGGACTGGAAGGAAAAGTATGTCTCTTTGCAGATGACACAAAGATCTGCAACAGAGTTGATGCACAGGGTGGGTGGAAAGGATGAGAAGGGACTTGGCAGGTTGGAGGAATGGTCAAATGTATGGCAGCTTAGATTCAATGCTAAGAGGAGCAGGTTAAGCACCTGGGAAACAAAAACCCAGGGAAGAGTACACAATGGGGGTGAGATACTAACAGCAACAAAATGGAAAGGGACCTGGGGGTAGTCAGCATCAGATGACCTAAAAGTGGGCAAGCAATGTGAGAGGGCAGCAAGGAGGGCTGGGGATACTGGGATGCATAGGGAGAGGCATCACCAGTAGAAAACAGGAAGTTATTATCCTCTGTACAGACAGCTGGTGAGACCCCATCTGGAGTACTGTGTGCAGTTCTGGAGACCCAATCTCTGCAAAGACATAGACAGGATGGAAGCTGTCCAGAGGAGGGCAACTAAAATGGTGCAGGGTCTGCACGGAAGACATGAAGAGAGACGAAAGGAGCTTAATATGTATAGCCTCAAGGAAGAGGGCGAGAGAACATGATAGAAACGCTCATGTACCTCAAGGAATCAACAAAGTCCAAGAGGGTAGCATCTTTCAAAAAAGAGGTGTGCAAGAACAAGAGGAACAATTTGAAGATAGAGGGGCAGCTCCGAGGTAATTTAAGGAAGTATTTTTTCACAGAGAGGGTTGTGGATGCATGGAACAGCCATCCGGAGGAGGTTGTGGAGTCAAAATCAGTGGTGGAATTCAAGCATGCATGGGACAGTCATAATGCAATTCTGGGGGGTGGGGGTAGGAAGAAGTAGGCTGCTGGTTAACTAGGATCTGCTGCTTATCCAGTATGTAGGGAAATGGGCAGACTGGGTGGGCCAAGCGGTCCTTATCTGCCATCAAATTCTATGTTTCTATGTTTCAGAGCACACTATAAGTAATGAAGACAGGAGAGTGGTCTCTTTATTAAAAATAGGAGAAGCAAGGAGACCTCAGCTCTGATATGGTAAGTTAAAATGTGATACTTTTTACGTGACCGATGGAGGTGGTCAGTTTGCGGAAGTGGTCAGGCTTAATCATGGTTCTGCTGGATAATGAGAAATAAGCCCCTCCAAAAAGTATGAAAAGTAAGAACATTGGAGTTACTTAAAAAAAATTGCAGGCTTTAAATGCAGCAAAATGGGGAGAGTGCCTGGTACTTTAACTGTATGTTTCTCTTTGGTTACACACCAGGAGGCACCACACTAATTTTATTAAGATGTATTGTAAATACAGGGGTTGCACATGCAAACCTTTTGTACTGATTTGAATGTAGGAGAATTGTGGCCTTCTTCTAATTGCAAGCTCCCTGTTAAACACCTGTGAGCCTTTCATTGGCCAGAAAACACTATAAGTTATGAAGCCAGGAGAGTGGTCTCTTCATTAAAAATAAGGGAAGCAAGGAGACCTGATCTCTGATATGGCAAGTTAAAATGTGATGCTTTTTACCTGACTGATAGAGGCGGTCACTTTGCAAAAGTGGTCAGGCTTAATCATGGTTCAGCTGGATAATGAGAACTAAGAGCCCCTCCGAAAACTATGAAAAGAGAGAACATTGGAGTTGTTTTTAGAAAATTACAGACTTTAAATGCAGCAAAATGGGGGGGAGCGCTCAGTACTTTAACTGTATGAAACTTTTTTGAGACATAGTTTTCTAATGCTGTAAAAATGTCTTGCCTCTGGAAAATGAGCTTCCCATCATCTAGTTGCAGTTGGTTTAGGGATTTATTATTAATTATACAATGGCAAGAAAAAGTCTTGGGCTCCGATTGGTCAGTCTGGGACTGGACCCGTGATGTTATCGCAGCACAACATCACGGGTCTAGTCCCAGCACACAGATGACCGCATGAAGCATTATAAAGATCAATGCACACAACCGACATCGGTGATCCCCGTTTGCCACCCGCTGTACAATTCGCCATCTCAACTTGCTAATACTTTAAAACCTCCTCCCAGAAAATCCCCAACACAAAGCGCAAACAAGAAATTCTTCTCCTCGCCATTTCTTCCCTGATCCCAGCTGCTTACTCACACTGAGACCGTGAATTACCGTTCGCCGTTTTACTTTTGTCGCCGGTTCATGGGGAAAATGATGAAAACAGCCATGCGCTAAACTACTTGCTCACCCACGCATCTCTGTCACTAGCGTAATCATTTGAAACCCCCACCCTAATAGCAGCACTACCATTCACTGATGGAAACGAAAAATAAAAAGTCCTCCTTACTGCTTTACGTTCCCAGCTCCTTTACTGAACCACAGAGACCATAATTACTGGTCTCGTGGTTCACTTGTCGCTCGGTTTATTGCGAAAAGTGTGACAATGGCTGTGGTCAAACCCACTTGCTCACCCAGTCATCTCTGTGTCCCCTGACCGTGATTATAAAAAAAATATTTAAAAGCCATACCACAACAGCATATAAATTACGGGGTCAGCATGTGTTGTATGCCACTGTAAAACACAAGGACACAGTGAAAGTTATAGGTAGTCAGAAATGGAAAGCTGTAAGAAGTGAAGCAACAGGCACGTTACACTAGCAGCACCATCTAGTGGTCAAAATAGAAACTGTGGATTTTTTTTCGGAACATATCCTTCCACACACAAAAAGTGATAAAAAAGACAAATAAATACCTTTTTCTCTCTTTTTTTCCTTTATTTAAAAGCAAGCCATTGTATAATAGCAATAATGCACTCCAGGGTGTGTGTTGTGCTGAGATAACGTCACTTCTGGGGTGATTATTTACTGGCCTGCTTGACCTGTGCCTAATCACCGGTATGGACGTTATCCCAGCACAACACACACTCCTGCCATGTATTATTGTTAACTTATTTTGCAATTTTGTAGGGTTAACTGTAAGATTTTTCTTGTGTGCCAAATTTTTGTTCAGCTTCTAAGGAAATAAATATATTATATTGCAGCTGTTTATGTTCTTTAATTTCATGAATTTTTGGAGCTGCATTTTGAATTGTTTTAACCCTCATTTGTTGGAATTGTAACTGACAAATGACATCCTTGTATCTAGTTTGTTTATCAAAAGTTTGGGACCTGGATATTCTTTTAAAAAGGGATAGAAATTATTTTTTAATATCTAATCACCATGTGACAGCGTCATTGCATAAACACCTAACAGACTTTCTGGCTGATATTAAATTACGAAGGTCTGCTTGTGGTTCGAGTTGGTAAATTAAGTTTGAATTTAATCTCCACAACCCTTTCCCACAAGAAACAGATGAAATCTCCATCAAAACAATACTAATTAAACAGTGATCTGTAGTTGCTGCTACAGTTACTTGAAAATCTCATACTGGTAAAATACCAGATATAAAGAAATGATCTAATCTTGATGAAAGTTTACCTTTATAAAAGGTGTGAGCTGGTTTGGGTTGATGAATATGTTGGGCATCTTTTAAACTAGTTTGTGCCAAATTGGTTTTAAGAGCTGTAACATCACAGAAGACCTTGTCCGTGCAGATCCCTCTTTCTGATCTTAAAAAGCCACAGTTGAAGTACCCACCTAAAGGAGTTGATCTGGCAGTAATAATATATCGTTGGATTTCCTACCATAGGTCTATACGAGCAACCTTTATTTGTGGGGCATAACAGTTAATTAAATGAAAGATTTGTTGATTAACGTAGATGTCTAACAAAAAGTCCCTACCTTGATGAATTTCTACCTGTTTCAAATTTTTAACTGGGGAAAAAAAACAGAACCCTAATCCATTACACGGGTCTATGCCTTAGAACCAAAAACTAAGGCCCCATTTCCAGTCAGCTGTTGCTCTATGAACTTTTGATAAAATAAGCAATCTTGTGTCCTGTAAAAACAGTACAGCAACCTTAACAGACTCAAAAAAAGCAAACATTGTTTTTCACCTTTTTTCATTTTTAATGCTGTTTACATTCAAGGACGCAGCAGAAGATTCAGATATGAGTGTGTTTTAAAAAAATCATATATTTCTTTAAGGCCACATTCCTCATGGGCAGGTCCAAGACAGTTGTCACTGGAATATATTCCTCTGATGTCCTCTCCCTGTCCTGTGGGGTGCTGTAGGGCTTCATATTGGCACCCATGTTGTTTGCACTGTATATGCTGCCATCAGGAGACATCACTAGGTGATACAGTTTGGGTTTTCACTGCTTCACAGATGATACTCAACTGTATATGTCTTTCATTCTTAAATAGGATGATGCAATCTCCGTGCTTAACAACTGACTAGTTGAAATCAAGAATCAGATGAGCACTAGCTGGCTAAGGTTAAATCCGGATAAGACCGAGGTGTTGGTTGTGGACCAGGGTCATCCAGAGGCAGGTCTTGGGGCTGGGCACCCTTCGGGCTTATGGCTTGGTGTTGTCCAGCTCATGACCTCAGACCGGGTGCGTAACCTGAGCATTATCTTTGACAGCAGTCTGACCCTAAAATCACAGGTGTCTGCTGTTGTCAAATCTTCCTTTTATCACCTAAGGAATATCGCCCCGGTGAAGCACCTGGTTCCTATGGCCAACCTTCCTATACTGGTTCATGTCTTTGTAACCACCCACTTTGATTACTGTGATGCCCTCTTCCTGTGGCTTCCAGGGGCTGCTATCCATTGCTTGCAGTTTGTGCAGAATGCTGTGGCCAGACTTTTGACTGGTACAGTACATCCAGGACTAGTCATATTATACCTGTGCTGCATGAACTGCACTGGCTGTCAGTACAGTGGCAGATCACCTTCAAGGTTGGTTTACTGACCTACAAAGCCCTATGTGAACATAGACCCTGATATCTGCAAGAGCTCTTTACTCCCTTACTCCCTACTGTCCCTCCTGCTCACTCCAATCTGCCAATGAGGGATTGCTAGAGATTCCCAGGGTTCAGTTAAAATCATCTGTGGCACGTGTTTTTTCTCATGTTGCCCCTACCCTGTGGAATTCTCTACCTCGTCAGTTAAAGGAATGCCTGACCGTATCAAGTTTTAAATCACAGATCAAGACATATATGTTTTATCAAGCTTTTTCATAGGGTTTTTACATTTATCTGTTTATATTGTTTACTTCGCTGTATAGCACCTTGATATTTGAAAGGGGCTTAAGAAATAAAATTTTACTTACTTACTTACTAACTAGATGTTACAATTTTTGCTTTTGATCTGGTTCCCCAGTGGTTGTTTTTTTCACTCTTTGGTTGTACTTTTGTCACCTCCTCATTTTCTGAAGAGGGGTCTACAATGGAGGAGATGTATGAGCAGTCCTCCATTTCAGTGTCACCCGATTGTAAAGCCTTATATTGATTTTGTAGCAGTACAGCATGATGGGGGCCCTTGTCAACTTTATTTTTACCTTTCCCTTGTGTGACTAACTGAAACAGAGGGAGGCATGTCTGATGCTGAAGCAGTAGGTTCAGGGGTAGGGGTGGGGTGGTTGAGGTTCAATGCTTGTACAGGGGTCTCCTCTTTGAGTTGTTGCAATAGGGGCCTTTTGGGGTGTTCCATCAGGTGAGTTGCTTTCTGCTGTTGTTTGCAGAGGAGGAGGTGTGGTTTAGGTCCTTGGTTCTTGCCAGGGGAGGTTGGACGAGGTGGACAATTATGCTGTCGTTCTGTTCTATGAATGGCAGTATTCACGTAAAAGTCATGTTCTGCAAAATCAGCATCTGAGGTGTTGAGAGATGCCCATGGGCAGTTGATAAAAGTATGGCCTTCGTTGTCACACAAACCAAATTTAGGAGTAAAGGTACAATGAACCCCCAGGTGCCCAAGCATTCCACCCATGGAAAATTAAATTCTCTCACAACTATTGCTAACAGGTTTGGGAGAACCACATTTATAGCAAGTCTGAGGTTGCCCAGGGTAAAAAGAGAATGCCTCAGTCTCTCCCCAGAAAAAAAAACTTCTCGGGAGATGTTGTATCCCTTCATCAGACATTTTGAGTTGAATTTTAAATCTCAACCCCGCCCCCCATACAAAATCCTTTGCTGTCTATAATGGGATCTGGTAGCCCATGGACCTCACATCACTATTCTTGCCAGTACAAAATATCTTTAACATTGACTCTCTCATTCCTAAAAAGTACAATGATTATTTTTTTTTTTGAAATCACTCTTTATCCTCCTTGCAGCCTGCCTCCTCCGACCCTTCAGTGATGACCCACGGACATCCCACTACCCGGAACCCTGCCCACACAGACCACAAGTCCCCATGGAGCCTTGGTTTACCCCGAGGCAGGGCGAGGTGGGGATCTAACCCGTAACTCGCGTTTCGTCGGCCTCGTGGACTGCTGGGCGGCGAGGCACATCATGGGCACGTCCTGGGTCCCCATCTTCCCGGACGAGGCAGGCTCTTTTCAGTTTCTCCCTCCCGGGCAGTCAATGACCTCCCTGGCGTCATGGCCTCGCGTCGGCGTCCGGTACTGCTCAAAGGCCAACCAGCCAATCCCCAGGGGAATTGCACTTCCTCGAGCCTCCACTCGGGGTCATGCAAGTGCGGGATTAAACGATCCTCCCAGGAGCAGGCGAGCTGTCGTCGGACGCTCAAGCCTGTCTCCCCCCGGCCGACCCACCGACTACCCAAGTCCGCTCCTGAACCCGGGTCGCCGGCGTGGAACGAGGTGTGGCATCCAGCGCCTCAACCCTCGGCGCCACCGGGCCGGCGTACAATGATTATTTTAATCATCAGCTTAGTCAATGGAATAACAAAAACAGGGCCCCAACAGGAGAATCTTTACATTTTTGGTACTGCTGCCAGAATTTATCTACTAGAGCTGTTGACCTAAAGCTCACATCAAAACGTTGTTCCTCTGGGGCAAGGATGAATGCAAAAACTTTGGAGGGGGAAAATTTCAGGGATTGTTTAATTAAAAATTTCCCTACATAAGTCCTGTCCACTGGTTCTTCAATGCCTCCTTTGTAGCATATTCAGATGGCAATCATTCTCTTTGCATTTTCGTGTAGCCAATGGAAAAGGCTAGCAAAGCTAGATTTTGGGCCAGTATTCTTTTTGTCTGTATTATTGACAGGAGGCACAGAATTATCATTATGCTCAACAGATTCTAGTAGAAGCTGACTGACTGTTGGGTCCAAAAGGGGTTCTTGGGGTGTCTCTATATTATTATTGGATTCAGTAACAGCACCCATTTGAGAATCCTGGTTGATTGGGGTGTTCGCAGGCTATGGCCCTGTGGACAAATCTGGGTCATTCTCTGTCCCATTTTGCTCTAGTTCATTCATTGATTGTGGTCCTGTAAACCTTGTGTAAATACTTGTACTGGGAATTGGAAAAGCAGGGTCAGGGAGCCAAATGCCATCTTGGTTTAACATCCAGCTGTCTTTTTGTAGTGCATAGCCTGGGGTCCAACCTTCTTCTGACGGATTAGGTGTGCAAGTGTTCTGAGCCTGGCAAGGGTGTCGCGCACCAAATTGAAACACCAGAGTTGGCAGTTTTTTCCCTGAAATCACCTCTGAACTATCCATAAGTCTTTTCCTCTTTGTTTTCTCCTTCTTGATTTAGTTTTTCTCATCTCAATATTGTTTTTGGGTTACTATGTGATTACGGTGACTGCCAAATGATGTGCCACATTATCAGGACGTCAGAGCGGTGAAAACATTTTTGCCACTCTGACATCCTCAGAGCATGGAAGAGCAGGTGCCGAGGACTTGGGTTTTTTGTTTTCTGTGGTGGGGCTGTGCCTCCCCTTAACCCCTCCATGTGGGGGGCTTCGCACCCTGCACCCCCCAGCTAAAGGATTCTCATCTCCAGGGTTGCATATCAGGGGTGGCAAAAGCAAAACAAAGTAAGTTTTGGGCCTGGCACAACAAAATTGCACTAGTTCCCAGACCCAGACCCGAACCCAGTACCTCCCACACTGTAACCGGAAGCCAACCCCCAACATCGCGGTGCAGCTCGGCAGCCAGCCACAGCACCACCTCTACATCCCCACCACCCCTCCCAGCCCATGCTCACCATGCTCATTCCTCCCCCCATGCAAATGTACATATAGCGACATCCTGTTACTGCATTCACCCACCCCACCACATCCGGCACCCTACCACCCCCATCACCATTCGGGTTTTTGCCCACAACACATCACCATTTTGGATGGTGCCTTATTTCAGGCACCAACATCACGGGCTACCATTGTTCAGCATTTTGAAGCATAGAAACAAAGTGCCATTTTTCCACAGCTAGATTATCCTGCAGGTTTTGTTCAGCCTCATCAAAATCCATCTCACAATCCTCTCTGGCTTCTTTGAATGTTTCTTCTGAGATTTCAGCCTCTGAAATCCCCATTGAGATCTCCAAAGCTGGACCTGCAGGGACAAGATCTGTTCCCCTGAAGATACACCAGCCAACTCTCCAGTCTGACTGTCTGCCATTTTGAAGAAGGGTTCCCCCTACTGGCAGAGTTGGGGGATTTTTATTAGAGAAGGATTTCAAACAATACATATAGACCAAATAAGAATAATCATTATGTACAAAGAAAATTAACAAATTAACACAAATAGAAAGGTTCAAATCATATTCAACAATACATTCATAAATCCATAATCACAAAGTATTTTAAATCATGGAGGTTTCACCCAGTGTTCCCAATTTATCCATAACATTTACACATGCTTGTTGTTATCTTTTTTACTGTCATACAGCCATACTTTCTGAAGTGAAACATAAATATTTCTAAGGATTTCACCATAAGTTACAACCTTCTGTTGTGTTGTAGATACACAACGAGATTGCCATATGTAATACCTAATTATTGCAAAAGCTATGTACTGTATATGGTTTCAGTATGAAAGTTTCCCCATCTATCACTCACTGCCCCAAATAATAACAGAGAGTATATTAAGTGAAGGAGAAGAGGTTCCTTTAACTCAGGGGTCATGTATGTCCAAAAATGCTGAACATATTCACATTCTAAAAAAATACTGCTGGGTCTCGAGTATCTGATTACAAGATGGCCTAGTGTAATATCTCTCCTGGAGCTGCTTATGTTTATTATTGTTTCCCATGTTTAGTTTCCTCTATAAACATAACCACAAAGTGTCCCAGGTGAATTCTGGAAGCCGCTTAGAAACTAACGTGCTTATATTAAATTGGAAAGCATCTTGGGTTCATCTGGAAAGAAAATGCTTTCCCTATTTTCTGCCTGAATAATCTGGGTATATAAACTTTTCCTATCTTTAGTCAGCAGATTTTCACTCGTAATCCCCTATTTAATCATGTATTTTATTTGCTCCTGCCCATATCTAGGCAAACCTGGTATTCTATTTGGAGTTCCTGTTTTACCCTGCCCACAAGCTATCTGACAAGAAGTAATCCACTCAAATATTTGAAATTTCCAAATTTTATCTCCTGGATCAGAGCCCCACCGATGTTATAATGCAAACATATACTAATAAAAAAGGCTAAAGGATTTATCATCCCTAGACCTCCTTCTTCAATTTTTTTTATAAGTACAGTTATCTCCCTTTTAGCAGGATTTAATTGATTACCACAAAGAGCCTGAAAAAATACACTATACAAAGAAACTACTAGTGTTATAGGGGGCAAAAATTATAACTTAAGTATAGAAAGATAGGTATGAGAATGGTCTTTAGTAATATAACCCTTTTTTCTTAGACATGTGCTGTCCTTTCCATGAACCAACCAACTTGTTTGCTCTTTGCAGTCTGTCTTCCAAATTCTGTTTAGGTGCATCTTCTCCTGCAAAAATGATTCCTAGCACTGATATTGGTCCCTTAACTGTCTTAATGCTAGCTAAGCAGGAGTGCTCTGGAATAGGGGTCTCCCCTAATGTCACAACTGAACTCTTGGCATAATTAATTTTAGATCCTGAACTTTGTGCAAAGTGTTGACATACTTCCTTTAAAGAATCTGGATTAGTAGCTGGACTGAGACACAGCACCAGATCATCAGCATATGCTAACATCTTGGTTGGTGGGGAGATTGGACTGAGTACAAGTCCATCTATCTGGGTATTATGCTCAACTTTCCTTAACAAGATATCTATGCAGAAAATATATAGCAATGGTCTAAGGGGGGACCCCTGCCTGAATCCTCTTTTAATTTTTATTTCTTTACCCACACAGCCATTTATGTTGGGTATGAGAATAGCATTTGCATACATGCACTATACCCACTTAATATAACCCCGTAGTATCCTGTATGCAGCTAAAACCCTAAACAAGAAGTCATGTGATATCCTATCAAATGCCTTCTCCTGGTCTATTCCCAATATATACCCTTGTAAATTCATGTTAAAGGCTCTCTGGAATATTTCCCAAAGCATGATTAGAGTATCATACTGACATCTGCCGGGCATGGCACATGTCTGGTGTGGACTGATTACTGTATTGGCTATTGTTGTGAGTCTGTTTAACAAAATTTTGCTTAGAATCTTTAGGTCTATATTTAATAGGCTAAGTGGCCTCTAATTTCTTAAGTCCCCTAGGGGTCCCTTTTAAACAACAAAATCGAAGAATCTTGATTCATAGACTTTGCCAGAGTACCATTATTTAATATGCAGGTAAAAACAATTTCTAAGGCTGGGTCAGTCTCTTCTACAACCGTTTTATAGATTTTTGCCCCTAAGACATCCATGCCAGGGGCAGAGTCATTTTTAAGAGTGCTAATAACATTCTTGATTTCCATGGTCGCGATCGGGGCAGCTAAAAGAGCACTATCATCATCTGAGATTTGAGGTAGATTAAGATCTTGTAAGCTGACATTCTGTGCCAAGGAAGCCTTCCCAAATAGTTCATTAAGATATCTATCCATATGCTCTAGGATAAGTTCAGGAGATGTCATAACTTGCCCAGTATCTGTATGTAACTTTGTAATGATCCTATGAACAATTAGTTCTTGCAATCTCAAAAGGGATCCATGGAGCCTTTTTTCATGGTAGTACCAAATCTAAATTCTTGCTCTAAGGATTTTGCCGTATCATAATGCATGCTGCACATTTGTTTTTAAAGTACTGCAATTTGAGGTTAATAATCAATTTTATGTGTCTCAATAAGATATATTAATTTCTGCAGCTGCACCCTTAGTTGTAAAAAACTCAAATATTTCTTATTAGCAATATCTCTTGCTTTATGCTAGAAAAAAGTCCTCCAAGCCAGTTTAGTCTCTTCCCACCAGGAGGTGACATTGTCATAAAGTTCTATCACTGACAGTCTGGCAGGCCATTCCCTTAACCAGGCAAGCCTAATTTTCTCATCTATTGACAGGGAATTATTCAGTCTTCAGAGATATTTTTACACCTAGGTGACTGGGTACAACTAATGCTTATTGTTAGTGATCTGTGGTCTGAAAACTCCCAAACATCTAGTTTTGCCTCTATAACCTGCAATATGGAAGAAACGAATGTAAAATCATTCTTGGTGAAGAGATGGGATCTAAAGAAGGTATTACCCCATAGGGAATTTCTGTCTATATGAATCCATAAAATTAGCATCTAAAATAGTGTTTCTAAGTGCTATGGAATCACAAAACCATTTATCAGATCTAATACCCCTGTCTGCTCTTTCCATCCCACAATTAGAGTCACTAGCCCAGATCACTACTCTAGAAGTACAGTATATAGATAAAGTTGAACTTGCTTAAATAATGAAGCTCTAAGGATTTTTGTTTGAGGGGCATAGATTGTAAGAAATCTATTCCATATATAATGTAAAATCTAATAATAACGCCCAACCATGCTCAATGTCCACTAGTCTAGAGACTTGAATTCCCGGACTTTTAAACAAAATGCCTACCCCGTCACACAAATCTCTGCCTATGGACCAGAATGAGGGGCCTGCACGCCAGCATTTGGACTCTAGCTGCAATTCTAGTTCAGTTTTAAGCCTAATGTTCTGGATGCAAATTATGTCACTAATGTGATGTAATGTGCTCAGTGCAGCAAGCATTTTCCTGTTACTCTTAATCCTATTGACATTAATTGTCATGATTGTAAGTAGGGTGACTAAAAAAATCAGGGAGTCTTACCACACCTCCTGTTCCTAGTGCATTGGGGGATGGAGACCTCTGCCCTAGCCCTTTCCATATCTTTATTTTAGCTTTTGGTTACTGGGTAAGTACACTAGACAAGTATTATGCCTATTTTCAGGAATGACCCGAAAGTAGCTATCTGAAGTAGCTTCATTAGTAACAGATGTGACTGAGGAAGAATCAGAATCCTCTTCCCCAGAATCTAAATCCTGACCATCAGTAGATAAGGCTGAGAACCTATTCCTAGCCTTTAAAAATCTCCATAGTTTTACTGTTAGAAACGCTATTAATAGTACTGGATAATGCTTTTCCTGATCTGTTACATTTTTTGCTACAACTTTCTGGAATTCTCTGCTAGGGTGTGGGGGGCATATCACCTACCTCCAATCTATTAGGGGCCCCATCATTCTGAATATCTGTAACAGGAGCCTCGCTATTCTGATCTGTCTCAAGCAAAGGCCCAGGCTGTTCTAAAGCATTTTCTTCTACCTCTTCCTGCCTCACGGAAACTTGAGTTTCAGTGGGGAGGGGAGGTGGGGGCTATACCAGAGGTATTTAATGTCAAAGCTACATCAGTTACCCTTTTTGACTTCATCTGCTGAGCACTATTTATGAATCTTTCCTGTGATGGGCAATCTTTCCAGTTGTGAGAGGCACAGGGACACTTGCCATACTCATGCCCAGTGTGTTCACACAAGTTGCATTTAAAAAGATTGACACAATTGCATGAGGTGTGACTGTATTCCAAACAATAGCTACATCTGGGGGTATCACAGGTAGAGCTAACGTGTGTATGTGACTCACATTTAAAAACAAGATTTTAGCTGTTCTGTGTAGAACATCATCCCATCTTTTTCTAAAAAAATTGGTGCTTGGAAGGTGCAAGGGGCCATTATTCATAGAGTACAGTTTTACCTTGATTTTCCAACCCCCATTCCATATCAGTTCACTATCGCGGATAGGGGTAGGTTTGTCTAACACTTCGCACCTCTGTTGCAACCAAAAAAGATTATCCTCAACATGGACTCCCTCATTGTGAAACATGACAGTAATAACCTTGACTACAGGTTTTGTGAGACGGACGGCCATGAAAGGATTCCAGATAGGGTTATTTTTTACTGTCTGATGCTGGGCCCAGAATCTATAGAGACTTCATACTGCCTTGAAACTAACATCAAAGTTATCATTGCCTAGATGTGATAAGGTAAAAATCTCTAATGAAAACAAAACACATTGAGCTCTTCAAAAGCTGTTTAGCAACATATAATCTGTCGGGGGGGGTTCTCTAACCCCCCTTTAAAAATTAACCTTACAGCATTCCTCCTTTGGGCTGTCTCACCCTTGTTCTGAAACAAATCTGATAAACGAAACACAGGGTTGAGCCAAGCCCTTTTAGCGGGATCCTGTAAAACATTTTTAAAAGGACCAAGTTGGGAATTAGATACAGCAAGTTTTTTCTGCAGAAACATTAGATAAATGCAAAGGAACAGTTCTTTAGTGTCCACTTACGTTGGGGCCCGGTGCTGTGGTTATTTGTCCAGAGTCAGACTCCTTGTCATTTAAGTTATTAGGCATGCCATTTGTAGTAGCGCCAGTAGCAAAGACAGTTTGTACTTGATGCCTTTGCATGTCTGTATCATTTGGATCTGGTAACCAGCATCCTGTATCTGACTGAACCCACCCAGCTCCTTCCAACGCTTGAGTAGGAGACCAGGGAGTTATAGGTATTTGCTCTGCATTTGCATTTCCTTGCGGTAAAGCCAGTAAGTTGAGAACATTTTGTTCAGCTAAGCTCTCAGTATTTACTTGTGCACTTGTGGTTGACCTCTCATCATTAGTAGCAGGCAATACAGTAAAGGCACAGTCGTTTTGAATTTTAGGCCTCAAGGCATGGGACACACAGAGCCAACACCCTCTCCCTGTCCAACTGGACATTTGATTTCTTGATTCCCTCGGCTCTAGGCACACAGTAGGAGGTTGTTGAGAGCTGCCAGATGAGGGAAACATTCTGTCAAGCAGGTTGTGATGCAGCTCAGCAGCACTTTCTATTAATGTCGCATCACTGCACAGCTGATCAGGAGATGATGAATCAGAGGGGCTGACAAGAACTAACAGTGTGCAGAGCTGTCAGCTCAGCCTATAGCACTTGCCTTTGCTGTTTGAAATGCAGTTCTTTCTCCAACAATTGTTTCAATAGTTCCTTTTCCTAAAATATCAGCAGCATTATCATTATCAGTTTCTTTAGTAGAAATATTAGCTTCAGCATCTTGTTGAGTCCAATCCATGTCCGTATCAAACAAATCCTGGGGTAATTCCTCAGGTTCCACATTTGTCAGACTTTCTGGCTCAGCCTCCTCTGCCTCAGCAGCATATGCCCTTCTTCCAGGGTCCACAGGAGCAGCCATCTTGGAAAATGACCAAGAGTTCTCCCTACAGAACAGTGGGGGAATTTCCCTGGTGCCCTGGTACAATTTCCCCCATTCACTGGAAATACTTAATCTGGTTCAAGAACAGTTGGTACTCATTTGTGGGGGGGTCTCAAGGGGGGAGGGGTAGCTGCAAGTGGGGTGCTAACTGCACACTCGAGCAGACTTGATCGATCATGTGGCCTGTTTCTGCTGGCAAATAGTAAGTAAGTAACCAAACACACATTACCTCCCATAATCTCACATACCTCAAATATGCTTCCTTTTAGCCCACACACTCACACCCTAATTCCAGAACTAGGAACATTAGCATCACTATTTTTTTTTCTCAGCTGTAGGCAACATTTTGCCATCCCTAGAACTGAAAAGGCAATAAACTTGTCACAAACTTTTGCACTTTACATATAACAGTAAACACAGTGGATTCAGTCAGCACAGTCTCAGTTCCCAAATACAGGAAACAGTCCTGCAGCAACCTTCACTGGGCACCAGACTTTGGGATTTAAAACTTAAATCGGCAAAATTGTAACTACTACTTAAGAGTTATAAACAGTCCGGACAAAATACAAACTCTGGAATGCTGTGTCTATATGGAGGGCCCCCCGCTGGAGGGATAATAGAAGGCAGGATCCGGTTTGGTGGTATCTTCTGTGAATTAGTCTATAGACATGCTGTGATACTTCATTCCGCAGCCAGCCACATCTTGTTCTATGTCATAATGCTTTAAAAGGGTGACTCCCGCCCAGACCACAGAGACACACTGACACCTGGCCCTTCTGGTGGCTTCCTACAACAGTGTGCCAGATGCTCTAGATAGCAGCAGCAGCTTTTGAATCATGTCACAAAATACCCAGTATTGGTGCTTTTCCTCAGTAATATCTGAAAGTCTTTCAGATACATACAGATAGTCTGTGTTGGGGTACTCCATGTGTATTCTCCTGCGTACTCACCTCTTGGTCTGCAACCAGTCTGGGAGGTCCAGGACGCTGGTCCTCCAGGATTTGCCAGGCTCCAACCATACTCCAGTCCGGGTAGTGCACATTCATGGGGTTATTTAAAAGTCCATCTATTTTCATGTGTGTTGCTTTACACAGCACCAGCGGGCATGGGACTTTATCAGGCAGGGATTTTATAGGAGGCACATAAGGGTGAGGAATGGCCCAATACACTTCCTGATCTGCAAATTGGTATGGCTTCAGGTTTTGTCCAGGGGACATTGTAGCTGGCTCCTCCCACTCTGCCTCACACTCCATCTCTTCCACCTTAGAATGTCTGTAAAAAACTTGTCTCTATGTCTCTGCATGTAGGGTACACTCAGAAGAACTGTTGCCAGGTAGGGGAACTGTGGCTGATCACTTGGGCCCTGGAGCATTGCCAGCTGTAACTGCTGTCTCTTTTCTCTCCCTCTGCCACTGTGATAACCAGTGGTGGCAGGTGCCACAGGGCTGGTAAGATGGCTAGGCCCCATGGCATCCTCCTCAGATTCCTCCTCCTCCTCCACAGCCTCCAAAAGCACATCAGGTGACTCAAAACTAGGTTCATCATGGGAAGCAGAAAGCTTGGGCTCATGAGCTAACTCCCCATGAATAACAGAGACATGGTGCCCACTGATGCTACAGCAGGGTACAGTCAAGCAAATGCATAGGGGGATGTCTCAAACAGTCCTAGAGAGGGTCCCATGGCACAGACAGAACACAAAGGCAAATAAAGCACTCCCTCATCCTGGAAGTTGCACCTCACACATCTTTCCTCTGCCATGTCTAGGAGGGCTGATTTCCACAGCCAAGAGAGCAGCAACATTGGAATGATGGCCTGGGGCTCATCCACAGGAGTTTTTTCAACCATATTGGTGTTTTCTCTCTGCTCTCTATAGTACTTGCTTTCATGCCACAGGCTTGAGAAGAAGTGAGACTCCCACAGCATGTTCCTCAGACAGCTAGACTGCAGACCAACCAGAGACATCACCTCACCCTACCTGACCATTCCACCTGACTGCAGGCATCCTGTCTTGCAAGTTGGAAGGGGAGAAGTGGGAACCAAACACAAAATGGTGACCAATGATGATGCACCTAAAAAAATACAAGTGCCCACTACAACAGCCAAACCAGTGCTCTAACTAGTCCACCTAGAAATGTCAAAATGGATCCCAGATGAGCCCGCACATTTTTAAGCCCTCCTTCCACAGTGTCTAGGGGTCCAGATGGAAGCAAATAAATAGGAAGAGCGAGCCCAAACCAGAAACTTTCCAAGAGCCACAGCCTTTAAAATGGGTGGTCTTACTTCACCCGCAGGAACTCATGAAGCATAGGGGGGGTCTGATTCTCCTTGATCAGCTGGATAACTAGAAACAGGCTGCAAAGCTTCAAGACCAGGACCAGAAAGAAAGACATTATTATTCGTTGAAGGAGCAACATAGTTAGGCAATACAAACAATCCCAGCACACACACACACACACACACACACACACACACACAGGATGAAAAAAACAGGGACTAATTTAATTAATAATTAAAATCAATAAATAAGTGTACAGTTCCATGAAGCAGAGGATCAGACAGATCAGTAGCCACCAAGCAGAGATGAATAGAGCACAAGGATGAAGAGCCTCAAAAAGTCGAATTAGGCTGAGACAGGCTCCACACAGCTACAAAGAGTCTGAACAAGCTCAAACCATTACCCAGTACTGGGAACTACTCACAACAGGGACATCACTTACTTCCACTGGCATAATCCAAATGGGAAATGGGCTATTAAACCAAGGCCGCCCTAACACTTGCTGGAAATCAGCACATCCCAGCCCACACTACCCAGAGGAGTTGCAGGGATATAAAGCAGCAAAATGACATGGCTCCCTCCTTTCAGTTTCACCATACCTGTGATTCATGCCTAAATCAGGAGTTTGCCCCAGACACAGGCATGGCAGGCCCAGATAACATATGCTCACAGCTGGCCCCCTTAACTATTCTTCAGCAGTGTGCCACACTGAGTAACAGCTTCCTCAACACTGCCACTGCAGAGGAGACCCTGTCACAGCTCTTCCACCACTGTAACAGCTCCACTACCAACTGTCGCCCAGGATAGAATCCAGATCCCAACCCTTCCTTGTGCATGAGGTGGGCTTAAACTCCATTTCTGTGGTCCGCAGCCACCACTCCTAATCAGGGGACCTTGCTCCTATGGTCACATGCTACTTTTGCCCAAGTACCCAGTCATGAAACCAATGCTGAATTCAAGATGGCAGCATCTCCTAGGCTGAGGTTACAACCCCCAGCCCAGTTGCTCCAGCTATAAACCCTTCCTGAACCACTCCCAGTGGTCCATTTTAAAAGACGGAGGAATAAGGGAACACCCACTGGGGGCGGACCCAGGCTGCCCATCAAAACTGGACAGACCATAGAGAGAAAAGATCATTTTTGTAAGCCCCCCCACCCTGAGAGGTATGTCTTACACAAAAAAGAAAAGACCAGTCAGTAGAAGAAACTAAATTATGAAACAGACCAAGACCAAAATTCCACAATGACACTGAAAAAATTAAAAATCGATGGAGAACAGGGCCTTCTATCAGACCAAGTGTAAACAACAGGAGTCTGGTCACGTAGTGCATCAGAGATTCTACAAGCTTGACAAATGTGATAAACTCTGAGGCCCAGATATTCAAACTGCACCAGTCTGAGGCGCAAGCCCCTGCGCTGCTCAAAATAGTTGCGCAGGGGTGTGGCCGGGGTGATGTTTAAGGGTTACGCTGTTGAAGCAATTCCTTTGAATATCACCCGAGCCAACACTGCGCGTAGGCGCTGATGGAACTGCGCTACCGCAAGTTGCCAGAGTTGAGCATTAAACTTGCGGTGGCAGACGCATGCCATTCGCCATGCGCAAATTTCCGAGTATTCAAAAGGTGACATGCAAATGGGGCCATAATTTATGCAAGGCGCAGGGGGGGCCATTTGCATCTATTTATGGCCCCATTTGCATGCCATTTGCATGTAGGTGCGCCGATCCTGAGGACTTGCTCCTGGCTACCCTGCCAGGCAGCAGCCGTCGGGGACCGACGCACAATGCAGCTCGATCGCGGGCATCACAGTTACATGACCCCCACCACACACATCACCCATAGCCCAATCGCGGGCAGAACCCGTACATGTCCCCCCTCCCACACATCTCCCACAGCCCGATCGCGGGCAGAACCGATACATGTCGCCCCCCAGTGCCCGATGGTAGGCAGAATCCGTATGTCCCCTCTCACCATCTCCCACAGCCCGATCGCGGGCAGAACCCGAACATGTCGCCTCCCAGTGCCCGATCGCAGGCGGAACCGTGCATATCGCCCCCAATTCCTGATCGCGGGCAGAATGTAACCTCCCCAACCCGAATAACTCCCTGGTGGTCCAGTGGACCCGTAAAGCCTGATCGCGGGCAGAATGTCACAGCTCACCCCCAAACATCTCCTGGTGTCTAGTGTCCCCCCACCACCCGAAGCCTCCACCCCTCCCCCCGCAGCGGCGGCGACAGCATCCACCATGCCTGCCGCCGCCCGCCGACTGGACTGGTACGGTAGGGCTGCACACCCGTGGCTGTAGCTCTGCACCAATGGGCATGCAGCCACGGACCCTCACCTCCTATCCCATTCATTTGTCACCCCTTCCTGCCCACCCCCACCTTTTGTGTCCCACCAGCAAATCTGTCATGGTGTTGTTATGTACATAGTTGATTTCTATTTTTATAATACTGACTTTATATGAATACTGTGGTGGTCTCGATTTGCAGCAGGCTATAGTTGCTCAGCTGCAGTGCTGTGCATGGCATCGTGGTGCAGCTAGGTATGTGTGTGCTGTGTGGAGGTGCTATGGTGGGGTAGATAGCAGTCAGTGTCTGTGGTGTGTTGTTCCCCTTGCACTGGATGACTGTGCAGTGGTCCATGGTGCATGCTCTGTGTCCGGGCACCCTTCGGCCCACCATGGCCTGTGCAGCTGTACACATGCCTGTTGTACCTGCTGGCATGTCGGGGGTGGCATTCCTGCAGGGCGGACACTGTGCCCATCGCTTGCTGGGTTACCCATGTCACTGGTGTGGTGCATGCCTGGCTCTGGTGGCACTGTGTGACATGGTCATTGTTACACCTCCATGCTGTGGCTTGTGTGTTGTGATACCCACTGTCTGTGGCTTGTGTCTGTGTTGATTACTGGTGTATTGGTCCATGGTGCCGCGGGGTGGTTTGCTCCGTGCCATGGTGACTGCGATTCTGTTACGCGGCTTACATGGGCTCGCCTGGGGCTTGGTTGCTTCACTGTGTCCCTGTGTTGTTGTGCCCTTGGGTATGGGTGGTGTCTGTCCAGACCCTGTGTGGCATCCAGTGTGTGCATGCTTCATGCACCACTTGGGTGTCTGTGCTGGCTATTGTGGCCAGTGGTGGCTGGGTGTGTCACCAGAATACTGTGCAGAGTGCTGTACTGGTGGAGGTGTCAGGACACAACGTCCTGTGGGGTAACTTTGTGCCAACATGGTCGGTCTTTCTGTGCCTAGAACTGTGTGTGGTGGTACTTTGTCTGCCATTGTTGTATTGTGTGCTGCCTGCTGATGGTGCTCATGGTGGGGCTGGCTGCATGGTTCTGTGGTGTACAGGGTTGCATTGACACTGTGGGGTGGCTGCTGGGGTTTCCTGCTGTGGTGGTCACTGTCATGGGTGGTGTCTAGTCATGGTTCAGGTGTGCTGCACTGAGGGGATTGTGGCTGGGTGGTCTGCCCTCCTTGTGCCGGTCAAGTTTGATAGGTGTGATGGGGCACCATGGCCAGGCTGTGGGTTGTTGTTTGTCTCATGGACCAGTGGTTATTCTAGCCCTCCCTGGTTGTGAGGCTTTGGGGTGGAGACAATGTCTGTTCTGTGTGTGTTCCTGTGCCCATTGTGGAATGGGTGGTGGGCCCCTACCTCCTGATTGTAGTTACATTGCCTGCAGCCGGGGCATCTCTGGTTGCTATAGTCTCTGGACTGCTCAGCTGAACACCTCCTTGTTGCTCTATGCATCCGTCTGCTCTCCTCTCCCTAGTTGTGCTTTCTGGTGCGGTAATGGTGATATCAGTCGTTGGCTGTGGGCGCAGTTTGGCCTGCCCTTTGGCTCTCTCTGTTGTGCCTGGCCAAGACTGCCCTGTGCTGTTCTGCTATTGCCACTTTTGGGCGATTTGAATATTATTTGTTATTTGTTGAATTTTGATGACGGGTGGGCTCTGGGCGGAGGTCCCTGGGGTGACCTGGGTGTAACAATAACAGGTAATAGATCAGTACGGTCAGGTGATTGTAGTGTTTTCAATAATAAAGACTTAATAGGATTACAGGTGGCGGGTAGTAGATATACAGGTGATAAGGACATAGAGTTACATAATGAGAACGTTTACATCTCACTTGTATCTGGGCCATGGAATTTAATGGCAGCTAAGGACCGCTTGGCCCACCTGGTCTGTGCATTTTCCTGCCTGGCAGATAGCTTCAGATCCTAGTTAACCAACAGCTTACTTCCTCCTACCACCACTAGGACTGCCTTCTGTCTGTCCTGTGTCTTTGAATTCCCCACTGTACTTGACTCACGGTCTCATCAGGAGGCTGTTCCATGCATCCACCTCTCCATGTAACTTCCTCCAGATTACCTCTGAGCCATCCTCTATCTTCAAATTGTGCCCCTTGTTCTTGCACTCTTTTCTGAAAATGCTACCTCTTTGACTTTGTGATTCATGAGGTAGCAGTTTCTATCATGTCCCTCCCTTCTCTCAGGGTATATATATTAGCTGTTAGCTTTCTTCGTATGTCTTCTGGCAGACCCTGCACCATTTTGGTTTCTCCTCTGACAGCCTTCTTGTCTATGTTTTGCAGAGATGGGTCTCCAGAACTGCACACAGTACTCAGATGGGATCTCACCAACTGTCTGTACAGAGGATACCAACCCTGTTTCTACTATTACCTCCTTATGCATCCCAGTATCCCCAGCCTTCCTATTGCCTTCTCACATTGCTTGTCCCTTCAGGTCATCTGATATAATTACCCCAGGTCCCTTTCAATTTACTGTTGTCAGTATCTACTATTGTGTGCTCTTCCCCTGGGTTTTGTTTCCAGTGCATTGGGTTGCACTTCTTTGCATTGGATCTGAGCTGCCACATTTGACCATTCTCCAGCCTGCTAAGTCCTTTTCATCCTTTCCTCCTGTGTATTGACCTGTTGCAGATCTTTGTGTCATCTGTAAAGAGACTACTTCCTTGTTTCCTCTGTAATGTCATTTATAAGCTATTAAGCGGATGGGTCCTAGTACTGAAACCCTGCTTACCCCCTGGTAACCTCCTTTCTTCAATGTGGGCTCATTCTCTACCTTTTGTGTCCTGTTGTTCAGATTTTTATCCAGGCTACTACGTTGGGACCCACCCAGGCTGGCTAACTTGTATTAATCTTTGTGTGGGACTGTATCAAATGCCTCAAAATTCAGGTAGACCATGTCCAAGCCCTCCTGGTCTACTTTGGTCACCCAGTCAAAAATCATTAGATTTGTCTGTGTGACCTTCCCATCATGATTCCATGCTGCTTTGGGTCCGTTCCCCACTGGCCTCAGGGCTCAACAATTTTTCCTTCAAGTTATTCCATCATTTTCCTACCACTGGTCAAACACTGGTCTGTAGTTCCGGCCTCAGTCCTGCTCCCACTTTTGTGAAGAAATTATCCACCTCCTCCAGTCCTCAGGTACCACCCATCCTCCCATGATTTGTTATGAGGTAGTCAGCGGTGTCACTAGTTCTGTAGTTCTCTTAGAATTCTTGGGTGAATACCATCAGGCCCCATTGCTTCAACTTCAACTTATTAGTTCTTTCAGAACCCTTTCTTCTGTAAATGGACTGGTATCGACCCCATCTTCAGAGTGTTTCTCTTGTTTGGTTTAGGTACCTCCTCCTCTTTCTTTGAATACTACAGAAATATTCATTCAGCCCTACTTTTCACTGTCACCTCTGCCCATTCCTCTCCCTTTATTAAGTCTCAGTGTCCTCCTTTGGTCTTTTTTGTCTCTAATATGCCTATAGTCTTATCTCCTCTAACAGATTTGGCTATCCTTTCCTCGGGACCTTTGCTGTTCGACTGCCTCCTGCCTCTTTCTGCTTAACTGATAAAGTTCTCTGTCCTGCCCTTCTGTGCCTTATATTTCCTGAATCTATCCTTTTCCTTAACTATCCATGCCACCTTTTGAGAACCATAGTGTTTTTTTTTTGTGTTGTTGATTTGCTTTACACAAAGGTTGCTGTTTCTGCGATGGCTGTTTTGATTACTCCCCAATGTTCTCCACCCTCCTTCTGCCCGTTGCTAGTGCTTTCTGGGGCACCTTTCATTTTCAAGTCAGCCTCCTAAGGTCCAATACTCTTGCTTTTGTATGGCTTGATTGTATGGATGTGTTTATCGTGAACCACACTGTTTGGTGGTCGCTTGTTCCAGATTTTTACCACTTCTAAATCTGAGATTCTTCTCAGTCCCATTTGATATTACAAGGTCTAGATTGCTCCTCCTGAGTGGGTTGCAATACTTGCTGTCTGAGTTATGCCTTGTGGGGCATCAGAATGACCCTGTTTTGGATGCCTGCAGCAAAGGTGCTCCAGTTAACACCTGCATGTGCCCCCATCAACAATATCTCCCTTATGCCATTCTATGATGCTTCATTTTCTTGTCCATTCCTCCTGAGATGGGGTCTTGTAACCCCCATGCAGATTGTGTGCCTGTCTTCAGGGTGACCCAGAGTGCCTCATCTGCTCTGTTTCTCTTAGTTCTGTTGCTTGATCCTTCCTAAATAGATCTCCTCCTCCTCTTTACCCTCCTGTCCTTCTGTAGACTGTGTGTCCTGCTATATTGACATCTCAGTCATGGTTCTCTGTACCATGTTTCTGTGATGCCACAATATCAGGCAACCCTCTTCCATCACAACCACTGGTTCAGGTTGCTACACAGACTATGAATTGGTACCATCACTTTCCACTTTTGATGGCCTTTCTCTTTGCCCCATACCATTCTTAATGTTTTTTTTTTTATTTTTGGTCCCACTGTACCTAATGACTTCTACCTTGGTGTTTACTACACTAATTACTATGTTTTGTGGGGAGGCTGACTTCTCTCCTTTCAGTGCTCCCCTTCATGGCTTAAATGCTTGTGAATGAAGCATTAAACCTCTCACCTAGGATCCTGTCCCTGGACAGATGCAGACCATCACGCAGTATGGTCTGCATCCTCCAGGTGTCCCCTATTCCTCAATGAAGTCAAACTGAGCCTACACCAGTTTTCAACCATTCATTGAATTCCCTGGTGAGGTATCTAGTATCTTGCTATAGACAGTAGCACTTGAGAAGTTTACTGTATGCACTATGTCTAAGTCCTCCCCAACTCTACAAACTCCTCTTGCACTGCTCTGATCCGGTTCTAGTCAGTCATTTGTCCCTAGGTGGACAATGACATCCATCTCCTCCCTCGCAGCTCTCCCATGATCCTGAGGGTTCGCCCTGTCCTCCAAGCTGGTGCCAGGCAGCTTCCTCCCTCTCCCTTCCTCCTCACTTCTACCCCTAATGATTGGTCTCCCACCAGGGTTGTTTCTTCCTGTGGGTCCTGCCACCTCTGTGTCTCCTTTGAAGGTTACTGCATCCTCCTTGGCCCCATAGAACCACTATCCTGCAGGTGATGAATTGTGAGGGTACAGCTGGAGGAATGTAACCTGTTCCACCACCTCCTCCCTGAGCCCGTGGTCCAGCCTCTCCTCTTCTTGGCAACCTCTGAGAGTGGCATTGGCTCTGGTTGTTCCTGTGTGGGGAGGTTTCATGAATCTAGCAGGTCAGCCTGGAGATGAAATTCTCCTCCTCAGACCAGAGTGTCAAATGGGGGCATCGCAGCTCAGAATGTCTCCTGGAACACTGCTGTCCCACAGCCATTGCACTGCACCACTCTATCATGTCTTATTTTGTGTCCTCTCCTGTTTCTGTGTATGCTCTCTCCTCTCCTGTTTTGTGACAGCAACTTCCTATATTCAGTAGCTCCTTCTTCCTTGCTCAGTGTCAGACCACCATAGCTGGGGGAGGAGTTTTTTTCTTTAAGGTTGACAAAACTAATGTTTCTATGATCCTTCCTTTCTACTGCCAAACAGAGTTCTGTTGTCAAATCTGTGCATAAAAGTAGAACTGGCTTAGGGTGGGTGGGATGGAGGGCAATTAGTAAGAAAAAGGTGAGCAACAGAAGTTGTACTTGAGTCACCTGCTTTGTATGGTCAGCCACCCCAATTCATCTTTCTCTCTCTCCTACTGATTTGTAAAATAAGTTGTTTAGTACCTTTCACAGCACAGAACATACACTGACTTTCTTTTTAACCCTAAATAAGACCCTTCTACTTCTAATAAAGTATATATCTGTAATCTCAGCAAACTGATTTCTCGTTTCAGAAAAGAAATATAATAAATTAGTAAGAAAATTGGCCTTCTTTCAGTTAGCTGCTTTTTACTTTACAGGCTAGCAACAGGAAGTTGTAATTGGTTCTGGTGTTATAAGCAGTCTGGGCTACACCCCACCAAGTTTCCTCTCTCTCTCTCACTCCTCCTACTGATTTAGCAAAGTAAGTTAATACATGTACCCTTTCATAGCACAACACACACATGACTTTCTTTTTTTTTAACCTAAATAAGTCCCCCTTCTACTTCTAATAAAGTATCTCGCTCCTTAATCTCAACAGAAACTGATTTCTGCTGAGATAGAAGTGTTAAATTAGTAAGCAAATTGTACCTTCTTTCATTTAGCTGCTTTCTGCTTTACAGGCTAGCAACTGGAAGTTGTAATTGGAGTCACCTGCTTTTGAATGGTCTAAGCCACACCCCAAATTAAGCTCTCTCTCTCTCTCTCTCTCTCTCTCCTCCTACTGATTTAGCAAAGTAAGTTGATACAGTACCTTTCACAGCACAGAACACACACTGACTTTCTTTTTTTAACCCTAAATAAGACCCCCTTCTACTTCCAATAAAGTTTCTGTCTGCTTAATCTCAACAGAAACTAATTTTTGCTGAGACAGAAGTGTTAAATTAGTTAGAAAATTGTACCTTCTTTCAGTTAGCTGCTTTCCACTTTACAGGCCAGCAACAGGAAGTTGTAGTTGGAGTCACAGGTTTTAACTGAAGTTGTTAAAAGGCGGTGTGCCACCCTGGACCACCACCACAGGGACTGATGTTACCCACTGCCACTACTGAGCATGAGTATGTCTTCCCCCCGAACCACCACCACTGGGACTGATGTTAGCCACTTCCACCACTGAGCATGAGTCTGTCTTCCCCCTGGATCACCACCCATGGGACTGATGTTAACCACTGGCACCACTGAGCATGAGTCTGTCCGCCCCCAGACCACCATCACTGGGACTGATGTTAGCTACTTCCACCACTGAACATGAGTCTATCTGACCCCCAGACCACCACCACCGGGACTGATGTTAGCCACTGCCACCACTGAGAATGAGTCTGTCTGATCCCCGGACCACCACCACCACCACCGGGACTGATGTTAGCTGCTGCTACCACTGAACATGAGTCTGTCTGACCCCCCGGACCACCACCATCAGGACTAATCTTAGCCACTGCCACCACTGAGCACGAGTCTGTCTGGACCACCACATCCATCAGCCAGAGACACAAAGCTTCTTAATATTTAAACCATAAAGCAGTATGTGTACCATAACATGTTTGTTATGCTATTTCCTTACTTTAGTTGTATGTTTTTTTTTCTGTAGCTTTTCAGAGCCACAATGGTAAAACACATTCAGTACATTTATTTAGTTTTTTTTACAGGTTAACAAAACAAGTCTGCATCACTAAAACTCAGTGGGAATGGTCCTGCAGCTGTACCATACAGAGAGGAACCTATGGAATATCCATGTGAAATCCATTTTGGTAAGTATGAAGATTTTATTTCATTTGTTTCATTGTTGTGGAAAGACTGCAGCAAATATTGCACACAGGTTGTGTTAGTTGACAAGATGTGGATTTGAAATGTAACTTAATATGAGATTGAGAACCAGGGAGGGACAAATCACAAAAATGAAGTTGTAAGAAGTCATTACTTTCTTTTTTTAGGAAACTTCCAGATGCTTTGTTGTTCTGTCAAAGTGGCCTTATCCAAGAAAGTTCTTCAACATCAGGCACCCCACTCCCCCGGGCATGGGCACACTTGCAACATGCAGAGGTTGTTTCATTAGATGACCATGACCATCAATAACAACCAGACTCCAGAAGGATGCAGATGAAATCTGTGAAGAAGTAACAAAATAAGAAACCATTAAAGACAAACCTGCAATTATGATTCCCCCAACCCCCCAAAAAAAAAATACTTACCTTCATGTGCTTGAGAGTTATCCATTTCCAATTTCAAGGCAAAAATTATCATTGAGCACTGGAATGTGCACACCAACAGTTTCTGTGACATGTGATACAGAAAATACCATGAGTACATGTCCACGCCATCCCCCCTTACCTACAAAATACACATACATATATCTATATATATCTACTCAGCAAAGTTACTGTTAGTGTGCAGCCAAAGGGCACCCTTCCATCCAGTTAAGATGATCATATTGCATTTGCTCAGATCGCCTCACAGAACACATTGGACCAGCAACAGGATGCTCACGGTCATCATTTTATTCTGGGGGACTTTCTATGTGCTGAAACACTCCCATTTCACTGTATTACCACTTGTCAATTTTCAGGACATAAGGCAGATGCATTTTGGGCATGCAGAAAAAATCTGGGGACTCTGTGCCACCAATGAGTGCATGGCTGAGTGTGCCATTAATTCTGTGGGACTTTGTATGTGCTGAAACACTCCCATTTCACTGTGTTACCACTTGTCAATTTTATGCACACAAGGGGGATGCATTTTGGGCATGCAGAAAACATATGGGCACTCTGTACCACCACTGCATGCATGACCAAGTGTGCCATTAGTTCTGGGGGATTTTGTATGTGCTGAAACACTCCCATTTCACTGTGTTACCATTTACCAATTTTCTGGACATAAGGCGGATGCATTTGATGCAGAAATATGTGGACTCTATAATCACCACTGTGCATGTGACTGAGTGTGCCATTAATTCCAGGGACTTTCTATGTGCTGAAACACTCCCATTTCACTGTGTTACCACTTGTCAATTTCTCTGCAGAAAAGGAGGATACATTTGGGCATGCAAAAATCTGGGGACTCTGTGCCACTACTGCGCACATGACTGAGTGCGCCATTAATTCTGGGGGACTTTGAATATGCTGAAACACTCCCATTTCACTGTGTTACCACTTGTCAATTTTCTGCACACAAGGCATGACTGAGTGCACCATTAATTCTGGGGATGCTTTTTGTGTGTTGTGTTATTGATGTGAGCTCATGATGTCATACTGACATTATGAATTCAAGCAGCATTGCAAGAATGTCGTGACAATTTTAAACTGTACTTTTTTATGCTACTTTACATTGCCACAGCCACTAGTTACCTCCGAGTCGTGACTTGAATGATACGCTTCTTTTCACAATTTCTGTCTGCTTTACTTAGTTGACTACTTTTTTTCATGTATGAAAAAAATGAGCACACCTTTCAATATTGTTCTTATCAGGTTTGTATTTATTTGCAGCCGCTTTTCAATAACTACTGTTCTGTGGTGTCATAAAACACTGCCTGCTGCATAACTGTTAATTTACAACAGAAGTGGTATATAACAACTAACTGATGTGATGGAGAAAAGCAAAGCAAAACATTGACAAAGACCTGGTCAGCACCAATTTAAAAGAAATGCTCCTTTCATTATTTCACACATGAAAAAAGGTAGTACAGCAGACCCAACTACTGAAAATTCTCGTATCATTCCAGTCAGGATGTAAGTAAAGGAAGTTGTAACATAGCATTAAAAAATATAGGTCAGAACTCTCAACAGATTATTGTGCTGCTGCTTTACAGAGATTCACCATGTTACATAGTTATGGTGATGCACATAACCTAATAATAACGGGTGCCTTGCTTCCAGTGGAATATTTCTTGCTCACATAGTGCAATACATTCTGAGAAAACCGCCCATAATTTCATTACAGTGTGTCACGTGACGGAGGAATTCCTATTCAGTGCCAATTATTCTGCCCCTTTCAGCAAATGTTAGGGACGTGATGCCAAGGAGCGAGGTACTCCACTATAGTCACTGTCCGGCAGCTATTCCAATGTTTCATTATGTTATAAGGTTCACTTTGTTGTGAAATGTGGGAATGTTTCCACTAACAAAGCTCTTCATACTGGAAATGTGCCCACATTTTTCACCACAAACTGACCATTATAACATAAAGAAACATTTGGAAAGCTGCCAGACAATTGGACATTGACTGAAATGGAGCACACACCCATGCTCTCCCTGGCATCATGTCCTAACGTTGCTGAGAAGGGGGCAGAATGTGGGCAGCTTTTCAGAATGGGCATTCCTCTGTCACATAGACACACCGTATTGAAATTGCGGGTGGTTTCTCGCAGAAATATATTGCACTATGTGGAAAAGAAAGACTCTGGATGGAAAAATGCGACATTAAACAACAAACAAAGAAATAACACACAAAAACAGTGCAACACATAAGTGGGGTGGAGGGGTCCAGAAAACAATACCTTAATGTGACCGTGGGATGCCGTGGTGGTCCAGCAACAGGTGCAGCATTGTGAGTATTTGCTGCTGCTGTTCTTGTATTGTGTTGACCTGCTGCTGCACAGCACCTACCCTCTGATTATTCTCCTCCAGGGCCGCCCACACCAGGACGATGTCAGCCTTGGTTGCAGGGACTGTGGCGGGGTCCACTGCTGGTGGAAATTCAGGTAGTGGTGGTGGTGGAGAGGGTGGTGCTGGTGGCTGTGGTGGCAGTGGTGGTGGTGGTGCAGCTGCTGTACTGGCCTCCTCCTGCTGCAGTGGCAAGGCACAACTTTGACCCCAGCAGCACCCTCAGCCACTGCCACAAAAGGGCCAGCAGGTGGACGCCTGGCCCCTTCCATGGCAGCCTGCTACTCCAGCTTGTGGTGGTTCAACATGTAGGTGCACTATCCACCGGTCCCCAAATGTGTCCCCTGGGGCCACGCCGGCACATCAGCACACCACACAGGTGGCACATCACAACTGTGCTGTCTCCCCCCACAGAGTTAAAAACTCCTACACTGGGGAGCTGTGGGGGGGACCAGACAGAGTCCTTGCAACACCTATGTTTTCCAGGGGCATCTCCTGTGGCTGTGGAGGTGGTGGACGGGGTGCTGCTGGAGCCCCTACAGCTGCTACCAGTGGTGGTGGCAGTGGTGGAGAAGGTGGATGCACAGCAGCCACCGGTGGCACTGGTGCTGATGCTGCTGTTGCTTCCAGAGGGGGGGAAGCAACATCCAGGAGTCAGGAGTGGTCCAGCATCACACGACCACCCCCATGTGTACACACTCCCCTCCTCTGACCATGCCCATGGGCCACTGACTCTCCTCCAGGGTCCATCCTTACCACACAAGTCCCCAACTATAAAAAAGTACAACCACAGTCGATGCCTAGCCTTCACCTGGCAGCCGCATTCACTCTCGCACTCCCAGACACACACACACACACACAAAACAAAACAAAACTTGTAAAAAAAAAAACACTGCCAAAAAAACAATCGCAAACACAATACAAAAACTAAATAAAGATATAGCTTTTAAAGAAGCTGTTGTTTTCTTCAGACACAAAGGCAATAAAGCACTTTCTGACATTCAGTGACTCTAAAGTAGTCTCCTCTCCACAAAGCCTTCTCCCTCTTCAAATGCAAAGGAGAAAGTGAAACTGCTTCTCTGACTCACTTCCTTCCTGCCTGGCTAAGGCATGTGACTTACAGTACTGTTAATATGTAGGCCAATGGGGGCTGCTATTTACTTGTCATTTGTCCCTACTTCACGCTAAGCGCATAATGGCAACGTGAAGTACAATGATAACGTTGAAGTGAGTACTTTGCAGTGCCCACTTATACAGTGCTGTGCCAATGCAAAGTGGCCACTTCATGTTTACTTCGCCAGTGGATTAAAAATCCACTGCATCTCTAAGTGCAATCTATACCCTTATTAAAACAACAATTCATATTAACAGCAAGATCTCAGATTTTTTTGTTTATTCAATTTACTTTATTAACACAGTGATATTACATGAACTTTAAGGCCCTAGCCAGGCCGACACTTGCAAGTCAAGCAAGTCATTATCATGAATACATGTTAGCTAAAACAGTAACAATGAGAATGAACAAATTTGACATAAACAATTGACAAGGTAGCCTAATAAAACTTTTACCCAAAACCCAACACTTCCCAACACCCACCTCCCCAGCAGCATTTACTAAAATTGGAGAACCACAAAGATTCTCAATAGGGAAAAAAAAAAAGTCTCAGGGGATACTTCAGGCAAGGGGGTACTTCCTACAACTGGGGAGATTACGTTAGCCAAGTGACTAGAACAGCATCTAGAAGGCCCCGATTGGAACTATAAGATTGCATTCTATTATTCATTGTAGCTATATGTAGCTCCAGCTGTAGTGCCAACATAATCTCCCTATACCATTCAACCACTGGAGGTGTTATAACATCTTTCCAGTGCCTTAGGATAACCTCCTTCGCCGTAGCTGATAAAATAGCCATATACAACTTCTTCTGCTTAGTCATGCCTCTGGGGCAGCTACTCAACCGGCAGATTTCCGGTGTGAAAAAAAGGCTCAAGACCTATTATAGGTGGTAATGAGGCACTAATTGCCTTCCAGAAAGGTTGAATCTTGGCACACGTCCACAGTACATGGTACAGGTCCCCTTCTTCGGCCTCACATCTACCGCAAGTGGGTGATGTTAGTTTATCCATCCTGTCTAGCTTGGCAGGAGTATAGTACAAGTTGTGTATAATATTGAATTGCTGTAGTTTATATCTATCCTGCCTTATATATTTATGGTTATTTTCTCATATCTGGTCCCATACACCCTTGTCAGCCTTCGTCTCTAATCTCTGTCTCTAGTAATGACTAACATTAGAGGATAATCCTTCATCTATCCTCTGCAATTCATGATAAACTCTGGAAACAGAATGGGGTTGGTCCACAATCTTAAACAACAAGGACAATTCAGTCCTGTTTTCAACCCATACTTTCGTCCTATGCAGGTGAGCTTTTATGGAGTCACCGATTTGCCGGAATTTGAAAAAAATGTCCTCTTACTTCTGGAATTTGGGAGCAGGCTTGTTCATACGACAATAGTTTCTTGCGGTGCCAGATCCCCAGATGTAACCTAACTATCCTTCCCAGAATGTAGAGACTGGATCGGGGCTTGTTGTATTTGAAAGTAAATGTTTTGTATCAGGTTGTTCCAGTGAATTCTGCCAATTCACCTTTAGGAGCTTCTGAGCTTGATGCAGGGCTTTTATTGACCACCCAATAGGCATATTTTTAAGTGATTTAGGGAGGAGTCTTAGAGTGGTATAGGCAATTGAGTTTAAAGTTAATGAGTATTTAAGAACTAAGTCACTCTCAATGTGGACCCAGGGAGGCACATAGGAGTTGGGGGCCACTAAGATATTCGGTCGGATCCAAAAACTAGTTTACTAATATGCGATGCTATATAGTATTTAAAGAAAGAAGGGAGCTTTAGGCCTCCTGATTTCTTAGATCCTGTGAGTTTCGGGTAAGCTCTTCTAATAGTCTTCCCTTTTCATAAAAATACATTTAGTAATTTTTGCAAGATCCTGAACTAAGTTTTGGGTAGGTAAGACACTAGCATATTTAAAGGATAGAAAATCCTTGGTAGTATGTTTGTCTTCACTGTTTCTATTCTAGCCCAGAGTGACAGGGGCAGTAAACTCCATCTGGCCAGGTCTTGCCTAATTGTTTTAGTTAAATTATAGAGATTTTCTCTAATCATCGTGGTTATCCCCCTAGTGATTTTAATACCAAGATACGTAAATACTTTTGGTTCCCAGCTTAACCCAAATTCCCTTGCCGCGTTAGGATAACATCTGGTATTTAATGGGAAAAGATTTGTCTTGGAAATGTTAAGTTTATAGCTCAAGACTTTGGAGAACTGTGTGATTTCTTGCAAGACTACTGGTATACAGGTTTCTGGGTCCTCTAAGTGCAAAAGCAAATCATCAGCATAAGCTGAAATTAAGTACCTCCTGTTTCCCGTTTGCAGTCCCCTAATCTCCCAAGCTGTGAGTAATCTGCGAATCAGGGGTACCAGATACAAATTAAACAGGAGCAGGGAGAGTGGGCAGCCCTGTCTTGTGCCACAGGTGAGGGGAAAAGGATCCGACAATACACCATTACACCAGATCTGTGCTGTAGGTGTACTATATAATACTCGGACCCAATTCAAAAAACCTTCAGATAGACTGAATCTGGACAAAACAGCAAATAGGAAGTCCCACGACACCCGGTCAAATGCTTTTTCGGCATCCAGCGCAAGTAGGGCTGCCGGGGTCTGTACTTAATGTGCATGCACAATTAGGTGGTGAAGTTTACGTATATGGTCACCTAGACGCCCTACCGTTCATGAAACCAACCTGCACATCACTTCTACTAATTTACTCATTAACAGACTCAAGTCAGTTATTAACACCTTTGCCAGTATCTTAATATCGACATTCAGCAATGATATTGGGCGATAACTGCCAGGAAGCGCAGGGTCTCGCTCCGGTTTGGGAATAAGAGTTATGAAGGCCTCCAAGAAACTTATTTCCAAGTGACCCTCATGAAACCAGAAATTATATACTTTGGTTAAGACTGGACAGATTACTTCCACACAGGCTTTATATAAGTTAGTAGTCAGACCGTCAGATCCAGGGGACTTATCCGAGGTAAGTTGGGCAGCTGCTTGCTTCACTTCCAACTCTTGTATAGGTGATCCTAACTTAATTGCCTCTAAATTTGTAATCTTGGTCAGGGTAACTGAATCCAGAAACTCTTGAATTACTTCCAGTTCCACTCTATCCACAGAAGGGATGCAGTATATCTGTTAGAAATATTCTCTGAAAGTAGCGGCATTTTCCCCTAGGGTCTCTGGTTATGGCATCACCCCTACTATTTTGTAGAGCGGCTATGAATCTATTTGAGTCTAGCTGTTTAAGTCTTAGGGCTAGAAGTTTGCCTGCTCTTTCCCCAGATTCAAGATACCTGATCTTAGTTCTCCGGAGAGCCAATTCTGCTTTTTGCATCATAATTGAGGAATACTGAGTTTGCAATTGATGCAGTTTAATCCAATCCTCTTCTGTTGAATATCGGGTAATATTGTTTTCAATGGCCCTAATAGCATTAGTGATTTTATTTAGCTGTGATCTAACTTTCTTGGCCCTGGTAGAGGCTATTCTGATGCACTCCCCCCTCAATGCACACTTCAAGGCTGCCCAAACAATATCGATATTGGAGACTTGAGCTAACATTTTTATCGAGAAAATGGGATATAAAACCCTTCAGGTGTTCATAGGTAAAAGAACTTGTAATAACTGTTGTTGAGTCTCCACGTGAAATCTCTCTTAATACCAGGGTTGGGTTCAAATAGGATAGATACTGGGAGTGATCCGATATAACCCTGGCATGTATCCTGGCATCTATAACAGAGAGAAGTGCTTTAATACTAACTAAAAAGTAGTCAATTCTGGAGCACATTTTGTGCGGCATTGAAAAGAAGGTATATTGCCTAACTCCCATATTATTCAGTCTCCAAATATCTATGAGGCTTAAGCCCTCTATTAACTCCTTTAAGGCTCTCTGGGCAAGATCTCAGATTAAGAGTAACTGTAGTAACACTACTTTGACAGTCAGGTACAAAAACATTTCAGTGAACAGGGTTTAATACCTAATTAAATCAGTACTAAACTTGAAAGATAAAAATGCATAACATTTGATGTTTGAGGAGGGAGGAACTGAGCTTTGGTGAAAAGGCGGTGTGGAGATGGATGAATAGGCCAAAAAATGTATACCTTAGTCATTGTAGATACTGCTATTATTCATTGCATAAATAAAATCACTATGTTGGTGTTAGATGTTAATTGTTAAGTATGCTAATGCATAGGTGGGTAGTGAAAACCAACAAAATCACCATCAACAGGAAGTGGGGGAAAAGTCATTCGAATCACATGAGCAGCACATGATGGAACTGGGACATTAATGTGTCTGCCCAATACCCCCCAACACCATCTCACAAAGCGATGATATGCTATGTGCCTAAATTTCTTATGAATGGGCCCCTCAAATGCATTGTCATACTGCCGTCTTAGGTCACTCCACACAAGTGGCAGACTCCAGACATCCAGGCAAATTGCAGGGAACCCAGGTTGATTTGTGATACATGTACAATTAGTTTCATCCAGCATAGGTTGAATCTCTGTAACTTCACCACAACATGTGCTCTCGGTCTCAGTCGTCATCGACACACATTCAACACAAATGCACCTGAAAGATTTCAAGAAATTAGTATTTATAAAATGGAAATAAAAAATCTAGAAATCTAATTGGCTAAGAGAGACCAGCTGACCGTACATTAATTCTCATGATATATTATGTTAAATGCACAGATACACTTACATTTTAATGTATTTAAAATTCTATTTCAAAATAAAAAACTGTTTCTAAAAATAAGGAAAGGAATTAGAAGCTGTCTAAAGGTTGAAATGGCCGTGGCTGCATGGGAGGTGAAGAGATGTCCAGGTAGCTATGGTGGAATGGTTCACGAGATGATGGGACAGTTATAGGCAAGGGATGAAGCAGAGATATTTTCCCTGAGAGGCAATAGGGGATGGGGTGGGATGGGAAGAGTATAAGCGCTAAAGGAATCTGGGACATGGCTACGGAACCAAAGCAGGGTGCAGAGGTGCAAGTAGACTCGATAGACAGTGAGGCCTACTCAGCTGGCATTTTACTATGTTGCTATGTAAGTATGATAAAAGACTAGGGGAGCTAAATCAGTACTTGAGGATGGAGAGAAGGAATGGGTGATATGATAGAGCTATTCAATTCTCTCAAGGCAATGAATGTGGTAAGCATTGAGGCGGTCTTTCAGCTGAGGGGGGCATGTCCCGCAAGGGGACACTCAGTTAAGCTGGATGTCAGAAGGCTAAAGGGGGGAAACAAGGGTGTGGTACTTCACTGAGAGGGTGGTAGAGCCCTGGAATGCTCTGCCAATTTATCTGATGGCATCATACTATGTTAATATGTTAGTATGCTGACATTATGACATTACCAGTCCACATTTCCTGTTCTCACAACTTGTTCTGTATTCTGAAGAATTACATTTTTCTGCTCATCTTCCACCTCCAAACCAGAAGTCTCAAACTGGTAAGGACTAATACCTAAACCCACCAGACCTGATATAGACTGCTTGGCATCATGGCTCATTTCATCAGCAAATGATGTGCTGCTACTGTCTCCATAGTCCCCTCTGAACTGCTAACGCTGACTACATCTGGTGCATTCATGGCCCTGCAATGACGAAAAACATGTTGTTATTTATGAGCATATTAACATATGGATGATACTTTTCAAAAAAAGCTTTACAAGACTACTAATTTGGACATTGCATATAGTTTCATCAGATTCAGGACTAAGTTAACAACTTTTCCTTACTGTAAAGCTTGTAAGTCAATTCAAGACCAAAATGTAACATAATTCAATAGACAATTCTTATGTTATGTCTCTCATTGCAGAAAGAGGCACATTCCACTGATTGATGAGGTGGCTCCCTTGATCATAGCCACTTGCTCCATTCATAGATAAAGCCTGTGTGTAACCTTAGATTCAATTTTTCGACTATAAAAAAACAGCTGAGAAGTGATGCACCTCGGCACAAATTATGTATCCAAAAAAAATGGCCTGTCAATCCACTTTGTATTAACTGTTTATTGTTTTGTTGTGATGATGCAACTCCACACATTAATGCATCCTTTTAAAAGGTAATAGCTGATCAGTCTCGTATCTGATGCCATTTGATGTACTGCCACCACCACTGGTAGTATATATGATTTTGTGTTCACTTTATGGAGATACACAAGTGTAAATCACAACTATGAATAAGGCTAGCATGCCAATGTACTGTTCTAATTAGTAATGAATTTTGAATATTGCATAGTTGTGTAACACATGTTAAAAAATCAAAAATTATGACTTATTGTATTTTCAATACAATATATACTGTATTGCTGGCATTTAATCCATTTCAATAACCCTAGCTGTCTGTTTTGTGAATGGTCATCTAATTGACAGTCACTTGCAGTTTGCAACTAGAAACACCCACCTCGAATCACACAGTCCTTCCACAAAGTGAACTAGTAAGGTGTTAGCACCCATCTGGTGCAACATACACTTAACTGCTGAAAGGATGCAGGGAAATTCAGACCACCAGAGGTGTACAGGGCTGGATTTGTGCACACTGCAGATAAGAATGGAAAGGGTAACAAGCATTTGTCAATGCCGAATGTTGCTTGCTTCTATGTGCTGTTTAGGTATCTGAAGTCATTGGGTGTAAATATTGAAAATTTGCGAACTTACAGGCGTGCGTGGGAACTGTAGCCTTTCAATCAAAACCTGCAGTCATTTTAGGATTTTTCACCAAATTTTCAACATAGCCATTTCCGGACCTCTGGTCATGAACAGTGTCACTGTGATTTTGTTAATGTGTCCCATACATTGAGTTTGCACACGACTAGCGCCTATTGCGAGCGCCTACACATGGAAACATTTTGGGCAGGATGTGAAAATGACAGCTATACCTGCTCATAAGGAGGTGTGTAAAATGGCAATGTTGAAAATCTGGAGTGGAAATATTGAAAATTCGCAAACCTACGAGCGTGCGTAGGAACTGTGCAACGCATAGTAAAACAGTCATTTGTAGGAATTTTTTCACCAAATTTTCAACATAGCCATTTTAAGATCTCTGCTCATGAACAGTGACACTGTGATTTTCTTAATGTGTCCACATACACTGAGTTCGCTGTGACTATCATTCTATGTGCTATATGGGCGGAAACATGTTTTGGGTGAGATGTAACAATGACAGCTGTACTACTCATAAGAAGGTGTGAAAATGGCAATGTTGAAAATCTGGAGTGAAAATATTGAAAATTCGCAAACCTACGAACGTGCGTAGGAACTGCGCAATGCCCGCTTGTAAAACAGTCATTTTTAGGAATTATTTCACCAAATTTTCAACATAGCCATTTTAAGACCTCTGCTCATGAACAGTGTCACTGTGATTTTCTTAATTTGTCCCATACATTGATTTTGCACACCAACTGCGCCATTCTGCTCACTGTGATTTTCTTAATACGCCATTCTGCGCTACATGGGTGGAAACACATTTTGGGTGAGATGTGAAAAATGACAGCTGTACTACTCATAAGAAGGTGTGGTAAAATGGCAATGTTGAAAATCTGGAGTGAAAATATTGAAATTTCGCGAACTTACGAGCCTGCGTAGGAACTGCGCAACGTACGCTCGTAAAACAGTCATTTTTTGGAATTTTGGCACCAAATTTTCAACATGGGGTTTTTGGGACCCCTTCTCATGAATGATGTCACTGTCATGTGGTATTCAGGCCCAAAGGGTGATTTTGCAGTCACTGCGCAGTCACTGCGTGAAATCGCCCTTCGGGCCCGAATAATGCCATGACAGTGACATCATTCATGAGAAGGTCCCAAAAACCCATGTTGAAAATTTGGTAAAAATTCCTCAAAATGGCTCGAGATATGTATAAAGTTGAAACCCCACTATCTAGCCCATTATACAGCTTACTGGCATTTCCTCAGTTCGTGGTCGGCTTTGAAGAGTGCAGACGTGTTCCCGGTCCACCGAAGATCGTCGCACTGGAGTCTGGAGGCAAGTATGGGGTGAGGGTGTGGGAGGCTGGGTGCGCAGTGGGTGGTGGGTTGTGGGAGGGGGTCGGGACGCATCATTGACCATTGCTTTTTGGTCAGGTACAAAAATAAAAAAGACGTTTGGGACTCGCTTTGCCACGCTGGGGTGGGCTCCCAGCATGGCACAGGACTTTAGGGGGCGTTCAGCTGGCAGGGATTGGGCACCCCGTCGGCAAATGACTGATTGCCACGCTGGGGTGGGTTCCCAGCGTGGCACCAACTACTGGGGGGAGCGCACACTCAGCCCGGCGAAGTTGGGCACCCGTCGGCTATACACTGCGTCACGGGGCACGCAAGCCTCGGCTGGGGCTGCGGCGTGAGCAGCTTCTTGTCGCTGCTCACTCAAGCGTAGTTCCTTTTTAATCAGATGTTACTGCATTTTGGAGCGTGGTTACAGACAGCTCCAAAATGCATTGGCATACAGGCCGCGCCAGACACTACCTGAATTGGAGGAGGAGGTGACACACCTCCAAAATCTCTGATGATGGCACTATGTTTCTTGCACATGCGTGCAAGCAACATAAAATGAAAGATGCTTGAAAGTCATGATGACTTCAGAGTTATCATCCAATGAATACAAGCAGTGTGCCTTAGATTTATGAATGTTTTGTTGGATTGTTGGGTGGGGGGAGTGGGCAGGGCATGAGGAGACATGTACTGCAACAGAGGATGTGGGAATATTAAATGTGGGCTGGTGTTATCCCTAGGGTGGATGTAAAGTGCAAAGTAATGAAAATAGATATAAAAAAGTGGGGAGAGTACACAATGGATAGTGGAATGGTAATAACAACAACAAAGAAATATTAACGGACCTGGGAGTGGCCATATCAGGTGGCCTAAAGGTTAGCTAGCAATGTGTGAAGCCAGAAGGGAAGAATGGGGGGATAATATGATGTATAGGGAGAGCCATCACCAGAAGAAAACATAAAAAGATGGTTATCCCTCTGATGTTGTAGAATGGAACCGCCTTCCTGAAGAGGTTGAGTACTCAAGAACTATTAGGAAATTCACAAATGCATGGGACAGACATAAGGCAAATCTTGTGAGGTGTTAGGAAGAAATAGGCAGTTGGTTAACTAGGGTCTGCAGCCTATCTAGTAGGTAGGGAAATGGCCAGACTAGGTGGGCCAAGCGGTCCTTATCTGCCATCAACGTGTATGTCTATGTATTTCTATGTGGGGGAACAAAGGTGGATTTCAGACAGCAAACATTCCCCAGATAGAGGTATTGTCACAGTAATATAGGACAGGACAGGGAGGGGTGGTAGACAGTACAGTCTGGGTGGGTTGGTACACAGGTGGCGAGGAGCAGAGAGAACATGTCAGTTGACACAGGAGAGGGTAAGAACAGCAGATGAAGGGTGAGGTGCCAGAAGGGCAAGTGGACCAGCATGAGGAAGCACAGAAATACTATGCATACATCATGTAGTGAACAAAATCAGATCTGAGTAGTGTGGAGTGTGGTAAAGGCATGGCCTACTTCTTATGAATAAGTACTGGAGTGACTGAGGCTGTCAAAGAAAAGAGAATGCCACACAGACAGCTGACAAAGTAAAACCAACAGAAGAACTGTATGATGACAGGCCTGTATACCAGAATAAGCATAATAAGCAACAGTTTTGTATATCAGAAAATCAAAAGTTATAACATAGGAGACATTTGCTATCTCAGTCCAATAACAGGAGAAAATATTTCTCCAATATGTGACCAAAAAGAGGTCTTCAATTGATAGGATATTTAGGTTCAGAAATAAAGTTTAGAAGTTTGTTGAAGATGCCCAGTAGAAATCAGAAATACTAAACACCTACTACTGTGCATTGTTCACATAACAGCACGATGGTGAGATGGGGAGCAACAGAGGAAATGTGGGGGGGAGGTATGGGCTGACATGACACGGGTTTGATTTAAGTCCACCATGGTGCATAACCCTGCATTTTACCAAGTATCCTTTCTTTTTTTTTTTCTGCTATACCCGATGAACCCTTACCCTACCACAGTGTGTGTGTGTGTGTGTGTTAATATTAAACAACAGGCCTTCCTCCTGTGACCCAAGGAGCCTCTACTTGATCCACTGCTTCCTCCACCTTAGCAGTGGTAGGCCCTAATCATGACTGAATGTGTGCCAAGCCTCTGGGACTGCCACCACACCAAACACCCTCCTCAACCAATACTGCATGAAGATCCAGCATCTTGTTTCCCAAGCTCCTGGTGTTAATCAGGACCACCATCAAACTTGCCTCCTTCCACCCAGCCCAGACACTACCTTGTCTTTGCCAAACAGGGAAGACACCGCTGTGCAGGCCCACTCCTCAATACATGTTGAGGGAGGTAGGGGGATCTCCCCTCACCCTGCCCGGAGGGTGAGCTGGGCCATCAATGTCCATAAGGATTTGAGTTGTGCACTCTAGGGTCAGCTCCTGTGCTAAGAGGAAACGTGAGTAGTGCAATGTAGGGGTCTGATTGACAGTAGAGAGGGAGCAAGTAGAGACAAAATAAATAAGTATAAAAAAAAAACAAATTGTATCAGGAGCAGGATGAGCCTCTTTTGCAGATGACTCTAAGCTGTGGGTGGTTGTGGAAGGGGAGGAGGGAAAGATGAATCTCAATGAAGACCTGGTGACTCTAGGGAGGTGGTCATTAATCTGGAAACTACAGTTTAATGCTGCGAAATGCAGGGTTCAGAACATGGGGGCCAAAAAACCAATTCAGAAATACATTTTTGGGGTGTGAAGATAATACAGGTTTCAAGGGGGGAGAAAGACCTCAGGGTGATGGTGCATGTCTGAATAAACAACTCAGAGAAATGTAGAAGGGAGGCAGCACAAGCAAAAACAAAGCTGATGTGCATAGCAAGGGCGATAACCCCAAGAAGTAAAGAGGTGCCCCTACCGCTGCACAATAACCTGGTTAGACAACGCCTTCAATACTGGATGCAATTCTGACATCACTGCTTAAAGAAGGACATTGCATTACTGGAGAGGGTATAGAGAAGAGCCAACAGGATGGTACTGGGATTAGTGGAAAGGCCATATGAGGAGCCCAACCTGTACTCAATGGAGGAGACATGAGTCAAGGGGGATATGATAGAGGTCTTCAAGTATCTCAAGGGGATCAATAGAGGAAGCCTTGCAGGGGTCCTTCACCTGAGAGAAGTGGGGGCCACTTGGGGACACACCATGAAGCTTGATGGGGGTAGGCTGAGGGGGGAAACAGGAAGGCGCTACTTCACTGAAAGAGTAGTGGAGCCCTGGAATGCGATACCCAGGGAACTGGTGACTGCTACAGCTGTGGAGGAGTTCAAAGGGATGGAATAGGTGCAGGGGTAGGGCACATCCAGGAGCACCACTGGAACATAGGGGTCCTTGTTGGGAAGGAGAGAGTGCTACAATCAATGCCCTTACGCTGGCACTGACCATCGAGCAAACTTAGTAGACCATAGGGCCTATTCTACTGGCTTCATAGTATGTCAGTATGTTACTAATACCCCACCTTTGCCATCATTTCATGAATTTCATGCATTACATCCCTATACATGTCCTCCCCCAATTCTGGATGTATGTAAATCACAAGTATGCAGATTTCTAGGGCACCATCCGATCCTATGGTGACCCACAGTAACTCAGTTGTGCCATGTGTGGCCTGCCACACATTTCCTGTGTTAGGTTCTGTTACAAACTGAGCCACACATCACCTTTATTACTCCCCCAAACTCTCCTGTATACAGCATAATCTCAAATACTTGTGTCCCGCTCATGGCTTGGGTAGGGAGTGAGTGGGGGAAAGGGGGGTTAATAAGCTAAACCACAATGGAAGCTCATATGTGCTCATCCATTCCATGTATGTATTTTTGCTCATCTTTCTAAGAACACAATGTTTGTTGAGAACCATTTATTTAACCTTCACACAATAACAAAATGCATGCTTCATTATACACAATGCAATGGAGCTTGCCATTGCCCTGGCTATACTGACATCATAACACACCCTAACATTTCATCGCAAAACAAATGATGTTTCAGTTTAGGTCCAGTATACAGTGCGATTACATGTTGACTACAACCATGACAGCAGGACTTACATGCAGTCTGATGCATCATTAAACTGATCACTGCCTATGATACTCTATCCTATAAATGCATTGCTTTCTCTTCCATATGAATTAGTGAGATGCATTCAAAAGCTAATTAGTCACACTGTATGACACTGTAAAAGTATTCAGTGTATTCTGTCACACTGTGAATGTGCATACTCAATGCAATTTTTAATACTGAGGTACATAAATACAGCTAGCCTCTAGCTACTCAGATCAGCTGATGTCAACAAAAAAAAAAAAGTAAAGGATACACAGAAGTATTCTGCATGTATCCACAAGCAATACCACAGCAGCTGTATTACATCATGACATAATGAACAGAACTTATTCAAAAGTAGAAAAGACAGGGGTCTTCCACCAACATGATGGTACTCACTCCTACTCTACAACTGCCCACACATCCCACATCACATCATCGCAGAAAACAGGCCACACACTATTTACATGCAGTCTATTAGCTTCACGCAATGTAACATTTAGTCGACTTTTGAACAAATTATCCAGAATGACCCGCCTGATACACACAACACAGCTGACAACCCCACTAAACCACACACACACACACCACCACCACAACACACAAATCAGTCATTATTAAAAGAACACAAATTGACTGAATCAGACTTAGAAACAGAATGTACAAGTTTGCCACAGATGACATTCAGCAACATAACTTCACTGCTACATGACTTTTTTCAGCTACTGGGCAATTTGCAGACAAAGTGCAGTTACATTCCTAGACATAGAGTGTGATTTCACCTTGTTATTGAAAATGTGTATTTTGATGTGAAGCTCCCTCCCAAGCTACTCACACTGCTGCCATATGCCAGGCAATTACTAACCACCAAGCATACTGAAAGTGTCTGAGAGGCTTGAGATGGAGCGTTACAGAAACATACTCTTCCACATGAACAAGGTGAAATCATCCTCTATGCAAAGGGATAAAGATGAAGTTCATAAATAAAAACACAGAACTGAATATCATATCAGAGCCACAACTCCCACTGCCAACTGATAGCAGTCGCCGTTCTATGACAGGATGCCCAGAAAAAAAAATTACCTTTGAAACGACACTCATATTATGAGCTTCAAATATAAACACTGGGGATCTTTTTGGGATCACTGCTTGACACGGACCTTCCCATTCATAACATGCAGGAATATAGGTCCGTGAAACTTACTCTCTGGCAGGTAAACACAGAAGGCTTTCAGTGGTCATGTTCTGACAAGCCCTACGGAAAAAACAGGCAAAAACAAGTAAGAAAATGTTAACATTTCACTCATCAAATCACAGGAATGTAAGTAGTATGTATTTAATTACAATGCAGTATGGTCTCACCTCATGAATTGAAGTATGGGCACATTAATAACCAGTGTCTCCTGATTGACACTTCACCTCCCACCACGTCACTGGCACAAGCAGGAGGCAATCATTCTTTTCACTGCGGCAAAACACAACTAGCCTAGGTGTTCTTGTATCAGTAACATTAGCCTACCAGATCATCACTGTCACGCAGAAAGATAGCACCACCATGCCTACGGGGCCAGTCCACTACAAATGGTGTTCAAAAATGACACTTTACACTATTTCTTTAAACAAGCCCTCAGTGCTGACTTTGTTTGTACCCTTGTGGTACTTAAAGGTTTCTATCATGTCCCCCCTCTCTCTCTCTGCTCTCCTCCAGTGTGTACATGCCAAGTTCTATTAGTCTCTCTTGATAGGGCTTGTGTTGTAGGCCTTGAACCATCTTGGACACCATATGTTACACTCCGTCTAGCAAGTTTATGTCCTTTTTTAGGTAAGGACACCTGAACTGGACCCGTTCTCCATTTGTGGTCTCACCAGTCATCTGTATGGGAGCATTATGACCTCCTGCCTCATAGTTGTGAACCTCTTGTCTATGCAGCCCAGCATTCTTGTAGCTTTAGCCACTGCTTTCCTGCACTGTGCAGATTGTCTCAAATCACTGGTGATGATTGTCACAAACACACTCCAGGGGTCAGGCCCTCTGCTCCCACAGTGCCCAATCTCAAAGTGCATTATGTGAACAGAAGAAAAACAGGGTAACCCTCCTGTCTGTTTTGGGTCCAAGCAACTACCAGTCTTGAGTCCTGGGGTCAAATATGAACCCTTTTCACTAGCATGCTCAGGTAACATGTCCAAATATCACAACATCTTCTGGGAATGAAGAGCAATACATAACCCAGTGGGCACACAACCTGGTTCACAATTCCCCTTCTGACTCAATTGAGACCTAAGTATTTCCTTACCTTGGTGCATATAGTAACAAATTATAAGCACTTAACAATTCTGTCAGAATTATCAACACTAGCCAGTCCACTGACACAGCAACTGGATTTCTGCTTGCAACACCAGTGACCCGGGTTCGGGAACAGACTCAGGTTTCTGGAGGGCCGGCCAGGGGAGAAGGAAATGAGCGTCTGACGATGACTCACCTTCTCAGGGTGGAGGGCAGATACGCGGCTTGGTGCCTGCTGACTCCTGGCAGAGGCTGGGTGTACGGCAGGACATCAGCCCCAATACACTAGGGGAGTGATGGACTTCAGCGTATGCCTTGAAGTCAGTGGCATGTTGCTTCTCGGGAGAGCAAAGAGGAAAAATGGTGCCAGGCTGATCAGGTGGTGGCCGTCCAGAACCCTCATCACTGGGCTCCCGGACCTCCATATGCCATCCCAGCAGCACCACAGGATTGTTGGTTGGCCGCCAGGGCCATTCTCCTATGAAGGTAAGAGAACTGCCCAGTGAAGGGATACACCGGGGTTACTTGGAGCTGACTGCAATATGGAGTGGTAGGGGTGGTCGAGAGTAGCCCACGGTGAGAAATCTGCTGGGGCCCAAAAGAGAGACCGTCAGGTATGCATGGAGGAGTATATAAAAAAAAGAATTATCAACACTGTCCCAGCTACATTCAAAAATAATAAAAGGTTCAGGCAGGATTTCAAGGAAAGCAGAGTTTACTAGAATTAAAAATAGTAAATAAAACACAAAACACATAGGTATCATGGGTCCTACAGACCGAAAACGACTAGTTAGTCCTTATGGCTCGCTGTTGAATCCTAATAATAACTTCTAGTATTGTTACTAATCAGGAATTTGTCCAGATTTGTTTTGAAGGCCTGCATACTTTTGCTGGTTATCACCTTTAAAGTTAGCCTATTCCATAAAGGCACAAATCTGATGCTAAACCAATGCTTTCTCCTAGTGGTTTTGTATTGCCCCCTTTTTAACTGAAGTTGGTGTCCTCTAATTTGGTATGGTTGCTCACATAATTCTAAACCCAAAAGTCTGCTTAAATTACTATTACATATTGCTCTATACACCATGCACATGTCTCCCCACAATCTTCTATAATCCAGTATATAAAGCCCCAAGCAATTCAATCTTTCCTGACAGTCCATACCCTGAACTCCACTGATCATCCTAGTGGCCCTTTTCTGAACCCTTTCTAAAGTTGTAATTTCCTTTCTACATCCTGGTGACCAGAACTGCGAACAGTATTTCATATGTGGCCTCACCAGTGACCCACACAAGGGCAAAAGAACCTCACTCTTCTTACACTTTATGTGCCTGTTTATGCAACTTAATATATTACTAGCTTTTTTGACCAACAAGCTACTATGTTGTTTAAACTTAAGGTCATTTGAGACCATAATACCCAGGTCTCTTTTATCTTTAACAACTCCAAGCCTATTCCCGTTGAGCCTACAAAGCTGCCCCTGCATTCTTTCTTCCAAAATGCATGACCTTACATTTCTCCACATTAAAGGTTAGTTTAGAGTCCTTTTCCCACCTCTGTAGTGTAGTTAAAGCTTCCTGTAGTATGGTACTTTCTGTTTTGTTGTTTACTGTGTAGCTGAGTCTTGAGTTGTCAGCAAATTTGGCTTCCCACACACCCTTTCCGGCTGTCATTGAGTGAATGTATATATTAAAAAGGCAGGGCCCCAACACAGATCCCTGCTGAACCTCACTTGTGACCTTTGACCAACCTGAGCTACATCTCCTGATTGTCACTTTCTGCCTTCTATTACTCAAACTACAGTTGATCCAACGGGTTATGTTTCCCTGGCCACCGTGTTCAATCAGGGCATCCACCAGTTCTCCGTGTGGAACCCAATCAAAGGCTTTAGAGAAGTCCAAAAAAATGTCATCTACAGGGATACTCTCATCTAGGGACCTACAAACATTTTCGTAAACCCAAGAAGTTAGTTTGACATGACCTGCCATGCTTAAAACCATGTTGTGTATTGTTGATATCCCCCCTCTTTGCTGCATGTCCTGTTCTATGTGATCCTTTATAACCCCTTCCAACACCTTGCCCAGAATAGATGTCAGGCTTATTGGTCAATAATTACTGACTTCTTTTTTGGATCCTTTCTTAAATAGAGGGATTACATTTGCCTCCCTCCATGCCTCCGTCACTTTCCTCTGGTCCAAAGAAGTCTGAAATAAGTATGTTAAGGGTTCTGCCAACATTTCCACTAACTCAATTACCACCTTCAGATGTAGTCCATCTGGTCCCGGGATTTACTAGGGTTAAGATTAAGCAACCTTTTTTTTAATTTCATCCTTATTTAATTTAACTGTGCTATGTTTTTCATGATGCTGTTTGATTCCCAAAGTTTTGGTATTATATACAGTTGAGAAATAAGTATTACATTTTTCAGCCATTTGTTTATTATCTTGCATCATGCTTCCGTCTGTATCCTTTATTGGGTGTATCCCTTGTGATCCTCCTTTCATACTACCAACATAGTTATAGAATGTCTTGTAATTATCCTTAACTTTGTGCACCAGATTGTATTCATATTTCCTTTTGGTTTTTGGGTACTTTTTTTGGTTTGTTTTAATAGGTGCCTATAGTTGTCCCTGTCCTTTACATGTCCACTTTTTTTTGGCTTTAACAAACATTCTGTTCTTTTTATTAATTTGTTTTTTGATACTTCCGGTCATCCATGTCACAACCCCATTCAGCAGGTCAGCCCTCTACTCCCAGAGGGCTGACCTCTGAGCGTAGTATTGTGAACAGGAAACAGGAACAGGGTAACCCTCCTGTCTGTTTTGTGGGTTCGCATCATCCTTTGGTCTCAAGTCTTGGAGGGATTCAAACTGTAAACCTCTTGTTAGCGTACCCAATGTACAGGCTCAGATAATTCTGCTCTTTAGAGGGGCCAGATATCTTTTGCCTATGGGCGCCTAACCAGACGTACAAAATGAACCCTTAAACTCTATTAAAGACCTCAGAATAATTTTTTACCTTTTCCCAGTTTGGTAAAACCAGTAAGTTTTGTACAGGGTCAGCTTTAAACATGTATGCTTCCCTTGTCAAGAAAAAGAATTACAAAGGCACACCAAGTAGTCTCTAAAGTAGAGGTTTACTTCAAAATAGATAAAAAAATGTAAAATGTAAATACAGAACCATATATCACAAAACATACAAATTACTTAAAAAAATAAGGTTTTAAAAAGTGCAGATTCCTACCACTAATACACTTAGGCCCAGATATTCAAAAGGGTTGCGCCATGCGCAAGTCCAAAATGCGCCATTCTGCGATATTCAGCAGGAGGCAGTTACGCCACTGGCAACAGGTTGCGCAAGAGAGCAATGCAAATGAATGCATGCTCAACAGGAGGGAGGATCCATGCACGCAACCTGCGCAACCGATATTCAGTCGGAGTTCTAGCAGAGTTCTTACATGTGCAACTAACCTCGCATCCCTTACAACTGAGCCAAGGCTTAAGTTGAGGGCCACCCACAGGTGAGCTGCTGCATTGCAGGCGCAACACAGCAGCTGCCACCCTGGCTGGCCCCCAACTCAGTCCTTGTGCCCCCCACCAGCCGATCGCGGGCAGAACACGTACATGTCCCCTCCCACATCTCCTGACCCCATAGAGATAATGTACATTTTAGAAGCCTGTTGCTGTGTCCATGCTCCATCCTTGGTTTGGCCACAGTTAAGACTACCCTTTCAATAGGCAGTATTTTAAAACAGTGCTACATGTTGACATAATGTACACATTTTGTAGCTGTTGCTGCTGCTGTGTCCATGCCTCCCATCCTCTCGTTTGGCCACTAGTTTGACTTTTCATATGCAGTAACATGCTCTTTGCTGCATGTTGCCATAATATACATTTTGTATCCTGCTGCTGTTGCTCTGTCCATGCCTACATCCTTGGTTTGGCCACAGTCAAGACTACCTTTTCATAGGCAGTAATTTGCACTGTGCTTCATGTTGTCATAGGCTGTACATTTTGTAGCCTGCTGTTGTGTCCATGCCTCCCATCTCTCATTTGGCCACCGTTAAGACTATCTTTTCATACTCAGTAATTTGCACTTTGCTGCATATTGACATAATGTACATTTTGTATCCTGCTGCTGCTGTGTCAATGCCTTCCATCCTTGGTTTTGCCGCACCACAGTTAAGACTACATTTCATAGGCAGTATTTGCATCTGTGCTATGTGTTGACATAATATATATTTAGTCGCCTGGTCCTGTAGCTGCTGTGTCTGTGCCTCCATCCTTGGTTTTTCCACATAAGACTAACTTTGCATATGCAGTAATTTGCACTATGGTACATTTCACAAATGTACATTTTGTATCCTGCAACTGCTGTTCTCTCCATGCCTCCCATCCTTGGTTTGGCCAAAGGTGAGACTTCCTTTTCATAGGCGTTATTTGCACCGTGCTACATGTTGACATAATGTATGATTTTGTAGCCCGTTGCTGTGTACATGCCTCACTATGCTTAGTTTGGCTGCAGTTAATGCTACCTTTCATATTCAGTAATCTGCACTGTGTATGTTGATATAATGTACATTTTGAAGCCTTCTGCTGCAGCTGGCAGTGTCCTTGCCTCCTTCCTCGGTTTGGCCACATTAAGACTACTCTTATCATAGGCAGTAATTTGCTATTGTGTTATGTTAACATAAGGTACCTTTTGCAACCTGATGTTGCTGTGTCTATGCTCTCCCACCCTTGGTTTGGCTTTTTTGCAGTTAAGGCTACCTCTTCAGTCAGTAATTTACTGCGCCATGTTGACATAGTACATTTTGTAGTTTGCTGCTGCTGTGCCCACGCTCTCCCATCCTTGGTTTGGCCAGTTTAGACTACCTTTTAATATGCAGTAATTCATTGTGCTACATGTTGACAATGGCTATTGTGTGGTCTTGCTGCTACTGTTCTGTCCATGCCTCCATCATCGGTTTTCCAATAGTTAGGGACCACCTTTTCATGGATAGTAAATTAGGCACCACAGTTGCATAGTTGACTTAATGTACATTTTGTAAAGCTCACATTGCTGCTGCTGCAGTCCATGCCTCCCATCCCCTGTTTGTCGTAGTTACGCCACTTTTCATTGACACTCATTTGCACTGTGCCACATGTTGACATAATGTACATTTTGTAGCCTGCTGCTGTTTACATGCCTATCCTTGGTTTGGGTACAGAAGACTACCATTTCATAGGGTAATTTTATTGTGCTGTATGTTGACATATATGAACAATTTATAGTGCTGCTGTTGCTGTGTCCATGCTCTACCATCTGGTTTGCTGCAGTTAAGACTACCTTTTAATAGGCAGCACTTTGTACTGTGTTTCATGTTGATATAACGACATTCAGCCTGCTGCTGCTGCTATGTCCCTGCTTCCTTTCCATGGTTAGCCACATTTAAGATTATCTTTCATAGGCAGTAATTTGTACTGTGCTGCATGTTGACTTGTAGTACATTTTGTAGCCTGTTGCTGCTGCTGGTATGTCCTTGCTTCCCATCTTCGGTTTGGCCACAGTTATACACTTTTTCATAGGCAGTTATTTGCACCTGTGCTGTATGTTGACATAGTACATTTTGTAGCTCAGCTGTTGGGGTTGTGTCCAAGCCTCTCATGCTTGGTTTGGCCACAGTTAAGGCTACGCTTTCATAGGGTACTAATTTGAACTATGCTGCATGTTGACATAATGTAGAATTTGTAGCCTGCTGCTGCCAAGCGTGTCCATGCCTCCATCCTTGGTTTGGCCACAGTTAAGACTTCTTTCATAAGGTGGTAATTTGTAATTGTGCTACTTGTTGACATAAGGTACACTTTGTAGCCTGATGCCCTTTGTCCATGCCTCTTATCTTCAAGCCTACGCAATTAAGATCATTTTCAAAGGCAGTAATTTGCACTGTGCTACACGCTGACATAATGCACATTTTATAGACTGCTTCGCTGCTGTGTCCATGCCTCCATCCTCAGTTTTTCCACAGTTATGACTACCTTTCATAGGCACCAATTTGCACTGTGCTACATGTTGACATATTAAAATTCACGTTATAACTGCTGCTATGTCCATGCTTCCATCCCTGTTTGGCCACAGTTAAAGGCCACGCTTTGATAGGTGTCATTTGCACTGAGCTCATGCTGACATAATGAATTTGTAGCAGCCTGCTGCTGCTGCTGCTGTGTCCATGCCTCTCCATCATCAGTTTGGCCACAGTTAAGACTATCCTTTCATGAAACTAATTTGCACTCTGCGTACATGCTGACATCATGTAGATTCTGGACCCTGTTGCTGATGCTGCTGTGTTCATGCCTCCCATCCTTGTTTTTCTACAGATAAGACTACCTTTTCATAGTCAATAATTTGAACTGTGCTGCATGCTGAAATATGTATATATTTTAGCCTGCTGCTGCTCTTTCTATGCCGCCCATCCTTGGCTTGGCCACAATTAAGACTACATTTTAATAGGCAGTATTTGCACTGTGCAACATTTTGACATAATGTACAGTTTGTAGCCTGCTGCTGCTGCTGCAGTGTCCATGCCTCCCATCCTTGGCTTGGCGACAGTTAACACTGCCATTTCATAGGCAGTAATTTGCATTGTGCTACATGTTGACATAATGTACATATTGTTCCCTGCAGCTACTGCTGTGTCATACCTCCCATCACTTGGTTTGGCAACAGTTTAAAACTACCTTTAATAGGGGACATTTGCACTTGTGCTACATGTTGACAAAATGTGCATTGTGTAGCCTGCTGCTACTGTTCTGTCCATGAGTCCATCATTGGTTTTTCCACAGTTATGACTACCTTTTCATGGGCAGTAATTTGTACTGTGCTACATGTAGAGATAATGTACATTTTGTAGCCTGCTGCTGCTGCTGCTGTGTCCATGCCTCCCATCCTTGGTTTGCCGCAGTTACGGCTACCTTTTCATTGACACTAATTTGCACTGTGCTACATGTTGACATAATGTACATTTTGTAGCCTGATACTGCTGCTGCTGTGTCCATGCCTCCCATTCTTGGTTTGGCCACTGTTTAGACTGCCTTTTAATAGACAGCAATTTGCACAGTGCTACATGTTGACATTATGTACATTTTGTAGCCTGCTGCTACTGCTCTGTCTATGCCTCCATCCTCAGTTTTTCCACAGTTAAGACTAACTTTTCATAGGCAGTAATTTGCACTGTGCTGCATGTTGAATTATTGTACATTTTGTCGCCTGCTGCAGCTGCTGTGTCCATGCCTCCCATCTTCGGTTTGGCCACAGTTAAGGCTACCTTTTCATTTGCAGTATTTGAACTGTGCTACATGTTGACATAATGTACATTTTGTAGCCTGCTGCTGCTGCGTCCTGTACACCCATCCTTCATTTAGCCACTGTTAAGACTTATCTTTTCATAGGCAGTAATTGCACTTTGCTGCATGTTGACATATCGTTCATTTTGTAGCCTGCTGCTGCTGCTGCTGCTGTGTCTGTGCCTCCCATCCTGGTTTGCCTACAAATAAGACTTCTTTCATAGGCAGTAATTTGCACTGAGCTACATGTTGACATGTATATTTTGTATCCTGCTGATGCTGCTGTGTCCATGTCTGCTATCCTCGGTTTGGCTACAGTTGAGGCTACCTTTTCATGGGCAGTAATCTGCACTGTGTCCATGTTGACATAATGTACATTTTTTAGCCTGCTGTTGCTGCTGCTATGTCCTTTCCTCTCTCTCTCGATTTGGCCACATTTAAGACTACCTTTTCACAGGCAGTAACTTGCACTGTGCTACATGTTGACATATTGTTCATTTTGAAACCTGCTGCTGCTGCTGTGTCCATGCCTCCCATCCTTGGTTTTGCCAAAGTCAGAGGTGTAGCCAGAAATTTCTATTTTGTATACAGTCTCTAACAGTTACTCCCCCCATTAAAAAAATGTACGCATACTTTCCAAATTGCACCCCATTGCAAACAAGTCAGACTGTTTGTGATATGATTTTTACTCTATAGAGGTTATACATGTATGGACACTCCTCAGTGGCTACACTAAACCAAATACTTCAGATTAGAATGATAATATTAACAGAGTGGCTTAAGGTTTGTGACAGGACTGTAACAAAACTGCATGCCAGCACAAATGTATACAGTGAGTATGCCTGTCTACACTTCTTGGCTACAGTTATGATTACCTTTTCATAGGCAGCAGTTGTACCTGCTAAATGATGACATAATGTACATTTTGTAGCCAGCTGCTGCTGTGTCCATGCCTCCATCCTAGGTTTGGTCACAGTTAAGACTACCTTTTCATAGGCAGTAATTTGCACTGTGCTACATGTTGACATATTGTACATTTTGTTGCCTGCTGTGGCTGCTTCTGTGTCCATGCCTCCCATCCTCGGTTTGGCCTCAGTTGAGGCTACCTTTTCATAGGCAGTAATTTGCACAGTGTACATGTTGACATAATTTACATTTTGTAGCCATCTGCTGCTGCTTCTGCTATGTCCTTGCCTGTCTTCCTCAGTTTGGCCACATTTAAGACTACCTTTTCATAGGCAGTATTTTGCATTGTGCTACATGTTAACATAATGTACATTTTGTAGCCTGATGCTGCTGATGCTGTGTCCATGCCTCCCATTCTTGGTTTTGCCACAGTCAGGGGTGTAGCCAGAAATTTCTATTTTGTACACAGTCTCTAACAGTTACTCCCCATTTAAAAATGTACATGCTTTCCAAATGGCACCCTTCCAAACAAGTCAGATTGTTTCATATGATTTCTTTACTCTCTACAGAGGTTATACATGTGGTGGACACTCTCCAGTGGCTTTCACTAAGCCAAATACTACAGATTACTCATGATAATAACAATAGAGTGGCTTATGGTTTTGTGACAAGACTCAACAAAACTGTACACAACTGTGTACAGTGAGCATGCCTGTTCTACACCTTTGAGAACAGCCATGGCTCTCTTACCACCGCCCTTAAGACTACTCTTTCATAGGCAGTAATGTGCACCAGTTATGTGTTGACATAATGTGACATTTTGCTGCTGCTGCTGCTGCTGTGTCCTTAGCTCTCTCTTCCTCGGTTTAGCCACATTTAAGACTACCTTTTCGTAGGCAGTATTTTGCATTATGCTGATGTTAACATGATGTACATTTTGCAGCCTGATGCTGCTGCTGCTGCTGTGTCCATGCCTCCATTCTGTTTCTGGCCACAGCTAAGACTACCTTTTAATGGATGTTAATTTGTACAGTGCTGTTGACATTATGTTAATTTTTGTAGCCTGCCGCTACTGCTCTGTCCATGCCTCCATCCTCGGTTTTTCCACAGTTAAGACTAACTTTTCATAGGCAGAAATTTGCACTGTGCCGCATGGTGACTTAATCGCATTTTGTAGGCCTGCTGCTGCTACTGCTGTGTCATGCCCATCCTCGTTTTGCCACAGTTAAAACTACCTTTTCATAGGCACTAATTTGCACTGTGCTACATGTTGACATAATGAACAATTTGTAGCCTGCTGCTGTGTCCATGGCTCCATCCTTGATTTGGCAACAGTTAAGACTACCTTTTCATAGGCAGTAATTTGCACTGTGCTGCATGTTGACATAATGTACATTTTGTAGCCTGCTGCTGCTGCTGTGTCCAAGCCTCCCATCCTTTGTTTAGCCACAGTTAAGGCTACCCTTTCATAGGCAGTAATTTGCACTGTAGTACATGTTGACATAATTTACAATTTGTAGCCTGCTGCTGATGTTGTGTGCTTGCCTTCATCCCTGGTTTGGCCTCAGTTAAGACTACCTTTTCATAGGCTGTAATTTGCCTTGTGCTACATGTTGACATAATGTACATTTTGGAACCTGCTGTATCCATGCCTCCCATCCTCGGTTTGGCCACAGTTAAGGCTACCTTTTCATAGACAGTAATTCTCACTGCGGTACATGTTGCCATAATATATATTTTGTAGCCTGCTGCTGCTGCTATGTCCATGCCTCTCATCCTCGGTTTGGCCACAGTCAAGATTACCTTTTCATATGCACTAATTTGCACTGTGCTACAAGTTGACATTATGTACATTTTGTATCCTGCTGCTTCTGCTCTGTTCATGCATCCCATCCTTGGCTTGTCCTCAGTTAAGACTTCCTTTTCTTAGGGTAATAATTTGCACCATGCTATGTTGGCACATAATGTACTTTTTGTAGCCTGCTGCTGCTGCTGCTGTGTCCATGTTGCCCATCTCAGCGTTTGGCTACAGATAAGACTACTTTTCATAGGCAGTAATTTGTTACTGTGGTCCATGTTGACATAATGTACATTTTGTAGAATGCTGCTGCTGTGTCCTTGCCTCCCATCCTCAGTTTGGCCACAGTTTAGGCTACCTTTTTGTAGTCAGTTTTTTACGCTGTGCCACATGCTGACATAATGCACATTTTGTAGCCTGCTGCTGCTGTGTCCTTGCCTCCCATTCTTGGTTTGGCCACAGTTCAGACTTCCCTTTGATAGGCAGTAATTTGCACTGTGCTGCATGTTGACGTAATGTACATTTTGTTGAATGCTGCTGTGTCCATGCCTCCCACCTTCGGTTTGGCCGCAGTTAAGGCTACCTTTTCATAGGCAGTATTTGCACTGTGGTACATGTTGCCATAATGTACATTTTGTAACTTGCTGCTGCTGCTGTGTCCATGCCTCCCTTCCTTCATTTGGCCACAGTTAAGATTATCTTTTCATAGGCAGTAATTTGCACTGTGCTGCATGTTGACATAATGTACATTTTGTATCCTGCTGCTGTGAACATGCCTCCCATTCTCTTTTTCCCATAGTTAAGACTTCCTTTGATAGGCAGTTATTTGCACTGTGCATATGTTGATATAATGTATATTTTGTAGCCTGCTGCTGCTGCTGTGTCCATATCTACTATCCTCGGTTTGGCCACAGTTAAGGCTACCTTTTCATAGGCAGTAATCTGCACTGTGTACATGTTGACATATTGTAGATTTTTTAGCCTGCTGCTGCTGCTGTGTGTCCATGCCTCCCATCCTTGGTTTTGACACAGTCAGGGGTGTTGCCAGAAATTTCTATTTTGTACACAGTCTCCAACAGTTATGCCTGATTAAAAATGTACACATGCGCTCCAAATTGCACCCCTTCCAAACAAGTCAGATTGTTGTCATATGATTCCTCTACTCTCTACAGAGGTTATACATGTAGCGGACACTCCTCAGTGGCCTACACTAAGCCAAATACTACAGATTATCATGATAATATTAACAGAGTGGCTTATGGTTTGTGACAAGCACTCAACAAAACTGTACACAAATGTGTACAGTGAGCATGCCTGTCTACACCCTTGAGAACAGCCACATGGCTCCCTTACCACAGGCCCTGCACCACAAACTAGGTCACACTGCAGGAATCAAGATTGTGCTGTGGTAGAAATTTTTACTCTCTTACCCTACCAGCAAGGCAATCCCACTGATAACTCATGTAACTCAAATTCAGGTATATCCAATGGAAAATTTGAGATAAGACTAGGAGGGTCCTTTTGAATGCAGGGCTGACTGGTTGGCATTCAGGAGGAATACACAATACAAAAGATGGGAAAAACACAGTTTAAATCTAAACTGCTAAAATGCATAAGGCTGGATAAAAAAATAAACTTGCAGCTTGTACACTATTTCCAGAGTCTGCATTTTTCAGCTCAATTTAAGTCATCAGCTAACCTTACCTCTTCCTTGAGTGTGGGGATATGGATATGCACAGATTCAGAAGAACATGTACATGAAACATACAGTATGCATAACATGCACATATATTTGAAAAATCTAACCCTTATGAACAACATTTTATTCAAAAACAAAACATTTTATGTATTTATAAACAGTCACTCTTCCTCCCCCCAAAAATGTGCCCAAGTCATGCATTCCTTTCCACTGCCTTACAGAAACTCAGCATTATTCTGTCTGCTAATAAACATTTCCAAGGTCTCATTGAAAGCAGGCAAGTGCTAATGTGAAGGCAACATTTACCTCCCCCTGAACAAATACAAAAAGTGGTGACGTGACTGCCGGGCAACAATATGATAGGATAATGCTGCTGGCTTTAAACTTATACATTCTCCTACCCAGTTATCTGTCCTCCTGGCCAGGCTGCCTTGCCCAACTCCCAGCCCCCAGTGCCCATCACTCCCATCCTTCATGGTGAATATAAACAAAACTCCGCTTCTGATGTCTCCTTTAGTCTTTCCGCTCTCAAGTAAGACCCTCTCGAACCTTACTCTCTTCTAGCTGTTTTAGAAACAGGAAACAGAGTTAGTGAAGTCACTAAAAGAAGCAATTTGCATTTCTAATAAATATCTTGTATGGGTCTTAAGGTGCCTGTACTACAAGTAATAGCATTCTAGGCATGTACTGTAATGTATATCACCTGGTGCAGCCCATCACAGGAATACATAACTGATGATGATGTGTGTTGCCAATTTCCATATGAGGAATAGGAGAAATGGTAATCTAGCAATCATGTAAGCAAACTGCTAGAGCTAGTGAAAACCGTAATGCCTATGCACTATTCATACAGGCAGTTTAAAGAGCTGCTTACAAGTTCCAGGCAGATAACCCATATCAAGGAGTTGCCTGCCCTAGGAACTGTTTTAGACATATTGTGATTATTTTTTTTAGTGCAGAAGAGAATCTCACAGGCATAAGGGACACACACACAAATGCAAACACACACACACACACACACACACACATATGCACGTCCAAGGACACCAGCTAGAAATGTTGCTGCCCCCCTGAAAGAGAGCAGAAGGGTCATCTATCTACATAATGCCAGGACACACTTATGTTCACACATGATACAAAAACATGCTTCAGAGGAGATTTGAAAAATGACAACTGTCATGTTCATGATCTGGAGTAACAAGAGGACTGTGTTGAAAGTTTGGTGTATAAAATCTGCACATATTCTAATAGTATGAGTAAAAGTTGAAAAATGTCAACATTTCTACAAAATGTTGTTTTTCTGTGACATTTAAAATATACTGGAAAAAATTTAATTTTGCACGGCAAATGCAAAAACACATTTTGGACAGGATTTGAAAATGATTCCTGTGCATGTTCTGTGAGGTGGTGTAAAAGATGGTTATGCTGAAAATTTGAGTCAAAATGAAAACTGCCAAAGTTAGGAGAGAATAAAAACATTTTAACATACCTTTGTACTGTTTTTGTTTTTAATATCTTGATCCCAGATTTTTAACATAGGCTTCTTTGACTCCACCTCATGATCCTAATAGGTACAATTCTGCTTAAAGGTGATTTTGCAAAGCAATCCATAAATCGCCATTCATGTGGATTTGAAAATGTCAACCACCTTTGTCTATATAGGGGTCCATAAAGCATGATAAAAGGTTTGGAGCACATATTTAAAAATGACCTATTCATGAGTAAAAGATGAAACTCATTATACAATGGCAAGAAAATTTCCTGAACTCTGATTGTCATTTGGACTGGACCTGGAAGTTATCCCTGCACAACATCACGGGTCTAGTCCCAGCCCAGAAAATGACCACATCAGCTGTCCTTAGAATTACTCCATGGGTCCACGCAACTCACCGTGATCCCCGCTTCAAGCATTCGGTGTTCCCACTCGCCCTGCTCAAGCTTTCTCAAAGCCGAGTCATTTTAACAGTCCCCTCCCAACCACAACAACTTAGACCCCCATAATATTTTGTGCCCAGTAGCTGAAATGCCATCATTTAAAATAAGCTCCACAGTCTCCAGCATCCAAACCGCCACACTGAGCAGCACATGCTGGCACATCCACCACCTTGACTTGCCACAACTCATCACTACTGCCGATCACCTGCCATAACTCACCGCTGCTTCCAATCACCTCACAGTGGTACACATGCTCGTTCTCCTAAATGCCCAGTCCTGAAGGAAAATACAGCTAAGTTTTCATCCCCAGTCCTGAGATTCTCTGACTGTAACGACACTTCAGCACATGGCACGTGCCTTTCATGTTTGAGAGCTGCAATTAAAACTTTTATTTATCTCAACTTTCATGTACTGACAAATTAAGTATTGAGAGTTCTCCTGTAAAAAAAATAAAAAGTACGGCTATAAGGTAGGAGTGTGTGGTGGTGGTGGTGGTGGTGGTGGGGGCTCCTTAAGAAATGGAAACGTTTTAAAGCACAGAGCACACATCATCAGAGCTGCTGACCTGAAGAAGCCATGAAGCATGCAGCAGCAGCAGTAGCACCTAGTGGACAAATAAGGAACTGTGAAATTTTTTTTAAAGATATACTTCCACGTTAAAAAATTAAAGAAAAAATGTATTTTAAATATTTTTTAATCTTTCTTTTTTGTTGTTATTAATAGCCGAGCCATTGTATAATAGCAATAATGCACTCCAAGGTGTGTGTTGTGCTGGGATAACATCACTTCTGAGGTGATTAGTTGCGTTCTGCCCGCGGCCTGTACCTAATCACCCAGGCATGATGTTATCCCAGCACACACACACCCTGTCATGCATTGTTGCTTAATTGAAATATAGTATCCAGCTTAGCTGATTTCTCAGTTCCTGCTCAGCATTAAAGAGTGAAGACATGTCTCTGGTTCAGAGGGATTACAGTGTTGGACTCCCATTAGTGAAGTAATGGGTGTGATGGTGTGGGGTGGTGGGTGCAGTGTGTATGTGTGGGGGGGTGTCTGGTGTGGGAAAGGTAACCATGGTGGGGGTGGTGGCAGCAACAGACAAGAATGGAACATTTCCTTTTTTCAGAGTGAAAAAAAGACATTGAGGGATGGTTTCTTTATTTCAGGTACTGACACTGAGGACTGAGCATGTCAGTGTTAGGTTTGTATGTAGAGGATGCACTGGGGAGGTGAGAGGGATACTTGGAATAGGGCAGTATCATTATTAGGAAACTAGGAATGAACATAAAATGAGACAATCCCCATGAAATAAATGAAAACTGATGAACTTGGATGCAGTAAAAGCTCCCATGGAATGAAAATGTTTAGCAATGAAGGTGTAATGCTTCATGTCTGATGTGACCCTTTGACTCTGATTTATTCATTTATTTATTTATTAGCTTTTGGTAACTGGGTAAGTGCACTAGGCAACGACCCTTCCTATTCTGGCTCATTGACTGAAGCAACTTTTGGACTTGCCAGGCTTATGGCCCCTGCTAAACTCTGCTCTATCCTTCTTGTGGGGGTTTGTAAACTGTTGGGGATTGGAGATAGAATTTGCAGTGTGCTGTTATAAGACTGGGATTGCAAACTGTATGTATTTACTTGATATAAATCTGACTGCTTTGCATTTTGCCACTCGTTACCTACTAATTCCCATTTCCCCTCTGACTACCGCATGGACTACTCTCTCTAAGCCAGCCTGGTGGTGCTGAGGGTTGAGACACTGGATGCCAAACCCTGTGCTATGCCACTGACCCGGGTTCGGGAACCAGCCTGGGTTGTTGGGGTCAGCAGGAGAGAGAGGATTAAGCATCCAGAGACTGATCTCCTCTCTCTGGGAAGGATCCAGGGTCTGCCCAGTGCAACAGCGGTGCTCGGTGGAAGTTGGAGGGACGTGCCCAAGTTTGGGCAAACAAAGAGAGGGCAGAGTTGTGGTAGAAGTCTCAGACACTATTGCATGACTGAACTCTGTGGGGAAGAGGGATGTACAACAAAAGAAAAATCTTTGCCTCAGCTCACGGAGATGAAGGGGGCTCCAGGGATGCAGTCCATATCCCAATGTCGGCCTGATGCCTTGGGGATTCCTCATTTGACCCAGTGCCCAGGTAATGCCTCTTTAATTTCAGATAGGCCATCAGGAGAGGATGGACCCAACCAGGGTGGTGATCTAGGGGCTGACCTGCCTGAGTGGTGGGGGAGTCCAGCCAAAGATAGTAGGGTTTAGACAGGGAGTAGAAGCTCTAGTCGAGTGAGCACCCTGGAAGGATGCCTAGTCTGAGGAGGGTAAAATAGAGTAAAACAACAAACTAATCTCTCTCTCTCTCACTCCCACTCTTGGACTAAATCCTCTATCTCTACCAGTGCCATTTGCTTTATATTTTCTCCCAGCCTACCCACACCTCAGCCATCTCAATCACTCAGTTTAAGTCTTGAACATCTTCTCCTACTCTTCTCTCTGCCCCCTACACCAAAACGGCTTCTAATCTACTCTCTGGTGCCATAATTAACTGCCTTCCTTTCCACTATCTGCCTGCCTGCAATCCCCATCTCCTCCTGTGTAAATCCTTCGTCTCTTTCAATCCTTTGTCCTGCCCATGCCCCCTGATTTAGCCCTCAGGCACACTCCACACTCTGTACTTAAATCAAATCCCTCTTTCTCTACTTCCTAGGACTGCTCTTGACCAGGCATGCCAATACAGTCTATGGCTAAGACTGGTACCTCCACCTGTCCAGCCAGATGGCAAAGCTCTCATGCCCGGGTAAGCTACCTCAGACACTCCAGGACTGCCACTTGGCTTCTGATTGGCCATGGCTTAGCCAGTTGCTCACTGATTGGTTAAAGCCCTTACAACTTCTTCTATGGGTTGCTGAAGCAGCTTTTGGACTTGCCAGGCTTACGGCCCCTGCTAAATTCTGTTCTGTCCTTCTTGTGGGATTTTTGGCCAGCCTCCCCTCACCACTGGCCTTGATTAAATACACATTAGCCCCACCTCCAATCTCCTCCAACTCAGCCACATTGGTTGCTGGCAGGGCATTCTGTGCCTTAAAGCACAAAGTAGTTAATTCTTCCTCTTATCCCTGACTATACAGGCTCTACCTGGTGCTGAAAAGAGTCTGCTTCCCTCTGACATTCTTTTAGTGGCACGTTGCCGTGAAGTTAATCTCCTCCTTAACCACTACTAGGTTACTGAAGTTCATTCACTATACCCAGCTCCTCTGACCAGTTGAAGGAGTAAGCTCTTCCACTATCACACTCCTTCAATGCTACACTGCCTCACGTAGCGCTAACTATGTCTCCCACTGCCTCTAGGATGTTACAGTTCCTCCTAGTAATCACCCTTGCCTCCACATTGGGACCTAGCATATGACCCATCCAACTCTATCAGACTACCCATGATGTGAAGGCACTAAATGTTTATGACACCATGACCTCACCTTTCTCAGGTGTCTCCTGCAAACTTCAACAACTGCACACCAAGAACAATGACCTTGCTTACTTAGCTAATGAGCCCTCTATGATACCACTCCTAAAAAGTTTTGGGCACTACATTAGTAACAAAAACAATGAACACCCAGTAAAAGACAACATCACCTATTTAATAAACTTACATTGGAACAGCTAATTCAAATACTATTACTTCTCCTTCTCTGATGTCAGGTTATGTGCACCACAGTCCTGGTCCACTGCACGACTCCTGCACTCCAACATTGAAAATCCTCAGGACTTGTGCTCACCTCTATAAATATCTGCAGCCTCCACTCCAAGATGGATAGTCTGAAGGTCTGGGTCTCTCCTCACAACAATGATGTACTATCCATTGTGAAGACCTGGTTATCCCCAAAAGAATAAGACTCAGCCATCGTACTGCCTGGATACACATTGTTCATGCAGGACTGGATCCCAAAAGAGAAGCCAGCAGCATCATCTACACTAAAGACCCACTACAGGGACATATCCTCTCTCACATGCATCAGTGACCACCTATGCATTAGCCATAAAACAACACCTAGTGCCACACAACAGAGTGCTTACTCTTATCTCAGTATATCTACCACCAAAATGGCCACCAACGACACTAGCAACCTGTTAGAGTACATTAGTTCTCTGAGCCTATACACAGAAATTGTACTTCTTAGGACTTTAATATGAACAGTCTCTCACCTGCCTCATAACATGCCAAGGATACCCTATCCACAAGCCACTTCTCCAATTGGTGGAATCATCAACACAGGTCAACTACAGGACTGGAACCAGCACCCTGTTTGACTGGGGTTCACCAACCGCCTTGCACACATCACTGACATCACTGGCCTTCCTGACTCATTGAGCGACTATTCTCCTTGTCAAATGCACCTGGAATAACAGTTACTGCAAGCCCCCCACCAAAATCATAAAGAACAGCCTGTTCCTATAAGACCACCTCCCACAGCTAAAACTAGACCTAAAACTTCTAGACTGGATGGAACTTTATAATGCTAATGATGTGGACACAGCCTTGGACATCTTTGTTATAAAATTCTATTTTGTCTGAGACATACCTACACCAGTCACCACAAGAAAAGTCAAAGAGCCGTCTAATCCATGGATCACCCTAGAACTCCAGGAACAAGTAGCCTCAAGGGACCATCTCTGACATATAGCACAAGCTCAGGGCACAGCAACAAACATTCAGTGGTATAAAAAGGCACGTAATCACTGCATGAAAGCCTTCTTCCGTACAAAAAGCTCCTATTACAAGGAAGCACTCACCAACTTATGGAAAAGCAGCAAGTCATTCTGGCAAAACTTAGGTGATATCACAGGAAAAGACCCCAGATCTGTCCCCTCCATGCTCAGTGTCAATGGTACACCAACAATGGACCCTCTGCTTATTGAAAACTCCATGAACTATGCATTCACTGACCTCAGTAGTATGCTCCCATCAGATTTCTTTAGTCCCCCTTACCCAAGGGACACTCAGTGGAAACCTGCACTACCCCCCCAATCAGCCACTACTCTGCTGTAAAGAGGTATCTGAAACAGATGCTAGGAGTTACCTTGAAAAGGTACTTGGCAAATCAAGGTACTGCCAAGAATCCCTGGACCTTAACTTTATTCACCTGGCTTTAAAGGAACTTCTAGGACCACTAATAAAATTAATTAATCTGTCCTTCTGCCACTCCCAATTCCCCGAATACTGGAAATCTGCAACAGTCACCCCAGTCCAAAAAAGCGAGGATCAGATTCTGCATAGCAATTACAGACCAATTTTCATTCTCTTGCCACTCTCCAAGGCTCTCAAATGGATTGTGGCAGACCAGATGGTAGAGCACTTCAACCAATACCAACTTCTATGTCCACAGGAACATGGGTTCCAGGGTGGCCATAGTACCATTACAACCTGACTCAAATTTGTTGGATTCATTCATAATGCCCTAGACCTTTGTCACATTGTAGAGGTAGCCTTTATTGACCAATCAAAGGCATTTGATACAGTGCATCATGTGCTTCTACTTGAACAGCTATCTGACATTGGTCTTGCTCCTGAAACTGTGAACTGATTCTGCAGCTACTTAAGTCACCACTCCCAGCAAGTCAGTATTGGTGATGTCCTCTCTGACAGATGAACTGTCAAATCTGGAGTACCACAAGGGTCAATCTTGGAACCTCTCTTGTTCAGTGTGTTCCTAAATATTCTCCAGGACTCCTGTCACAGTTGTTTTCTCGTCTATGCTGACAATGGTGTTATCTTTATCAGCAACTTGTGTCCTGAACTTCTGGAGGCAGATCTGCAATAAGGCTTCACATCTGTGGAAGAGTGGTTCAAAGAAAAAAAAAGTGGTCATGAACTATAAAAAAACTAAAACCATGCTCTTCACAACAGCACAAAACAAGCTCAAAAGCTACCTCCTGGCAATAAGGAATGACAGGGGCACCACTCTGGAACTTGCCCTCATTTTAAATGCCTGGGAGTAACAATAGACTCCACTCTGTTCTTCTCCTATCATATAGATATCACTGCAGTGGCTATTAATACACGATTAGGTAACCTTTACCAGCACAGACACTCTCTAACTCATGAAGCACCAGATCTGGCAATCAACAGCTCCATTATCTCCCTCATAGATTATGGGCTGGCTGCCTACAGAGCTGCAAGAGAGACGGACCTTCATCGCATTGCAGTTGCCCTAAACAAAGCCTGCCATCTGCTCACAGGTGCACAGAGACTCACACACACACCTGTGACTTTTATACTCAGGCTAGCTGGTTTCAACTGAAGGACAGAATCCCGGTAGCAAACCTGCATATTAGCAAAAAAAAAAAGTATAATTAAATCTACTACCATCTGGGGTTTAGAACCTGCTGTCCTCTCTAAGGCCCAGAGTTACCAAAACATCTGCCTCTCAAGTTTTCATGTACTCAGATGCCACACTGCCATGCCACAATGTTTGTTCCCTCACCGGGGCAGCCCTCTGGATAAATACACTGCCTCCTGACATTTAGGGTGCACCTATGATTGGATCTTTTAAAATCAGACTTTGCCGCCACCTCCTTGATTTGAGTATCTGTATGTGCCAAAGCTAAACAGCTATAAACAGCAATTCTGCCACTAAAACTTTCCCCAATTATCAGTACTGATTGCCCTCATAACCATTTCCTCTACGCCACCACCCTTACTGCTCCTGCTTCTCACCCTGTCCTTCATGCCTGCCTGCCTGCTCAGCCCTGCCTTACCCCCCTGAATCCACTCCTCTCCTCATCTGTCTCTATTCCCAAGTCAGGCATACATTGTACAATGCCTCAGCATGCTTTACCCATTGTCTTATTTAAATTTGTTTTGTATATCCAATATTTATTGTCCATAGTCTTTGTATCTGTCGCTCATGTAACTGACGTGGAACCTTAAAAGAACATCCGCTCACAGTTGTTTTTCAAAGATCTAATAAATAAATATATGTTTTCAGGCCCAAACCAGGAGAGTACAATGTATAAACTACAATGATAACAATCAGGTACAAAATGCAATGATACAATCAGGACATATTAATCAGCAGACACTCCAGAGCAAAAAAGCATCAAATTGTTTATGCAGGGATAAGCGGAAGTAACAAATACAATTGGTATAGTGGTAAAATCGGGGACGAATAACAGGGTAAATCAGTCAGAACAGACTGATACAGGAGAAACTGACAAGTACTTCATGTTCAGTTAAAGTATACGGAAATAGGCAAAACAGGTTGGAAGGAAAGGAGAAAGATGAGCATCTAGTTAGGAGCAATCACAATTACTATGTGCAGTTAGTTCAGAGAACAGTGCATGATTGAAGGTAAGTTGAGATGAGGAGTTCTTGATGTGAAGGGGGACGGAATTCCAGAACTGAGAGGTGAAATAAGATAAGGCTTGCTCACCCATTTCAGAGAAGCAGGGCTGGTCTGAGAGCTTGTCAGAGGTGGATGACTTAAGCTAGTGGGAGTGAAGGATGGGGGTTAGCATAGCTCCCAGTGTGTCACGTGTGGAGGTCTGGTTAAAGAGTCAATAAAATATCCCACAGTGTAAGACCAAAGGGCATTGGGAGACAGCCAGTGCAAGGTAGAGTAGAGCAGGCAGTGATGGGTTAGGCGAGGAGCTGATAAGGCAAATCTACAGATGCTGTTATATGTAATATCCCACTTACAAAGTACAACAGCCTTGGCATGGGAGAGAATGGGGAGGGCGTATAACAGTCTTAGGAGCAGGTCGCCACTAGCTCCTAAGATCCTGGCAGCAGGTGTTAAAGAGTGATGTGCTCTATAAGCAGTGCCTATCTTGGAGTTAACTGAAAGGCATACTTTGTTAATGTGAGAAGAGAAGTCAAGTACTGAGTCCAGCTTGACACCAAGATGTTTTGAAGGAGCCAGTATTCAAGACTGGAGATGCAGTGAAGTTTTAATTTGTGAACGAAATTGCGGTGAAGTAGGCAATTTCACCCTGCATAGCACTTTGAATAATTTTTGAAAATTACCCAGAATTCACCGTTTGTTACTTCACCTTGCCTTGTGTGTTTACAGGTGCAAATTGCACCTAAAATCCCCAAAGCAAGCAGAGGTTACAAATTGTAAATCCCCCCAACAGCAGCCCTGATCTATCCCTGGTGTCTTGTGGCCCCCCCCAACCGCTGATCGTCAGTCCCTCCCAGTTTTTAAAAATATGTATGTATATATAAATATATATATATATATATATATAAGTAGAAATAGAGATAGAGAGATAGAGGACAGAGAGACAGAGAGATATAGATAGACAGATAGATAGATAGATAGATAGATAGATAGATAGATAGATAGAGAGATACATAGATAGATAGATAGATAGATAGATAGATAGATAGATAGATAGATAGATAGATAGATAGATGTAGATGTAGATATATATGTATATAAATCTCTCATGGCCAAAATCTCTGGTGTGTAGTGGATCACCACCCTGCTAATCCCCATCCCAGTAATAAAAAACTATCCCTGGCATCTATTGGAACTCACCACCCCGACAATCACTGGCATTGAACATTCCAAAAAATACCTTGTTTGTTTAGAATTTATTTTTATACAGGATACAATTTGTTTAGGGTGTAGCCCCCATTTACAACAGTGTTCTGTGGCTTATAACATACAAACATACAAGTTGCATAATAATAACAAATACAGTAAGCAACTAATTTCCTTTAACAAAACATGGACAAAAATAGGTGGATTCAAGTTATCTACATCACACAAATTTTGATATCATTTTGAATGTGTTCTATTCATTTTCTAGCTCTCTGTTGTGCAGCAAACTGGCTGCAATGAACAGGAAGGTACAGTGAAATGAACACATCCTGCTGGGAAGCATTAGGTGAGTACCCAGCCCAGGTACTGGGTCCAGTCCTCTTTTAACATCTTTATAGGTGACACTGCAGAGGGTCTGAGGGAAAGCTATGCCTCTTTGCAGATGACACAAAGCATCTGCAACAGAGTTGGATACAAGGGGGAGCAGTAAAAAGATGAGAAGGGACTTGGCAAGGTTGGAGGAATGGTCAGACATATGGCAACTTAGATCCAATACAAAGAAGTGCAAGTAATGCACCTGGGAAAAAACCAGGAGAAGAGTATACAACAGCAGGGAGGTACAACAACAACAAAATGGAAAGGGACCTGGGGTTAGTCATATCAGATGACCCAAAGGTGGGGTAAGCAATGTGAAAGTCAGTAAGGAGAGCCAGGGGGATACTGGGATGCATAGGAAGGCATCACAAGTAGAAAAAGGGAAGTGGTTATCCCTCTGTACAGACAGTGGGTGAACCCCATCTGGAGTACTGTGCAGTTTTGGAGACCCCATCTATGCAAGGACACAGACAGGATGGAGGCAGTCCAGAGGAGGGCAACTAAAATGGTGCAGGGTCTGCAGCAGAAACCATAAAGAGAGACTGAGAGGTTTTAATATGTCTACTCTTGATGAAAGGAGGACGGGGACATTATAGAAATGTTCAAGTACCCCATGTACCATCAAAGTCCAGGAGGGTAACATCTTCAGAAAAAGATGTAAGAACATAAGACAATTTAAAGATAGAGGGACGGCTCAGGAGTAATGTGAGGACATTTTTTCACGGAGAGAGTGGTGGATACATGAACAGCCTTCCTGAGGAGGTCGTTGGGTCTAAAACAGTGGGGGAATTCAAACATGCATGTGACAGACACAAGGCAATTATAGTGGGGGGGTTGCAGGAAGTAGGCGGTTGGTTAACTAGAATCTGCAGCGTATCCAGTAGGTAGAGAAATGGGCAGACTGGGTGGGCCAAGTGGTCCTCATCTGCCATCAAAGTCTATGTTTCTATGTTACTTGTACAAAGCAGTCTTGAATTTAGAGGGTCTTTATTTCATTACCTTGCTAGGCTATTTTGCAGTATGGAATCTCCTAATCTATCCTGGGATCTTAACATTAGTACGTTTAGTTTCTTCAAGTAAATTTTTCTTTCACTTGGAGGTTCCAGTGTTATATAGTCAGTTAATGGATTAATTTCTTTAGTATGAATCAACTTATGACACCAAATTAACCACAGGTACAATCTTTTTGTCTCTGGTTGAAGCCAATTTAATTTACTATAGATATCACAGTGATGGGTACCATGGGTTGGATATTCAAAGCGGTTGCACAAGGTGCAAGTGAGATGCACCAGCACTACAGCGGATATGCGTCAAAGAGTGATATTCAGCGGGTGACAATGTGCTGCACAAATCACAGTGCGCCAATGTGTAACCCTAATGAATGCAAGCACAAGTGCAGGGGGCGTAGCCATGAATAAACAGCGCAGTGCAATATTCAACAGCAGGCTGATGGCACAAGAGTGGAGGAACAGGTACATGCATGGAGCAAAGTTGAGCCTATAAAAGGATGGAGCAAGCAGGGGATGGTGGCTTGCAGCCAGGGGAGCAGGGGTGAGAGAGGGGGAGAGAGAGAGTGAGAGAGATAGAGACAGAGTGAGGGACAGAGGCAGTGTGAGACAGTGATAGGGTGAGGGCCAGTGGCCAGGCAGGACAGCAGCAGTGGTGCAGGACAGGTACAGAGGCAGCAGGTGCAATGGGCAGTGGGACAGAGTGTGTGACCCAGACTGAGCCCGTGGGCAGGCCAGACCGTTCGTCTGGGTCCCCAACACAGACGTCCGCCTAGTGCAGGGGCCCAAGCAACAGCATAAAGCTGGGGAAGCCCAGGAAGACAGCTGCAGAGGGGAGGTCAGACAGGCTGGGCCATGGCCAGTGCAATATTCCAGATGGAGGCGGTAATGAGGGGTGTGAGGACGCAGGCAGCTGAGCGGCGCAGCCATGGAAGGGCCTGGAGGCGGTATGCCCAGAACAGGTGGTACCGTGCCAGCACCACCTTCAAACAGTACAGCCACACTGAGATTGTGGGCCGGTACCACCTGAACCAGGTGATTCTGAGGCAGCTCTGTGAGCTGTGCGGTGACGAGATGCAGGCACTCACAAGACGGAGGCACACCCTCTCAGTGGAGACCAAGGTCACGGCCGTGATGTGCCTGCTCACCACTGGCACCTTCAAGAGACCAACAGGGGACACCACAGGCATAACCCAGTCAGCTGCATCACGTCTTCTCACACAATTCCTCAACGCACTGCTGCCACATGCTGAGGAATTCATCCACTTAACCAGTACACAGGCAGAGCGTACAGCAAACATGCAGGAGTTTCACACGGTTGCACGTATGCCTAGCATGCTAGGGGCCATTGACTGCACCCATGTAGGCATCTGCACACCACCGGGGCTGGAGGGGGTGGCCTACATCAACAGGAAGGGCTACCACAGTGTCAACTGCCTGGTGGTGTGTGATGCCAAGGGGTGCATAATAAATGTCTGTGCCACACACCCTGGGGGAGCACACGGTGCCTTCATCTGGCACCAGTCTGCACCGTTCTGCAGGTTTGAGAGTGGGGACATTCCCACCGACCACCTAGTAGGTGAGTATGCAGCAGGAAAGGGCAGTCCTGCATAACAGGGTAGGGCGTGGGGGTGATGCAATGCATTGGGTGTAGAGGGTTTGGCTGTGTAGGATGGGGGGGCAGCCACACAGGCCAACGTGCTAACCCAACATGTTCCCCCACAGGTGACAGCGGATACCCACTCAGGCCCTGGCTGCTCACCCTGTACTTGCACCCATTGACCCCAGAGCAGGAGAGCTACAACGAGGCACACACCAGCACATGGAACATCATTGAGCATGTGTTTGGACTGCTGAAGGCACGATTCCATTGCCTGCACAAGTCCAGCGGTGCCCTACAGTACAGCTCGAAGGCCTGTGGCCTATTCCCTTTGGCCTGCTGTTGGGTACATCATGTCCACTGACCGTGGATAGCTGTTGAGGCCAAGAGGAGAACAGCAGTGAGGGGATGACGTGACGGCGGGCCAACGGGTGCCGGGCAGCTCCCTGGATGATGGAGCCCCGGCTGCACAGGGATGGCCCAGTAGCACAGGGACACCATTGCAGAGGAGCACTATGGTATATGCAGGCAGGTGAACAGGTCCACACACAGGTCACAGGGACTGGGGCACAGTAAACAGGCATGGCTGGCAGGGCCCCACAACAGACACAGCTGGAGAGGGGTGATGATGAACAAGGAACAGGTCACCGTGGAAGCAGTCCTGACAGAACAGTGGACCCCACCCGCACAGCCCCACACACCCACACCAACACAGGCACAGTCACATGGGCACACACACATGCACACCCTGAGGCCGCCAGCGGGCATGTGTCAGATGCTGAACACCGGTGCACCTGTAGTGGCTGGTGTTGTGATGGCATCATCATGCACGTGCCATGGTGGCCAGTGGCTGGGAGGGTGTGCACAAGATGAGCATGACATGCAGCCACAGATGTCATGGCCCAGGTATGTACACACACATATACCACACCTCTGTGCATACAGGGCTGTGGCAGGCAGTGGACAGGGAGTGTGGCGGATCATGTCCGCTGTGCAGGTGCACAGCCCGCGACTCATGGAGGCTCCCCGCCTAGGCTGCCCAGCAGACGAGCTGTGTGGCAGCCACAGGTGTCATAGATGTACCCCAGGCGCAGTTGCTGTGAGAACGTGACTGCCTTAGCAGGCATCTGCAGGCCCCCGAACAGGCCTGCTCCAGGCATGCCCAGGATGCCCACAGTTGATCCCAGCAATGACAATGTTGGGTCACACGACGCCAGGACCGAGGGGTGGAGAATGCACCCTGCGGTGACTGCAGCAGATGGCCCTGCACCAGGGTGGCCAGTGGTGCCAGGCAGGCTGTGACTGCAGCAGTAAGCCAATCCACGCATGCGGTCATGTCCTCCCGTATGCGTGTTGCCTCGCCAAGAGCTGGTTGAAAGTCCGGTCATGCTCCCGTGACTGGCACAGTCAGTGGAGGCATACACCCCTGCCATCACCTGCAACTGTTGCTCCACAGATGTCCTGAGCAGGCGGGTGCTTGTCAAGCAGGTTGGCACCGTGGCAGTTGTGCGGCTTGCGGCACAGCCTCCCACGCAGGTGGGTGTACATCAGGCCTCTTGGGCCTGTTCTGACTGTGGTGCAGTGGCAGTGGCCACCGGGGCACCTGGTTCATTCTCAGCACCGCCCCGCTGCTGCCACTGCCAATTCGGCTGCTCTGCGTGCGATGTCGCCGGGGAGGCTGCACCCCCACCACCAGATGGGCCTGACTGTGCTGCAGGTACGGTGGCCACCGCAACACCGGACGGTGCAGCTGGTGGATCTGCCAGTGCCACCCATGCACCATTGGTGCTGCCGTGTCCTGTGCATGGTAGGGGTGCCTCCCCCTGCACAGCATCACCACTGTCCTGGGTAGCGGCCATATCATCATTGGACATGAACCTCACCCCGATCACTGTCTCAGCATACTGGATACCATGGCTGGCATCCTGCTGAAACACTGCTTGGGCCTTGTCCGCGCCCATGCCACAGGCATCTGTGCAGACAGTGTGGTGGCTCTGGCAGGGGTCCAGGCCACGGTCCCCGGTTGAGGTGGATGGGTGCTCCTCCAGGTCCCCGACATCATGCAGGGTTGGCACCACTGTCCCTGCATCCGCACGCGGGTGCCCTAGATCTGTAAGGGAACATATACATGTCAGTGCCACCACTATGCACCCCTGCCACAATGCATTCCTTACCCACATTCCCTTGCACCGCTGTACCTACCATGGTGGGAAGGGTCCTCCATCTGAATCCACCTGAATGCCCTCAATGACGCCAGGCGATGTCACCACAATGCTTCCTCCCACAGTGTCAGTTGTGGCACCAGTGCTGACTGCCCATGGCTGCATGTGCAGCCCAGATGGCTGCCACCTTCTTGATCCGCCTGTGGTCCATGCCCACCTCTTCTTGCATTCCTGCACTGACCTCTGATGGATGCCCTGAAGGTTCACAGACCTGGCTACACCCATCCATGCTTCCACCCTGGCTTGCTAGGTGCCTGTGGAGCCACTCAGGAGGGGCTCCTGGTCAAGGATGGTATTATATAGGGCATCACACTCCACCCTTGTGAAATTGGGCCTGCGCTTCCGTGCAGACCCCTGCTCCTCAACTTCCTCTTGCTCTGACATTCTGTTCCTGTTGGTGGGGACATGAGGTCAGTGCTGGTTGCCACACACAAGGGGCCCCCTAAACCTGACATGCCCAGTGTCTGGTGTCCTACCTGTGAAGGTTGCAATACCGGTCTGGTGCCTGTGCCTCCACATGGTGCCTTTATAGAGCATCACATGCAAATGCGGGAATGCGCAACTGTAATGGGATGCAAATGCCTCCAATGCACCACCGATATGCTGATCAGCTCATCTGCATATGCCCACTGAATATCATGGAATTGTGCATTGCGCAGTGGGGTTGCTCATGCACATGTCATGGCTCATCTGTGTGACATGCGCAGTGCACATGGTACAATGCATGCACGCACTGACATCACAGACATCGGTGGCGCACACGCATGATGTGCCTACAGCAGCCAGCACTAGTCTTTTATTGGGAATGTGGGTACATGCGCCATACAGCCAGTCGCACACATGCGCCATTGGCACATGGTCTGTGGGGTACACTGACCTTTAGTGCACCATGCCACTCATGCTCTGTGCGCCAAGGTGGCCAGCATGGCCCTTTGACCTAAGTGTGCCCCTTGACCCCTGGTGACTGCGGCACATGTCAGCATTGCCCCATGTGGTCGCGACATACCCTGCCACGCGCCGATAGGGGATGCCAGTGCATCACCAGGTGTATTGCGCATCCTTCGCACATGCATCTCGTGCACTCCCTGGCGCCATTATGTTGCTGCACAGAAGCACACCGCGAGCACCAAACTGGACACAGGTAGAGCTTGTGAACTTGATGGCTTTGTTGGAGCCACATATTGGTGCCCTCCATGGGCAGGTACCCCTGGACCAGCTGCACACTGAGGTGTGGCAGGGGGTGGCCGAGGAGCTAGAAGAGGTACAGTGACCTGCAGAGGAGGGATCCTGATTGGCTCTGGTCAATGCAGGGCTGCAACTGGAGGGGAGCTGTGCCACGGCTAGATGCGTGCATTTCTCCCTGTCCATGCCATGTCAGTGTTGTATGGGTTGTCAGCAGGTGTCACGCCATGCTGCTGTGTGGGAAGCAGTGGCCAGGAATGCTGCCAGACATGGCAGCATGCAGTTGCGTGCTGCTCGGGACCCCTGTTGCCGCGCGTGGTCATGAGGTTTACTGTGCTGGGGGGACCCATGTCTTGCTGCCCGGTGCTGTCTGTCTCACACTGTCTCCCTACTAGGCCCTGAAGATCGGCGAAGAGCCCGGATAGCGGGTGCTGCTGCCAGACAGCAGCAGGCCAATGGTGATGTGCAATGGAGGGTTGCTGGCCTGCCAGGTGGTGCAGGTGGTCAGGCGGCAGTTGGGTCACAGCTTGCAGGTAAGCACCTTGGTGGTGTATTTTGTTGTGTGGGGATGGGGTGGGCCACATCCCCCCATGTACATGGCCATTACATTCCATGCCTCGCCGGTGTGGTCCATTGTACCATGCTGTGCCCAGAGCATGTGTGTGTGGCCACTGCAGGTGGGCTGTGGGTGCATCCAGGTCCCAGCCAGGTCACTGTCAGCCCCACGCAATGGCCATTCACTTGGCTGTCATGGCTGTGGCATACTGCGCCTGGCTGGTGGTGGTGTGTAGTGCTGTGCATGGCTGTGGATAGTCAGGATGGCGGCTTATGTGGGCATGCACACTGTGGTTAGCTGTGTGCCCCCGGCAGGGCACATGTCAACATTTTCCACTGCACATGGTGGGTGGGCAACAGTTGTGTGGGTGTGCACTCATCCATGTTCCCTCCTTTGTCCTAGGAGCCCAACCGGTGGAAGCCTATACAAGGCTGCTGGAGTGGATCCTGCAGGTCGCCACAGCCACCCTTGCGGTGGCACGCATAATTCACCAGGCCATGTTCTGGCCACAGAGGAGGAGGAGGCGGCAGAGGCGCTGATAGTGGAGGACCTTCCAAGGGGCCCATTGGCCTGCTTCACCCTCCCTTCCACTGACACCCCTCCCATTCCTCCATTGTTCCAACCCTACCATGTCCCGTCTCCCCACCCCCTTCCCCATCCTACGTTCCTGAATGTGTACTCCCCATTCCCTGCCCCCATTCCTGTTCAACTGTACATAGTTTTGATTCATTGCTTGTTGTTTAAATACAGTTATATTTTGGTAGTCATCTGTGTCCGTGTCTGCTTTGCAGATGGCATTGATGCAATGCTGCAGTGGTGCGCATGGTGGCTGTGTGGTATGTTTGCGGTTACCTGGGGTTTGTGTCAGATGGTCTGTGCACAGTGGCCTGTGTGTGTGTGTGCCCTGTGGCATGCGTATATTCCCTGATGAGCTGTGTGGCCAGTGTGGTGTGTGCTGTTGGCTTGTGTGTTGTCTGCTTTGGTCACAGTGTCATGTCCCATGCCAACTTGTGGGTGTTGCCCATGGCTGCTTGCCAGTGGCCATAGGTGTCATGCCATCTCCATACACTGCAGTGGGATGTGTGGTCAGGGCATGCGGCCATGCACCTGCCTTGCCACCCTCTGGTCATCCCCTGCACTATGGTGGCAGTGTGTCCTGCTCTTGTGGCCTGCTCCACTCTGTGCCAGAGGCTCTGTGCCTCTGTCCCTTGCTCTCCCCATACTATGCTCCTGTGCATCCTGCCTTGCTCCATTGCATAACCCTACTTGCATGATGGCACCTGCTGCCTTGCTCCCTGGCACAGCCCTAGTTGCGCTATGGCACATCCCTGCGATATTCAGCTGTCTTACGCTGTCACTTGCCTTGGTGCTCAGCCTTTGAATATTGCGTTGGCTGTGTACCTGCGCTGTGCTGCACTTGTGCCTGCTTCTAGCGCATTTCTGAATATCCCACCCCATGTATACTTTTTTGTTATAAATTTACCTAATCCATAGTACATTTGGTTTATTTTGTTTAGTGATTTCTTAGTTGAATTCATTTGAAACAATTAACCATATTCCAATATTGGAATCAGCAATTGTCTCACTACCTTCTCTCTTACTTCCATTTCCAGACACCACAAGACTCTTCTCAGAGCACCCAACCTCTGGCTAACTCTCCAGACTTGTTGGTTTATATGATCGTTATAAATCAGCCTTTGGTCAATCAGGACCCTTAAGTATTTATAGTTTTTAACATTATTTTTTATAAGTGTTCTATCCACTAACCTAAGTCATAATTCAGAAATCTTTAAAGAAGTTCCAACTGAAAATGTCCTGCTTTGCATTTTTTAACTATTAAGTAATAAGCCAGAGGCCCTAAACCAATTCTTCATTATTATCAAAACCTTCTGGAGTTTCTGTTCTAAAAGAGTATGACTATCTGCTGAAGCCACCAGTACTGTGTCATCAGCATATAGTCTGATTCCAATATTTTCTATTTTTATTTGTAAACTGTTTACATAAATGTTAAACATTAAAGGCCCCAGGACCGAGCCCTGTAGAACTCCTTTATTTACCTCAATTAAGTCCAAAGTAGCAGACCCACATAATACACACTGCTTACGGTTTAAAAAAATATGATTTGAACCAATATAATGGTTATTCCTCTACCCCTATATCATGTAATCTCTCCACTATACCATGGTGTTCCACCAGGTCAAAAGCCTAGCTCAGGTCCATGAACACCACCCCAGTGCTCATACCCTGGTTCAATGAAGTTCACACCAGGCCATGATTCACTTTCCTCAGTTGGGCCATCAGCCACCAACTGGTTTAAATCCTACCTCAATGGCAGGACCCAATCGGTGAGAATCCTTGATTCCATCTCCCCTCCAGTCCCCATCAACACTGGTGTCACTCAGTGCTCCTTCCCCTACTCTTTTCCTTAATGATCTTCCCACAGCCTGCTTATCCTCTTCTATCCACATGTAGGCTAACGATACTGTTTTGTACAGTTCCAGTAAAAACCCTGCTGCTGTGCAAACCAGCTTACAACATGACTTCAACCAAGTTCAGGTCTGGTTTGCTTCTCACCAGCTTTTTCTCAACAACAAGAAGGCAGTCTCAGTGGCCTTTGGCACCAGGCAGAGACTCTCTAGAGTTTCAGCCCCACCTAGCTTCCACACCCTTGATGGGACCATCTTGGAGGACACCTCCTCATTTAGATATCTGGGGGTTTGGCTGGACCAGCACCTCAACTTATTGATGATATCCTGAAGAAATTGCTCTCCAAGCGTGGTGCTCTGTACAGGAATCGTAGTTGCATCCTGCTGACTGTGAGGCGTGAAATTGTCTAGAACATGATGCTCCCTATCTTTGACTACTGTGATGTAGTCTATGGTGCTGCCCCCAGATCTTTCCTGACCAAGTTGGACACTCTCTTTAACTCCTTCTGCCACTTTCCTATTGACTCCCCTTCCCACTCTCAACACTGAGAACTCTATCGCTCTCTAACATTCCTTCCACTATCTCACAGATGCATCTCTCACTGTGCCAAACTAACCTCCAAATTCTGGTTCAGGGGGCTCCCCTCCTATCTCTCATCCTCTCTCTCCACGCCACCTCCCCCTCCATCCACTCTCTCAGATCAAATGATGCCCACACCTTGATGGTCCCTCGCCACTCCACCCTCATTGGTCTGACTGGTTTCACCCGTTTCCCTAAAATCTGGAATTCCCTGCCCCTGAAATACGACACTACTCCTCCAACTACTCCTTTACCTCTGCTCTACATAATTACCTTTCCTTCAGCTGTTACTGCTTTAACCCACCTTAATACTGATCCCCAGTTTCTGCCTTCCTACCATAACCCCCTCTGGCAGGGTTCTCAACATCCTGAAAGGGAAAATCAGGAAATGGCTACCCCTTCTCCTCATATTCAGTTCTTGCCTCTCCCCTCTCTTCTCCACCTGCCTTTCTGAGTCACCAGTGTGCACAACCTAACCCCATCCTTTTTACTCCTACAGCACTTGTGTACTATCTCTAGCCTGCTCCTGGTACACTCAAGCACTATAAATGGTTCTATCACCATATTACTGTTTTGTATGTTTATATGTTCTTTTGTATGATTTTGGACATATGTTGTAATTTACCCAATGTTCCACTACTGTTTTTTATACAATACTTTGTGCTCCAACTGTTGCACGCTCTTACAATGTTGCATTGCTTGTACTACCCACATACTATTGTAACTGATCATCCTTCACAATCCCTATGTAACCCCTTCCCCCAGGTCACACCATGAGATGAGCAACGTGTTTTTCAGTGTGCCCTCCTGGTGAAACATTTCAATAAATAAATAAAATCAACTTGGATGGTGTCTGTGGACCTCCCCATCCTAAACCTATGTTGGAATTCTGTTAATAATTTATTCTGCTACAAATAATGATTGAGCTGGCAGTGAGGTTGTTTTTCAACTATTTTAGATATTATGGAAAGCAAGGCTATTAGCCTGTAGTTTGAAGAGGTTGTATTATCCCCACCTTTATAGATAGGTATTATTTTCCCCACTTTCCATATGTCTGGAACTATTGACTGTTGCAGGCTCCAGTTAAAGAGGTGAGTTATGATAGGGGCTAAGATGCCTGCTCCTATTTTCAAAAAAATTGCCTTCTGCACCATCCTTCCCTCCTGCTTTCGACCCATCAAGTTTACATTTTTTTTTTTTTTTGAACTTGCAAAAGTTTTATTTAGGCATATGCATTTAACAATTGTATCAATACAGAATCATATAATTTCACAACTGCATTAAGGCATTATTATTATTACACTGCTGTTCTTAACTTATACTTTTTATATTCACAGGAATGTACAAATACTTGATGAGAATGAGTATTGTTCCAAAGTAAAGACTTTTCCAGAATATTCCAGTGCTTATAATTAATAGTATTTGTGGACTTTGTCTCTTCTATTTCTATGAATCAATGTTATGCCTTATATTACTTTTTCTTTTTAACAAACCCATTTCCAACAATCAATAATGAAACTCACAAAATAAATAAAAATCAGTTACATAACACAAACTGTGTGGAATTTATGTCTCTTATCTAGTATGTACCCTTAATCTGAACAATGATAAATCTAGTTTATTCAACTAGCCTGCCTTTTTGGTGTATAAAACCTAATTTCAATACTTGTTCAGATTTTAACCAATGTCCTCCTCCCATCTACCCAGGGAAGGCAAAAAAGTAGTTTTTGGGGGGGGGGACATCTTTCTAATTTGCTCACCAGGGGGGCTATATATTGTTCTAGGACCGATTCCCCCATTTTCTTTTCTATATAGTCAAAACAGGGCAACCATCTTGCATTAAATTTGTCTGTCTCTAACCTCAGACAAGCCGTCGCTCCCTCTGAATCTTTAATATGGTTCACATTAGTTTTTTCATTGTTGGAGTGTCAGTGAATGTGTACTAAGCCAGTGTTGTGTGATGGTCTTTGAAGCTGCTGCTATAAGAATGTTAAAAAAGTACCTTTGTCCCCCAGTTCTCACCTCTATAGGGGGAAGGCCCAACACCATTTTGGACCCATTAAGGTTTCCCTGTAAATGAAAAATTTATGTTTTGGCTTGTTTCACCTTTTTCCAGTAATCCTCTATTTGAGGGCAGTCCCAGAAAATGCGAATGGTTGTTCCTTTTGCCCCACAGTTCCTCCAACATCTATCTGTGTGGGATGACGTGTAATGCATAGCGATCACTGGGGTGATAAAGAATCTGAAGGCCACCTTCCATCGGTGTTCTTTCCATATTGGGGTACTAGTTATTCTGCTAATCCCTAACCAGATTGTACTCCATTATTTGTCCGTCAGGGTGATATTTAGCTCTGCCTACCATGTATGTTCTATCTTTTGAACTCCTAGGGTCCCTTTCCCCTCCTGCAATGTTTTATAAGTAAAATAAATAAACCCCTTCAGGTCCCCATTTTGACTTCTCTGGTAAGTCATGGCTAAAGGTGCAACTACTGGACTAGTTAGAGCTAATACCCCCGTCCTTACTTCAATATAGTGTCTACATTGTAAATATTTATAAAAGTCCCTTTGAGGAAGTTTAAACTCCCTTTGTAGTTCGGTAAAACTTTTAATCAGTCCCCGCTCTATGAATTGGTGAAGGTAATTCAGGACCTGCTTCTTCCAATTCAGAAAATTAATCTCTCTGGTATTAATGAGGAATTGTGGCAAGAATATCAATGGTATATATGTCCAGACTGGAGCTGGGATCTCCCACCACTGTCTGACCTGAAGCCAAGTTGACAGTGTGTGTCTGGTCAATTGGTTCTTGATTCTGTCCATATCTGGTTTAAGAATTACCCATGGTAAGTAATTAAGGGGTGTATCGGGATGAGCTGCCCTCTCCATCAAATGCCAGCTACTTTTGTGGTCTGAGGATAGCATGCTCAGAACAGGCAATATCTGCATTGCCAGATAATAATTATAGAAGTCTGGAACTGCCAGACCCCCCTTCTTCCGTGCTTCTGTCAGTAATTCCCATCTCTTCCTAGGGCGTCTTCCAGCCCAAATAAAGTTACTTATTTTCTGTCTAAGTTCTTTCCAGGCCCCTTTACTAAACTGGATGGGTAGGTTCATAAATAGGAACAAATTGCCTAGGGCAGTATGTTCATGTGACTGTTTCAACCCTATTGGTGAGTGTCAAACCTTACCTGGTTACCAAAGACTAAAATTAAAAAAAAAAAATAAATAAAATAAAGGCAGGTCCTGCCAATGGTTGATGTCAGAAAAACCTGTTTCTTAAGCACTCCATAACTGAGTTGATGTAGTTTTGACAATTTTGTAGGTATCTGGATGCCCAAGTATCTTATTCTATCCCTAGCCCAAGAAAACGATATACCTGAATTAAACCCTGCACCTCTTCTTTCCTCTGATGACAAGCATCTCTGACTTTCCTTCATTCACCTTGAAACCTGAGATTCTCCTAAACTGATTCAGAAGTCCCAGAAGTTGAGGCAGGGAAGTCTCTGGGTCATCCAAATAAATTAGGGTGTCATCTGCATACAGGGAGACCTTATTCAGGACCCCTTCAATTTCAATTCCCTTAATATTGTTGTCCTGTCTAATAGCTTGTGCAAGAGGTTCAATATTCAGTGTGAATAAAAGTGGAGACAGGGGGCAACCTTGCCTCGTACCTTGCCCCACTCTTAGGTTCTCTGAGACTATCCCATTTGCCTTCACTTTGTCTATGAGGTTCTGGTAAGATAGTAAGATCCATTTTAGAAAATTTCCCTCTATCCCCATCTGTATTAGGGTTTCCTCCATATATGCCCAGTTGATGCGATCAAACGCTTTTGCAGCATCTAAAAAAAGACCTATATGAGACGTGGTTGTTTTGATTGGGACAGTAATAATATTAAGTAACCTTCATATATTATCTGAAAGGTGTCTATTTTGAATAAATCCCACTTGGTCGGAGTGGATTAGAAATTCAATATATTTTTGTAACCTATTGGCTAATATTTCAGTTAATAACTTGAAGTCTTGATTCAGTAGGGATATCGGTCTATAGGATTCACACAGATCCTCTGGTTTACCTGATTTAGGAATGACAGTTATCGTGGCTTCTGACCATGATTGTAGGAATTTATCATTTTCTAAGACCGTATTCATAATCAATGTTAGTTTTGGGACTAAGATTTTTTCTAAAGTTTTGTAGAACTCAGCTGGGTACCCATCTGGGCCAGGGACTTGCCTGTTGGTAATTTGGCTATTACAGAGTGGAGCCCTTTTCTGTAATGGGGGTTGATAGGGCTTGTTGGCTTCCAGGAGGGGCTTTAGTAAGGCAAGAGCTTGCAGGAAGTTCTTCGTTTTCTGTTTAACCAACTGTGGTTGGTTATCCTCCCTATAGAGCTCCTCATAGTATTGTCTGAATTGATCTACTATTTCCTGCAGCTGTCTCCACATCACATTTGCGTGATTCTTATTCCTGATACCCTGCACATATCTACTAGCTTGGGTTTTCCTAAGCCTCAACACTAGTAGTTTGGCCGCTCTGGGCCCCCCCTTCATGATATTTCTGATTTGAAAACCTTAAGATGCTCTCTGCCCTTTTGTTATCTAATACTGCCTGTAGTCTCTGTAGTTCCCTCAGTTTTTGGAATTATTTGGGTCCAGCTTATGCTTAGTTTCACATTCCCTCACTTTCTCCACTAATTCACTTTACTTTTTATTAATGCTTCTTTTTCTGGCAGATGCGAAACTAATAACCTGTCCCCTGACCACTGCCTTCATCATGTTCCACCATAGTAAGGGTGTAGTCTCCTCAACGGGGGAGTCAGATTCCAGATCATTTATTGTTTGTGTTATATGCTGCTGAAAGGTTCTGTCATCCAATAAAGAAACATTTAATCTCCATAGAGCTTTTTTACTAGCATTCCCCCAGAACAACTGAATGGAGATCAGTGCATGATCCGACAGTGTTATGGAGTGTATGGTTGAGGCGGTGCACAAGTACAGATCAGATCGACGGACAAAAAATATCTATTCATGAATAGGATTTCTGTGCTGCTGAGTAATATGTGTAATCTCTCTCTGTTTTATGTAATGATCTCCACATGTCCACCAACACCCTCCCGCCTCCAGCAACAACAACAGCGTTCTTGTTGCAGTTTTATTTGTGGTTGTCTGACCTGATGATCTGTCCCTTGCTGGGCATAAGACTGCGTTGAAGTCCCCCCCAGAATCAACTGGCCCTCAGAGAGCTCTGCTATCTTATGAAACATTTCTGTGAGGAATTGATCTGTGCCTACACTAGGGGTGTATACATTGATCAAGTGGATAACTTTGTCTTGTATTCTACCTAATACTCTGAGATATCTACCTGAAAAAGCACCCTCGACCTCTTGAATTTGAAATGGGCAGTTTCTCTTCAGGAGCACCGTCACTCCTGCTTTTCTAGTCGTTTCATGGGAGGCTGCCTCCACGTGCCCCACCCAAGCTCGTCTGAGCTTCCCGTGCTCCAAGGGGCTCAAGTGCATCTCCTGTAACATAGCTATATCACACTTTAACTGTTTTAATTCAGAGAGCAGTCTTGTTCGCTTGACTGGTGAACCTATTCCTTAACATTATAGGATACTATAGTTAATTGGGTCATGGTAAATCTTTTATCTTATCAGCTGTACCTAGTATCAATCTCCTTCCTCCTTCTTTCCTCTTTGACCTCACCCCTCTCCTCCTTACATTAAATTGACACAGCATTCCACAATTTTGAATCAACCAAAAAAAAGGTAACTGCGTACTAACATACAAATCAGCCATCAACATATGACTGTAAACCTGTAATCTTTCATTCCCTATTAACTGGGGAATGCTTCAAACTATATTATTCTGCTATAGTGTTTGATGCTTCCAAGGAGAAATCAGCATCTATAGCCGGTGTTCAAATTTGATCACCTCCAAGTTGTTTTCAGAGGTTGTGGTTGTTCACACACACACATGTGCACTCTTCACCACTGGTATCTGATGTCACTTTACCCTTTACACCATCCAAGGCCCACCCTCCCCACACCCGCCCTTTAAAATCTTACCCACCCCCGCTTTTGTATCAGTAGTCCTAGCTCCTCTTGCTGCTGAGGGTTTGGCTTTCCCACAAATTAATCTTACCCTTCTATCCATCTTTTTTTTTACCTTCCTCTTTTAATACCTCAGTGTTCCACCTTCAGTATTCCCACATTTCAAACATAGCTATTAAAGTCTAATAGTCCAGCCTTAGGAGCCCATATCTTCTCTGAAATTCCTTTTGCAATCTCTGAAATCCATTCCCATAATAATTATTTTTCCCCTTCTGGCGATTCCTCCCCCCCACAGCCCTTCACAGTCTACAGGCACTACTGGGGAAAGGGAGAGATTCGCTTACAGTTACAGTACCAGTGATCATGACTTTTTGATTTATTTTCTTTGTGACTTGGTAGGCAACAAGCCCGGTGAGTGACCCTGGGTTTGTTGATCCGCTCACTTCAAACCTGGATTTGAATTCCACAGCTTCCACTACATACTGTCTGACCCTGAGCAAGTCACCTAACTTCCTTGTGCTCCCAGGTCGCACCTGGAAACAAGCTCTGGCTTAGTGTGCCTTTCCTGGTTAAACAATTTCCCCTTTCCCTTTCCATTTCAACAGATTCCCTATGTCCATCGCTGCTTCGTGTGGCAGGGTACAAGGAGGCTCTCGCTTCTTATTCTGTCCTTTCCCGTTTGCGACCACATCTCAGATCTCAGCTTTCTCTCCAGGATTTCGACTTTGAGATCTGGAACTGGAACACTCAAATCTTTCAGTAGAGGTGCAGCTTCTATGAGTGAAGGAAAAGATCTGACTCCCGATTCCAGATAGATTTTTAGTTGGGCTGGGTAGAGGATCTGCACCCGAATATTTTTTTTTGCTTTGAACACCTTCATTACTCTCCTGGCCCTTTGCCATTCTGCCTGCAATGCTGTGGAAAAATCTTGATCGAAGAAGATGAAGGAGTCATGGTACTTGAGATCCTTAAGGCACCAGGCTTCCCGGAAGAGCCACTCTTTACTTTGAAAGTACACCATGCAAATTATTAGGGAGCAGGGCCTCGCTGTTGGGTCTGCTGGTTTTGCAATTAGTGAGCGATGTGCCCAATTGATCTCTAGGTTTAAGTCCAAGGGGATCGACAGGACTGACCTGATCAGTTGCTGCACAAAATCAGCCACAGTGGCATAGCCTTCCTCTTGTCCCTCCGGAACTTCGTGTATCCAAAAGTTGTTGTGTCTAGATCTATTCTCCATGTCTTCCATCCTCTGCTGATTTTCCCGATCTCGCCACAAGAGATAAAGTAACAGATGTTCACTGGTGTCCTGTGCTTCACTAAGTTCAGTGACCTTAGCTACGTTGTCCGATACCTTCTGGTCCAGGGTTCGTACATCCTTTTTAAGATCCGTCAGTGCTGAGTCGATTTTTGTGACTGTTTTCAGTAATTGCTTTAGAATCTCCTCAGTAGGGAATTTGTGGTTTCCTTATCTGGCTCCTCAGAGAATTTGGAAGCCTGGTGCCTACGTGGGGGTAGGGCATGTATACCTTTCAAGGCTTCCCCTAGAATGAACTGCTTCATTTTGCCAGTAGATTATATTGTTTTGAGGTTTTTGAGTTTTGACGATTTCCCCACTATCTCAGGTTAATAAGAGAACAGTCAGTTTAACTTGGCGGGTGGTACAAATTGGTCGATTAATTTAGATTATCCTGGGGTTGTGGAGGAACTCCTTGGATTAGCCTGCAGCCATGCCCATGACGTCACCGAAAGTCACAATTCCTTTTCTACATCTCTACCCTTTATTTTCTTATATCTAAATCCAGGAATATGATCTCTTTTTCATCTCCTGTCCTTTATTAGATTTTTCTCTTTCACTATCTGAGGTATGGAAATGTCTGAAGTTCTTAATTCTGTTTTAGTTAAATTCAGATCTGTCAGTTCTGAAAAAATTGACTAGCTTCTATTGTGTCCTGCATCAAATTATTTTCAGCACGTTTCTATTGAAATCCTCAACCCAATAGGATTCTGTAGTTTTTCCATATCCCAAAATGTCTTAGGGTCAGCTGCTATATTTAAGTTTGTTAAATGATAGCGCATCTTGGCCCTTTTAATTTCATTCTGCATTTTGTTCTCCAAAGTTTAAATAAATTCTAGTCCTCTTCTAGTTTTGTTTTTCCTGCTTTTCTCCACAGTCAGTTTCTTATTTTTAAAAATCGGTCTTTAGCTTACCTGTTTACCATAAAACCTCCTACTTCCTTCCTTTTTTCAAAAGATTTTGGGATGTTGCTGGATTATTTCTTTCAGAGTTTTAGTAAATTCTTCAACTGCAAGATTTATGTCGCTGATCAACATTATTCTGTCCCACTTGAGACTATTTTAAGCTATTTCTAAAAGCTCCTCTATTAAAAGTCTTAAAGTCTGTAGTCCAATGTTTCTGATGCTTCTAAACTTAAAAACATAGAAGTTGACTGCAGATAAGGACCACAAGGCCCATCCAGTCTGCCCATTTCTTTTTCTACCTTATGAATGTGCCATCGACCTTGCTCTGTCAATGGCCTATCTATTCATATTCATCTGTATTGCTCCTTATGCCTGTCCCATGCCTGTTTGAAGCCCTGCAATGTATTCATATCCACCACTTATTGAGGTAGGCTGTTCTATGCATTCCACCACCCTTTCTGTGAAAAAGAACTTCCTCACATTACCCTGAATCAGCCTCCTCTAATCTCATGATGTGTCCTCTTGTCCTGCTATTTTCTTGTATTGAAACATGTTAGACTCTTTCACCTTGTTAATGCCCTTAAGGTGTTTGAATGTTTTGATCAAATCACCTCTCTCCTCCTTTGCTTTAGGCATAATATATTGAGCTCAGTTAATCTGTCTCCTCATGTTTTCTGATGCAGTCCCTGCACCATTTGGTTGCCGTTCTCTGGACTGCCTCAATATGGTTAATGTCCTTGTGAAGGTGTGGCCTCCAGTACTGCACACAGTACTCCAGATGGGGCCTAACCAGTGTCTTGTAAAGAGGATTATTACCTCCCTCTTCTGACTTCTGATACCTCTACTAATACTCCCCAACATCCCTCTAGCCTTACCTACTGCTTTAGTGGTCTGCTTGGTTGATTTCAGGTCATTGGTGATGATGACGCCCAAGTCTCTCTCTTCCCTTGTGACTGCCAGCAACTCCCTCCCAGTCTATAGGTGGCTTCAGGGTTTCTCTTCCCATGTGCATGATCTTGCACTTCTTGCATTAAACCCCAGTTGCCACTCTTCTGACCATTTTGCTAGTTTATCCAGATTTCTTCTCATTCTGCCTCTCCATCTGGATCATCTACTCTGTTGCAGATCTTGGCGTCACTCTGCAAACAGACAAACCTTACCCTCAGTCCATCTGCAATGTCACTGAATGAAGATATTGAAGAGGACTGGCCCAAGACTGATCCCTGAAGTACCTCACTTGTGACTTGCATCTCTTCTGACTGTATACCATTTACCACCACTCTCTGTTTTCTGCCTGACAACCAGTTTGCCACCCAGTTGACCAACTTCGACTGACCCGAGCCTCCCAGCTTATTAATCAATCTTCTATGGGACAGTATTGAAAGCTTTGCTGAAGTCAAGGTGAGGCAACATCAGCTGCTCCTTGGTCCACCACTCTGGTTACCCAGTCAAAGAAATCTATGAGATTAATTTGACAGGACCTTCCTGTTGTAAACACATGCTGTCTTGGATCCTGTGCTCCTATGGATTCCAGGTGTTGCACTATCATTTCCTTAAGGAGTGCCTATAATGTTGTACATTACTGAGGTAAGACTGGCTGGTCTGTAGTTCCCTGCCTCCTCCCTGCTACCACTCTTGTGGAGCAGGATCACATGAGCCCTTCTCCAGTCTTCTGGGACCTCTCCTGTGCTCAGAGACTCACTAAACAGTTTTGCTAATGGCTCTGCTAGTTCCACCTTTAGCTCCTTTAGTACCCTGGGATGTATGCCATCAGGTCCCATTGCCTTGTCCACCCTGAACTTATCATGCTCTTGTAGGACCCTTTCTTTTGTGAAGGGACTAGTGCACACCTCCCTCTCCCCTGTGTGCATGGTGCTGAGCTGTGGGCCCTGCCCTACCTTCTCTTCAGTAAATACTGAGCAGAAGTATCTATTTAGGATAGATGCTTTTACATGGTTGTCCTCCTCACATGCACCCTTATCCCCTTTGATCTTTGCAATACCCCCTCTGGACTTTCTACTTTCTCTAATGTATCTATGGAACGTTTTGTCACCTTCTTTTACTGTTTGTGCTAGTGTTTCCTTGGTTTGGGCCTTTGCCTGCCTTACTGCCTTCCTTGCTTCCCTTAGGGACATTTGGTATGCCTCCCTATCTTCATCCTACTGCGTTCCCTTATATTTCCTGAAGGCCAGCCTTTTGATAATTTTTCTGCTACTCTTTTGAGAACCAAGTGGTTTCCTTCTTCTTTTGCACTTCCTTTCTCTCTAACACAATGGAATGTTGCTTCAAGTATTGTATCTTTAATGCTTGCCCGCTTTGCCTGTACACCCTCACCTGTATTTCTTTTTGCCAGGGCTAGCTTAACTCTGTTGGCCATCTTATCAAAGTCAGCTCCTCTGAAGTCACATATTTTTGCCTTGGAATGGGATGATTTAGTTTTAGTGGTCAAATTGTACCATACCACGTGATGGTCACTGGCCCCCAAGTGACCTACTTGGAGATCTGTGATCCTTTCTTTGCTAGTCAGTACTAGATCTAGGATAGCCCTGTCTCTTGTGGGTTGTTGTACCAGTTGTTTGAGGCCCTCCTCCTGCAGGGAATCTACTATGTGTCTAGTTCTGGCAGATGTTCCTGCTGGTATTGACCAATCAGTATCTGGCATGTTGAAGTTTTCCATTAGCAGAACCTCACGTTTAGCTGTCATGTTTTGTATATCTTCTAATAGTAATGTGTCTATGTCCTCCCCTGGTCTAGAGGCCTGTACACAACCTCAGTTCATATGGCTGTGCCATTTCCTATTCAGGATGACCCACAGTTCTTCTGGCTCCTTATGTATTCTGAATTTCTGTAGCTTTGATATTTTCATTGACATAAAGGGGCCAGTACACCCCCTCTTTGCACCTCGGTCTCTTCTGAACAGTACATGGCCCAGTGCAGAGTCTCCCAAGTGTGCTACTGGTAAACCATGTCTTGCTAATGGCTACTATGTCAGTTTAATCTCTGTCATTACTGCCTGCAGGTCTGGGATCTTGTTTCCCAGACTGTGAGCATTTGTGTACATGATTTTCCATTGGCCAGATTTCGGTGTGTTAGTTGTTGGGCGAGGTCTGGCATTTCCCCTGTGCATCGTATGGTGGGATTTTGAATATCTAAACTACATTTTGTAGGATAGTAATCACACAAGTTCAGGGGCATTATTGCCCAACTAATACTTTTATATCTTGGGAAATAAAAAACTAGGTCCTAGATTGATCCTGTATTTTTGTACTTAGAACATCTAGTTAAGCTTTGAATGATTTGCTCTGGTCCTCATGTCTCAAAACTTAATTTAAGTTTTGAACCTCTTTCTTGAGACCAATCAGCATTAAAATCACCTATTAAAATAACCATTTGCCCCTTTATCTTATCTATTAGTATTCTGAAAGAGTATCAAAGTATTTCAATTTAGTTTCGGGGTGGTGCATAAAATACTCCTACTATAATTTTCAAAGTTAGTAATTACACTAATAGACTTTCAATCCCATCTGCGTTCTCAGATAATACAATTCTATGGGGACCGAGATTATTTTTTATGTAAAGCATTACCCCTCCTCTCTTTGTCTGTTCTCTGCTGGCCATACCCATTAAGTTGAATTTCATTATTTGTAACTCCTGAATGGAGCCAAGTTTCAGAGATTGCTAACATGTCTGGTCTTTCTTCTTCCACACAAACTCTGAATTCATCTATCTTGTTTACCAAACTCGACACATTTTCATGAATTACCATTATCCCCTTGTTCACTTTTGGCCCAGGGTTAGTCTTTATATCTTCACTCTGGGCCAAAAGGAATATTAAACACCACATGTCTTTATTACCATTTTTCTTCCCTAAAATGACCTTCTGTCTAAAGTAAAGCTGTCTAATAATTAAATTCCATTCATTTATAAATGAGTTACACCGTCTTACTTTGGAATTTTCTTCAGGTTGCAAGACACTCCTAAGAACTTCATGATTCCACTCCTTATTCAAGTTGTTGTTTGCTAATGTTTGATCCCAAAACGCATCAAATGAAATCCCAAAAATAGCCACCCCATATGAAAATAACCAAATGCATTCTGCTTTGTTAAAATCAAATATAAAATAGAATGAATGTCAGATTTTTGTTAAACAAATCCACTTAATTATTCTGTACTAAAACATCAATATATAAATAGTCTGAAATACTATCAGAGACCAAACAAATTTTCCTTCTCTGAGTGGCACTCATGCCACATCGCTTGTGCCCATTGGTGGCATGGGCATTTGTAATATACAGTGCCACTACCACTCAGAAACTGGCTCTCCGGTATGGTTTGCTGACAGACCCCTTTCTGCCAAAAATCAACAGTAAGTCAGCACAGTGAGCAGTTTGAATTAGTACAGTCCGTATTATAAAGTGCAGTTTTATGGCATACCTTGTATTTGCAGGCCATTTTCTGGTGGTCTCAATCTCAGCTCGAGTAGCTCTTACCTTCCACCAATGCTGTCCACGGACTTTCCAATGCTGATGGTGTTTGAGTCAGTGCTGTGCAGGCTTTTGTAGTATGCAGTGCCCTGCCCTCAGAAATTGGTTCTCTGATCTGGTCTGCCACTGTACCCCATCTTCTGCTGAAACTCAACAGTAAATCAGCACAGTGAGTGCTTCAATTAGCACAGTCCTGGTATTATAAAGTGTAGTTTTTTGACAGACTTTGTTTTGCAGGCTAGTGTTTTCTGGTGGTCTCAATCTCTGTTTTTCAGGCTGTTTCTGGTGGTCTCCAATCTCAGCTCCATATGCTCACCTGTGGCCAATGTTCTCCTGGTACCTTCCATTGCCGATGGTGTCTCGTGGGCGCCCTCTACCTGCACATCATCACTGCAATTTTTAAACTTCACTAATCCTCAGTGTCTCGTGGAACTCCTCCTCCATCCATCAGGTAGTTCCCAGCACTAATTTACCACTCCTTTCTCCCGAGTCCCCACAAGTCCATGCCCTAATGAGCCACATGGCAAGCCCTCCACTCACCACTGTGGCCGGCAGCCCCACAGATGTGCACTTTCATTAGAATGAATACAAGCACGCACTCATTCGATCAGTCAGTCAGCTCCTCCTTCTAGTAGTGGAGCTGATTTCTGGAGCACTACAGAAAGGATGGGACTGCTCTGGTTTCATGAAGGTGGTGGAATGGGGGAATAGCATTGTGGAGCCCCCGAGGTCCACAACACCATACCCCGGATCCTGTCTCCCCCTCAGTGAATGCCTTGAGCGGCCCCCATCCCTTCTGTAGGGCCCAAAAATCAGCTCCACTACTAGGAGGAGGAGGTGACTGACTGAATGAATGAGTGCATGGTTGTGCAAGCATGCAGTCATTCATTCAGAACAAGAGTGTATGTCAGTGGGGCTGCCAGCTGCAGAGGTGATGTGAGGGCTGTGCAAGTGGTCCCTTGGGGTAGGGACAGATTGGGGGTGGGGGAGTGGTGGCTTGGTGTTGGGGCACTACCTGATGTGGTGTTGTGGTGGGGTTCCACTAGACACCTGGCATTAATCTGAATTTTAAAATTGAAACTGATGATGATAAGTGGGAGGGGTCACTACACAACAGGTATTTTGGGGATTATCAGGGCCAGTGATAATCAGGGTGGGGTGTTCCACTAGACATCAGGATTTTTTTATTATTAGGCTGGTGGATCAGTGAAGTAGGGTCCAGTAGACACCTGGGATTTTGGCCATGCAGCTGGTGGGAGGATTCCTCTAGACATCATTGATTTTTATGGTGTTGGTGGAATAAGGGGTGGGGACAAAGTGTGGAATTTCATGTGCAAAGCTGTACACTTTTGCTCTTGATGCACACTCAAATGAAATGGTAGAATTTTGTGAATTGCACTCCACCAATTCAGCACAATTTGCAAAATTCTGCACATAGCAAATTTTGCTGACTTCGCCCACCACTATTCAAGACAGGAGACCCATCACAGCAAAGGTCCTGTAGTATGGTAAATTCTTCATGGACCTTTCTAGAGGACCCAAAGAGCATGGCCTGAGACTTAGATAAGTTTAGGATTTGATGATTGGTAGAGAACCAGGATTGAAGGTTCTGAAATGCAGATGATAGGTGCTGATTGAGGTCATCTACGGACTTGCAGGTGGCATAGAGCACCAGGAAGTCAGTGTGCATAGCAGTTCTACAGGGCAGAGAAAGGTTAGGAATATCATGATGTGCTCCCGGGATGTGATGAAGGATCACACATCCCGGGATCACATCAGACCTGAAAAGCAGGGGCACCATTGCTACTGTACTTTGTTTGTTTAAAAGGGAGCTTTCACTGCATCCAGGTTAATCTGTTTTCATTTATTCTAAAAGAGCATCTTATTTTGTGCTTGTTACTGTATGTGCAGTCAGTTGCATTTTTGGGGGGGTGAGGCGTTAGATGATCATAACAATGATCAGCTGTGCTTGCTGGGCACCATCATGCAAATCAAAGGAAAGAGCCATCTTGAGTTTTATGCACATCCTTCATTGAACTTCATGAATGTTCCTACCAATAAGCCCAGAACATTGCCTTGATCAGTCTGGTTGATGATTGGAATGATAAGAAATTGAGAAATTGGGTGCACAGAACATTTAGTTGCAGCAATGGTTTATTAATTAGAAATGTGCATAGAAACTACAGGGATACACTTATATGTTGTGTGGCCCAGTTTCTCAGTTTTTTATCTGGATTTGGTATTGGTTGGGTGGAACCTTTAGTAGGCACAAAGTACGTCACGTTTTCTTTTTCTTTACTGAAAAGCGGTCTGGCACTGTTGCACTACCGTAGATTGTGCTGCACTGCACTGACAGTGACACACCTCTCAAATCCACTGTCACAGCAACATGTTTGTTTTGGAAACTGCAAGCATGAACATAACACAGGAAGGAGGAAACTGAGCTGAAGAAAATTCCAAAACAAGATAACAATGGAGAAACAAGAGGAAATATGTAAGGTAACACAAACATAAGAATTATAAACATGACAGAGAAGAATGGGATATAATCCTTATGGCCTTAGAAAAAGATTAAAACAATTAAATTCTAGAACATGTAGGAAATTGGTAAGTTTGCTACTAAAACATTTGCTGGTTTAAATGCATATGATAAAAGGCGTTAAAAGTTACATATGCACATAATTGTATTAGTAAATATGGACAACTAATGATACAAAAATATCTAAAATTTTTTGAACTACAGTGTGGTCAAAAACAGCTGGCCTGGAACAAATTGGGTTGTGCATGGAGAAACCATTCAAGTTATGAAAAGAGAATAAATAGAATGTGGTACGACACCTGTTCACAGGAAAGTGATCAACAAAAATTAAAATAAGACACTAGAAGGTTTAAATAGGATATTAGATCAATACTAATAAAACAAGCATTTGCCAATGCCAAATGTGTGCTTGCTGATATTTCCTGTGTATTTGTTGGCATAGACATCACAGAGCTTAAATTAACAAACTAATAAAACATAGTGACATTTTGATAAATGGGTAATGAAGAGGTTCAAACATAACTTTGTTTTTTATTAAATTGCCATACTTAATTTTCAAAATTTATAGTATAAGTTTATACTGGGTTTTTAATACCCCAACATATGAACAGGACAGGCATCATTTATGAAATGTTTGCTGAAATATTATTTTGTGGAACGAGAATGAAAGCATGTTTTGTGGGTGGATTTGGAAATGACACCTGCCATGTTCTATGAGGTAAAAAACATGACTATTTTGAAAATACGGATTCAAACCGTAACACTCTTGCAACTAATTCTGTGTAGCGACATTCTGAGTCACTCTCCTGTCTTTATGTTGCACCCAGTAACAAACACTAAAAATAAATATCAGGAATAAATACATCACAGAGGAAAATTCATTTGCACTTGTAAAAGCTGAAATTTCAAAACTGAGCCAGACTGAAAAGAGGCAGAAGCCTCCACGCGCTGCAATTATTACAAACCGACTTTCACTACATTTCACGTACTGTACAAGGACGTGGCCCAGCCTTTTCTATTTTTTTAGGGAATGCCCATCACTCCTTCCCTAATGGCATATTCCACATGTACCTGTCTAGTCACAGAGCCACATCAGAGGATCAGGTGATACAGGGTTACTCACATCAGTTGGATGGGTGGTGACATGAGGTTCCATTAGTGCAATGGGGTGGGGAGACATCAGGTTTCATCCGGTAAAGGGATGAAGCTGGAGCTTTTGTATTTTTTTTCTCACACCCTGAGAATGCTGTCAGTGAAAATTCCTTCTGTGCACTATTTAGCACCATGCAGAACCAGCCATTGTCCTTCTTCTCCTGCTACTCCAGCCTGCACCAAGACTACCTTTCATAGGTAGTAATTTGCACTGTGCTTCATGTTGTCATAGGCTGTACATTTTAGAGTCTGCTGTTGTGTCCCATGCTCTCCCATCTCTCTTATTTGGCCACCGTTAAGACTATCTTTTTCATACTCCAGTAATTTGTACTTTGCGTCTATTGACATAATGTACATTTTGTATCCTGCTGCTGCTGTGTCAATGCCTTCCATCCTTGGTTTGCTGCACTACAGCTAAGATCTGTATTTAGGGCAGTATTTGCACTGTGCTATGTGTTGACATAATATATATTTGTCGCTGTTCTGTAGCTGAAGCTGTGTCTGTGCCTCCATCCTTGGTTTTTCCACATAAGACTAACTTTGCATATGCAGTAATTTGCACTATGGTACATTTCACAAAATGTACATTTTGTATCCTGCAACTGCTGTTCTCTCCATGCCTCCCATCCTTGGTTTGGCCAAAGGTAAGACTTCCTTTTCATAGGCAGTTATTTGCACCGTGCTACATGTTGACATAATGTATATTTTGTAGCCTGCTGCTGTGTACATGCCTACTATGCTTAGTTTTGCCGCAGTTAATGCTACCTTTTCATATTCAGTAATCTGCACTGTGTATGTTGATATAATGTACATTTTGAAGCCTCTCTGCTGCAGCTGCTATGTCCTTGCCCTCTTCCTCGGTTTGGCCACATTAAGACTACTCTTATCATAGGCAGTAATCTATTGTGTTATGTTAACATAAGGTACCTTTTGCAACCTGATGTTGCTGTGTCTATGCTCTCCCACCCTTGGTTTGGCTTTTTTGCAGTTAAGGCTACCTCTTCAGTCAGTAATTTACTGCGCCATGTTGACATAGTACATTTTGTAGTTTGCTGCTGCTGTGCCCACGCTCTCCCATCCTTGGTTTGGCACAGTTTAGACTACCTTTTAATATGCAGTAATTAATTGTGCTACATGTTGACAATGGCTATTGTGTGGTTTGCTGCTACTGTTCTGTCCATGCCTCCATCATCGGTTTTCCAATAGTTAGGGACCACCTTTTCATGGATAGTAAATTAGGCACCACAGTTGCATAGTTGACTTAATGTACATTTTGTAAAGCTCACATTGCTGCTGCTGTAGTCCATGCCTCCCATCCCCGTTTGTCGTAGTTACGCCACTTTTCATTGACACTCATTTGCACTGTGCTACATGTTGACATAATGTACATTTTGTAGCCTGCTGCTGTTTACATGCCTATCTCTTGGTTTGGGCACAGTAAAGACTACCATTTCATAGGCAGTAATTTCTATTGTGCTACATGTTGACATAATGAACAATTTATAGCCTGCTGCTGCTGCTGTGTCCATGCCTACCATCCTCGGTTTGGCTGCAGTTAAGACTACCTTTTAATAGGCAGCAATTTGTACTGTGTTTCATGTTGATATAACGTACATTTTGTAGCCTGCTGCTGCTGCTATGTCCTTGCCTCGCTTCCATGGTTAGGCCACATTTAAGATTATCTTTTCATAGGCAGTAATTTGCACTGTGCTGCATGTTGACTTAAAGTACATTTTGTAGCCTGCTGCTGCTGCTGGTATGTCCTTGCCTCCCATCTTCGGTTTGGCCACAGTTAAGCCTACCTTTTCATAGGCAGTTATTTGCACTGTGCTGCATGTTGACATAATATACATTTTGTAGCCTGTTGCTGCTGCTGTGTCCAAGCCTCTCATGCTTGGTTTGGCCACAGTTAAGGCTACGCTTTCATAGGCATTAATTTGAACTATGCTGCATGTTGACATAATGTAGAATTTGTAGCCTGCTGCTGCTGCTGTGTCCATGCCTCCATCCTTGGTTTGGCCACAGTTAAGACTTCTTTCATAAGGTGTAATTTGTAATTGTGCTACTTGTTGACATAAGGTACACTTTAGCCTGATGCCCTTTGTCCATGCCTCTTATCTTCAAGCCTACGCATTAAGACTATTTTCAAAGGCAGTAATTTGCACTGTGCTACACGTTGACATAATGCACATTTTATAGACTGCTGCTGCTGCTGTGTCCATGCCTCCATCCTCAGTTTTTCCACAGTTATGACTACCTTTTCATAGGCACTAATTTGCACTGTGCTACATGTTGACATAATGTACCGTTTATAGCCTGCTGCTATGTCCATGCCTTCCATCCTCGGTTTGGCCACAGTTAAGGCTACGTTTTGATAGGCAGTCATTTGCACTGAGCTACATGCTGACATAATGGGAATTTTGTAGCCTGCTGCTGCTGCTGCTGCTGTGTCCATGCCTTCCATCATCAGTTTGGCCACAGTTAAGACTATCCTTTCATAGAAACTAATTTGCACTGCGCTACATGCTGACATCATGTAGATTCTGGAACCTGTTGCTGATGCTGCTGTGTTCATGCCTCCCATCCTTGTTTTTTCTACAGATAAGACTACCTTTTCATAGTCAATAATTTGAACTGTGCTGCATGCTGAAATTATGTATATATTTTAGCCTGCTGCTGCTCTTTCTATGCCGCCCATCCTTGGCTTGGCCACAATTAAGACTACATTTAATGGAGCGTATTTGCACTGTGCAACATTTTGACATAATGTACGGTTGTGGCCTGCTTGCTTGCAGTGTCATACCTCCATCCTTGGCTTGGCGACAGTTAACACTGCCATTTCATAGGCAGTAATTTGCATTGTGCTACATGTTGACATAATGTACATATTGTTCCCTGCAGCTACTGCTGTGTCCATGCCTCCCATCCTTGGTTTGGCAACAGTTTAAACTACCTTTTAATAGGCAGCAATTTGCACTGTGCTACATGTTGACAAAATGTACATTGTGTAGCCTGCTGCTACTGTTCTGTCCATGAGTCCATCATTGGTTTTTCCACAGTTATGACTACCTTTTCATGGGCAGTAATTTGGACTGTGCTACATGTAGAGATAATGTACATTTTTGTGGCCTGCTACTGCTGCTGCTGTCCATGCCTCCCATCTTGTTTTTGCTGCAGTTACGGCCACCTTTCATTGGACACTAATTTGCACTGTGCTACATGTTGACATAATGTACATTTTGTAGCCTGATACTGCTGCTGCTGTGTCCATGCCTCCCATTCTTGGTTTGGCCACTGTTTAGACTGCCTTTATAGACAGGCAATTTGCACAGTGTTACATGTTGATTATGTACATTTTGTAGCCTGCTGCTACTGCTCTGTCTATGCCTCCATCCTCAGTTTTTCCACAGTTAAGACTAACTTTTCATAGGCAGTAATTTGCACTGTGCTGCATGTTGAATTATTGTACATTTTGTCGCCTGTTGCAGCTGCTGTGTCCATGCCTCCCATCTTCGGTTTGGCCACAGTTAAGGCTACCTTTTCATTTGCAGTATTTGAACTGTGCTACATGTTGACATAATGTACATTTTGTAGCCTGCTGCTGCTGCTGTGTCCGTGCCACCCATCCTTCATTTAGCCACTGTTAAGACTATCTTTTCATAGGCAGTAATTTGCACTTTGCTGCATGTTGACATAATGTTCATTTTGTAGCCTGCTGCTGCTGCTGCTGCTGTGTCTGTGCCTCCCATCCTTGGTTTGCCTACAAATAAGACTTCCTTTTCATAGGCAGTAATTTGCACTGAGCTACATGTTGACATGTATATTTTGTATCCTGCTGATGCTGCTGTGTCCATGTCTACTATCCTCGGTTTGGCTACAGTTAAGGCTACCTTTTCATAGGCAGTAATCTGCACTGTGTACATGTTGACATAATGTACATTTTTTAGCCTGCTGTTGCTGCTGCTATGTCCTTTCCTCTCTCTCTCGATTTGGCCACATTTAAGACTACCTTTCAGGCAGTAACTTGTACTGTGCTACATGTTGACATATTGTTCATTTTGAAACCTGCTGCTGCTGTTGTGTCCATGCCTCCCATCCTTGGTTTGCTCAAAGTCAGAGGTGTAGCGAAATTTCTATTTGTATACAGTCTCTAACAGTTACTCCCCCCATTAAAAAAATGTAGACATACTTTCCAAATTGCACCCCATTGCAAACAAGTCAGACTGTTGTGATATGATTTTTCTACTCTCTATAGAGGTTATACATGTATCGGACACTCCTCAGTGGCCTACACTAAACCAAATACTTCAGATTAGAATGATAATATTAACAGAGTGGCTTAAGGTTTGTGACAGGCACTGCAACAAAACTGCATGCCAGCACAAATGTATACAGTGAGTATGCCTGTCTACACTTCTTGGCTACAGTTATGATTACCTTTTCATAGGCAGCAGTTGTACCTGCTAAATGATGACATAATGTACATTTTAGCTGAAGGTTGCTGTGTCCATGCCTCCATCCTAGGTTTGTCACAGTCAAGACTACCTTTTCATAGGCAGTAATTTGCACTGTGCTGCTTCTGTTGACATATTGTACATTTTGTTGCCTGTTGTGGCTGCGGTTTCTGTGTCCATGCCTCCCATCCTCGGTTTGGCCTCAGTTGAGGCTACTTTTTCATAGGCAGTAATTTGCACAGTGTACATGGTGACATAATTTACATTTTGTAGTCTTCTGCTGCTGCTTCTGCTATGTCCTTGCCTGTCTTCCTCAGTTTGGCCACATTTAAGACTACCTTTTCATAGGCAGTATTTTGCATTGTGCTACATGTTAACATAATGTACATTTTGTAGCCTGATGCTGCTGATGCTGTGTCCATGCCTCCCATTCTTGGTTTTGCCACAGTCAGGGGTGTAGCCAGAAATTTCTATTTTGTACACAGTCTCTAACAGTTACTCCCCCATTTAAAAATGTACATGCTTTCCAAATGGCACCCTTCCAAACAAGTCAGATTGTTTCATATGATTTCTTTACTCTCTACAGAGGTTATACATGTGGTGGACACTCTCCAGTGGCTTTCACTAAGCCAAATACTACAGATTACTCATGATAATAACAATAGAGTGGCTTATGGTTTTGTGACAAGACTCAACAAAACTGTACACAACTGTGTACAGTGAGCATGCCTGTTCTACACCTTTGAGAACAGCCATGGCTCTCTTACCACCGCCCTTAAGACTACTCTTTCATAGGCAGTAATGTGCACCAGTTATGTGTTGACATAATGTGACATTTTGCTGCTGCTGCTGCTGCTGTGTCCTTAGCTCTCTCTTCCTCGGTTTAGCCACATTTAAGACTACCTTTTCGTAGGCAGTATTTTGCATTATGCTAGATGTTAACATGATGTACATTTTGCAGCCTGATGCTGCTGCTGCTGCTGTGTCCATGCCTCCCATTCTTGTTTTGGCCACAGTTAAGACTACCTTTTAATGGACAGCAATTTGCACAGTGCTACATGTTGACATTATGTTAATTTTGTAGCCTGCTGCTACTGCTCTGTCCATGCCTCCATCCTCGGTTTTTCCACAGTTAAGACTAACTTTTCATAGGCAGAAATTTGCACTGTGCTGCATGGTGACTTAATGCACATTTTGTAGCCTGCTGCTGCTACTGCTGTGTCCATGCCTCCCATCCTCGTTTTGCCACAGTTAAGGCTACCTTTTCATAGGCACTAATTTGCACTGTGCTACATGTTGACATAATGAACAATTTGTAGCCTGCTGCTGTGTCCATGGCTCCATCCTTGATTTGGCAACAGTTAAGACTACCTTTTCATAGGCAGTAATTTGCACTGTGCTGCATGTTGACATAATGTACATTTTGTAGCCTGCTGCTGCTGCTGTGTCCAAGCCTCCCATCCTTTGTTTAGCCACAGTTAAGGCTACCCTTTCATAGGCAGTAATTTGCACTGTAGTACATGTTGACATAATTTACAATTTGTAGCCTGCTGCTGATGTTGTGTGCTTGCCTTCATCCCTGGTTTGGCCTCAGTTAAGACTACCTTTTCATAGGCTGTAATTTGCCTTGTGCTACATGTTGACATAATGTACATTTTGGAACCTGCTGTATCCATGCCTCCCATCCTCGGTTTGGCCACAGTTAAGGCTACCTTTTCATAGACAGTAATTCTCACTGCGGTACATGTTGCCATAATATATATTTTGTAGCCTGCTGCTGCTGCTATGTCCATGCCTCTCATCCTCGGTTTGGCCACAGCTAAGATTACCTTTTCATATGCACTAATTTGCACTGTGCTACAAGTTGACATTATGTACATTTTGTATCCTGCTGCTTCTGCTCTGTTCATGCATCCCATCCTTGGCTTGTCCTCAGTTAAGACTTCCTTTTCTTAGGCAATAATTTGCACCATGCTACATGTTGACATAATGTACTTTTTGTAGCCTGCTGCTGCTGCTGCTGTGTCCATGTTGCCCATCCTCAGTTTGGCCACAGATAAGACTACCTTTTCATAGGCAGTAATTTGCACTGTGGTCCATGTTGACATAATGTACATTTTGTAGAATGCTGCTGCTGTGTCCTTGCCTCCCATCCCTCAGTTTGGCCACATAGTTTAGCTACCTTTTTAGTAGTCAGTTTTTTACGCTGCTGCACATGCTGACATAATGCACATTTTGTAGCCTGCTGCTGCTGTGTCCTTGCCTCCCATTCTTGGTTTGGCCATAGCAGACTTCCTTTGATAGGCAGTAATTTGGTAATTGTGCGTATGTTGACGTAATGTACATTTTGTTGAATGCTGTTGTGTCCATGCTCTCCACCTTCGTTGGTTTGGCCGTAGTTAAGGCTACTCTTTCATAGGCAGTATTTGTAATTGGCATATGTTGCCATAATGTACATTTTGTAACTTGTTGCTGCTGTGTCCATGCCTCCCTTCCTTCATATTTGGCCACAGTTAAGATTATCTTTTCATAGGTAGTAATTTGTATTGTGCTGCATGTTGACATAATGTACATTTTGTATCCTGCTGCTGTGAACATGCCTCCCATTCTCTTTTTCCCATAGTTAAGACTTCCTTTGATAGGCAGTTATTTGCACTGTGCTATGTTGATATAATGTATATTTGTAGCCTGCTGCTGCTGCTGTGTCCATATCTACTATCCTCGGTTTGGCCACAGTTATGCTACTTTTTCATAGGCAGTAATCTGCACTGTGTACATGTTGACATATTGTAGATTTTTTAGCCTGTTGCTGCTGCTGTGTGTCCATGCCTCCCATCCTTGGTTTTGCCACAGTCAGGTGTTGCCAGAAATTTCTATTTTGTACACAGTCTCCAACAGTTATGCCTGATTAAAAATGTACACATGCGTTCCAAATTGCACCCCTTCCAAACAAGTCAGATTGTTGTCATATGATTCTCTCACTTCTACAGAGGTTATACATGTAGCGGACACTCCTCAGTGGCCTACACTAAGCCAAATACTATAGATTATCATGATAATATTAACAGAGTGGTTATGGTTTGTGACAAGCACTTCAACAAAACTGTACACAAATGTGTACAGTGAGCATGCCTGTCTACACCTTTGAGAACAGCCACATGGCTCCCTTACCACAGGCCCTGCACCACAAACTAGGTCACACTGCAGGAATCAAGATTGTGCTGTGGTAGAAATTTTTACTCTCTTACCCCACCAGCAAGGCAATCCCACTGATAACTCATGTAACTCAAATTCAGGTATATCCAATGGAAAATTTGAGATAAGACTAGGAGGGTCCTTTGAATGCAGGGGCTGACTGGTTGGCATTCAGGAGGAATACACAATACAAAAGATGGGAAAAACACAGTTTAAATCTAAACTGCTAAAATGCATAAGGCTGGATAAAAATAAACTTGCAGCTTGTACACTATTTCCAGAGTCTGCATTTTTCAGCCAATTTAAGTCAATAGTTAACCTTACCTCTTCCTTGAGTGTGGGGATATGGATATGCACAGATTCAGAAGAACATGTACATGAAATATACAGTATGCATAACATGCACATATATTTGAAAAATCTAACCCTTATGAACAACATTTTATTCAAAAACAAAACATTTTATGTATTTATAAACAGTCACTCTTCCTCCCCCCAAAAATGTGCCCAAGTCATGCATTCCTTTCCACTGCCTTACAGAAACTCAGCATTATTCTGTCTGCTAATAAACATTTCCAAGGTCTCATTGAAAGCAGGCAAGTGCTAATGTGAAGGCAACATTTACCTCCCCTGAACAAATACAAAAGTGGTGACGGACTGCCAAGCAACAATATGATAGGATAATGCTGCTGGCTTTAAACTTATACATTCTCCTACCCAGTTATCTGTCCTCCTGGCCAGGCTGCCTTGCCCAACTCCCAGCCCCCAGTGCCCATCACTCCCATCCTTCATGGTGAATATAAACAAAACTCCGCTTCTGATGTCTCCTTTAGTCTTTCCGCGTTTCCAAGTAAGACCCCCCCCCCCCCGAACCTACTTCTCTTCAGCTGTTTTAGAAACAGGAAACAGAGTTAGTGAAGTCACTAAAAGAAGCAATTTGCATTTCTAATAAATATCTTAGAAGGGTCTTAAGGTGCCTGTACTACAAGTAATAGCATTCAGGCATGTACTGTAATGTATATCACCTGGTGCAGCCCATCACAGGAATACATAACTGATGATGATGTGCTGTTGCCACCCCCCATATGAGGAATAGGGAGAAATGGTAATCTAGCAATCATGTAAGCAAACTGCTAGAGCTAGTGAAACCGTAATGCCTATGCACTATTCATACAGGCAGTTTAAAGAGCTGCTTACAAGTTCCAGGCAGATAACCCATATCAAGGAGTTGCCTGCCCTAGGAACTGGTTTTAGACATATTGTGATTTATTTTTTTTAGTGCAGAAGAGAATCTCACAGGCATAAGGGACACACACACAAATGCAAACACACAACACACACACACACACACATATGCACGTCCAAGGACACCTAGCTAGAAATGTTGCTGCCTCTGAAAGAGAGCAGAAGGGTCATCTATCTACATAATGCCAGGACACACTTATGTTCACACACATGATACAAAAACATGCTTCAGAGGAGATTGAAAAATGACAACTGTCATGTTCATGATCTGGAGTAACAAGAGGACTGTGTTGAAAGTTTGGTGTATAAAATCTGCACATATTCTAATAGTATGAGTAAAAGTTGAAAAATGTCAACATTTCTACAAAATGTTGTTTTTCTGTGACATTTAAAATATACTGGAAAAAATTTAATTTTGCACGGCAAATGCAAAAACACATTTTGGACAGGATTTGAAAAATGATTCCTGTCATGTTCGTGAGGTGGTGTAAAAGATGGTTATGCTGAAAATTTGGAGTCAAAATGAAAACTGCCAAAGTTATGAGTGAGAATAAAAACATTTTAACATACCTTTGTACTGTTTTTGTTTTTAATATCTTGATCCCAGATTTTTAACATAGGCTTCTTTTGACTCCACCTCATGATCCCAATAGGTACAATTCTGCTTAAAAGGTGATTTTGCAAAGCAACTATAAAATCGCCATTCATGTGGGATTTGAAAAATGTCAACTACCTTGTTCATAAGGCGGGGTCCATAAAGCATGATAAAAGGTTTGGAGCACATATTTAAAAAATGACCTATTCATGAGTAAAAGATGAAAACTCATTATACAATGGCAAGAAAATTTCCTGAACTCTGATTGGTTAGTCTGGGACTGGACCCGTGAAGTTATCCCAGCACAACATCACGGGTCTAGTCCCAGCTCAGAAATGACCACATCAGCTGTCCTTAGAATTACTCCATGGGTCCACGCAACTCACCGTGATCCCCGCTTCAAGCATTCGGTGTTCCCACTCGCCCTGCTCAAGCTTTCTCAAAGCCGAGTCATTTTAACAGTCCCCTCCCAACCACAACAACTTAGACCCCCATAATATTTTTGTGCCCAGTAGCTGAAATGCCATCATTTAAAATAAGCTCCACAGTCTCCAGCATCCAAACCGCCACACTGAGCAGCACATGCTGGCACACATCCACCACCCTGACTTGCCACAACCTCATCACTCACTGCCGATCACCTGCCATAACTCACCGCTGCTTCCAATACACCTCACAGTGGTACACATGCTTGTTCTCCTAAATGCCCAGTCCTGAAGGAAAATACAGCTAAGTTTTCCATCCCCAGTCCTGAGATTCTCTGACTGTAACGACACTTCAGCACATGGCACGTGCCTTTCATGTTTGAGAGCTGCAATTAAAAACACCCATTTATCTCAACCCTGCATGTGCTGACAAATTAAGTGGTAAGGAGTTCTCCTGTAAAAAAAATAAAAAGTACGGCTATAAGGTAGGAGTGTGTGGTGGTGGTGGTGGTGGTGGTGGGGGCTCCTTAAGAAATGGAAACGTTTTAAAGCACAGAGCACACATCATCAGAGCTGCTGACCTGAAGAAGCCATGAAGCATGCAGCAGCAGCAGTAACTTTCTAGTGGACAAATAAGGAACTGTGAAATTTTTTAAAGATATACTTCAACGTTAAAAATTAAAGAAAAATGTATTTTAAATATTTTTTAATCTTTCTTTTTGTTGTTATTAATAGCCGAGCTATTGTATATTAGTATTAATAGGACTTGGTTGTATGTGGATAACATCACTTTGAGGTGATTAGTATGCGCTCTGCCCGCGGCCTTGTACCTAATCACCCCAGGCATGATGTTATCCCAGCACAACACACACCCTGTCATGCATTGTTGCTTAATTGAAATATAGTATCCACAGCTTAGCTGATTTCCTCAGTTCCCTGCTCAGCATTAAAGAGTGAAGACATGTCTCTGGTTCAGAGGGGATTACAGTGTTGGACTCCCATTAGTGAAGTAATGGGTGTGATGGTGTGGGGTGGTGGGTGCAGTGTGTATGTGTGGGGGTGTCTGGTGTGGAAAGGTCATGGTGGGGTGGTGGCAGCAACAGACAAGAATGGAACATTTTTCTCAGAGAGTGAAAAAGACATTGAGGGATGGTTTCTTTATTTCAGGTACTGACACTGAGGACTGAGCATGTCAGTGTTAGGTTTGTATGTAGAGGATGCACTGGGGAGGTAGAGGGATACTTGGAATAGGGCAGTATCATTATTAGGAAACTAGGAATGAAACATAAAATGAGACAATCCCCATGAAATAAATGAAAACTGATGAACTTGGATGCAGTAAAAGCTCCCATGGAATGAAAATGTTTAAATGAAGGTGTAATGCTTCATGTCTGATGTACCTTTTGACTCTGATTTATTCATTTATTTATTTATTAGCTTTGGTAACTGGGTAGTGCACTAGGCAACGACCCTTCCTATTCTGGCTCATTGACTGAAGCAACTTTTGGACTTGCCAGGCTTATGGCCCCTGCTAAACTCTGCTCTATCCTTCTTGTGGGGGTTTGTAAACTGTTGGGGATTGGAGATAGAATTTGCAGTGTGCTGTTATAAGACTGGGATTGCAAACTGTATGTATTTACTTGATATAAATCTGACTGCTTTGCATTTTGCCACTCGTTACCTACTAATTCCCATTTCCCCTCTGACTAACCGCATGGACTACTCTCTCTAAGCCAGCCTGGTGGTGCTGAGGGTTGAGACACTGGATGCCAAACCCTGTGCTATGCCACTGACCCGGGTTCGGGAACCAGCCTGGGTTGTTGGGGGTCAGCAGGGGAGAGAGAGGATTAAGCATCCGTAGACTGATCTCCTCTCTCTGGGGAAGGATCCAGGGTCTGCCCAGTGCAACAGCGGTGCTCGGTGGAAGCTGGAGGGACGTGCCCAAGTTTGGGCACAAAGTAGAGGGGCAGAGTTGTGGTAGAAGTCTCGAGACACTATTGCATGACTGAACTCTGGGTGGGGAAGAGGGATGTACAACAAAAGGAAAAAATCCTTGCCTCAGCTCACGGAGATGAAGGGGGCTCCAGGGATGCAGTCCATATCCCAATGTCGGCCTGATGCCTTGGGGGATTCCTCATTTGACCCAGTGCCCAGGTAATGCCTCTTTAATTTCAGATAGGCCATCAGGAGAGGATGGACCCAACCAGGGTGGTGATCTAGGGGGCTAGACCTGCCTGAGTGGCCGGGGGGAGTCCAGCCAAAGATAGTAGGGTTTAGACAGGGAGTAGAAGCTCTAGTCGAGTGAGCACCCTGGAAGGATGCCTAGTCTGAGGAGGTGCAAAAATAGAGTAAAAAACAACAAACTAATCTCTCTCTCTCTCTCTCACTCCCACTCTTGGACTAAATCCCTCTATCTCTACCAGTGCCATTTGCTTTATATTTTCTCTCCCAGCCTACCCACACCTCAGCCATCTCAATCACTCAGTTTAAGTCTTGAATATCTTCCTCCTACTCTTCTCTCTGCCCCCCACACCAAAACGGCTTCTAATCTACTCTCTGGTGCCATAATTAACTGCCTTCCTTTCCACTATCTGCCTGCCTGCAATCCCCATCTCCTCCTGTGTAAATCCTTCGTCTCTTTCAATCCTTTGTCCTGCCCATGCCCCCTGATTTAGCCCTCAGGCACACTCCACACTCTGTACTTAAATCAAATCCCTCTTTCTCTACTTCCTAGGACTGCTCTTGACCAGGCATGCCAATACAGTCTATGGCTAAGACTGGTACCTCCACCTGTCCAGCCAGATGGCAAAGCTCTCATGCCCGGGTAAGCTACCTCAGACACTCCAGGACTGCCACTTGGCTTCTGATTGGCCATGGCTTAGCCAGTTGCTCACTTGATTGGTTAAAGCCCTTACAACTTCTTCTATGGGTTGCTGAAGCAGCTTTGGACTTGCCAGGCTTACGGCCCCTGCTAAATTCTGTTCTGTCCTTCTTGTGGGATTTTGGCCAGCCTCCCCTCACCCCTGGCCTTGATTAAATACACATTATCCCCACCTCCAATCTCCTTCAACTCAGCCACATTGGTTGCTGGCAGGGACATTCTGTGCCTTAAAGCACAAAGTAGTTAATTCTTCCTCTTATCCCTGACTATACAGGCTCTACCTGGTGCTGAAAAGAGTCTGCTTCCCCTCTGACATTCTTTATGGCACGGTTGCCGTGAAGTTAATCTCCTCCTTAACCACTACTAGGTTACTGAAGTTCATTCACTATACCCAGCTCCTCTGACCAGTTGAAGGAGTAAGCCTCTTCCACTATCACACTCCTTCAATGCTTACACTGCCTGCGAGCGCTAACTATGTCTCCCACTGCCTCTAGGATGTTACAGTTCCTCCTAGTAATCACCCTTGCCTCCACATTGGGACCTAGTATATGACCCATCCAACTCTATCAGACTACCATGATGTGAAGGCACTAAATGTTTATGACACCATGACCTCACCTTTCTCAGGTGTCTCCTGCAAACTTCAACAACTGCCCACTGAGAACGATGACCTTGCTTACTTAACTAATGAGCCCTCTATGATACCACTCCTAAAAAGTTTTGGGCACTACATTAGTAACAAAAAACAATGAACACCCAGTAAAAGACAACATCACCTATTTAATAAACTTACATTGGAACAGCTAATTCAAATACTATTACTTCTCCTTCTCCTGATGTCGGTTATGTGCACCACAGTCCTGGTCCACTGCACGACTCCTGCACTCAACATTGAAAATCCTCAGGACTTGTGCTCACCTCTATAAATATCTGCAGCCTCCACTCCAAGATGGATAGTCTGAAGGTCTGGGTCTCTCCTCACAACAATGATGTACTATCCATTGTGAAGACCTGGTTATCCCCAAAAGAATAAGACTCAGCCATCGCACTGCCTGGATACACATTGTTCATGCAGGACTGGATCCCAAAAAGAGAAGCCAGCAGCATCATCTACACTAAAGACCCACTACAGGGACATATCCTCTCTCACACATGCATCAGTGACCACCTCCATGCATTAGCCATAAAACAACACCTAGTGCCACACAACAGAGTGCTTACTCTTATCTCAGTATATCTACCACCAAAAATGGCCACCAACGACACTAGCAACCTGTTAGAGTACATTAGTTCTCTGAGCCTATACACAGAAATTGTACTTCTTAGGGACTTTAATATGAACAGTCTCTCACCTGCCTCAACACATGCCAAGGATACCCTATCCACAAGCCACTTCTCCCAATTGGTGGAATCATCAACACACGTCAACTACAGGACTGGAACCAGCACCCTGTTTGACTGGGGTTCACCAACCGTCTTGCACACATCACTGACATCACTGGCCTTCCTGACTCATTGAGAGACTATTCTCCTTGTCAAATGCACCTGGAATAACAGTTACTGCAAGTCCCCCACCAGAATCATAAAGAACAGCCTGTTCCTATAAAGACCACCTCCCACAGCTAAAACTAGGCCTAAAACTTCTAGGCTGGATGGAACTTTATAACACTAATGATGTGGACACAGCCTTGGACATCTTTGTTACAAAAGTAAATTATGTCTGTGACATACATGCACCAGTCACGACAAGAAAAGTCAAAGAGCCATCTAATCCATGGATCACCCCAGAACTCCAGGAACAAGTTGCCTCAAGGGACCATCTCTGGCATATAACACAAGCTCAGGGCACAGCAACAAACATTCAGTGGTATAAAAAGGCACATAATGACTGCATGAAAGCCTTCTTCCATGCAACAAGCTCCTATTACAAGGAAGCACTTACCAACTCATGGAAAAGCAGCAAGTCATTCTGGCAAAACTTAGGTGATATCACAGGAAAAGACCCCAAATCTGTCCACTCCATGTTCAGTGTCAATGGTACACCAACAATGGACCCTCTGCTTATTGAAAACTCCATGAACTATGCATTCACTGACCTCAGTAGTATGCTCCCATCAGATTTCTTTAGTCCCCTTACCCAAGGGACACTCAGTGGAAACCTGCACTACCCCCCCCAATCAGCCACTACTCTGCTGTAAAGAGGTATCTGAAACAGATGCTAGGAGTTACCTTGAAAAGGTACTTGGCAAATCAAGGTACTGCCAAGAATCCCTGGACCTTAATTTTATTCACCTGGCTTTAAAGGAACTTCTAGGACCACTAACAAAATTAATTAATCTATCCCTCTTCCACTCCCAATTCCCCCAATGCTGGAAATCTGCAACAGTCACCTCAGTCCAAAAAAGTGGAGATCCGACTCTGCATAGCAATTACAGACCAGTTTTCATTCTCTCGCCACTCTCCAAGGCTCTCAAACGGATTGTGGCAGACCAGATGGTAGAGCACTTCAACCAATATCAACTTCTATGTCCACAGCAACATGGGTTCCAAGGTGGCCACGGTACCATTACGGCTTTACTCCAATTTGTTGGATCCATTCATAATGCCCTGGACCTTTGTCACATTGTAGAGGCAGCCTTAATTGACCTATCAAAGGCATTGGAAAAGGTGCATCATGTGCTCCTACTTGAACAGCTATCTGGCATTGGTCTTGCTCCTGGAAACTGTGAACTGATTCTGCAACTACTTAAGTCACCACTCCCAGCAAGTCAGTATTGGTGACATCCTCTCTGTTAGACGGAGTGTCAAATCTGGAGTACCACAAGGGTCAATCTTGGAACCTCTCTTGTTCAGTGTGTTCCTAAATATTCTCCCGGACTCCTGTCATAGTTGTTTACTCCTCTATGCTGACAATGCAGTTATCTTTATCAGCAACTTGTGTCTTGAACTTCTGGAGGCAGATCTGCAATGAGGCTTCACATCCATGGAAGAGTGGTTCAAAGAAAAAAGACTGGTCATGAACTATAAAAAAACTAAAACCATGCTCTTCACAACAGCACAAAACAAGCTCAAAAACTACCTCCTAGCAATAAGGAATGACAGTGGCACCACTCTGGAACTTGTCCTCATTTTAAATGCCTGGGAGTAACAATAGACTCACTCTGTTCTTCTCCTATCATATAGATATCACTGCAGTGGCTATTAATACACGATTAGGTAACCTTTACCAGCACAGACACTCTCTAACTCATGAAGCACCAGATCTGGCAATCAACAGCTCCATTATCTCCCTCATAGATTATGGGCTGGCTGCCTACAGCGCTGCAAGAGAGACGGACCTTCATCGCATTGCAGTTGCCCTAAACAAAGCCTGCCATCTACTCACAGGTGCACAGAGACTCACACACACCTGAGACCTTTATACTCAGTCTGGCTGGTTTCAACTGAAGGACAAGATCTGGTAGAAAACCTACATATTAACAAAAAAAGTCTAATTAAATCTACTACCATCTGGGGTTCAGAACCTGCTGTCCTTCCATCTAAGGCCCAGAGTTACCAGAACATCTGCCTCTCAAGTTTTTCATGTACTCAGATGCCACACTGCCATGGCACAATGTTTGTTCCTCACCGGCAGCCCTCTGGATAAATACACTGCCTCCTGACATTTAGGGTGCACCTATGATTGGATCTTTTAAAATCAAACTTTGCCACCACCTCCTTGATTTGAGTATCTGTATGTGCCAAAGCTAAACTGCTATAAACAGCAATTCTGCCACTAGCACATTCCCCAATTATCAGTCCTGATTGCCCTCATAAGCATTTCCTCTTCACCACCACCCTTACTGCTCCCACTTCTCACCCTGTCCTACATGCCTGCCTGCCTGCTCAGCCCTCCCTGCCCCTCTGAATCCACTCCTCTACTCATCTGTCTCTATTCTCAGTGCAGGCATATATTGTATAGTGCCTCAGCATGCTTTTCCCATTGCCTTGTTTAAATTTGTTTTGTATATCCAATATTTATTGTCCACAGTCTTTGTATCTGTTGTCTCATGTAACTGATGTGAAACCTTAAAAGAACATCCGCTCACAAGTTGTTTTCAAAGATCTAATAAATAAATATATGTTTTCAGCCCAAACCAGGAGAGTACAATGTATAAACTACAATGATAACAATCAGGTACAAAATGCAATGATACAATCAGGACATATTAATCAGCAGACACTCCAGAGCAAAAAGCATCAAATTGTTTATGCAGGGATAAGCGGAAGTAACAAATACAATTGGTATAGTGGTAAAATCGGGGACGAATAACAGGGTAAATCAGTCAGAACAGACTGATACAGGAGAAACTGACAAGTACTTCATGTTCAGTTAAAGTATACGGAAATAGGCAAAACAGGTTGGAAGGAAAGGAGAAAGATGAGCATCTAGTTAGGAGCAATCACAATTACTATGTGCAGTTAGTTCAGAGAACAGAACATGATTGAAGGTAAGGTGAGATGAGAAGTTCTTGTTGTGAAGGAGGAAGAATTCCAGAACTGAGAGGTGAAATAAGATAAGGCTTGCTCACCCATTTCAGAGAAGCAGGGCTGGTCTGAGAGCTTGTCGAGAGGTGGAGGACTTAAGCTAGTGGGAGTGAAGGATAGGGGTTAGCATAGTTCCCAGTGTGTCAGGATGTGGAGGTCCGGTTAAAGAGTCAATAAAATATCCCACAGTGTAAGACCAAAGGGCATTGGGAGACAGCCAGTGCAAGGTAGAGTAGAGCAGGCAGTGATGGGTTAGGCGAGGAGCTGATAAGGCAAATCTACAGATGCTGTTATATGTAATATCCCACTTACAAAGTACAACAGCCTTGGCATGGGAGAGAATGGGGAGGGCGTATAACAGTCTTAGGAGCAGGTCGCCACTAGCTCCTAAGATCCTGGCAGCAGGTGTTAAAGAGTGATGTGCTCTATAAGCAGTGCCTATCTTGGAGTTAACTGAAAGGCATACTTTGTTAATGGAAAGAAGTCAGTTGAGTCCAGCTTGACACCAAGATATTTTTGAAGGAGTCAGTATTCAAGACTAGAGATGTAGTGAAGTTTTTATTCCTGAATGAAATTGTGGTGAAGTAGGCAATTTCACCCTGCATAGCACGTTGCATAATTTTTGAAAATTACCCAGAATTCGCCATTTGTTACTTCACCTTGCTTTGGGTGTTTACAAGTGCAAATTGCACCTAAATATGTTACAAATTATGAATCCCCCCCAACAGCAGCCCTGATCTATCCCTGCTGTCTTGTGGCCCCCACCTGCTGATGTCAGTCCTCCCAGTTTTAAAAATATTGTATGTATATATAAATATATATATATATATATATATATATATATATATATATATATATGATATAGAAAGAGATATAGAGAGAATAGAGTGACAGAGAGACAGAGAGACATAGAGACAGAGAGCTATAGATAGACAGAGAGCTATAGATAGACAGATAGATAGATAGATAGATAGATAGATAGATAGATAGATAGATAGATGTAGATGTAGATATATATGTATATAAATCTCTCATGGCCAAAATCCATGGTGTGTAGTGGACCACCACCCTGCTAATCCCTATCCCAACAATAAAAAACTATCCCGGGCATCTAATGGAACCCACCACCCCGATAATCACTGGCACTGAATATTCCAAAAAATGCCTTGTTTGTTTAGAATTTATTTTTATTCAGGATACAATTTGGTTAGGGTGTAGCCCCCATTTACAACAATGTCCTGTGGCTTATAACATACAAACATACAAGTTGCATAATAATAACCAATAAGCAACTAATTTCCTTTAACAAAACACGGACAAAAATAGGTGGATTCAAGTTATCTAAAACACACACATTTTGATGTCAAATACTTGTACAAAGCAGTCTTGAAGTTAGAAGGACTTTATTTCATTACCTTGCTAGGCTATTTTGCAGTATGGAATCTCCTAATCTATCCTGGGATCTTAACACTGGTATGCTTAGTTTCCTCAAGTAAATTTTTCTTTTACTTGGAGGTTCCAGTGTTACATAGTCAGTTAACGGATTAATTTCTTTAGTATGAATCAACTTATGACACCAAATTAACCAAAGGTACAATATTTTTGTCTCTGGTTGAAGCCAATTTAATTTACTATAGATATCACAGTGATGGCTTCCATGTATATTTTTTGTTATAAATTTACTTAATCCATAGTACATTTGGTTTATTTTGTTTACTGATTTCTTAGTTGAATTCATTTGCAACAATCAACCATATTCCAATATTGGAATTAGCAATTGTCTCACTACCTTCTCTATTACTTCCATTTCCAGACACCATGAGACTCTTCTCAGAGCACCCAACCTCTGGGTAACTCTCTAAACTTCTTGGTTTATATGATCAGCATATATCAGCCTTTGCTCAATCAGGACCATTAAGTATTTATAGTTTTTAACATTATTTTGTATAGGTGTTCCATCCACTAACCTAAGTCATAATTCGGGAATCTTTAAAGAAGTTCCAACTGAAAATGTCCTGCTTTGCATTTTTTTAACTATTAAGTAATAAGCCTGATGCCCTAAACCAGTTCTTCATTATTATCAAATCCTTCTGGAGTTTCTGTTCTAAAAGAGTATGACTATCTGCCGATGCAGCCAGTACTGTGTCATCAGCATATAGTCTGATTCCACTATTTTCTATTTTTGTTTGTAAACTGTTTACATAAATGTTAAACGTTAAAGGCCCCAGGACTGAGTGAGCCCTGTAGAACTCCTTTATTTACCTCAATCAAGTCCAAAGCAGCAGACCCACATAATACACACTGCTTATGGTTTAAAAAAATACAATATGAACAAATATAACGGTTATTCCTCTACCCCTATATCATGTAATCTCTCCACTATACCATGGTGTTCCACCAGGTCAAAAGACTTGCTCAGGTCCATGAACACCACCCCAGTGCTCATACCCTGGTTCAACGAAGTTCACACCAGGCCATGATTAACTCTCCTCAGCTGGGCTTACTCCATCAGCCACCAACTGGTTTAAATCCTACCTCAATGGCAGGACTCAATCGGAGAGAATCCTTGATTCCATCTCCCCTCCAGTCCCCATCAACACTGGTGTCCCTCAGGGCTCAGTACTCCGTCCCATACTCTTCTCCATTTTCCTTAATGATCTTCCCACAGCCTGCTTATCCTCTTCTATCCACATGTACATTAACAATACTGTTTTGTACAGTTCCGGCAAAAACCCTGCTGCTGTGCAAACCAGCTTACAGCATGACTTCAACCAAGTTCAGCTCTGATTTGCTTCTCACCAGCTTTTTCTCAATGCCTAGAAGACAGCCTCAATGACCTTTAGCACCAGGCAGAGAGTCTCTAGGGTTCCAGCCTTACCAACCTTCCACACCCTAGATGGGACCATCTTGGAGGACACCTTCTCATTTAGGTATCTGGGGGTTTAGCTTGACCAGCACCTCAACTTCTCTGTGCTTATCAATGATATCCTAAAGAAATTACTCTCCAAGCTTGGTGCTCTGTACAGGAATCATAGTTGAATCCTGCTGACTGTGAGGCATGAAATTGTCCAGAACATGATGCTCCCTATCTTTGACTACTGTGACGCAGTCTATGGTGCTGCTCCCAAATCTTTCCTGACCAAGTTGGACACTCTCTTTAACTCCTTCTGCCGCTTTGCTATTGACTCCCCTTCCCACTCCCACCACTGAGAACTCTATCGCTCTCTAACATTACTTCCACTGTCTCACAGATGCATCTCTCACTGTGCCAAACTAACCTCCAAATTCTGGTTTAGGCGGCTCCCCTCCTATCTCTCGTCCTCACTCTCCACTCCACCTCCCCCCCCACCCACTCTCTCAGATCAAACGAGGCCTGCACCTTGATGGTCCCTCGCCACTCCACCCTCATTGGTCAGACTGGTTTCACCCATCGTTTCCTTAAAATCTGGAATTTCCTGCCCCCGAAATATGGCACTACTCTTCCAACTACTACTTTACCTCTGCCCTACACAATTACCTTTCTTCCTATCCTGTCTTTCAGAAGAATAGATGTGCAAGAACAAGGGGGCACAATTTGAAGAAAAGGGGGGGACAGCTCAGAGGTAATGTTAGAAAGTATTTTTTCACAGAGAGGGTTGTGGATGCATGGAACAGCCTTCCTGAGGAGGTTGTGGAGCCAGGAACAGTAGGAGAATTCAAGAATGCATGGGACAGGCATCAGGCAATTCTAGTGGGGGTAAGCTGTTGATTAACTAGAATTTGCAACTTATCCATCAGGTAGGGAAATGGACAGACTAGGTGGGCCAAGCAGTACTTATCTGCCATCAAATTCTATGTTTCTATGTTTCCTACCATAACCCCCTCTGGCAGGGTTCTCAACATCCTGAAAGGGAAAATCAGGAAATGGCTACCCCTTCTCCTCATATTCAGTTCTTGCCTCTCCCCTCTCTTCTCCACTTGCCTTTCTGGGTCACCAGTGTGCACAACCTAACCCCATCCTTTTCACTCCTACAGCACTTGTGTACTACCTCAAGCCTGCTCCTGGTACACTCATGCACTATAAATGGTACTATCACATTATTACTGTTTTGTATGTTTATATGTTCTTTTGAATGATTTTGGACATACGTTGTAATTTACTCAATGTTCCACTACTATTTATTGTACAGTACCTTGTGTTCCAACTGTTGCACAATCTTACAATGTTGTATTATTTGTACTACCCACATACATTGTAACTGATCATCCTTCACAATCCCTATGTAACAATTTCCCCCAGGTCACACCATGAGAAGAGCAACTTGTTTTTCAGTGTGCCCTCCTGGTGAAACATTTCAATAAATAAATAAATAAAATCAACTTGTATGGTATCTGTGGACCACCCCATCCTAAACCTATGTTGGAATTCTGTTAATAATTTATTCTGCTCCAAATAATGATAGAGCTGGAAGTGAGGTTGTTTTTCAACTATTTTAGATAGTGTGGAAAGTAAGTCTATTAGCATGTAGTTTGAGGGGGTTGTATTACCCCCACCTTTATAGATTGGTATTATTTTCCCCACTTTCCATATGACTGGAACTATTGACTGTCGTAAGCTCCAGTTAAAGAGGTGCGTTACAATAAGGGATAAGATGGCTGCTTCTATTTAAAAAAAAAATTGCCTTCTGCTTCATCCTTCCCTCCTGCTTTCGACCCACCAAGTTTACACAATTCCTTTTCTACATCTCTAGCTTTTATTTTCTTAAATCTAAATCCAGGAATATGATCTCTTTTTAATCTACCATCGTTTAGTAGATTTTTCTCTTTCACTATCTGAGGTACGGAAATATCTGAAGTTCTTAATTTTGTTTTAGTTTAATTCAAATCTGGCAGTTGTGAAAAATAGGAATTGAATAGCCTCTTTGTGTACTGCACTAAATTATTTTCAGTACGTTTTATTGAAATCCTCAACCTAATAGGATTCTGTAGTTTTTTCCACATCCCAAAAATGTCTTAGGGTCAGCTGCTGTATTTAAATTTGTTAAATGATAGTGCATCTTGGCCCTTTTAACTTCATTTCTGCATTTTGTTCTCCAAAGTTTAAATAAATTCTAGTCCTCTTCTAGCTTTGTTTTTCCTGCTTTTCTCCACAGTCAGTTTCTTGTTTTTAAATCGGTCTTTAGCTTACCTGTTTACCATAAAACCTCCTACTTCCTTCCTTTTTCAAAACATTTGGGCATGTTGCTGGATTATTTCTTTCAGAGTTTTAGTAAATTCTTCAACTGCAAGATTTATGTCGGTGATCAACATTATTCTGTCCCACTTGAGACTATTTTAAGCTATTTCTAAAAGCTCCTCTATTAAAAGTCTTAAAGTCTGTAGTCCAATGTTTCTGATGCTTCTAAACTTAAAAACATAGAAGTTGACAGCAGATGAGGACCACAAGGCCCATCCAGTCTGCCCATTTCTTTTTCTACCTTATGAATGTGCCACTTCGACCTTTGCTCTGTCAAGGCCTATCTATTCATATTCATCTGTATTGCTCCCTTATGCCTGTCCCATGCCTGTTTGAAGCCCTGCAATGTATTCATATCCACCACTTATTGAGGTAGGCTGTTCTATGCATCCACCACCCTTTCTGTGAAAAAGAACTTCCTCACATTACCCCTGAATCAGCCTCTCTCTAACCTCATGATGTGCCCTCTTGTCCTGCTGTTTTTCTTGTATTGAAACATGTTAGACTCTTTCACCTTGTTAATGCCCTTAAGGTGTTTGAATGTTTGATCAAATCACCTCTCTCCTCCTTTACTCTGAGTATGCATATTGAGCTCGTTAATCTGTCCTCATATGTTTTCTGATGCAGTCCCTGCACCATTTCGGTTGCCCTTCTCTGGACTGCCTCAATATGGTTAATGTCCTTGTGAAGGTGTGGCCTCCAGTACTGCACACAGTACTCCAGATGGGCCTAACCAGTGTCTTGTAAAGAGGGATTATTACCTTACTCTTCTGACTTCTGATACCTCTACTAATAAACCCCAACATCTCTCTAGCCTTACCTACTGCTTTAGTGGTCTGCTTGGTTGACTTCAGGTCATTGGTGATGATGACGCGCAAGTCTCTTTCTTCCCTTGTGACTGCCAGCAACTCCCCTCCCAGTCTATAGGTGGCTTCAGGGTTTCTCTTCCCCATGTGTATGATCTTGCACTTCTTTGCATTAAACCCCAGTTGCCACTCTTCTGACCATTTTTCTAGTTTATCCAGATTTCTTCTCATTCTGCCCACTCCATCTGGATCATCTACTCTGTTGCAGATCTTGGCGTCATCTGCAAACAGACAAACCTTACCCTCCAGTCCATCTGCAATGTCACTGAAGAAGATATTGAAGAGGACTGGCCCCAAGACTGATCCCTGAAGTACCTCACTTGTGACTTGCATCTCTTCTGACTGTATACCATTTACCACCACTCTCTGTTTTCTGCCCGACAACCAGTTTGCCACCCAGTTGACCAACTTCTGACTGACCCCGAGCCTACCCAGCTTATTAATCAATCTTCTACGTGGGACAGTATTGAAAGCTTTGCTGAAGTCAAGGTAGGCAACATCAGCTGATCCCCCTTGGTCCACCACTCTGGTTACCCAGTCAAAGAAATCTATGAGATTAATTTGACAGGACCTTCCTGTTGTAAACACATGCTGTCTTGGATCCTGTGCTCCTATGGATTCCAGGTGTTGCACTATCATTTCCTTAAGGAGTGCCTCCATAATGTTGTACATTACTGAGGTAAGACTGGCTGGTCTGTAGTTCCCTGCCTCCTCCCTGCTACCACTCTTGTGGAGCAGGATCACATGAGCCCTTCTCCAGTCTTCTGGGACCTCTCCTGTGCTCAGAGACTCACTAAACAGTTTTGCTAATGGCTCTGCTAGTTCCACCTTTAGCTCCTTTAGTACCCTAGGATGTATGCCATCAGGTCCCATTGCCTTGTCCACCCTGAACTTATCATGCTCTTGTAGGACCCTTTCTTTTGTGAGGGACTAGTACACCTCCCTCTCCCTGTGTGCATGGTGCTGAGCTGTGGGCCCCTGCCTTCTCTTCAGTAAATACTGAGCAAAGTATCTATTTAGGATAGATGCTTTTACATGGTTGTCCTCCTCACATGCACCCTTATCCCTTTGTCTTTGCAATACCCCCTCTGGACTTTCTACTTTCTCTAATGTATCTATGGAACGTTTGTCACCTTCTTTTACTGTTTGTACTAGTGTTTCCTTGGTTTGGGCCTTTGCCTGCCTTACTGCCTTCCTTGCTTCCCTTAGGGACATTTGGTATGCCTCCCTATCTTCATCCACTGCGTTCTATATATTTCCTGAAGGCCAGCCTCTGACCTTTTTCTGCTACTCTTTTTGAGAACCAAAGTGGTTTCCTTCTTCTTTTGCACTTCCTTTCTCTCTAACACAATGGAATGTTGCTTCAAGTATTGTATCTTTAATGCTTGCCCGCTTTGCCTGTACACCCTCACCTGTATTTCTTTTTGCCAGGGCTAGCTTAACTCTGTTGGCCATCTTATCAAAGTCAGCTCCTCTGAAGTCACATATTTTGCCTTGGAATGGATGATTTAGTTTTAGTGGTCAAATTGTACCATACCACGTGATGGCTCACTATTCCCAGTGACCTACTTGGAGATCTGTGATCCTTTCTTTGCTAGTCAGTACTAGATCTAGGATAGCCCTGTCTCTTGTGGGTTGTTGTACCAGTTGTTTGAGGCCCTCCTCCTGCAGGGAATCTACTATGTGTCTAGTTCTGGCAGATGTTCCTGCTGGTATTGACCAATCAGTATCTGGCATGTTGAAGTTTTCCATTAGCAGAACCTCACGTTTAGCTGTCATGTTTGTATATCTTCTAATAGTAATGTGTCTATGTCCTCCCCTGGTCTAGAGGCCTGTACACAACCTCAGTTCATATGGCTGTGCCATTTCCTATTTCAGGATGACCCACAGTTCCTTCTGGCTCCTTATGTATTCTGAATTTCTGTAGCTTTGATATTTTCATTGACATAAAGGGGCCAGTACACCCCCCTTTGCACCTCGGTCTCTTCTGAACAGTACATGGCCAGGTACCGAGTCTCCCAAGTGTGCTACTGGTAAACCATGTCTTGCTAATGGCTACTATGTCCAGTTTAATCTCTGTCATTACTGCCTGCAGGTCTGGGATCTTGTTTCCCAGACTGTGAGCATTAGTGTACATGATTTTCCATTGGCCAGATTTCGGAGTGTTAGTTGTTGGGCGAGGTCTGGCATTTCCCCTGTGCATCGTATGGTGGGATTTTGAATATCTAAACTACATTTTGTAGGATAGTAATCACACAAGTTCAGGGGCATTATTGCCCAACTAATACTTTTATATCTTGGGAAATAAAAAACTAGGTCCTAGATTGATCCTGTATTTTTGTACTTAGAACATCTAGTTAAGCTTTGAATGATTTGCTCCGGTCCTCATGTCTCAAAACTTAATTTAAGTTTTGAACCTCTTTCTTGAGACCAATCAGCATTAAAATCACCTATTAAAATAACCATTTGCCCCTTTATCTTATCTATTAGTATTCTGAAAGAGTATCAAAGTATTTCAATTTAGTTTTGGGGGGTGCATAAAATACTCCTTCCATAATTTTCAAAGTTAGTAATTACACTTACAGACTTTCAATCCCATCTGCGTTCTCAGATAATACAATTCTATGGGGACCGAGATTATTTTTTATGTAAAGCATTACCCCTCCTCTCTTTGTCTGTTCTCTGCTGGCCATACCCATTAAGTTGAATTTCATTATTTGTAACTCCTGAATGGAGCAAGTTTCAGAGATTGCTAACATGTCTAGTCTTTCTTCTTCCACACAAACTCTGAATTCATCTATCTTGTTTACCAAACTCGACACATTTTCATGAATTACCATTATCCCCTTGTTCACTTTTGGCCCCAGGGTTAGTCTTTATATCTTCACTCTGGGCCAAAGGAATAAACACCACATGTCTTTATTACCATTTTCTTCCCTAAATGACCTTCTGTCTAAAGTAAAGCTGTCTAATAATTAAATTCCATTCATTTATAAATGAGTTACACGTCTTACTTTGGAATTTTCTTCGGGTTGCAAGACACTCCTAAGAACTTCATGATTCCACTCCTTATTCAAGTTGTTGTTTGCTAATGTTTGATCCCAAAACGCATCAAATGAAATCCAAAATAGCCACCCCATATAGAAAATAACCAAATGCATTCTGCTTTTGTTAAAATCAAATATAAAATAGAATGAATGTCAGATTTTGTTAAACAAATCCACTTAATTATTCTGTACTAAAACATCAATATATAAATAGTCTGAAATACTATCAGAGACCAAACAAATTTTCCTTCTCTGAGTAGCACTCATGCCACATCGCTTGTGCCCATTGGTGGCATGGGCATTTGTAATATGACAGTGCCACTACCACTCAGAAACTGGCTCTCCGGTATGGTTTGCTGACAGACCCCCTTTCCTGCCAAAAACTCAACAGCAAGTCAGCACAGTGAGCAGTTTGAATTAGTACAGTCCCGGTATTATAAAGTGCAGTTTTTATGGCATACCTTGTATTTGCAGGCCATTTTCTGGTGGTCTCCAATCTCAGCTCGAGTAGCTCTTACCTTCCACCAATGCTGTCCACGGACTTTCCAATGCTGATGGTGTTTGAGTGCGGGCGGTGCAGGCTTTTGTAGTATGCAGTGCCCTGCCCCTCAGGAATTGGTTCTCTGATCTGGTCTGCCACTGTACCCCATCTTCTGCTGAAAACTCAACAGTAAATCAGCACAGTGAGCAGTTTTAATTAGCACATTCCCGGTATTATAAAGTGCAGTTTTTATGGCAGCCTTTGTTTTTGCAGGCTGTTTTCTGGTGGTCTCCAATCTCGGCTCCAGCAGCTCTCATCTGTGGCCGATGTTCTCCTGGGACCTTCCATTGCTGACGGTGTCTAGTGGATGCCTTCCCACCCTGTTCATCATCACTTTCAATTTTTAAAAATTCAAGTTAAGTCCCGGTGTCTTGTGGAACCCCAACCCCCCCACTCCATCAGGAAGTGCCCCAACACTAATTCACCACTCACTCCTCCAAGTCCACACCAAGTCCATGACCCTAAGGGGCCACCGGCAAAGCCCTCCACTCACCACTGTGGCCGGCAGCCCCACAGATGTGCACTTTCATTCTGAATGAATACAAGCACGCACTCATTCGATCAGTCAGTCAGCTCCTCCTTCTAGTAGTGGAGCTGATTTCTGGGCACTACAGAAAGGATGGGACTGCTCTGGGCTTTCATGAAGGTGGTGGAATGGGGGAATAGCATTGTGGAGCCCCCGAGGTCCACAACACCATACCCGGATCCTGTCTCCCCTCAGTGAATGCCTTGAGCGGCCCCATCCCTTCTGTAGGGCCCAAAATCAGCTCCACTACTAGGAGGAGGTGACTGACTGAATGAATGAGTGCATGGTTGTGCAAGCATGCAGTCATTCATTCAGAGGCTAAATGTATGTCAGTGGGGCTGCCAGCTGCAGAGGTGATGTGAGGGCTGTGCAAGTGGTCCCTTGGGGTAGGGACAGATTAGGGGTGGGGGAGTGGTGGCTTGGTGTTGGGGGCACTACCTGATGTGGTGTTGTGTGGGGTTCCACTAGACACCTGGCATTAATCTGAATTTTTAAAAATTGAAACTGATGATGATAAGTGGGGAGGGGGGTCAACTACACAACAGGTATTTTGGGGGATTATCAGGGCCAATGATAATCAGGGTGGGGTGTTCCACTAGACATCAGGATTTATTTATTATTAGGCTGGTGGATCAGTGAAGTAGGGTCCAGTAGACACCTGGGATTTTGGCCATGCAGCTGGTGGGAGGATTCCTCTAGACATCATTGATTTTTATGGTGTTGGTGGAATAAGGGGTGGGGACAAAAGTGTGGAATTTCATGTGCAAAGCTGTACACTTTTGCCTTTGATGCACACTAAATGAAATGGTGAATTTTGTGAATTGCACTCCACCAATTCAGCACAATTTGCAAAATTCTGCACATAGCAAATTTTGCTGACTTCGCCCACCACTATTCAAGACAGGAGACCCATCACAGCAAAGGTCCTGTAGTATGGTAAATTCTTCATGGACCTTTCTAGAGGACCCAAAGAGCATGGCCTGAGACTTAGATAAGTTTAGGATTTGATGATTGGTAGAGAACCAGGATTGAAGGTTCTGAAATGCAGATGATAGGTGCTGATTGAGGTCATCTACGGACTTGCAGGTGGCATAGAGCACCAGGAAGTCAGTGCATAGCAGTTCTAGAGGGCAAGAAAGGTTAGGAATATCATGATGTGCTCCCGGGATGTGATGAAGGATCACACATCCCGGGATCACATCAGACCTGAAAAGCCGGGGCACCATTGCTACTGTACTTTGTTTGTTTAAAAGGGAGCTTTCACTGCATCCAGGTTAATCTGTTTTCATTTATTCTAAAAGAGCATCTTATTTTGTGCTTGTTACTGTATGTGCAGTCAGTTGCATTTTTGGGGGGGGTGAGGCGTTAGATGATCATAACAATGATCAGCTGTGCTTGCTGGGCACCATCATGCAAATCAAAGGAAAGAGCCATCTTGAGTTTTATGCTGCATCCTTCATTGAACTTCATGAAAGTTCCTACCAATAAGCCCAGAACATTGCCTTGATCAGTCTGGTTGATGATTGGAATGATAAGAAATTGAGAAATTGGGTGCACAGAACATTTAGTTGCAGCAATGGTTTATTAATTAGAAATGTGCATAGAAACTACAGGGATACACTTATATGTTGTGTGGCCCAGTTTCTCAATTTTTATCTGGATTTGGTATTGGTTGGGTGGAACCTTTAGTAGATGCAGTCCGTTTTCTTTTTTTACTGAAAAGCGGTCTGGCACTGTTGCACTACCGTGAGATTGTGCTGCACTGCACTGACAGTGACACACCTCTCAAATCCACTGTCACAGCAACATGTTTGTTTTGGAAACTGCAAGCATGAACATAACACAGGAAGGAGGAAACTGAGCTGAAGAAAATTCCAAAACAAGATAACAATGGAGAAACAAGAGGGAAATATGTAAAGGTAACACAAACATAAGAATTATAAACATGAACAGAGAAGAATGGGATATAATCCTTATGGCCTTAGAAAGAATTAAAACAATTAAATTCTAGAACATGTAGGGAAATTGGTAAGGTTTGCTACTAAAACATTTGCTGGTTTAAATGCATATGATAAAGACGTAAAAGTTACATATGCACATAATTGTATTAGTAAATATGGACAACTAATGATACAAAAATATCTAAAATTTTTTTGAACTACAGTGTGGTCAAAAACGGCTGGCCTGGAACAAATTGGGTTGTGCATGGAGAAACCATTCAAGTTGCGAAAAGAGGAATAAATAGAATGTGGTACGACCTGTTCACAGGAAAGTGATCAACAAAAATTAAAATAAGACACTAGAAGGTTTAAATAGGATATTAGATCAATACTAATAAAAACAAGCATTTGCCAATGCCAAATGTGTGCTTGCTGATATTTCCTGTGTATTTGTTGGCATAGACATCACAGAGGCTTAAATTAACAAACTAATAAAACATAGTGACATTTTGATAAATGGGTAATGAAGAGGTTCAAACATAACTTTGTTTTTTATTAAATTGCCATACTTAATTTTCAAAATTTATAGTATAAGTTTATACTGGGTTTTTAATACCCCAACATATGAACAGGACAGGCATCATTTATGAAATGTTTGCTGAAATATTATTTTGTGGAACGAGAATGAAAGCATGTTTTGTGGGTGGATTTGGAAATGACACCTGCCATGTTCTATGAGGTAAAAAACATGACTATTTTGAAAATACGGATTCAAACCGTAACACTCTTGCAACTAATTCTGTGTAGCGACATTCTGAGTCACTCTACTGCCTTCATGTTGCACCCTGTAACAAACACTAAAAATAAATATCAGGGATAAATATAGCACCGAGGAAAATTCATTTGCACTTGTAAAAGCTGAAATTTCAAAACTGAGCCAGACTGAAAAGAGAGCAGAAGCCTCCACGCGCTGCAATTATTACAAACCGACTTTCACTACATTTCACGTACTGTACAAGGACGTGGCCCAGCCTTTTTCTATTTCTTTTAGGGAATGCCCATCACTCCTTCCCTAATGGCATATTCCACATGTACCTGTCTAGTCACAGAGCCACATCAGAGGATCAGGTGATACAGGGTTACTCACATCAGTTGGATGGGTGGTGACATGAGGTTCCATTAGTGCAATGGGGTGGGGAGACATCAGGTTTCATCCGTGTAAAGGGGATGAAGCTGGAGCTTTTTTGTATTTTTTTCTCACACCCCTGAGAATGCTGTCAGTGAAAATTCCTTCTGTGCACTATTTAGCACCATGCAGAACCAGCCATTGTCCTTCTTCTCCTGCTACTCCAGCCTGCACCACCAAATAGTGGAGTCTGACTCCGCCCCCACCCTAGTAGCAGATATGCACACATGCATGCAAGGCTCATCACTTCTTGCTAGGTTGTCGTGAGAAAAAAATGCCCAAGGCAAAACCCAGACCAGCAACATGACTCCCTCACTCACTACAGGCCCTGCACCACCAACTAGGTCAGACTATAGGAAACCAGATTGTGCTTGGGGGGACACAGATTCTGGCCCCACCAGCAGGGCAATCCCACTGATTACTCATGTAACTCAGATCCATGTATATCCAACAGAAAGTTTGAGATAAGGCTATGAGAGTTCTAAGAATGAAGCGGCTGGCTGGCTGGCATACAGGAGGAATAAACATTACAATAGACAGAAAAAATGCCATTTAAATCAACACTGCTAAGATGCATAAGGCTGGATTAAAAAAAACTTACGGCTTGTATACTATTTCCAGAGTCTTCAGTTTGCAGCTAAATTTAGGACATGAGCTAACTTTACCACTTCCTAGGGTTTGATGATCTGGATATGAACAGATTTAGGAGAACATGTACGTGAAACATACAGTATGTATAACATGCACATATATTTGAAAAATCTAACCATTATGAACAACATTTTATTCAAGAACAAAACATTTTTATGTATTTATAAACAGTCACTCTGCCCCCCCCAAAAAATGTGCCCAAGTCAGGCATCCTTTTCCACTGCCTTACAGAAACTCAGCATTATTCTGGCTGCTAATAAGCATTTACAAGGCCTCACTAAAAGCAGACGAGTGCTAATGTGAAGGCAACATTTACCTCCCCTTGACCAAATACAAAAAGTGGTGACGTGACTGCTGGGCAACAATATGATAGGATAATGCTGCCGGCTTTAAACGTATTCATCCTCCTACCCACTTACCAGTCCTCCCAGCTATGCTGCCTTGCCCAATTCCCAGCTCCCACTGCCTGTCACTCCCATCCTTCACAGTGGATACTGCATAAACTAAGCTCCACCTCTGCTGTCTCCTACAGTCTTTCTATGCTTCACTTAAAGTAAGGGCCCTCCCCGAACCTACCTCTTCAACTGTTTTAGAAAATGTAGAGAGAGAGAGGTGAAGTCACTAAAAGAAGCATTTCATATTTCTGATAAATAGTTTAAAAGAGTCTTAAGGTGTCTATACTATGAGTAATAGCATCCAGGCATGTAATGCATAACATCTGTAGCAGCTTGTTTACTTGACAATAAAGCTTTGCCCATCACAGGAATGCATAACTGATAAAGTGCTGTTGCCCCCCTCCCATATGAGGAATAGTGAGAAATGGTAATCTAGCAATCATGTAAACAACTGCCAGAGATAATGAAACCATAATGCCTATACACTATTCACACTGGCACTTTAAACATAGGATAATGTATGGTCAGCGGTGTGTAACAATGCTAGGTTTGCCTTCGAGTGATTCCCTTGGCGACTCTGTTAAACCTCGAGAGGTTTACCAGTGTCACCAAGGAAACCACGAGAAGGCAAACTGAGTGTTGTTACACACCGCTGACCATACATTGTTTTTATAGTGTATGGTAAAATGTATGGTCAGCAGAGAAGATGTAAAAGATGACAATATATGAGATACTGTTATTACCTTGTGGTGAAGGAGGTCTGGCTTTGAATAGATAGCTGCAGCCATTGTTTACTGCTTGCGCTACTTTGGCAAGTTTTTCCTACAGTTTACTTTTTGTGTTTAAACAGGTTTTCGGTCAGCATCATTAGTATTCTAGCAACAACAAAGCTTTGTGTTCCATGTTGTTACACTACCAATGCGACGTAGCGATGATACTGTAACAGGAGCATGACATCACATTGATAGTGTAACAACGCTGTAAAAAGATGATTTTTGGCACATTACAGCATTCTGCCATACATTATAGAGTTGTTTAAGTGCTCCAGGTAGATAACCGATATCAAGGAGCTGCCTGCCCTAGGAGCTATTTTAGCCATATTCTGATTTTTTGTTTTAGTGCAGGACAGAATCTCATAGGCATAAGGGACACACACACACAGTACCAGAATACTGCAGGGTCACCAACCCTCTGCAACACACCCATGGCAAAGGTTACCCCACAATATGCTAGGCATAGGGGTCACCCTTCCAATGCTCCAGATGGAATGCTTGCATCTACAACAGAGGGCAGGAGGGTCCATACTTCTACATCATGCCAGGAAATAGGGTCACCCACAGAGAGCAAAGAACCTGCCAGCCTACCTTGAGCATCAAGCTGGGATTGCAGCTCAGGTACCTTAGCTCACTGGCAGTGCCTGTGGCTCAGCGCACTAATGCACCAGGATGGGAAACCTCACTAAGGGTCCAGGGGTCTGGGCTTCAAATTCTGGTCAGAATTATTGCTGACAGCATTGGCAGTGAGATCTTGAATTTCGCAGGCAGAAGGGTGTCAGACAGCCAAACACTCACACACACACATTTACATACACGTGCACACACACACACACACACACACACACACACACACACAGATGCTCAATTGCATTCCCAAGGGCACCAGCTAGAAAGGTTGCTGCCCCTGAAAGAGGGCAGAAGGGTCATCTATCAATATAATGCCAGGACACACTCCTGCTCACGCACAATACAAAAAGAGTGGTGCTCCACGAGGCTCGGTGTTGGGACCAGTATTGTTTGGGATATTCATTGCAGACATATCACGGGACATCAAGAGCAAGATCAGTCTGTTTGCTGATGATACCAAGGTTGGCGCAGTGCAGTGGTGGATGACCTAGGGGGATGGTAGGGGTTACAAAATGATCTGGCACAGCTTGAAACCTGGTCAGACACCTGACAACTGGGGTTTAATGCCAAAAAGTGCAAGGTGCTGCATTTTGGGGTGAAGAACCCAAGGAGGAGTTACCAGCTGGGGGGAGTGCAGCTAGCCCAGATAGAGGAGGAGAAGGATCTGGGGGTACTCATTACGGGGTCAATGAACAACTCAGCACAATGTAGGAAGGCAGCTGCAAAGGCCAACAAAATGCTGGATTGCATTGCAAGAGGCATATCCTTGAGGAGGGAGGAGGTGATTCTGCCACTGTATAGGACATTAGTTAGACTGCACCTGGAGTACTGCATGCAGTACTAGCACCCATATCTGAAGAGGGACATTAAGTTACTGGAGGGAGTGCAGCACAGGGAGACAAAGATGATCAAGGGCTGGGGGACTTATCATAAGAGAGGAGACTGAGGGAGTTAAACATGTACTTGCTGGAGGACAGATGGGACAGGGGGACATGACTGAAACCTTTAAGTAGATGAAAGGAATAAACAGGACAGGTACAGTGGGGCTATTCAAAGTAAGGGAAGGGAGGGACACCAGGGGCCATGATATGAGACTGGAGGGAGGAAGATTCAGGAGGAAGATGAGGAGACACTTTTTTACAAAGAGTGTGGTAGCTGGGTGGAATACGTTACCTGCAGAAGTGGTATCCAGTAGAACAGTGGACTGCTTCAAAAGAGGATGGGACAGGACAAAGGGAGGGTCAATGGAGGGGAAGGGTGAAAGGGAGGGGCAGCTGCAGAATAAGAGGTGCTAGCTGCACATTCAAGCAGACTTGATAGACTGCTAGGCCTTTATCTGCTGGCAAATTTCATATGTTCGTATGCTCTTATGTTCGTTTCAGAGGAGATTTGAAAAATGACACCTGTCATGCTCATGATCTGGATTAACAAGAGGGTGATGTTGAAAATATGGGGTATAAAATCTGCACATATTGCAGTATTATGAATAAATGTGGAAAAATGCCAAAATTTCTTCATAACTTCATTGTTCTGCAATATTTATAAAATGCTGGCTAAAATGTCATTTTGCACAGCAGGTGCAAAAACACGTTTTGGACAGGATTTGAAAAATGATACCTGTCATGATCATGAGGTGGTGTAAAATTTATTTATTTATTCAATTTTGGAAACTGGGTAGGCCCACTGAGCCCCGAAAGGTCCCTTTTTCAGGGGCGTCCCACAATTAATTACAGAAGGAGACAAGTACAAATAATGGAGAAAGGGCTCAGTACATTCAAGGAAAGGTGGCTATGCTGGAAATCTGGGATCAAAATATTGAAAATTACCAATGTTATGAGGGGAGCATCAACACATTTTAAAATACTTTTGTACCTTTGTTGTTTTAAAATTTTGATTCCAGATTTTCAACATAGTTTTCTTTTTGACTTCACCTTGTGAGCCCAGTAGGTAAAATGCTGCTTAAAAGGTGAATTTGCAAATCAACTGCAAAATCACCATTCGTGTGGGATGTGAAAAACGTCAACTTCCTCGTTCAATAGGTGTGGTCCCAAAAGGCATGTTATCAAGTTTGGGGAAAATATTAAAAAAAATGACCAAGTCATGAGTAAAAGATGAAAACTCAATGAAATGTATTAATCACAGCTTACCTGACTTCCTCAGTTCCCCTGCTCAGCATTAAAGGATACCTAAACAACATTTTGACAACAAACTATTCAAAAATCTGACCTAAAACGGGATTAAAGGAAAGGCAGCTGAATTCATTAATGCTAAAACTACATTTATATAAGCTTCCTAGGTGTGGTTCCAAAGCATTTGAAAAATGTAAAATCAGCCTTCCAATTTCAAAAAAACTACTTTACCTGCTTCTTAAAATGTCCGCCAAATGTGTTAAGTGATGACATCATCAGAGCCAAAGTCAGAGAGCTATATGGCTCTCTGTAGTGCTAACTAGTTTGTTTCTCCCTCAGTATAGAATTGTTTCACCAAAATGGTCAAAACTATCTGTATTATTTAGATCAATACACATGTTAGGCTATGGTTCTGTTCATTTTATTTACTTTAACATGCTGAAATTGTGTTTAAATCCAACCGACTTTCTCTTTGTCAAATCACAGTGCAGTACAAATATTGAACAACCTGGTGGTCTAGTGGTTATGGCAGATCAGGATGCTACAATGGGGAGGTGCTGGGGTAGTGTGCATACTTGATAAGCACTTTTTAACATTTTTATGAAACCTCTATATTTTCTGCTATTATGCTTTTCTAGTATTTTGTTTTTACTGAAACTACAAATGTAATCCATAGTTTGAACGTAAATATTTGTACAATCAATAATCAGACTTCTTCAACAAAGTGAAATGCAGCAGCAGCAAGCAAGTACTTTCCAATGGGGAGGGGGGGTTACAGCCGCACCCTTCACCACCTCATAGATCCACCACTTGTTTGTAGCAAAGTTCTTCTGTAGTCCAATGCCAAAGTTCATACTTTCTTGGAAATCAAAAATATGCTTGTTTTGTCTTATCTTCTTTTTCCATGGAAAATAATAATAAGAATCGGTATTTATATAGTGCCTTTCATACACATTGTATCCCAAAGTGCTTTAAAACAATGCTAGACTGGTAGTGAAGTGACTGAATGTGTAGTGGCAGCCAATTCACACATTAATGTCCACATACAGCCTTGGACAATTGCATGAATTGGTTTCATGGGAAGGGGAATGCTGGCCAGGACAACAGGGTCAGGTAGTGATTATGGTGCTGGCAGCCCCACATCTTATTTCTCACAGTGATCTGCTCAGATTTCTCCCCTTCTGTCTTCCCCCTTCCCTGAATATAGCAGTACCTTAAAGAGTGGCCTTCTCAGTCTCCCTCTGGTATTCATTCTTCACTATTCCTCCCCATACCAAAAATTGGTGAGCTCATCACCCTTGTGCATCATGAATGCATGTAGTACTGTCCCCAGGTTTTTTGACATATCAAAAATAAACAAATCTTTCCAGTAAGTCAGGTTGATAGCAGCAGGGAACAAGGGGAATTATAGGCTTTCCTCTCCTGAAAAGATCTAGGATACCTTTGATTAGGCACTATTAAATGATAGTTGTGCACATCATTATGCATGTAATTTAATAGTGCATAATCATAGGTGGATTAGATCTTATATGGGTAGGAATGCCTGTGTTTCCCATTCTACCCTGCTGCTACCTGGCTTACCAGAAGATCATGTTAATTATTAATACGTAACAATGACATGGGCTACTTTACTAACCACATTCGTGATGCAGAAGGGTAGTGTGGTCACCAGTTTTTGGTGTGGGGAGCAGAAGAGAAGAAAGAATGCCAGAGAGGGACTGAAGAGGCCATTCCCGCAGAGTTCAGCTATATTCAGGATAGGGGAAGACAGGAAGGGGGATATTTAGCAGATTATTGTGAGATCTGGAATGTAGGGCTGCCAGCACCGTGATCACTACCTGACTGTGAATGAGAGCAGCCAGTGATTACCAATACTCAGAGTGGCAAGGCTGCACTTAAAGTGTTACTTGAATTAAGTGTGAGGAGATTACCCTCCAGGTGTGTGGGCGGGGGTTGACATTTATTTGGCCAGTATTGAGGGAGCTGTGTATAGATTATTCAAGATTTAGAAGGGTGGTAGCCATCCAGCTCGCATTGTGGTGTAGGGCACTACAAAGTACTGGAGATGATTTGCAGGGAACTGTCCTGCGGGGTTCTGCAGATCACAGGTAAAGGAGTAGACTGACACTGGAAGTCTGGTGGATTCACTCAAGGCATTAGTATGATTCTCCTGCTAATAATATTGTCATCCATAGTAAGTGCAGCCCTTATGCGGGCAGGAACAGCAGTTTTTCTGGTGAGTCCTGAATGTATTGCTTGGTCCTCCATGAAGGCCCAATTGTTGGTTTATGAGGCGGGACAAAAACACAACAGGGGAACTGTACATACTGCCTTCACTGTGCAGAAGGGTGGTGATCCACTCAATGTTTACTGTGGGAGCAGAAGTCAAACATTGCAAAAGTGAGCTTAAGAGTGATTTGGGAGGTATCGGTGTAGGTATGCACAACTCTCCGAGGTATATGACTACAGTCTGAGGTGTGATAATTCTCTTCACGAGACCGCAAGCTCATATGCAGCCCCAGGCAGTACTAAGAACATAATAAGGATGATGGGGTGTTCAACAGAAGGCAGACTAGGTGCAGGGGGTTCACTTAGAAAAAGAATACAAGAGAAGCTTTTTTTGTGGATTAACAAAAATGCATGAGCTTTGGAATTGGATCAGACCAGTACTTCGCTGTGTGACCCTGAGCAAGTCACTTAACTTCCTTGTGCTGCCAGGCCACATCTGTAAATAAGGTTTCAGTATAGTGTGTCTTTCCTGGTTAACAAAAAAAAAAATCAGGGCATCACATAACCACTAGATTATCAGGTATTTGAAGTGTTGTTCTGTTCTGCAGTTTGCCAAAGAGAATGTCAGCTAGATTGCAAAACATTTTCTGCAAGTTAAAGTAAATAAAATGAACAAAATCATAGCATAACATGTACTGATCAAAATAATCTACATGTTAACACATGGTGTTGATCAATCTGGTAAAACAATTCAAAATAAAGTGGGAAAGACAAACTAGTTAGCCTATAGGAATCTATATTGGTCTCTGGCTCTGGCTCCGATAATGTCATCATGACTCATCACTTAACACAGTTGGCAGACATCTTAGGGCTAAGGCAAGGCTGTTTTTTGTAAGTAGCAGGCTGATGTTTATATTTTTCAAAAGTTATGAAACTGCATTTGTGTTATTTACATAAATGCAGTTTTATCATAAATGTAAACAGAAGCCTTTACCTCTCAGTGAAGCCAAATTTTGGCATTTGCAGTTTTAACAAGCATTTGTCAATGCCAAATGTTGCTTGCTTCTATGTGCTGTTTAGGCATTTGGAAGTCATTGGAGTGCAAATATTGAAAATTTGCGAACTTATGAGCGTGCCTAGGAACTACGCAACGCACGCTCGTAAAACAGTCATTTTTAGGAATTTTTTCACCAAATTTTCAACATAGCCATTTTAAGACTTCTGCTCATGAACAGTGTCACTGTGATTTTGTTAATGTGTCCCATACATTGAGTTTGCACACCGACTGCGCCATTGTGCGCTACATGGGCAGAAACACATTTTGGGCAGGATGTGAAAAATGACAGCTGTACTGCTCATAAGGAGGTGTGGTAAAATGGCAGTGTTGAAAATCTGGAATGAAAATATTGAAAATTTGCGAACTTATGAGCCTGCGTAGGAACTGCGCAACGCACGCTCGTAAAACAGTCATTTTCTAGGAATTTTTTCACCAAATTTTCAACATAGCCATTTTAAGACCTCTGCTCATGGACAGTGTCACTGTGATTTTCTTAATTTGTCCCGTACATTGATTTCGCACACCGACTGCGCCATTCTGAGCTACATGGGCGGAAACACATTTTGGGTGAGATGTGAAAAATGACAGCTATACTACTCATAAGAAGGTGTGGTAAAATCGCAATTTTGAAAATCTGGAGTGAAAATATTGAAATTTCGCGAACTTACGAGCCTGTGTAGGAACTGCGCAACGCACGCTCGTAAAACAGTCATTTTTTGGAATTTTGCACCAAATTTTCAACATGGGGTTTTTGGGACCCCTTCTCATGAATGTTGTCACTGTCATGGTGGTATTCAGGCCCAAAGGGTGATTTCGCAGTCACTGCGCGAAATCACCCTTGCACCAGTGACTCCGCCATGACAGTATCACTCATGGAAGGGGTCCCAACATGGTGGTCAAAATCCAAAAACACCTGAGACAACAAGTTGAAACCCCCTATCTCAGGCCATTATACAGCTTACCGGCGTTTCCTCAGTTCGCGGTCGGCTTTGAAGAGTGCAGACGTGTTCCCGGTCCACCGAAGATCGTCGCGCCGGAGTCCGGAGGTAAGTATGGGGTGAGGGGGGTGTGGGGAGGCTGGGTGCGCAGTGGGTGGGTGTGGGTTGTGGGAGGGGTGGGAGATGCTCAGCGGGACCGTTTCCGTTTTAGGTTAAAATAAAAAGACATTGTGGGACCATTTGCCACGCTGGGTGGGCTCCCAGCGTGGCACAAGATATTGGGAGGGCATTCAGCCGATGGGGATTGGGCACCCCGTGGGCCTATGGACGATTGCCCACGCTGGGGTGGGCTCCCAGCGTGGCACCTACAACTGGGAGGATGGCGCGGCTCAGCGATGGGGATTGGGTACCCGTCGGCTACGAGTGCGTCTTGGTGCACACCTGCGTGTGGGGGGGCTACGATGCTTATCGCTGCTCACTGAAGCGTAGCTCCCCCTTTCAACTGTATGCTACTGCATTTTGGAGCGTGTCATAGACAGCTCCAAAATGCATTGGCTTACAGGGGCCGCGCCTGCCAGCTCACTGACTGAATTGGAGGAGGAGGTGACACACCTCCGAAATCTCCGATGATGGCACTATGTTTCTTGCACATGCGTGCAAGCAACATTAAAAACTGCTTGTTTAGGTACCCTTTAAAGAGTGAAGACATGTCTCTAGTTCAGAGAGGATACAGTGTTGGAATTCTATTAGTGCAGTAATGGGTTTGGTGGTGTGAGGTCATGGGTGTTGTGTGTGTCGGGGGGTCTGGTGTGGGAAAGGTAACAGTAGCAGGAGGCAACAGCAGCAACAGACATGGTTGGAATGTTTTCTTTCTTCAGAGTGAAAAAAAGAGATCAAGGAATGTCTTTCTTCATAGCAGGTACTGAGACTGAGGATTAAGGACCCCAGTGTTGGGTTCATATTGACAGGAAGTGATTAGGAGGTGAAAGGGATACTTGGAATAGGGAAATATCATTATTGGGAAACCAGGAATGAACACAAAATAAGGCACTCTCTTTGAAATAAATGAAAACTGATGAACTTGGATGTAGCAATAGCTCCCACAGAATGAAAAAGTGTAACAATGGAGGTGCAGCACTTCATGTCTGATGTGACCCGTTGACTGACGAAGGATCATCCGGGATCACATCAGACCTGAAGATCCGGGGCTCCGTTGATACATTCTTTGGTTAAAAGAGAGCTTTTACTGCATCCAGGTTCACCTGCTTTCATTTATTTTAAAAGATTGCCTCATTTTGTGTTTGTTACTATGTGTGCAGTCAGTTGCATTGTTTGTGTCGGGGGAGATGAGGCATAGGCTCTCAATTCTTATATGATATTAGATAATACACAGTATATTATGTAACGTATTACAGGGTTAAAAAATACAACAAAGCAGGTGGGGAAGGAAAATGGTGGGGTGGAGTTAAGGGCCAAGATTGAGTTTTTGGACATAACTTTCATGGGTGACAGTAGGGCAGGTGTTGTGAGCATAAAATGCTATGGAAAGACTACTTCAACTAATCCACTGCTCAAACATGACAGTTCACGTCCCACAAAATTCAAAAACTCTATCCCATATAGTCAGCTGATACGATTCTGATGTAACTGCACAAGTGACATTGATTTTATGACTCAGCAACAGATCTCCTGTCAAGGTTTAAAGAAAGAGGATATAAAGATTCAGTATTAAAGGAGGCTTTAAAAAGGGTAAGAGAAACACACAGAAAGAGCTTATAGAATGTGTGAAAGTAAGGAACAGAGAGGTTAATTAACAGAGTAAAATACAATTTTCTATGGAACACAATACTGTTGCAGGACAAGCTGGAAACATAATATGGAGCAGTAGGGACATCTTAAAGGGAGATTAAAAATTTAAGAGACGGGGTGTCTGATAACCCCAGAATAACATTTAGGAAGATGGCTAACTTACAAGATAAGCTGGTTCATAATCAGTTTTCTAAAAGAGCAACTAAAATGATGTGGCTGCCCACAAGACCCGAAGGGGTCCACAAATGTAAACGGTGCAATGTTTGCAAATGCCCTGTATATGCTAACTGGTAAAGATATTATATTACCAAATGATGTCAAAATAGTGATTGATGAGTTTATATCCTGCACAAATGCATTTGTTGTCTATATTTTATGGTGCAGCTGTAATAAATTTTATGTAGGCAAAACTGTTAGGACCTTGAAGGAGTGTGTACAAGAGCACATTAGCTCATTTATTAATCAAAAAGTTGACAAAACAGTGGGTGGACATTTTGTATAAGTGTGTAATTCAGACCCTAGCTGTTTCAAATTTATGGGCTTGGAATGGGTCCAAAATTAATTAAGAGGTGGTGAAAGGTACAGCCTTTTGATGCAAAGAGAAAGTTTCTGGATTTTTAAAGCAGACAGTGTCAGGCCTAAAGGCTTGAATGAATGAAGGGAACTGAAACATTTCTTGAACTATAAAAAAAAGAACCAACTAGCTTTAAGAATTATAAATTAGGTTTAATAATAATCATTATTTCTTTCTCTCACCCCACCCTCACACAACCACCAACTCCTTCCCTTCCCCTCCCCCTCTTTTCAACCCTACCAACCCTCGTAACCTCTCAAACCCCTTAAACCACCCTCTGTTTTCCTTCCCCACATGTTTTTGTTATATTTTTTACACCTGTATTACCTTACATAATTTATTGTGTATTACTGAATATCATTTAAGAATTGTAAATATATATGTATATATTTTTTTTGCCTTTTCTTTTCTCTTCCAGAATAAGTGATCTTTCTCCCTTTTGCCCAGTACAAGTGGCTTGGAATTTATTCAATCGAATGAAAATTCAAACAGTTTTCTTTCACCTTTTGTTTTCTGGTCCTTTAATTGTATAATTTTGCTTTCCTTTATAGTATACAAGTGAGCCATTTAAATGTAATACGCACAAGATTTATACTTAAAATTAGACAGATGAATTATGATGTATCCCTAATTGGAGATCCACTTACAAACCTTTATAATATAACTTATCTTGTAAGTGTTTTGAATCTATCTTTACTGTGCTCATAACTGCTGCTTCTAGTTTTTGAGCAACTGAAGTTATTAGTAACATGGGCGCTGATTCCAAGATGAATGTTGCAACTAGCCAGCGTATGCGAGTTGCGACATTAACTGCTATGCTGGGGACCCTGTGCTGTATTCTAAGTAGTGGTGGGTGAAGTGGGCGGAATTCACTTCATGGAGGAATCAACGAAATTCCACCCATTTTGCATAGTGGAATGCAAAATTTTGACTGGTGGAGTGGAAAAATTTCACCTGATGGAATGGCAAAATTTCACCTTCCACAGCAAAATTTTGCCTTCTGCGATGAAATTTCACCTTTCGTGGTAAAATTTTACGTTCTGCCCACAGGTGAAATTTCACCCCACGAGGGTAAAAGTTAAAACAAGTACATCCCTGGTGGCTAGCGGTCCCTCCCCCCACCAGTCCCACATGTAGAGAAAAATCCTAACCCCCTCGTAGTCTATGGATTACATTACATGATGAGTCTGACACATAAATTTTGATACAGTATGCTAACCCCATCCCAGTCTATGGATTATGTGGGTAAATAATGTAGCTGCACATAAGCACACCTTCAAGCTGCTAACAATGTGTAACTTCCCAGTCTATGGGTGACATGGGTTACAACTTAAGATATTTCACATATGGCTAGCAGTTCCTTCCCTCCACCTGTCCCACATGTAATTGTAATTAAATAATTAAACTATTCATGGTGGCTAGTGGTCCCTCCCCTCTACCCGATAATAACCCGCCCCACTGCCACTCGCCGTGGAAATGCAGAGTACCCCCACCCACACATCCCTCCGTATCTCCTCCTTTAGTCCACCACTCACTCCTTATGCTGTTGAAAGAAAAAAAATCTCTGGTGGTCTAGTAGTTTTTTTTATTTTAAATCCCCTACTGAATCTGATCCTTCCCCAGTTCCCAATCCCATTCCCTGGTAATCCAGTGTCCACCCCACTCAGCCTCCCCAGCAGCCAGATGTCCCCACCACAACCCCACTCCTACCCTCATCCTAAATCCCAGCATGGCAGTGGCAGACCAGCACAGCCCTCCTCTCTCCTCCATGACTGGTTTAAAATTAAAAAAAAAATCACTAGCGCACCAGAGATTTGGGACCATTGCCATGGTGCTGTGGAGTGGGCATCTGTCGTTTGGCACTAGCAGACACCACTTACACCATCTCCATGCTGGTGTAACTCCACTGCACCAGTGTTGCTCCTGTAATTGTATAAGTTTGCTATGGCAGCCTCCCTTTTGGAATAGGGTGCAGTTGCTGCTGTAACCCACCCTTGCGCCTTGGCGTTGCAGGTTGCAGGGTAGTGGGTGGCGTAACCCACATTTGGCTCAACCCGCATACGGCATGGTGCAAGGCACTTTGGGAATCGCACACAGCATATCACACGGTGCAAGATGCAACTTACACCATGGGGTTTGACGTAACTAGCTTGAGCCAGCGTACTCCATCCTGGAATCAGCCCCTTGGAAACTTAAAGTGTTGACATATTCTGGCAAAATAGATAAACTTCTTTTTTGTAATATGTAAGAAGTCTAACTTTTATTATTAAAGGATGATTGTTTTATGTTAGAGTCACATGAGTATGATGTCACAGCTTTTTGGATGTTTAAATGTGTAGCAAGATCTCTGTATGGTTAACATATGCCTTGAAGGCATGTAGTCGAGGAGCTAGGGGCTTTCACGCTGATGGAAATTAAAACAATAATCAGTTGTATTCATAGACCCAGATATTCAGAAATGCACCAAAGGCCAGGGCAAGCCCAACACAGTACAATTCAGGTGTGCCATAGCACAACGGTAGCCATATTCAGAACTTGTGCAACCGCAAATGAGGATGTGCAATCTGGCTGAATATGGCAAGGATGCACCATAGCGCAACCAGGGATTCACCGGCACAACTATGGAAGCATGGTGCAAACCTGCACATGAGCACAGGGAACTGAACAAATGCAAGATACAAATGTACACAGCACAGGAACCACAGAAGCAATGGCACAGACCCCCCACCAGCAGGGCACACCAGTGCACATACTGACACAGGGCAGGAGGGAACAATGGGCAGTACGGGACGGGGCACAGCCACCAACAGAGGTGAAGAGCTATGCAGAAACCAGAGTCAGTCCACGGGTGTCCAACAGGGGCTTGCACCAGAACAGCACCCCCAGAGCACAGTGGTGTGCTGGCCAGCAGTGGAGGATGAAGGGCAACACATGCCCACAGCCATGCCCCCCAACCACCAGCCAGCACGCCATGGACAATGCCACACCGCAGTCAGTGGCCGATCCCTGGACAAAAACACACACATGCCACAGGCAGCACCAAAGCCAGCCAGTGCACATGCCAGGACCTATTCAGGAGACCAGAACAATGGACCGGGATGGCAACAGCAGTCTCAGATGGCCACACCCCTGCATGCCAACAGACCCAGTACTGCAGCCAGTCCTGTGTGCCAACCCCATGGCCACAACCATCTGCCAGGCCCTGACCACAGCCCAAGGGTGACCCTGGTAACACACAACACACACACCACACCTGGGAGGCAGGCCACACCATGAAGTGAAACACCACTGGCCACAACAGGGAACAGCAGCAACCCCCCCCCCAACAGAGTGGACAAACCCCCAACCACTGCAGCATTGCTCTACAGACCACCTGCAAAGCAGACATGGACACAGGCATGCACAGAAATAAAGCTTTATATGAAACAGTAGAAACAGGAAACCAACAACAGGGACAGGGAAGGAAAGTGGTAGGAGGGAATGAGACAGGAGTTGTACCAGAGGACAGGGGACTGCAGGGGAACAGTGGTGGCAAGGGAAAGGGGGCTACGTACAAGTGCATCTGCATCATCTGATGCAGCCACTCCATAGCTGCTCTGTTTGCATGGCAGTTGTCGTCCGCTGGATGGACACACCACGGACAGGATGCACTGCAGCACCACCAGTATCTGCCTCTGTGTCCCCTCACAAGTCTGCTGGCCCCACCTCAGACGGCCTGACTGCACACCTATAGGAAGGGACAAGACAGGCCATCAGTGCAGAACCCCAAGGACCACAGCCCACCCACTGTGCACAATGGACAGTGGCTGCACACACCCGTAGAGAGACCAGATGGGCCACATGCACGGTTGCCATTGTCAGCCATCTACACGGCACACCACAGTGGCTCAAATGTGCATAAGATGACATGCCACATCCACAGTCCTGCATAAGGTGGGCACATAACACACAGCAGTGGCATCACCGCAGCACAACCGCTGGAAGCCATGCACACTCCCACCCCAACTACAGCTGGTACAAGGTGCCATGGGCTGCCACACAGTGGTACGCACAATGGACCAGCTGGCACACACAGCTGACCGGGCACATGGCAGAGATGGCCATGGGTATGCCCCAACTCCAACAGTAGTCCACAATGACAGTGACAAGGATGGTGACAATGCTTACCTGCCCTGTGTCCTGCAGCTGGTGCCGCCTGCTGCCGTGGTGGTGGTGCCGCCCTGGCCCACTCTGCCGCCACCCTGGTCCGTTGACGGTCTTCCGGCTCTGTGGGTGGGAATAAACAGAGGTGAGCATCAGTAGAAGTCATGCATTTGTGGCCCCCCCCAACACACTGCCCGCAAAGAACTGGATGTGTCCCAGTCAGACCCGAGGCACAAATGCCAGCACATGAGCCACATGTGCAGCTGACGTGCATGCAGTGTGACACCCCCAGGCTGACGATGTACCCACTGCGGGTAGTGCCGTGCAGCACTGCAAGCACCACAACCACACACATAGGCAGGGGAACAACAGAAACACATCCACCTGGCTGATGCACAGCACCCTGAAGGACGCGGGCCTGCAGATGCCGCAGTCTCACTGGGTCCCTCTGCCGCAGGTTCCCATAGCTGTTTGCCGTACCCTGGTCTGCCGCTCAATCGCACCAGTCACCTGCTGCCACATATCCCCCTTGGCCTGCTGCAGTGGGAGCTGGCCAAACAGCTGCCCCCAAAGGGCTGCACCAGGGCCACAAGGTTCAACAGTTCCACCTCGGTCCAGCTGACAGCCTGTCTCATTGTCATGCCTGTGCGGATTTTACAGGGTGTGAATGACTGTCAGACAGCACATGTGCAGGGCACGTGTGTGAGATGTGCGATATGATGCACCGTGCTGCAGTCACACAGCACGTGGATGCACGGACATGTCACCATGTGGGTCAATTGTGCAGTCATGGGCATGAGCACCACGGACGGGCCATGTGGGGGCACAGGGTCATGACATGGCCTGGGGGTCAGAGGCCATAACCCTGCGTACCATGTGTGTGATGGGGACACTGCCTGAATGCGCAATGGCAGACCAATGCTGCATGCGCTGTACCATTGGATCATACAGAGGGCACGTTAGGTGTGATTTCACTGTGGACGACTATGGCAATGTGCACTGTGCATGCGCGTGTATTGCACAACAGACTTGCGCTGGAGCAATCACATTGCGCAATGCACAACTACGCGATATTCAGCTACCACATGAAAATGACCTACTGAGCCTATGCATGGCACAGTGGGGAGCATTAGCATATCATTACAATTGCACAATGCCTCATTTGCATGCATTGCACCATATAAGCACCACTGAACAGCACAGGCACAGACCGGTATTGCAACCTTTTAGGTAAGTGTCTGGCAACATGGATGGACCAAGGTCCATGTCAACACTGAAACATAGAAACATAGAAACATAGACTTTGATGACAGATAAGGACCGCTAGGCCCATCTAGTCTGCCCATTTCCCTACCTACAGGATAGGCCGCAGATCCTATTTAACCAACAGCCTATATCTTCCTGCCCCCCACAAGAATTGCCTTATGTCTGTCCCATGCATTCTTGAATTCTTCCACAGTTTTAGACTCCACAACTTCCTCAGGAAGGCTGTTCCATGCATCCACTACCGCTCTGTGAAATAATACTTCCTCACATTGCCCTGAACTGCCCTCCTTCTATCTTTTAAATTGTTCCCCTTGTTCTTGCAAGTCTCTTTTTCTGAAAGATGCTGCCCTCTTGGACTTTGTTGATTCCTTGAGGTACTTGAAAGTTTCTATCATGTCCCCCTCCCTTCTTTCCTCAAGGGTATACATATTAAGCTCCTTAGTCTCTCCTCATACGGCTTCTCTTGCAGACCCTGCACCATTTAAGTTGCCCTCCTCTGGATTGCCTCTATCCTGTCTATGTCCTTGCAGAGATGGGGTCTCCAGAACTGGACACAGTATTCAGATAGGGTCTCACCAACTGTCTGTACAGAGGGATAACAACTTCCTGTTTTCTGCTGCTGATGCCTCTCCTATACATCCCAGTATACCCCCGCCCTCTCTACTGCCTTCTCACATTGCTTACTAACCTTAAGGTCATCTGATATGATTACCCCAGGTCCCTTTCCTGTTTTGTTGTTGTTACTACCTCCTCACCCATTGTGTATTCTTCCCCTGGGTTCTTGTTTCCCAGGTGCATTATTTTGCACTTTTTTGCATTGAATCCTAGCTGCCATACATCAGACCATTCCTCCAACCTTGCCAAGTCCCTTTTCATCCTTTCCACACCTCCGTGTGTATCAACTCTGTTGCAGATCTTTGTGTCATCTGCAAAAAGGCATACTTTTCCTTCCAGTCCCTCTGCAATGCCACTGATGAAGACATTAAAAAGGACTGGACCCAATACTGAACCCTGCGGTACCCCATTAGTAACGCCCTTTCTTCAAGTGGACTCCATTTACAATTACCTTCTGTGTCCTGTTGTCCAGCCAATGTTTTACCCAGGCTACCACCCTGGGACCCTCCCAGGCTGGTTAATTTGACTAATAATCTTTGTGTGGGACTGTGTCAAATGCCTTGCTAAAGTCTAGGTAGGCCATGTCCACAGTCCTCTCTGGTCTACTACTTTGGTCACCCAGTCAAGAAATCTATTAGATTGTCTGATATGACCTTCCGTTGTGAACCCATGCTGCCTTGGATCCTGTGCCCACTGACCTCTAGGTACTCAACTATTCTTTCCTTCAGAAGTGACTCCATCACTTTCCCTACCACAGAGGTCAGACTGACAGGTCTGTAGTTTCCTGCCTCTGTCTTGGTCCCACTTTTGTGAAGGGGAATCACATCCGCCTTCCTCCAGTCCTCAGGTACCACACCATTCTCCCATGATTTATTAAAAGAGTAGCCAGTGGTTTCACTAGTTCCTTCCTTAATTCTTTTAGAATTCTGGGTGAATTCCATCAGGACCCATTGCTTTGTCCACCTTCAGTTTTGGAGTTCTGCAGAACCCTTTCTTCTTGAAAGGACTGGGATCACCCCCTATCAAGAATGCTTCTGTTAATTGGATTAGGCACTTCCCCTCCTCTTTTGTGAATACTGAGCAGAAATATTAGTTCAGTATTCTGCTTTTCACTGTCCCCTCTGCCCACCACTGTTTATTCTATTCAGCCTCACTATCCCTCCCTTTGTCTTTCTACTCTCGCTGATGTACCTATAAAAGGTTTTATCCCCCTTCTTAACTGAGTTGGCTATCTTTTCCTCAGTTTGGGCCTTTGCTATTCTGACTTCCCTCCCTGCTTCTTTCTGCCTTAACTGGTACAGCTCTCTGTCCTGCTTCTTCTGTGTTTCCTTATACTTCTAGAATGCTATCTTTTTCTTCCTGACTTTCACAGCCACCTCTCTTGAGAACCATAGTGGCTTTTTCTTTCATTTTGATTTGTTTATTTGCTTCACACAAAGGCTTGTTCCCTCTGTGATGGCAGTTTTGATAATTCCCCATTGTTGCTCCACACCTCCTTCTAGCCTATTTGCTAGTGCTTTTCTGAGGCACTCTCCCATCTTGCCAAAGTCAGCAGTCCTAAAGTCCAGTACCCTCACTTTTGTATGGCTTGACTCTGTAGCTGAGTTTAACGTGAACCACACTGTTTGATGGTCACTTGTCCCCAGATGGCAACCCACCTCTAGATCTGAGATCCTCTCACTGCCCCCGTTTGAGAGTATGAGGTCTAAGATTGCTCCCTCACAGTGGGTTCGAAACTAGCTGTCTAATGCCTGCCACCTGTAGGGCGTCAAGAATGGCCCTGCTCTTGGATGTCGCTGCAGCAAATGTGCTCAGTTAACATCTGGCATATTCAGGTCTCCATCAACAGTATCTCCCTTTCTCTGCCATTCTAGAATGCCTTCCATCATATCCTTGTCCATTCCTTCCCCTGACATGGGGTCTGTACACAACCCCTGTGCAGATTGTGGTGCCCTTTCCAGTCTCCAAGGTGACCCACAGTGCCTCCTCTCCTCCCTGTTTACTCTTTTGTTCAGTTGCTTTTATCCCTTCCTTTACATAGAGAGCTACTCCTCCCCCTCTTCTCCCCTGCCTGTCTCTCCTGTAGGTTATGTACCCTGGTATGTTAACATCCCAGTCATGGTTCTCTGTGTACCATGTTTCTGTGATTGCTACGATATCCAGGCATCCCTCTTCCATTAAGGCCACCAGCTCAGGGAGCTTGTTGCCCAGACTATAGGCATTGGTACTCATTACCCTCCATTTCCTGATGGCCTTACCCCCTTTTGCCCCATCCCTGTCCTTCATGCCTTTGTCCCTTTCTCCATTTACCCCAGCCCTTCTCCCTATCGACACCTCCATGTTGGTGTTTGCCACACTTACTACCGTGATTGTTTGGGGAGGCTAGGATTTTCCTGCTCCTTTCCAGTGCCTCCCCCCTTGGCTAGTTTAAAAGCTTGCCAATGAAGCATTTAAACCCTATCACCCTGGATCCTGGTTCCCCTCCGGACAGATGCAGCCCATCATGCCAGTATAGGCTTGCATCACTCCAGGTGGACCCTAGTCCCAATGAAGTAGCAAATCCTGGAGCTCCACCAGTTTTCAACCACTGATTGAATCCCATGGTATGGAACACTAGCCTCTCCTATGCCATAGATGGGTAGCACCTCCGAGAAGGTTACCGTGTGTGCTACTTGACTAAGGCCCTCCCAATTCCACAAACTCTTCCTGCACTTCTGTAATCCCTTTCTTAGCCAGGTCATTTGTCCCTAAGTGGACATGACATCCACTCCCTCTCCTGTGCAGCTGCTCAGGCAATCCTGAGGTCGCTCCTGTCCCTCAAGCCATGGCCCAGGCAGGCACTGCCACCTCCCTCTCCTTCCTTGCCCAGTTCTACCTTCTAACAATGGGTCCCCCACAGGAGTTGTTTCCTTCCCCTGCAGGGTCCTCTGCCACCCTCTGTAGGGTCTCCTTTGTGGAGGTTCCCAACATCCTCCTTGGTCTCCACTGTAGGTGCCTCCATAGAGAACCACATTTGCCAGAATAGCATAGAATTGTGGAGAGTACAACTGGAGGGATGTGCCTCTGTCCACCACCCTCACCCTCCCTGAGCCACTGTGGTCAACAGCTCCTCTTTCTTGGCAACCTCTGAGGCAGCGGCAGTGGCACTGGTGGTCCCTGGATGGAAGAGGAGGTCCCACAAATCCTGGCCAACTCAGCCTGAGATGAGCAACCTCCTCCCTCAGCCCAGAGAGGTGCCTGCAGATGGGACAACACGCATCCTCAGAACATCTCCCGGAAGACTGCTGCTCCACAGCCACTGCACTCACAATCATGTCTTATTTCTGGCCCTTAACTGTTTGCAGTCTTACTCTTTCCTCTGTTTTTCTCTCCTTACTTTCTGCCTGTGTGCCTTTAAGCTCCTGATTGTCCTGTTCTGAGACAAGAATATCCTATATTTCTCAGTAGCCGCTTACTTGTTCAGAGGCAGACCTCCAGCAACTAGAGGGGTCGGAGAGCTACTGTTGCCCTTTTAGGATGGTGGGTCCTTGGTGGTTCTGTGATCACTCACTTCCTGCCCCTAAACAGGAAGTTCCTGTTGTCAGTCAAATCCTGTGCCTATAAAATAGAACTAGCTTTGGGTGGAGGGAGGAAGGAGGGCAATATAGTTCCAGTAGAAGTTCAGTCACGCAGCCCTTTCTCCTGGAGTCTTCTGCCAAGCTATTAGCAGAATCTTTCTAAGGCAGTTTTTAAATGTAGCTGCCTTCTAGCTAAAGCCACTCCCCCTGCCTGAATCTTTCTACAAGTAATTTAAACCTCACAACAGTTAAGTCCTTTCAGTCACCTGAGATTTACACCTAGATGACTTTTCAATTTACCCATTCAGTTCAGTTAACCCAAACACACACTTTTTGTTTTGTTTTGTATGTTAGTTTTTACCCTAAATTAAAGGTCTAAATACAAAGTTCTTCTACTGTGTCACAGCAGAAGTTCAGTCACACAGCGTCCTTTCTCCTGGAGTCTTCTGCCAAGCTATTAGCAGAATCTTTCTAAGGCAGTTTTTATGTTTGCTTGCACGCATGTGCAAGAAACATAGTGCCTTCATCGGAGATTTTGGAGGTGTGTCACCTCCTCCTCCAATTCAGGCAGTGTCCTGGCAGTGGCAGCCCTGTAGCAATGCATTTTGGAGCTGTCTTATGACGCTCCAAAATGCAGTAACCTCCCCAGTGAAAGGGGCTATGCTTGGTGAACAAGCGATAAGAAGCTGCTCACGTGCAGCCCCCAGCCCATGACAGGCGTCGCCCCTGCATAGCGGCTATAGCCGGCGAGTGTCCAATCACGTCGGCTGCATTGCCCATCGTCTCCCCGCCCCTTCCCGAAGTATTTGGTGCCACTCTGGGAGCCCACCTCAGCATGGCAATGAATGATGTTGCCAGGCAGGGGTGCCAATCCCGACTGCGCCCCAAGATCGCTTGTGCGCTGGAGCCCACCCCAGCGTGGCAAGCGATCCAATAATTTTTTTTTGCCGGCGGGGTGCCCAATCCCCGTCGGCTGAGCAGCCCCAAAGTCATTGTGCCATGCTAGGAGCCCACCCCAAGCGTGGCAATGATCCTTCTGGCGTCTTTTTTTTCCCTGTAAAGCGAAAACTGTCCCATGGCGTGTCTCCGGCCCCCCTCCACATCCGCACCACCCCTGCGCCCAACCTCCCCACCCCTCCCTCACCCCATAGTTACCTCGGACTCTGGCCACGACGATCTTGAGTGGACCGAACGTCTGCACACTTCAAAGCCGACCAGCGAACTGAGGAAATGCCGTAAGCTGTATAATGGGCTAGATAGGAGGGTTCAACTGTGCATATCTCAGGCATTTTTTGGGAATTTTGCAAAATTTCAACATAGGGTTTGGGACCCCTTCTCATGAATGATGTCACTGTCATGGCGTTATTTGGGCTCAAAGGGGATTTTTGCGCAGTGACTGCATGACTATGAAAATCACCCTTTGGGACTGAATACCACCATGACAGTGACATCATTCATGAAAGAACACACCATGTTAATGAAATTCCAAAACGCCAAAAATGACTGTTTGACAAGCGAGTCGTGAGCAGTTCCGCAGGTGCCAAGTAAGTTTGCGAAATTTCAATATTTTCACTCCAGATTTTCAAATTGCCATTTCATGACACCATCTTGCGAGCAGTATAGCTGTCATTTTCATATCTCACCCAAAATGTGTTTCCACCCTTGTAGTGCAGAATGGCGCAGTTGGTGTCGCGAAATCAATGTATGGGACAAATTAAGAAAATCACAGTGACACTGTTCATGAGCAGAGGTCTTGAAATGGCTATGTTGAAAATTTGGTGAAAAAAATCCTAAAATGACTGTTTACTGGCGTCGTTCGCAGTTCCCTTGCGCTCATAGGTTCTGCAATTTTCAATATTTCCACTCCAGATTTTCAACATTGCCATTTTCCACACCTTCTTATGAGTAGTATAGCTGTCATTTTCATCTCACCCAAAGCGTGTTTCTGCCCATGTAGCGCACAATGGCGCAGTCGTGCGAACTCAGTGTATGGGACACATTAAGGAAATCACAGTGTCACTGTTCATGAGCAGAGATCTTAAAATGGCAATGTTGAAAAGTTGGTGACAGAATTCTAAAAATGACTGTTTTGCAGTGTCAGTTACTGCAGTTCCCACGCTTTTCAGTAGGTTTTGCTAATTTTCAATATTTCCTCCAGATTTTAACATTGCCATTTTCCACCTCCTTATGAGCAGTACAGCTGTCATTTTCACATCCTGCCCAAAACGTGTTTCCGCCCATGTAGCACACAATGGCGCAGTCGGTGTGCAAGCTCAATGTATGGGACACATTAACAAAACCACAGTGACACTGTTCATGAGCAGAGGTCTTAAAATGGCTATGTTGAAAAATTGGTGGAAAAATGCCTAGAAATGACTTTTACGAGCGTGCGTTGCACAGTTCCTATGCATGCTCGTAAGTTTGCAAATTAATATTTTCCTCTAGATTTTCAACATGTCCATTTTGTTAAACTTCCTACTAACAGTACAGCTGCAGTTTCATATGTCACCCAAAATGTGTTACTTGGCACATGTAGCGCTTATTGATTGCTGTTGGTGTGTAAAGCAATGTTTAGGACACATTGAAAATCACACTTACACTGTTTATGAGCAGGGTCTTAAAATGGCTATGTTGAAAATTTGCAGTGACAACAGTCCCATAAAATGACTGTGTTCGAGTGAGCATTATGCAGTTTCCGCATCCTCGTTAGTTCATGACTTTGTAATATTTTCAGTCCAGATTTTCACTAGTGGCATTTTCAACACTTCCTTATGAACAGTACAGCTGCCATTTTTCACAACATGGCAAAGTGTGTTTTCACACTTTCAGTGCAGAGATGCGTGGTCACTGTCGGAGGAAATCATTGTTCGGCACAGATAAAAGAAAATCACAGTGACACTGTTCATGATCGGAGGCACCAAAATGCCTGAGTTGACAATCTGCTAAAATATCCCTCAACCTACTTATATAATGAGTGCGTTGCAATAAGTTTCTTATGTACTTCATGACTTCACCATTTTTTTAAATATTTTACTACACATTTGCAACATAGCCATTTTACACCTCCCATGACAGAATACAGCCGTCATTTTTTACAGCCTGTTGAATATTTTTGCACCTGTGGTGCTAAATCCCGTAGTCACTGTGATAAGCAGCTTTCGGCTATAACCTGATATTCCCCTGTTCATGAGGGTGGGGTCACAAAACAAACATGTTGAAAATTTGGAGTTAAAATACCAACGAATGCCTGAGGTTTAGGCTTTTCAACTAAATCACCAACCCTATAGAGAATGACAGGAATCAGGGTGTGACTTGGGATTCTTGCCTGTGATGCTCATACCATTCCACACCTGCAGTCACTGAGAGGCATCGGGTATGCTTTGGACTCTTCATTCCCCAAACTTCACCCCATTCTCCTATATTGCACTCATGTCACCGTATTTCCTAATGAAATGGGAGGTGCGCATAAGAGCCAAAAGCCCCAAGGAACATGTGGCCGCTTGTCAGTCTCTCTGCAGAGTGGGGTGTGGTGAAATGGGCGTGGCCGTTATGCCTGACGACCCAAATGCACCCTATGCCTGTCACTATCTGCAGGGTGATGGTGGGGTTGGCTTCAGTTCAATACTTCACTGTCATTCCTACATAGCTCTGCAACTTCTACACTACCACTGCCAATGCCAGTAAGCAAACATTGGCATTGACAAATGCTTGATAAATGTAGCCTTCTAGCTAAGCCACTCCCCTACTTACCAGATCTTTCTACAAGTAATTTAAACCTCACAACAGTTAAGTCCTTTCAGTCACCTGAGATTTACACCTAGATGACTTTTCAGTTACCCATTCAGTTCAGTTAACCCAAACACACACTTTTTTTTGTTTTGTTTTGTTTTGTATGTTAGTTTTTTAACCCTAAATTAAAGGTCTAAATACAAAAGTTCTTCTACTTTAGTCCCAGCAGAGAAGTTCAGTCACACAGTAGTCCTTTCTCCTGGAGTCTTCTGCCAAGCTACTGAATGCTGCATCCTGCTGTGCTACCACTCACCCACATTGCTGTTAACTCCCACAGTTAGCAGAATGTTGGCAGCAGAAAGAGAGGACAGCCTTGCATGCAGGCCAAACTTTACAGCTGCAGAGAGCAGAGCTCTTTTCGAGGCCAACATGGACTGCAATGACCTCCTCAGTGGGGCCACAGGTGTGCCACAGCAGCGTGCGGAAGGATGGGATGCGGTGGCATGCTATATGAATGCCTATGGCTGCCACCAATGCATGCCGCAGGAATGTAAGAAGAAGGTCGGCACAGACAAGCAGTGGATAACGGACAGGGTGGCAGCCATACGTGTATTCCGCGGGGCAACCAGTGGCAGGCCTGCCATTGTGCCACCACTGATGCCCACCGAGGAGCTGGTGGTGTTCACCATAAGCTGCACTGCCTTGGAGGGTGTCGCAGATGGTGGGTTTCAGACCAGTGGCAGCTCCTCACTGCATGGTGAGTATGTCCTAGAGTGGGGTGTGCTGTGCAGATCTCACACAGGCACTGCCCACCATCCCTAGCCTGTGTGGATGCAGACACACAGGTCTGCATTGTGCAGTCTGTGGGGAAGGGGGGCAGGTGGCACATGCCAGACTTCTAACATTCTTGTCTGTCTTTTTAGAACCAGCACACATCCATGCAGCAGGACACATGGATGCAGAAGGGGATGTGGATGCCTGACCCTCCACCTCGATGGGCATCCAGAGCAGAGACAAGACATGTCTCAGCCTCATTGGACATGCAGCCTAGCATGACACGGGGTCTGTGAGCCTCTGGCTGGGTTCCTGCATGATAACAGCCTTGACGTGCTGTGTGCAGAGACCCAAGTTGGAGTGTTGCTGGACACCAATGATGACATGACCATGGTACTGGACAGCCTTGTGGAGAAGGTGATGCCTGACACACCTCTGCCCAGACCAGAGACAGAGGCAGGGCCCTGCACTTTTCCTGGTGCTACAACGACCACTGCCCATCCCCGCTAGTGCAGCTGTGTGTGGCACCACAGCTGTGTCTAGTGTGCATGTTGGTGGTGCCATGGATGGGGCCATGGCACAGGGCACTGACCAGCAGATGGCTGGGCAGCAGCAGGGTGCCGGTATCTCATTGCAGCATGCCATGGTGCCCACTGCCAGTGTGACAGAGAGGACTGCGCCCCCACAACGGACTACTGTGCAGCATCCACCTCAGAGAGGTGCTGTGCAGTGACATGCAGACCCCCCTCCGCAGCTTGGAGGGAGGACCATGTGGCCCGGGATGCTGAGCGGCTGACGGAGCACACCTGGTTACTGTGGGCATCTGGGAGAAGCAGGTGGCTCTTGCCAGTGAGGTGCGCGCACTGCGGGTGGAGGTGCGTCAGATGGCCCAGCATCAGGACAGGGCTGACAAGAGACTACTGAATAGGCTCACTCAGATGCAGGAGGACACATCTGTGGCATTGGATCACATGACCATTGCCATTGTGGTATCAATGGACCACATGGCTGGTACCATTGCTGCTAGCTTAGCATCGGTGTAGGCCACTAGGCCTGGCCCGTCCCTGACGACACCTGCACAGAGTATGCCGGAGTGACTGGTCAGCATCCCCAATACCCCTGGGGTGTGCCTGTTTGGCTGCCTTGACACCCCTGCATGGACCTGGTCACAGTCCCGCACATCTACTCCTGGGGGTGTCTGACATGCCACCTGCAGCCGATGGGCAGCTGGCACCTGCTCTTCAGCAATGGCGTGGCCAGCTGTGTGGCCACAGTGGTCTTGGTACTACATGGTTGGTGTGACATGTGTGCTGCCCTGCCTGCCATCCACTGCTGTTGCCACATGTGCATGTGGGAGATGCCATCATGGCACATTTGTGGTGGCACACGTGTGTGTCACAGTCCATGCCCCCCTGTGTGTGTGGACTGTGCTGCTGGGACATGCGTCATGGATGTGATGAGGGCCTACCAGCACCATCGGTGCTGAAGCATCGGTGCCATGCTTCTGATCCATGTCCTGTCCCCCACCATGTGTGTCTGTGTCTGTGTACATATGTCAGTGTGCATGCCAATGCCACCTGTATCTGTGTGTGCAAGGCCATGTGTCTGTGGCCCTACCCTGCATGTTGTACACCATCCCTCATATGTGCCTACATTTGTGCAGGGGCACATTTACTGTGTGTCGTGATGGTCTGTGTTGGTGTTGCCTGTGTGTTGCTGTACTGACCTGTGTTGCCCACAGTGCTCTTATGTTATGGTGTCCCAATGCCTCTGTGCCTCCTGCACCAGTCTTAGGTCCCTCCTGCCATGGGGATCTGCACACACCCTCTGGCAGCATCTGCACCATCGTCCCCACTACTGTCGCCTCATCAGCCTCGATTACTATTCCATGGTCGATGACCATGTTTTGCAGGATGCAGAAGGCCAGGAAAATGCCACAGCTTTTGATGGGCTGTATTGTAGGGCACTGCCTGATTTGTCTAGACAACAGAAATGCATCTTTAGCATGCCAAAACATGCTTGATGACATTGCACATGCTGGCGTGTGCCTCTTGTATCTCTCCCTGCAGGGGATGATGGTCACCTGTAGGGGTGAGCAGCCATGGCCTTAAGGGGTATGTAAGGAGGCATGGTTATCCTGTGTATGCAGTGCTTCACACATTCCCTCTCAGCCATCACATTCACCTCTGCACCGCACCATCCTCCCTCCCCAGTCCCTGGGCTGTGGCACTCATCCACGCAGGCTCATGTCCACCTACCGACCAGCTGGCTCATGGGGATGTCTCCTGCTCGAACCTTTGTCAAACTGCAGAACTGTGCCATATGAATGTGTCATGTGCACTCCCAGGGTGTGTGGCACAGACATTGATTATGTGCCCCGTGGCATCGCACACTTCCTGGCAGTTGATGGATGGGTATCCCTTTCAATTTATGTATACTGGGCCCTCTGGGCCAGGTGGTGTGCGGATGGCTATATGGGTGCAGTCTGTTGCCCCTATCACACCTGGCATGCCTGCTACCCAGTGGAACTCCTGCATGTTTGCTGTACACTCTGCCTGTGTGCTGGGGAAATGTATGTATTCGGAAGCACGTGGCAGCAAAGCATTGAGGAAATGGGTGAGGAGGCAGGACATAGCCGACTGGGTGATGCCCGTGGTATCACCTGTTGGTCTCTGGAAGGTGCCCATGGTGAGCAGGCACATCACTGCTGTCACCTAGGTCTCCACAGACAAGGCATGGCTACGTCTGGTGGGTGCCTGCATATCTTCACTGCATAGCTCACAGAGCTGCCTCAGAACTGCCCTGTTCAGGTGGTACCAGACCACAATTTCTATGTAGCTGTAGTTCTCCTATTAGATCCTGGCACTGTGCCACCTGTGTCAGGCATACCGCTGCCGGGCCCTTGGTCAGCCACACTGGTGCTCTTCCTGCTTCCTCATGCCTGTCATGACTGCGTCCATCAGGAATGGGCCACTGTCCATTGCTGTGTCAATGTGTCCCCTCTCCCACTCTGTCCATCCGTACATCAGTCTGTGTGTCTCACTCTCTCCTGGTCTGGCTGGCTGTCTGTTTCTTTCTTTCTGTCTCTCCTCCTTTCTCCCTGCAGTGTTGTGCATCTGCTGTGTGGGTGTTTGAGCCAAAATTTATTGGCTTAGGTCTGAGTGGCGCAACCTGGGATTTGCTCCAGACTTGCACCATGCTCTGCGGTTGAATATGCCATTGCGCCACATATTGAAGGCAATGCCCCCATGCACTTGTGCCGCATACATTACAGTTGTGCATTTGCACAATGGGAGTTGTGCTGCACCGCGAGTTGCTTTCAGTATCGCTTGGCGGCACAGATCTGGACTTGCGCTGGAGCAACTGCGTTGCTCTATTCGCAACTGCTCTGAATATCTGGGCAAAAAGCTTTTATGTTTTTTTGGGAGTGCTTACACCCTGGAAACCCTTATTTACCACTTCAGAAGGCAGATTATTTCAAATGCCAACTATCCTTTGTGTGTAACACATGTTAAGCTTGCTTGTTTCAAAGGTTTTTTCTATAACCTTACTTTTTGTTTCATTCTTAAATTTAAATTAAATCCTTTCATAAGATCCTCCTTATTAGTGATTTTGTACAACATCGACAAATCCCCCCCAATATACTTGTTGTGCAGAGTATTTAGTCTGAGGAGTTTCAAATGTTCCTCATATATCTTATCTTCCAAACCCTTAATTGTTCTTGTTGTCTTTCCCTAAATGCATTCAATTTCATTACTATCTATAATATTTAAAGCTCCCCAAACTGTGAGCAACAATCTATGAGAGGTACATAGTGTATGAAATTACTGTATTTTGATGCTACCTAGCTGTATACCAATGTTAACTTATCTACATTATGGGATTTTATTTATTTATTTGTTTTTAAATAATCCATACATTTTACTTTGTATATTATGTGTCACCACCACACTGTACCACCACTATTATACTGTTGGTAATGTGTTTATTGTCCTATTGTTATATGGCATGAAGCCTTTGTAAATTAGTGTACAATGCTTTTAAATAAATAAATAAATTGTCTACACACTAATACCACACTGTACCACTGTATTCATTTTTGGGAAATTACAGTGTTTGCAGCCTGGCATGTGCTGTGTTTCATCAGGTTAACAATGGTTTAACCTTATCAACTGCAAACTACTGGCTGTCTCTGCCTCCCTTCTCTTCCCTCCCACCCACTCCAGAAAGTGACCATACACACAAGAAATGAGCCAGCTTGATAGCACGTCAGTAAGGCAAGGGCAATAAGGTGACTTAATAACGGTGATGGCACAATAGTGAAAATGCTAATGGCATAATAAACCGCAACCACTAATAAATGGCAACATGGTGGAAACAGTGACTAAGGTGCTATAACCTACCCCAGTGTGAAGGAGCACCTTGGAGTAGGATAATTAGAAATAGCAGAGGATCGGGGGGGGGGCACAGCCCCCCACATGAATAAAGGTGGCAGGGCTTAGGTATTCTCCCCTCTTCCTGTTGAGGCAGTATAGTACAGTGGGTTAAGGCTCTGAGCTGCAGATCTGGAGACTGGGTTTGAATCCCACAGCTGCCTGTGTGCATACTGTGTGATCTTGAGCAAGTCACTTAACTTCCTTGTGCTCCCAGATTTCATCCAGAAACAAGCTTTGGCTTAGTGTGCTACTGCTGGGTAAACAATGTTATCTTTCTCTGTTCCAGCCAAAAACTTCGAAGAGAGACCACTACAGCCATTATCATCCCTGTCCTGGGTTGCTTCCCCCGAAAATAGCTGCCCACCCTGTGAGAATCCCCTGGTGTACCTGGAAAAGAGTCCTTTGAAGAAACCAGTGCCTCCAACTTGATCTTTTTTTTTGGGTGAGTTGTGACAGTGAGGTAGACATTTGTTTAAATTGTTGATCACTGTTATTTGGCATCACTGATTCTGCAATTGCCTTTCTGGTTGTGCCATTCTGATGTTTGCTGAAATTACATCACCATTTTGACATGGAGCCACTGAACTTCACTTGCAAGGCAAAGTAAGGGAAATGAAAAAAAAAATCACTGAACTAATTGTTTTATTAGGTCTTTAATTGTAGACCCTCCTGCTTTGTGCCTTATTGACTTCCATGATCAACTTGAAAGTAGTTGTCACAGGAGTGTCAGTGGGGAGGGGAGGGGAGATGCTTTCACTGACCAGAAGCATCACACAACTGAAACAAAATGTGCAGCACCAGAGATTCTTAAACACAAGGTTCTCAGCCTAGAAAAGTTGCAAAGGGACTATCTGAATATAAAGGAGGAGCAAATCAACAAAATTCCCATATAAGCTAGATTCAGTGCAATGTCTTAGCAGCTACCTTTGCATGGAATAAACTGATAGAATGCCACTATTAGATCAATCCTGAAAGTGTTAACATAAAAGCAGACAGGACTTGCAGACGTTAGCTGGAAGACTGGAAGAAAATGATAGAGATGAACTGTCTGTGACTCCAACATCAAAGGCTGCTGCCCTACTACTGATGGACCCCTGGAATTCCTTTGAAATGCATGCAGCACACAATACTCACTCAACACAGTCATCATATAAGAGCCACTGCTAGAAAGGAAGGAAATAGTGCAGTGTAATACCGGCAGGGGTGGGAGCAACAGACAATGGAACACCACTGTAATCAATGTGCAGGAGGTGGAGATATGTGATGCAGTTCCAGCTGAAGCACTTAGTGGATGAAAACAGTGAAGGAATCCAGTCATGTGCAACTACAGTCCCTTCTCTCTCTTACATCACAGCAATACATCAGTATGGCTCCACCCATGCAGCTATAACAAGTGGTGAGGAGACTGCTAGGCAACAATATGATAGCATAATGCTGCTGGCTTTATACTTATTTAACCTCCTACCCAGTTACCTGTCCCACTGGCCATGCTGCACTGCCCAACTCCCAGCTCACACTGCCAGTCACTCCCATCCTTCGTAGTGGATATAAACTAAACTCCATCTCTACTGTCTCTTTCAGTCTTTGCACTTTTCACTTAAAGTGAGGCTCCCCTGATCCTACATCTTCAGCTGTTTTAGAAAAAGGAGACCTTTAGGTGCAGTCACTAAAAGTAGCAATTTGCATTTCCCAAAGAATTGCTTAAAAAAGCCTTAAAGTACCTGTACTATGAGTAATAGCATCCAGGCACGTAATGTATACCAGCTCTAGCAGCTCATTTACCTGGCCTCAAAGCAGGAAGGCACAGCTGATGATGTGTGCCCCCTCCCCATGAGGAATAGAGAGAAATGGTAATCTAACAATCACGTAAACAAGCTGCTAGAGCTAGTGAAACTTTCATACCTATACACTATTAGTACAGGCACTTTAAAGAGCTGTTTACAAGCTCCAGGTAGGCAACCCATATCAAAGAGCTGCCTGCCCTAGGAACTGTTTTAGCCATAGTCTGATTTATTTTTAGTGCAGGAGAGAATCTTATGAGCCAAAGGGACACACACACACATGCACACTGTTAGACTACAGCAGGTTGCCAACCCCTGCTACACATCCATGATGAAGGCTCCCCCACAATATGCTAGGCATAAGGATCATCCTCACAATGCTCCAGCTGGAAAGGTTGTACCCACAACAGAGGGCAGGAGGGCCATCCTTATGTGTCATGCCAGGAAATAGGATCACCCACAGACAGCACAGAACACACCAGCTTACCTTGAGCATCAAGCTGGGATTGCATCTCAGGAACCTTTTTTTTTTTTGATTTACTAAGTTCTTGGATAATACCTGTGAGCGGATGCTCGTTGAAAGGTTCCACATCAGATACATTAAACAACAAGGTACAGTATAATACTGTGCACAAATATAGAAATACTGAGAAAAATATTTTTGGAGGTTACATAAAACAAACAAAAAGCACTAGCTATGCTGAGGCATTGTACAATGTATGCCTGTGTCAAGAAGATAAGCAGGCAAGGATAGGGGTGGATACAATGGAAGTGGGAGAGCTAGGTGTGCTGAGCACATAAAACAGGGAGGGAGCAGGGTAAGAAGAGGTCCAGGGGCAAGGAGCAGAACCAGAGTGGGGTAGGGAGGTGGGCGAAGTGCTACGGTTTGATGTCCTGTCATGACAGAGGCAAAGATAAGTGCTAGAGGCAGAGTCTTGCTGCATGCTGAGCCTTAGCAGGGGCACATTCAGCTACTCATATCAAAGAGGTGTTGGCGCAGTCTACTTTTAAAAGAGCCAATCATCGAGGAGCCAGAGCTGTCAGGGGGCAGTGCATTTCCCCAGAGGTGTGCACGGTGAGAGAATGCATGCTGTGCCGTGGTAATATGGCATCTGGGCACTTGGAAAATTTGAGTGGCAGAGCTTCTAGTCTGTCTGGTATTCATAGGCAGTGTTGGTTCTGCACCCATTGGAAGCAGATTTAATGTGACTTTTTTGGAAAGATGTTAGGTTTGATAACCTGATTCGGTCATTCAGCTGAAGCCAGCCAGCCCGAGAATGGCTCATAGGTAGTGGATGTGGCTCATCACAGTAATGCACCAGCATGGGAAACCTCTCTGAGGGTCCAGGGGTCCAGGCTTCAAATTCTGGTCCAAATTACTCCTGACAGCATGAGCAGTGAGATTCAGAATTTCACAGGCAGATGGGTCTCAGACATGGACACGCACACGCACACACATATGCACACACACTAGCCCTCCCAACGCAGCATCTAGAAAGATGGCATTAGGGCCATCCATCTTCATTACACCAGGACACACACACACACACACACACACACACACACACACATACACACAATGCCAGACAAGAATGTCACCCTACAATGCAGCATGGAGCAGAGTCAACACGACCACAATGCAATAGGTCATTTATCAAATATTTTGATTTTCATGATTATGAAAAAGTTCAGGAATGCTTTTGCATGCCTCACCACTTGCAGCCTGAGCCAAGTACTTTACTATCCTTAACTCCCCTGGATAGTCTTCTGTCCCACTCCAGGGGATGTGCTTCAAATTTTACCCAACTAGTCACATCAGCTCACTGCACTAGTTTTTCACTTCACTCGCCAGTTTCACAAGTCTTTGGCCAGGAGGGGCGAGGTGACTGAAAATGTTTGGGTGGTCCTACAGTCTGTTTTTTTCTTTGGGAATTGAATCAGATGGTCTTCGGCCCACTTGCTCAGTGGATTCTAGGTTCTGTACTGTGAAAGTGTCACCTGCTACTGCACCAGGCCATTCAGTGATCTGCTAAAAGGGTAGCCACCTCACTAGGGTAAAATAAAACTCTGTCCATAGTCACAAAAAGCAGTGGTGCTACCTATACCAGTGGCTGGCCCTCTAAACCTCATGCTGGCTGATGGATAATAGCTGCAAAGCCTTTCCTTGAAAGGGAGAAACTTGAAGTTTAGCAAATCAAGCCAGAAAGGGCTCATGGAGGCAGCCAATCAGAAATGAAGAGTCAACAGCCAATCAGATAACACCTGGAAAGATCTACAGGATGCCACTATAGATGCACACCTTTCCCTGGCTGTCTGACAGACTTGTTGAACAAAGAAAGAGAAGACAGAGACACTGTGTGCTTCTTGGCATGCTGGCTGGCCCCCCCTCCCCACCCGAATAATAGTTGGGCACAGTCTTATTCAGATTGCATACATAAATAAAGGAGGCACACCTTTTCCAAATATGTCAAGTCTTTATTGCACTGGGAAAGTGATAAGGAGGTGGGCAGGTGTACGTCAGTGGGTAGGATTTCTTCTTTTCAAGGGAGCCTGCTTATGACTGATGCTGCTCAACTGGTTTCTGGGCAGTGTCAAGTGGATGAGAAGATATAGCCACTGTCTCACAGGCAAGGCTACCTCTTTTCAACTATATGAAGTTTCTGCCCATCAACCCCAAGAGCAGCATTATGATCAACCTCACTGAACATTGAACTGTCACTGTCAAGCTCACTGCAGCTTCAGCTGTTTTGGACTCAACAGTGACATGCCTCTGAAATTTTTTTTTTGTAATAAAATGTTTGCTGTGCATGCATGAGCATGCAAACATAAAAATTAAGATTATAATGCTTTTAGGAAAAATCAGTATGATGACATAAATGAAGATGAATTTCTAAAAAGGATTTTTGGTATTAAAACAAACAAGAAGGGGAACTAATGTAGCACGTTGTTCTTTCTTTTCAGCCTGATGTGCCCAAGGATTTGCATACCCATTCTTTTCACTTTGAATGAAGCTTGAGAGTATGTGTATAGTTGTGGGGAGATGCACAAAATAAATGGTTTGAATATTTCTGCTCTCCTAGCATCCTATTTTAGATCCCATGTACTGTCTACCCTTCAAACTGCTTCTGCAGTATGCTTACTCTGAATGCGTAAATGGACATTTGGGCTCTGACATGGTGCCTGGTTGCGATTATGACTATAGTACACAGAAGCGGATGTGTGACTTTACTACATCATTCTCATCTTATACTGGATCAGATCTACAGTCATTGTCATGAAAAAAGTGGACTTCTACTACAGTATACATTAAAGTACAGTACCTTGAAGTAATTGGATAGTGATTTGTGGGAACATTTAGAAAAAAATGACTGTAGACATTAAAAGCAATTATCCTTCTATTGGAATAGCAATCATTGTTGACCGTAATTCAAGGATAGGAAATATTAATCTGGAATAGTTCCAGTTCTTCAATATAGATATAGAATTGGGAAAATAGAAATTCTTATAAAAATCAAAAGATTACAAAATTAGTAAAAATAGGTTAAAACTATTAAATAGTATTAACAGAAATGCTTACTTGGTGGTCAATGATCGGACAGTGGAGGATTCTATGGCTGAATGTGCATACATTGGCTGAACTAGAACCTTGCAAATGACTACTTATGGGTTAATTGCATTGGCCTAGATATTTAAAGCAGATGTGCTGTGCACCCTGAGATGTGCCAGTGCAAACCAGAAGATGCGTCTTGGGGCAGTATTGAAAGAACAGGGAGGTGCAGTGCAAAGCCAGATGTGCCGGAGAACAAACATAATGTATGCAGTGCATGTGAGGGGATATTCCCATGAATGTGCCATACAGCCACTTGTTCAGCAAGGATGAGCTGCACATCCATGGTGCAACCAGCAGATGTGCTGCACAAAGATATGCATATAAAAAGCACGCCTAAGTGCAGTCCACCCACAGGCACCTAGCAGCATAGCAGCCATGGATAGAACAGTGTACCTGATGGCAGTAGTTATGAGGGAAGGGAGGAGATGGGAGGAACAACAGTGTGGATGTGGAAGGGCCTGTAGGCAGTATGCCCAGCAGAGATGGTGCCGTGCCTGTGTCACATTCGGCCACCTAAGTGACATGGAGATTGTGGGCCAGTACAGACTCAACAGTGCACTGCTGAGACAGCTCTGTGAGCTGCTCCATGATGACCTGCAGACACCAACACACTGGAGTCAAGCCATGATGGTGGAGACAAAGGTGAGAGCAGCAATGTGCCTGCTTACCACGGGCACCTTGCAGAGGCCGCTGGGTGTCATCACTGGCATCAAACAGTCTGTCACATCCCGTCTCCTCACCCAGTTCCTCATTGCTCTGCTGCCACATGCTTCAGAGTACATCAAATTCCCAAGCACACAGGCAGAGCAGACAGAAACCATGCAGCACTTCCACAGGATGGTGCACATGCCAGGCATGCTAGGGGCCACAGAATGTATCCATGTGGCAAAACGCACACAACCTGACCCAGAGGGAGTGGCATACATAAATAGAAAGGGCTATCACTCTGTCAACTGCCAGGTGGTGTGCAATGCCACAGGACACATTACCAATGTGTGTGCCATGCACCCTAGAAGCGTACATGATGCCAACATCTGGCACCAATCAGCCCTGTGCCACCTATATGAGAGTGGGGGAATTCCCAGCGGCCACTTAGTGAGTGAGTGGGGCATGACAATCGGCACACACAGCACACATTGGCACACAATACAGTGTGCATAAGAGCTGTGCAGGAAACAGACAAGGCCCACCATGCCAAACCGGCAAGCATCTCTGTGGGCCATGTGTAGCCACTGCACTGTGAACCACATGTGTCAGGTGTGTGCTGGATGAAGGAGGGCATGTCTGGAGACACACACTGCAATCTCATGCATACAGGCAGACATGCCACAGGGCATGGGCCAGACACAGGCACCTCAGTGCTACAGAGATGTAACCCTGAACAGGACAGTGTCTGTCACCAGCAGGGGCAGAGGCATGTGAACAGCAGTGACTGACTGTGGGAGGTCATGGCACACTAGGCACATGCCTGTCATGCAACACACTAGAAGCACACACAATGACGTCATGATGCATGCATGCCCTGTGTGCCGTGTGGTGGAGGGTCAGGGTGTGGGCCACACAGAGTAATGGCAGACATGCAGCAACACTGAGCTGTAGGAAACCTGCAAACAACAGCTGGACACATAATATCCCTTCCATAGGTGACTGTGCATACCCATATGGACATGGATGCACACTCCCATATACCAGCCCACATCTGTGCCAGAGCAACGGTACAATGAGGCACATGTCACAATATGCAGCATCATTGAGTGTGTGATCAGCAAGCTCAAAATGAGATTTAGATGCCTGGAAAGTCTGGCGGTGCCCTACAGTACAGCCCAGAGAAAGCCTGTGGCATATTCCTGGCCTGTGGCATGATACACAACATGGCCTTAGACCGTGGAATCCAAGTCCAGATTGAGTCGGACAACAGCACTGAGGATGAGTGGCAGCATGCAGGGAGTGGGCAGGAAGGCCATGACCATAGGGACCCATGGTTGGTTGCCCAACCGAGGCAGCACAGGGACATGATCGTGGAGGAGCACTTCAGGGACCACAGGTGGGTAACAGAGTGGGGTACTGTGGGGTTGGGCAATCTCCTGTGGTAATGGGGGGATCACATTTGATGGTCGGCAGATGCAGCATGGCTGACTGGTACACAGTGTTGGGGGTACACACACATGCAAGTGGGGCCACAGCCAAACAGTCATGTCTGAGACTACATGCAGCACTGCAGTGTACAATGCCCACACAAATGCACAGTGGACACACAAGGCTGCACTCATCACATCTATGCCAGACAACACAGCAGCAGTGTCCCACCACATGCCCAGAGTAACATACAGACAGCATGGACATGCATGCCACAGGCCCATGCGTGTGCCCCTCACATGGGCCTGGGAACAGACAGCAGGGTGTGTGGGCAAACAATGGCAGGATGGTAACTGTGCCATGACAATTGTACGCAGGCGGAATCACTGCGACCTTCCACGGCTGCCACGGACACATGGAATGCCACACCCATGACATATGCCTCTCTCTGGGGTGGCAACCACATTGGCAGGGGACCCAACCATGCTAGCAGTGGTAGACCCATGAGACCATGACCGCATGCTCATCAATGTCTCATTGTCAAAGTCAAGATGTGACCCAGGGGTGTTGGGGATACCTGAGGCAGGGGATAATGTCAATAGCACTGGGGCCATGATACACCATGAGGCAGGAGTGCTGGTGTAACTATGACGATGGGTAAAAATTTGTGTCCACTGGCGGGAGGGCAGCATGCTCACCTCAATGGCCTGTGCTATCCTCTCAAAGCCTGAGGTCACGTCCTCCCGCAGTTGTCAAATCTCACCAACAACATTCACCAGAAGCTGGCATATCTCACCAACCGAATGGGAGTGGCCCACAGAGGCATAGTCATCTATGATGCCCACCTGTACACGCAGGCCCTGACACACCTCCCTGAGTGCACCCTGATCATTATTGATTGCCCGCAGGAGTGGTTCCAAATAAATATTAAACAATATTGGAGACAGGGGGCACCCTTGTCTAGTTCCATTCTCCAAACTAAGCTCCTGTGAAAGATACCCATTGCACAGCACTTGAACCTTAGGAGCCGCTTACAGATTCTAATAGCTCTAAGAAGGCTGTCCAGAAAACCCATCCTCTCCATTGTAGCAAATAGAAATGGGTGAGAGACCCTATCAAAGGCTTTCCCAGCGTCTAATGAAATCAAGGCAATGGAAAGCTGGGAGTCCGGCACCTGACCAAGTATATGATGGAGCTTCCTGAGAGCATTCTGTACCCCCCTACCAGGCATAAATCCCACCTGCTCAGGGCTAATTAAGGTTGGGGCAACATTCAGTATTCTATTAGCTATGATCCTCGTAAGAATCTTAATGTCTTGGTTCATCAAAGCTATCGGCCGATAGCTGCCAAGTAAATCCGTCGGCTTGCCTGGTTTGGGCACCAGGGAGATATATGCCTGGTAGAGGGGAGGATGGAATACCCCCTCCCACATGACTTGGACAAAAAAATATTTAAGCAGAGGTAGTATAGTGGGAAGATGAGTTTGATAAAACTTAGCCGTCAACCCATCAGGCCCTGGGATTTTACCAGCCGGCAAAGAATGGATCACATCTATTATCTCAGATTCTCTTATGGGGACTGCTAGTTCACCAACCTGTGCGGCATCTAAAACTGGTAGGTGTATCCCTCTAAAAAAGACCTTATCTCCGTCTCCCTGGCAAGATGCTCTGCCCTGTATATGTCCCTATAGTACAAGGCAAACGCATCCACCATTTGTTGAGGATTGGTTATACATTTCCCTTCATACTGTATGGACGCAACCATCTGAGCTCTTCCCACTCCTTAACCCTTGCTGCAAGAAGACGACCAGGTACATCTCCCTGCAGTAAATATTTAGCTTGAATCTTTTCCAACCAAAATTCTACTTTCCCATACACAATATCTGACATTTCTCTTCTCATGCTTTGAGCTCCACATTAATATCAACTGATGTGCCTCCCTAGGAGCCAGACTCTATAGCCCCCAGAATAAAAATCCTCTTAGCACTTCTCGCTGGCTTCCTTCATGCTGCAAGACCCTGAGCTTCACCTGCATATAACACCTTACAGGTCAGCCATCCTAGTTGTTTATTCTGAAGTGTAGGCAATTGACTCCTTAAGATCTCCAAGAGGGCAGACTCTAGTTCACCCCTGGCTGAAGAATCCTCCAACAGTGTGTCCTGCAACCTCCATCTATACGGTCTAGGGGGAGCAGAACTGGGCACCCAGGTCAACTGAATTGGGGCATGATCCAAGAAGATTCTACCCCAGGTTATTACTTCTGTAACTTCACACTGTACCACCCTGTTAACCAGAAAAAAGTCAATTCTAGATTGAGTTTTGTTAGCAGCCGAGTAGAAAGTCATGGTGTTGCCCCCTGTATTGTAAATTCTGAGTGGGTCCACAAAGGCAGTAACTTCCAGAAATCCTTTCAGAGCTTTCTGAGATCTGGACAAAGGCCCTACTGACGGGGGTATCCTGTCCTCCCTATTGTTACTACATAAATTCAAGTCTCCTGCCAAAATGGGTGAGTGCAGAGATAATGCTGATATATCTAGTTCCACTGAAGCAAAAATTCAGGATTGGAAGGGGTGGGACCATATATAGAAGCGACTGTGAGCTCTCTACCCCCTAGGGTGCCCATAAGGTAAATCGCTCTACAATCATCCCTAACAGTCACCTGCAAAATAGTATAAGGACATGTTTTCTCTGTTAAAATCACCACACCCCCTGAGGCCTTGTCCTAACCCACAACATAAACCTGTCCCACCCACAGCCTCTTTAGGCAGCTCAACTCCTCTGTCAAATGGTGGGTCTCCTGTAATGCAACAATTTGAGCCCCTATCTGTCCAATATGCCTCAGAATTACCATTCTTTTCCTTCAACCCCTGAGACCTTTAACATTCCATGATAAAATTTTAATACCCGACATTAAAAAAGAGAAAAAAATTTGTTGGTATAAAACCATCACACATAGCCCTTGCCAGATCTGCATCTTGCCCTTTCACCATTGTGGACTTTCTCTCTTTCCAGCCCCCTATAAACCTCCCCAACCCCCGATCCATAGATTATCCTCCCAACAAACACTGATACATGGATGAGCCCAATCCTGTGCTCCCCTCCCCGGCCCTTCAAATTGACTAGGGATTCCTCAATATCACACCTCACTCTAAAACAAATAGCGCTACAGTGGAAATACTCCCTTATAGCCATGCCCCCCAACATTCTTGTAATTCTAATTCTCGGGGCCCCAGTGTACCCTTCTTTATCTACTCTCATAGGAGCACCCTTTTAAAAAAATTTTAGAAAAGTCCTAACCTTCCATCCATACTGCAGCCCATATTATTAATCCCCCCTCACAGTACAAACACTGAAACACCAAACTCAGGGAAGCACTGCCCCTACCAAAACTGTAGAATTTTCCCCACCCCAAAAAGAGCAGGGTTCTCATTATTTCGAGTATCACCAGTACCCTTTACAGCTCCCAATAATACCATACAACGCCTTCAGTATTAAGTAAAATGCCAGTACATGATACCCACACATAGACCACATCCCACCAAATTTTGGTGAACCAGAAACCCATAAGGCATATCCCTTCCATTTACCCAAGTCTCAGCTCAATAGATCATATCTATGTACGGATCACCAGCGGGAGCTCAAGTCGTCGATTTGAATAATCCTGGGAGCTCCACACGCAGCCCCTCCATAGCATCACTCGCTGTGAGAAACTTCTACTGGCCTGATTGAAGTCGGACCATCAATGTCGCAGGGTACTGAAGGCGAAACTTGATTCCAGTTAAATAAAGCTTCTTTTTTATTTCAGAATATTCTTTTTGCTTCTCTCAAACTGATGGCATTTGATCCTGAAACAACCAAAGGGATGCACTATTCCATTGCTGATTTTTATTTTTCTTAGCATTAGAGAGCACGTGGAATTTTTCTTTATAGTTCAGGAATCGCATTATAATGACCCTTGGCCTTGCACCTGGGGGGGGGGCATCTTTCGTAAGACAAAGAACCTCTGTGCGCAAACACTGAGGCAAGGGTTACCCCAAAGGGCATTTGTCTGGGAGGCCAAGTTTCAAGAAAATACAAAATCACACATGCCCACACAATGCAAAGCATCATGGGTGTATATGCAAATCACCACAGAATGTTATGCTGGTTCAACTTTAAGCAGAATTGCATGGTTGCCAAAAGGCCTCTCACACAGTTTGCAAGGTGCTAACAGGTGACATAGATACGTGTTTAGGTCTACGAGGACTCATCAGTATGCCTCGTCTGTTTGACACCCCAGTGGAATGAACCAGCTACCCTAAGATGGTCTATCTGGTTATGCTGTGGTGAACCCATTAAAATAAAAAACTATTTAAAGACAAAGAACCTCTCAGCAAACACTGAGGCAAGGGTTACCCCAAAGGGCATTTGGCTGGGAGGCCAAGTTTCAAGAAAATACAAAACTACACATGCCCACACAATGCAAAGCATCATGGGCTGTATATGCAAATCACCACAGAATGTTATGCTGGTTCAACTTTAAGCAGAATTGCATGGTGCCAAGGCCTCTCACACAGTTTGCAAGGGTGCTAACAGGTGACATAGACATGTGTTTCATCCTACCAGGACTCATCAGTATGCCTCGTCTGTTTGACACCCCAGTGGAATGAACCAGCTACCCTAAGATGGTCTATCGGGTTATGCTTGTGGTGAACCCATTAAAATAAAAACTATTTAAAGACAAAAAGAACCTCTGTCGCAAACACTGAGGCAAGAGGTTACCCAAAGGGCATTTGGCTGGGAGGCCAAGTTTCAAGAAAATATAAAATCACACATGCCCACACAATGCAAAGCATCATGGGCGATAAATCACCACAGAATGTTATGCTGGTTCAACTTTAAGCAGAATTGCATGGTGCCGAAAGGCCTCTCACACAGTTTGCAAAGGGTGCTAACAGATGACATAGACATGTGTTTCGTCCTACCAGGACTCATCAGTATGGATTGAAGAGGAGGTCCCACAAATCCTGCCCAGCTCAGCCTGGAGATGACCAACCTCCTCCCTCAGCCCAGAGAGGTGCCTGCAGATGGGAGGACACTGCATCTTCCAGAACGTCTCCCAGAAGACTGCTGTTCCACAGTCACTGCACTGCAGCACTCTCATCATGTCTTATTTCTGGCCCCTTCACTGTTGTTTGGAATCTTACTCTTTCCTCTGTTTTTTTCTTCTCTCCCTACTTAGGTACTGCCTCTGTGCCCTTTAAGCTCTTGATTGTCCTGTTCTGAGACAAGAAGATCCTATATTTCTCAGTAGACCCCTTACTTGCTCAGAGGCAGACCTCCAGCAGCTGGGGGGGGGGGAGGTGGAGAGCTAATCTTGCCCTTCTAGGATGGTGAGTCTTTGGTGGCTCTGTGATCTCTCATTTCCTACTCCCAAACAGGAAGTTCCTGTTGTCAATCAAATCCTGTGCCTATAAAAGTAACTAGCTTTGGGTGGGAGTGTGGAGGGGAGGAAAGGAGGGCAATATAGTCCCAACAGAGAAGTTCAATCACACAGCACTCCTTCCTCCTGCTGTTCTCTGCCAAGCTTCTGGCAGAATCTATATAGGGCAGTGCAGTGTTTAACTCTAGCTTCCTTCTAGCTAAGCCACTCCCCTACTTAATAGATCTTTCTACATGTAATTAAGTTGCACAGATAACAACCCCCTTCAGCCACCTGAGATTTACACCTAGATAACTGCTTAGATAACCATTCACTTCAGCTAACTCAGACAAACACACTAACTTTTTTTGTCTGTTTGTGAGTTTTTACCCTAAATTGAAGGTCCCAGTAGAAGTGTTCTACTTTTTTAGTCCCAGTAGAGAAGTCCAGTCACACAGCACTCCTTCCTCCTGGTGTTCTCTGCCAAGCTTTAGGCTCCTCAATCCTGCTCCTCCCTTCCCCCCATGCTGGCTCCCAATGACCTGAGGTCATTCCTGAACCCAGTTTGCCAGCGTGATGCGAGATGAGGCAGAATGCCTCAGCCCTCTGCACCACAGGGCAAGCTGAATCTAACAAATCTGGGGAGTTCCTACACCTTCTCTCATTTTGTTTTCATTTTAAGACTTGAAAAAATATAATTAAATCAATGTTACACCAAATACAGAGCTTTTTTTAATATCGACACAATGAACATATAAAGAGGTAGCACAATTTTACTATCTTATTATCTACAAGCTTAGGACTTCATGCATTACATTAATCTTGGACCTAAGTGCCCTTTATGTGATGTGTATGACAAGGATATCCTCATCCTATGTGCCTAATGGACACCCATGGATGCACTACTGCTGCAAACCTGCTCCACGCCCCTGCCTGGGACCACATACAGTGGATCCTGCACAAGTATGCAGCTGGTCTGGGTAGGGAACTGGGAGTGGGTATGCCTGCAGAGGGCTTGTAGTGCACAGTATGCATGATGCATTGTGCACTTAATTGGTCTGGTGTTGGGCAACTGTGGGACTATCTGTTGCCCAACTGTTTCCTTGCGCCAAACAAATGGCACAGCTGGATGGGTTGCCACAAGCCACAAGGTGGCTGTGCACCACACAATGACATCCCTGGTGGCTAGTGCCCTCCTCCTGCCCTGATCCCCATGTTATACATAGTAATCCTGTGTCTGGTGATCTAGTGGACTCCCCCACAGTCCTGCGTCTTCTTGTTATGCATAGTAATCCCATCCCTGGTGGTCTAGTGGCTCCCACAACCTCAATTCCCCTTATTATACATCGTACCCATGTCCCTGGTGGTCTAGTAGATCTCCTCCAGCTCTAGTCTTCGTGAATATTGATATATTCCATGTATCTACAATGCCAGTTTGACAACTACTGTAGTGTGTCGACCAATATCATCGACTGCAAGTTGCTGTCAACATAAATTGAAATGGAGACCTTTTCACTCTGTTCAGTAGGGTAGCTTCACCCCCCCCCCAAAATTCCAAGTTGGAGTTGACTTGGGAAGGGGGTGCAGGACCGGTAGTCAGAGTGCTGGGGTCTTGAGCGGACCATTACAGTGAATTGTCAATGTTCTCGGTATCAATATGTTCATTGCATGGTGTTGCCAAATGGTTGGCACACCTATTCCATCCTGTTAGTCTAGCAGACCCTCAGCCCCAATCGACTTATGATTAAAAAGACCAGGTTCCTGGTGGTCTAATGGATCCCCCAGCTAAAAACAGTTCTAAAACAGTCATTCTGGCTTTTCAGATGGTAGAAAGCATTTGGCAAGTCACCTAGAGTTCAGCTGTGGAAGCCTTAGGCCGACTTCCAAACTCTTTTTCCAGCTCTTTCTGCACCCCCTGCTTCACTCAGAAAGTCTCAGGCAAAACTGCCTTAAGCTTAGTCTCCCCCAACATCTGAGGAGAAAGAATGGCATCATCTCCTTGGCTAACACAGCTGTCCACCTGTAAAATGAATATGCATTGGGACCACTTGACACCCAATTGGACACCACTAGCGGCACCAAGAATATCATCAGTCCCTAGAGCTCCTTGAATCCTGATTGGGCAAAGAAGGGTCAGAAGTTAAAAAATGGCATCCATATCAGCACTTTGCATGGGGTCCTACATTTAAATGCTTCTTGCTGGAAAAACAAGGCAGTTTTACAAAATTGCACTCCCATATTCCAATAGCTGCCCCTCTGCCCTGTTATCTAGTCATGGAATGGGTTCTAAAAAAATGTATTTCTCACTCGTGCTGTAACACTAAGTCCCCAGGCAGCAGACAGAAGCACTCATTTCCCGTGTGGCCACAGCTGTTATTAGGTAACAGCACACATAAGATTTTATATGCAGTTTCATCACTTTTTTACCCCCAAAGAATGTCTTCAATGCCCTCACTTGTGTTATGTGACTCAGAGGTGTGAGCACACAGGAGTTACTTGTCCTGAACTGCAAGGGCAGCATTACCACACAGCACCATAGTGCTAATAGGGTCTGTGAGCAGACTGCCAGCTTGCACATTCAAGAAGGAGCCAGACTGAGTGTGCGCACACTGAGTTGTGCAGCACTGTACTGCTTGCTCAGTGCTAGCTGCACTGCACCACTGTGCAGATGGGTTCAACTGTTTTCACACTGTCCTCCTGCCTCACAGAAAAACAGCACATAAGGACTGGCAGGAACAATCCAGCAGCACCAAAGGATTTGGGATTAGCGAGACCAGACAGCTAGGAGGCAGACCAGGTAAGCCCCACCCATGGAGCAGTTACAATCTCCCCCACCTACTGTAAATACTTTGCATCTGTACAAATCCATGACAAGTACCAGGTAGCATATAGACATTAGCCATGGCAGTTTTTAAATATTCTATGTCTCACCAGACAATTGATTCCTAGCTAGCATAGGCAACTAACAGGTCCTCATCTAGACAAATATTACTATCTAGATGTAGCAAAAACAGATTGGAAAAGGCCTTTTAGGTTTATAGATATACATACTATACATACATACATTGTTGCCAGCAACTGGTCCCTTGTGTCTACCCGATATAGTCACTGTTAGTACACAGTAACTGTGCTGCCCTCCCGTGGATTTCTCCCCATCTCCCCTTGGTTCATAATGGTGTTTTCCCTACCCCCTACCTTTATCACGTTCTTACACAATTCCAAACCCTTCTTGAGCTCTTCTACTGTCTCCAGTGTCACTAATTCTGTAGGCAATGCATTCCAGGGCACCACAACCCTCTCGGTGAAAACATTTCTTCTTGCTTCCCCTCTGAAGCTCTTCCCCGAGAGCTTTAAACAATGGCCCCTTTTGATCCTGCTTCCTTTAGTAGGGAAAGCTCCTCAACGTTACTCTTATTGAACCCCTTTAGGTATTTGAAAGTCTCTATCGTGTCCCCCCTGTCTCTTGTGTCCTCCGATGTGTTAAGAATACTAGAAAATTGCAGTTGTGAACAATTCACTATCAACTTATTTAACCTCCCTCTTTGCACTTTTCTATATATTCTTAACCGCTCTAGGTGGTCTGGTTGGGTGGACACACAACAGTTCTGGGCAGTGAACTAGTGGTGACAAACATGACTGTGCAGATTACATCCACAGGCAGTTCATCTGGAGCTCTTGGAAAGTCATAAGTGAGTCTTAGACTGGATTTGATGGTTCTTTCAAAGGCATTATCTTTCTTCTTTGACAATCGGGAGCATGCTTCCTGTCCCATCAATAAGCGATGACGTACCCTCAGTCAAAGTGGGCACCACAACTTTCTTTGGAACTTCATGGGTTTCAACTGCCTTGACTTCCTTTGGCCTTTCACGGGTTTGTAGTGCTTTGACAGGTTCATGCAAGTGCCTTCTTACTTCATCAGTGTTGGCTGGTGCTAATTGGTGTGACTCTCGCAGAAAGGGTGTTCACTGTTAAGTCTGATACTGTGCTCTTTTCTGACCACACATCTCACAACCCATTTGTAAAATGAAATCGCTATCGTCCTTTCAGTTAGTTTCCTGCTGACACGGGTCTTCCATTCTCTAGTATGGGCCATCACAAGCGCACTCTGCAGGTCAGGTTCTCTGCTCCCACAGTGCCAACCTTGAAGCACAATAGTGTGAACAGTAGACTAACAGGGTAAACCTCCTCTCTGTTTTGGGTCAGAATCACCTATCAGCCTCAAGTCTTCGGGGTCAAATGTGAACCTTATGCTAGCTTACCCAGTTAACAGGCTCAGATATATATTCTCTTTGGCGAAATGTGATATAATCCTTCACCCAGTGGCACCAAGCCATGTTCTCAAAAGGTACCCTTATAACTCAATATGAGACCTAGGTATAATCTTACCTTTTTGCCAGATAGTAACACACCCTTCTGAGCTTTTAACAGCTGTCAGAATGAAACACTAGTTCAGCATTCACATGCAAAAGAAACTGAGAAAACATAGGCAGAATTTCAAGGAAAATATTGTTTACTAAAACTTGTAAAATAGGTAAAATATCAAACACATAACATAAAAACATAGAAACATAGACTTTGATGGCAGATAAGGACCGCTTGGCCCACCCAGTCTGTCCATTTCCCTACCTATTGGATAAGCTGCAGATTCTAGTTAACCAACAGCCTACTTCCTGCAACACCCCACTATAATTGCCTTTTGTCTGTCCCATGCATGTTTGAATTCCCCCACTGTTTTAGACCCCACAACCTCTCCAGGAAGGCGGTTCCATGTATCCACCACTCTCTCCATGAAAAAGAATATCCTCACATTACCCCTGAGCCATCCCCCCTCTAACTTTAAATTGTGCCCCCTTGTTCTTACGCATCTCATTTTCTGAAAGATGCTATCCTCCTGGACTTTGTTGATTCCCTTGAGGTGCTTAAAAGTTTCTATCATGTCCCCACTGTCCCTCCTTTCATCAGGGTATACATATTAAGTTCTCTCAGTCTCTCTTCACATGGTTTCTGATGTAGAACCTGCACCATTTTAGTTGCCCTCCTCTGGACTGCTTCCATCCTGTCTATGTCCTTGCGTGATGAGGTCTCCAAACTGCATGCAGTACTCCAGATGGGGTCTCAAACTGTCTGTATAGAGGATAACCACTTCCTTTTTCTACTTGTGATGCCCTCCCTATGCATCCCAGTATCCCCTGGCTCTCCTTACTGACTTCTCACATTGCTTACCCACCTTTAGGTCATCTGATATGACTACACCCAGATCCCTTTCCATTATTGTTGTCGTTAGTACCTCCTGCAATTGTGTACTCTTCTCCTGGATTTTTATTTCCCAGGTGCATTACTTTGCACTTCTTTGCATTGAATCTAAGTTGCCATATGTCTGACAATTCCTCCAACCTTGCCAAGTCCCTTCTCATCCTTTCTACCCCCTTGTGTATCAACTCTGTTACAGATCTTTGTGTCATCTACAAAGAGGCATACCTTTCCTTCCAGACCCTCTGCAATGTCACCTATAAAGACATCAAAGAGGACTGGACCCAGTACTGAGCACTGAGGTACTCCACTAGTAACCCCCCTTTCTTCAGAATGTGTTCCATTCACTATTGCCTTCTGTGTCCTGTTGTGCAGCATATACATCAATAACTTACAGTCAAAAAAATAATTTGGAAATTACAGAACATAAAAAAGATGCCTGCAAAATACTTAAAAGTTCTTGCTTAGCTAGACGTTACCAGAAGTGCTTGTTTTAAGTCTAGAGACAAACATCTCATCCTTCTTGAGTCCAGAGATAGAAAGCAATGTTTCCCTAGATGCCTGACAATTTCACAGTCCATCTCCCAACCCCCTTGGAGAGGTCACAGTTAGAACCTCTACTAAACTTAAATACTTTGTATCAATATCCAAAAGAATGTATGTTACAACTGGAAAAATCTGCAGTTAGCAATTTTTAAAATATGGGTCTCTTTCATCAAAGCCTGTCCTTTGATCTCTCTGATGGTTTCCTGTTTCGCATGAATGATATCAGGTTTATGACATTAACAAGAGTCTGTAACCAAATGGTCTCTTCCTGCAGGATTATAAAATTTGATGATGTCTTATCATTTGGCATATGGCAGGAAGCCCTCTGTTAAGGCAGAACAGGAAACCTTTGATTAGTTTTTCCCCAGCCAGCTTTTATGACTGCCAGCTGCTTCAACACACTGTCAGCTCTGAAGTCAAACGTCAAGCCTCTTACACAGTGTCTGACTTGTGTGCCAAGCAGACAGTCACAGATACATACACATACACATTTACTTTAAATATAAACATGACACATATAAAAATAAGGTGGCAGAGTGTCACAATCATCCCCATCTGGACTGAATTTGGGAGCTCTATTCCAGCATGGAATGAGCTCCCCAAGTTAGTTCATTACTCAAATTGATGCAAAAGTCCATCTGCATTTTCAATGGCTACCCCTGCCCTGTGTGAGACAGTCATGTCATACCCTTGCAAGGCAAGGCTCCATCATAACAGCCTACCATTTGTTTTTACCCATTTGTGCCAGCCAAACCAATGGGTTGTGGTTAGTTTGTACCTTCACAATGCTGCCCATATAGGTATAGTTCTAACTTCTTTAGTGCCCACACCATGGCAAGACACACTTTTTCGACAGTAGAGTAAGCCTGCTCCCTGGAAAGTAACTTTTTACTGTGGTACACTATGGGGTGATCTTTTTCTTGGTTGGATGCATGACAGCACTGTCCCAATACCCACATCTGAGGCATCAGTCTGGACTACAAAGGGTCTACTACAGTTTGGACTTGTCAATACAGGAGTACTGCACAGTGCCTCCTTTAGTCATGTAAAAGGCTTGTTCACAGACTGGTTCCCAGGTAACTTTCTTAGGCATCCTTCTCTTTATCAGGCCAGATAGAGGAGTGGCCAGGGCACTGAAATTTGTTACTAATTTCCTATAGTACTCTGCTGTCCCTAGAAAACTCTGGACCTGCTTCTGTGTTCTGGTCTAGGCTATGCCTTGATTGCCTCTATTTTCACTTGCTTAGGACAGAGCTGTCCCTGGCCTACAATGTGTCCGAGGTATGCCACCTCATCCATGTTCCTCCCAGCTGACACTAAATATGGCAATGTCATCCAGGTACTCCGTGGCATACTCCTCAGCACCATTTCACACCGGGTTCACCAACCTTTGGAAAGTGGCAGGGGCATTCTTCATTCCAAAAGGCATTACTTTAAATTCAAATAACACTATCGGAGTGATGAAGGCTGACCTCCCCCTATCTCTGGCAGTTAACTCTACCTGCCAATACCCCTTTATCAGGTCAATAGTTGCAAGGAATGTTGCTCCTCCCAACTTGTCCAGGGGTTCCTCTATCCATGGCATTGGGCGGGCATCCGACTTTGTGACTGCACTGAGTCCACGATAGTCCACACAAAAATGAGTAAAGCCATCTGGCTTGGGAACAAGGACTATAGGGCAGGCCCAGGGGGCTGTGGGATTTCTGGATTACCCCTAAATCCAGCATTTCCTCCACCTCCCTCCTAATGTCCTTTTGGACAGCCTCTGTCCAGGAGGTTGTGGAGTCTAAAACAGTGGTTGATATCAAGCGTGCATGGGACAGTCATAAGGCAATTCTAGGGGGTGGGGTTAGAAAGAAGTAGGCTGCTGGTTAACTAGGATCTGCAGCTTATTCATTAGGTAGGGAAATGGGCAGACTGGGTGGGCCAAGAGGTCCTTATCTGCCATCAAATTGTATGTTTCTATCTATGTTTCTATGTTCTATGTTTCTCTGACACCCTATTTGCTGTCTGCCTTATGGGTGCCTGTGTCTGCATCATTAAGGGGGTTAGTCCAGGCTTGGTGCTAAACAGTGGGGCAAAGTCTCCTAAAACCTCCCTTGCATCCTGGATCTGTTCTGGGGTCAGATGGAGTGGCATTTTAATTAGCTCCACAGAGGACTCCCACTTGCTTTCTTCCTGCTGGTCTAGAAGAGGGTCTCCTTCGTCCGTCCCCACCCCAGGACTACACACTGCAAACACCATAACAGCCCTATTAGCATATGGCTTCATCATGTTGACAAGGTACATTCTTTATGCATGTCTACTGTCAGTTAGCTCTATAATGCAGTTTACATCATTTACCCATCTGACTACTTTGTATGGTCCTGCCCACTTGACCTGCAGATTGTCTTCCCAGACTAGGATTGGGGCCATGACTTCTTGAAATACAGTGTACAAGTGAGCTCTGGCTCTGTGGTCATACCACATGTTTTGTTTTTGTTTTGCAGATGCCAGGTTGCTCTTGGCTGTTCCCATGAGCTCCTTCAGCTTTTTCCTTAACCTAAGGACATAATCCACTATAGGAGTTCCCTGGGTGGCATGTTTGCCTTCCCAGGCCTCCTGGATCAAGTCTAGGGGCCCACGAGCCCTGCATCCATATAGGAGCTTAAAGGGGGGAAAACCCTGTTGACTCTTGGGGCACATCCCTGCATGCAAATAACAGGTAGAGAAGGTATTCTCCCAGTCACTTTCATGCTCTTCAGCAAAAGCTTTGAGCATTGACTTAAGTGTACCATTAAATCTTTCCACAAGCCCATTGGCTTGTGTGTGATAAGGTGTCGTGTATCTCTGCACCACCCCACACTTCTCCCACAAACATTTCAAAAGGTCTGACATGAAGGAACCCCCTCAATCAGTTGTAACCTCCTGCAGAAACCCAACATGGGAGAAAATCCCTAGCAAGGCAACTGCCACTTTGTCCTCAGTGAGGATAGGGCAACTACCTCTGAGTATCCAGTGGCATAATCCCCCACAGTTAGGATGAACCTCTTCCCAGAGAAGCTGGGGGTATTTAAAGGCCCCAGAATATCCATTCCTACACTTTGGAATGGCTCCTCCACTATAGGCAAATGAATTAGGGCAGCTTGGGTTCTCTTACCGCCTTCCCTATTTCTTGGCACCGGTGAAAAGACCTCCAATACTCCTTCACCAGCTGGGTGATGTTGGGCCAATAGAAATTCTGGGCCAGCCACTGTGTAGTGTGCTCGATTCCCAGATGACCAGACATGGGAATATCATGTGCAGTCTTGAGCAATTGCTCACAGTACCCCTGGGGAATGACAGGCTGCCTGCCCATCACCCCTCCCTCTGTCTTTACATCCTGCGTATACATCAGTCCTTTGTCCCAATAAACTTTATGTTTCCTGTCACCTCCCTGTGCTCTGTTAGAGTCTGCCCAAGCCCTCAGCTTCTCTAGACTAGGGTCACTTTTCTGAGCAGCTGCAAACTTCTTACACATTCCCAAGGCATGGGACAGATCCCCTTCAGTTTCTAAACTAGGGTCTCTAGCTCTAGCATTAGGGCATTCAGGATCACTGCTATCGCTAACCCTCTGACTATGGGTCACATCTTCCTCCTTGTAGAAACCCTCCATAGCAGGTCTGTTAACTGCTACATGGAGCATTTCTGCCCCCCCTTTTATTATTCTCCAAATCAGAAGACACAAGCTGGGGAACTAGCCTCCCAGTGGTTTCCACAGGGGCTTCTATGGGGTCCAGGCAACTACAATTGTCCTTTGTCACTTAGCTGTGGGTAACTGCACACACCATCCCATGTCTGAGATTGTTGCCAATAATTACATTGACAGCCACATTTTCAGCTATGACAACCTTTTGCACAGTGCCCCCTGTCTCACCCCAGTCTAGGAGAACACTAGCAAATGGCAAGGTTGTCTCCTCACCAGCGAATCCCCGTACAGTCACAAACTGATTGGGCATAAGCTGATCAGGTTCTACCAAATCCCCTTTTACCAAAGTCAAGGAAACCCTCAACCCATGTGTCTGTACCCCATTGACAGTGACTGGATGTATGTGTTCCCTCATCTTTACTGGCATGCTTTCAGGGAGACACAAACACCCCACTTCTTTCCTAGCACCATTTTGTGCACTGCTTGCCCTTTTGGGACACTGCCCAGCCAGATGACCAAGTTCTTTGAAAACCCAACATTCATTTCTTTTATCAGGTAAATCTTTTCTTTGTAGCCTGGGGTTACTGGGTTTTGGTGGAGTCAGGGAGTGCTTTAACTGCCCTAAAGACATCCTTTTCCCTTTATGTGCTGCCACACCCACACCATTCCCTCTCAGAGCAGGTCTGCTCCTGGCATAACAGTCCGAGAGTTCAGCAGCCTCTTGCACTGTTTTTGGATCTTGGTCCTTCAGCCAGGTTTTCAGTTCTGCTGGGCATGCCCAAAAACTACTCTAAAAGTACAACATTTTCAATTTTCTCTACAGAGTCTGCTTCAATACCTTCCCACCAACATTTCAAAACTGACGTAGTTTCATGGCTACTGTAGCTCCTCATAGCTCATGACAGGGCTTCTCCAGATCTTATGGAATTTAACTCTGTATGCTTCTGCTGTTAGATCATATTACTTTAAAGGTGCAGCTTTCAGTTTACTATAATCATTACTGTCTTTATTGCCCATTTGACCCAATGCATCCCAAGCTTTCCCAGTAAGTAGCAGGGCTAGCTGGAAGCTCCAGGAATCTCTAGGAATATTTGCCTGAATACATACTTTTTCAAAGGAATTTAAAAAGGCATCCATATCTTTACCCTCTTTAAATTCAGCTATCAATTTAGAATTTAATTTGTAACACAGTCCTGTACTTCTAGTTAAACTCCATCCCCTTACCTGCTCTGGTGCTAGTGTTTGAAGTCGTAGGTTCTCTAGTGCATGTTGCCTCTGACGCTCACACTCTTCTCACTTGGCCTCTCACTGCTCTCACTCAGCCTCTCGCAGCTGTCGCTTCTCTTCTTTCTGGAACCCCAGCTCCATTCTCTGCAACTCCATCTGCAACCTGAGCCCTCCTGGCTCAGAATGTTGGTGACCTTCCTCTGCTGCTGTGGCCCTTGACTTGCGCTGGTCCTGCTGTCCTCTTCACTGGATCTGGATACTGCACTGGACCCTGGTCCCACCACACCCAATGTTGGATCCTTTTCCATCATAGACTGTGACTTGAGGCCTTATGGCGTTGGCTGCTGCAAGAGCCTCCAAGAGGTGCCTTTTGGTTCGGCCCTCATGCTGGACTCCTCTCTCTTTTCACAACTGTCTCAGGTAGTCTGCATTGTGTTCACTGTAGTTGGAAGCTGTCTTCTTCCCTAAATACTTTTACACTAACGTACACCTGTAAAAAACAAAACAGATAGGGAACTTAGGCTGTAAGCACCATGATATAGTTCTGCTTACTTTCTAAAAATCACTGCCTTATTTTGCATGTGAGCTGTACAGTATTAATCTGACACACTGACCTGTTAATGCTCATGTAATCAAATACTTTTAAATCACACCACTGCCAACCAAGCCTGTCACAAATGCATTGGACAGGTCAGGCTTTCTGCTCCCACAGTGCCAACCTTGAAGTGAAACACTGTGAACAGGAGACAAAAAGGGTAACCCTCCTGTCTGTTTGGGTCCAATTTACCTACCAGCCTCAAGTCCTAGGTGTTAAATGTGAACCTTATGCTAGCATACCCAGTTAACAGGCTTAGATATATATTCTCTTCAGGGAAATGCTATATAATTCTTCGCTCAGTGGCACCCAGCCAGGTTCCCAAAAGGTACCCTTTTGACTCAATATGAGGCCTAGGTATATTCTTACCTTTTTTGCCGGATAGTAACATGCACTTTTGAGGACTTAACAGCCGTCAGAATTAAACACTGGTTTAGCATTCACATGGAAAAGAAACTGAGAAAACACAGGCATAATTTCAAGGAAAATATTGTATACTAAAACTTGTAAAATAGGTAAAATATCAAACACAGAACATATACATCAATAACTTATAGTCAATAAAATAATTGGGAAATTACAGAAAAAAAAGACACCTGCAAAATACTTAAAAGTTCTTGCTTAGCTAGAAGGTACCAGAAGTGCCTGTTTTAAGTCTAGAGATTATCGTCTCACCCCTCTAGAGTCCAGAGATAAAAAGCAATGTTTCCCTATGTAACCCTTAGGTGGCGCTATCCCAAGGACTACTACCCTTGTCTGCTCAGCTAGTAGCAGGTTAAGGGGCCTAGGTTCAGTGACATATGACTCCACCCAAAGGTCAGGCTTGGTATTGGTCAAGCTAACCAGGCCACAGCCCTCTGGGACACTGTGGCCCCCATCTTTTCCTGCTAGTGGCCCACACAATACACAATATTTACCTCCACAATACCCCTGATATGCTTTGCAAATACACATACTATTGGCACTTACCACCAGGAGTGGTTTTTCCAGCTTGGCTCTGGGGACCCCCTGTAAAACAAGGTTAGGCAGAACAAAAGGCAACCGTACAATACCTTGAGCGTAAACTGACACCCAGTCTATGTAAATTTCAGAAAAAAAGTAGATCTGATTTATTCAGGGGGTAGTAACATAGGAGGAGGAGCACAATCAGAGTAATTAGTCTAAATACTCTATCATTTTCTGTAGAGTGTGGGCATTGAAGTCCCTACAACAGTTACACTCTCTGGGTACCCAGGTGGATGAAAGTTGGGCTAGCCAGGACCGTTGCCTGGGGTAGGCCACCGTTGCAGGTGGTTGGGGCCCTGTGAAGAAAAGAAACAACTTGCACCACTCCCTAATTGTAATCTGGAGCTGGAGGGCTCAGTTCATGCAGAAGAAAAGAAACAACAAGCAATCAGGTGACATACTTTTGATTTAAATATATGTTACAGGGAGCTACCCTGGTGATTACTCACAATACCCAAAACTGGACACAGGATGGACTATGGTCGAGACAGTGAGTGATTTCTCTGGATTGCCAGAAGAAGAAGCAGGGCCCACATGATTCGCTAAAGCATCATTCCTGTTCAGGCATGGAGTAGGGGGCTGATCCCCTGGCAGGTCTCTCATCGATGGATTTTCTCTGTGTATCAGGGTAAAGTGATAGAGCCCTTGTGGTGGGGCCTAGCTGCATTGGGTGGCCTCGGATTCAGTCTGTTTTGAGCTGGGTACAGCTTCTAGCCTTCAGCACACAACTCAACTTGGGGGAAGGTCAGATCATGACCCCCTCCAGCTCACAGAACATTTATATGATTTGGAGAAACTTGCTGCACCAGGCACAGCACTCCCTGGTCACAATCATTAAGTTCTCCACACTCCCCAGCAGTATCGAGGAGAAAAAGGCATTTCTGGCAGGCCAATCGCATTCAGCACAATCTTCAGTCCTCCTCAGGTAAAGCCTGATCCCTTCTTAGTTACTCGCTGGGTTTCTCCAGAATTGGATTCAGTCCGAAAAGCACTCTTCCCTTCTCTCTCTCCTCATACAATGAGCCGACATGCAGGCCACTAACTAGACCATCGTACAATGCTCCCTCTCAAACTATGACACACTTGCTCAGCTATCACAAGCTGTCCTTCTCTCTCCACTCTCAGCTTCGATCTGGCTTGCCAGCAGACAGCTCGTGGGATTTCCCTAAGATCCAAAAGATCCGGTTGGTCGGTTCAGCTGACAGTAACAGTAAGAACTCCCCTTTTGGTGCAAAGGTGCCAACAGTTCAAAACTACAAGTCCCAACTGGTAATCCACACAGTTCCACTTCAGCAGGCTCCATTTTAGAGTCCTCACATACTGATTGGTCCCACTTGGCATTTTGGGACCAAAATGGTGAAGCTGAACTGAACAGTCCTTGCTGCAAAGAAGGCAGGTTAGAACAAACTACATTATCATCACTACTTTAACTGATTACCAGAATTAGTTACATCTTTTAGCAGGCCTTTTTCTGTGCAATTAGCGATGGCAGAAACAGAGCGATTATTCCACAGCCCAGGTGGGACTTGAGCAGAGAAACACCCAGACCCCCATTTAGACTGATTACCTCTGCAGTCAGGTAGCACTTAGAGACAGCACATGGAGGCTTTAAAGGTGCTCACTAGCAACAGCATTTAAACAGCTATAGTGCCAAACACCAACCAGGCAGTGAGCAATTAGACGAGCTCATGGAAGACATTTCAGGAATCCCCATTTGTAAGGGGTTACACCTAGATGCCTGATCATTTCCAAATCCATCTCCCCACCATCTTGGTGAGGTCACAGTTAGATCCTCCAATAAACTTAAATACTTAGTATCAATATCCAAAAGAATGTATCTTACAACTGGAAAAATCTGCAGTTGGCAATTTTTTAAATATGAGTCTCTCTCATCAAAGCCTCTCCTTTGATCTCTCTGTTCTGGTTTCCTGTTTTGCAAGAATGATCTCAGGTTTATGACATTCACAGACGTCTGTAACCAAATGGTCTCTTCCTACAGGATCATAAAATTTGATGATGTCTTATCGCTTGGCATATGGCAGGAAGCCCTCTGTTAAGGCAGGACAGGAAACCTTTGATTAGTTTTTCCCCAGCCAGCTTTTATGACAGCCAGCTGCATCAACACACTGTCACCTCTGAGGTCAAACATCAATCTTTTTACACACTGGCTGACTTGTGTGCCAATCAGTCACAGACACATACACATTTATCTAAAATACAAATATGATACATATAACAAAAAGCAGGTGGCAGTGTCACAGTCCTCCCCACCTAGACTGAATTTGGGAGCTCTATTCCAGCATGGAATGGGCTCCCAAAGTCAGTTCATTACTCAGATTGATGTGAAAGTCCATCTGTGCATTTTCAATGCTACCCCTGCCCTGTGTGAGACAGTCATGTCATACCCTTGCAAGGCAAGGCTCCATCATAACAGCCTACCATTTGTTTTTACCCATTTGTGCCAGCCAAACCAATGGGTTGTGGTTAGTTGTACTCACAATGCTGCCCATATAGGTATAGTTCTAACTTCTTTAGTGCCCACACCATGGCAAGACATACTTATTCGACAGTAGAGTAAGCCTGATCCCTGGGAAGTAACTTTTAACTGAGGTGCACTATGGGGTGATCTTTCCCTTGGTTGGATGTCTGACTCAGCACTGCTCCAATACCCACATCTGAGGCATCAGTCTGGACCATAAAGGGTCTACTACAGTTTGGAATTGTCAATACAGGAGTACTGCACAGTGCCTCCTTTAGTCATATAAAGACTTGTTCACAGACTGGTTCCCAGATAACATTCTTAGGCATCCTTTTCTTCAACAGGCCAGCTAGAGGAGTGGCCAGGGCACTGCAATTTGTTACTAATTTCCTATAGTACCCTGCTGTCCTAGAAAACTCTGGACCTGCTTCTGTGTTCTTGTCTAGGCCATGCCTTGATTGCCTCTATTTTCACTTGCTTAGGACAGAGCTGTCCCTGGCCTACAATGTGTCCGGGTATGCCACCTCATCCATGTTCCTCCCAGCTGACACTAAAGATGGCAATGTCATCCAGGTACTCCATGGCATACTCCTCAGCACCATTTAACACCTGGTTCACCAACCTTTGGAAAGTGGCAGGGGCATTCTTCATTCCAAAAGGCATTGCTTTAAATTCAAATAACCCTATCGGAGTGACGAAGGCTGACCTCTCCCTATCTCTGACAGTTAACTCTACCTGCCAATACCCCTTTGTCAGGTCAATAGTCGCAAAGTATGTTGCCCCTCCCAACTTGTCCAGGAGTTCATCTATCCATGGCATTGGGTGGACATCCAACTTTGTGACTGCACTGAGTCCATGATAGTCCAGACAAAAATGAGTAGAGCCATCTGGCTTGGGAACAAGGACTATAGGGCAGGCCCAGGGAGATGTGGGATTTCTGAATTACCCCTAAATTCAGCATTTCCTCCACCTCCCTTCTAATGTCCTTTTGAACAGCCTCTGACACCCTATTTGCTGTCCGCCGAAAGGGTGCCTGTGTCTGCATCATTAAGGGGGTTAGTCCAGGCTTGCTGCTAAACAGTGGGGCAAAGTCTGCTAAAACCTCCCTTGCATCCTGGATCTGTTCTGGGGTCAACTGGAGTGACATTTTAATTGGCTCCACAGAGGACTCCCACTTGCTTTCTTCCAGCTGGTCTAGAAGGAGGTCTTCTTCATTCATCCCCACCCCAGAACTACACACTACAAACACCATATCGGCCCTATCAGCATATAGCTTCATTATGTTGACAAGGCACATTCTTTGTGCATGTCTACTGTCAGGTAGCTCTATAATGTAGTTTACATCATTTACCCATCTGACTACTTTGTATGGTCCTGCCCACTCGACCTGCAGCTTGTCTTTCCAGACCAGGATTAGGACCATGACTTCTTGACATACAGTGTACAAGTGAGCTCTGGCTCTGTGGTCATACCACATGTTTTGTTTTTGTTTTGCAGCTGCCAGGTTGCTCTTGGCTGTTCCCATAAGCTCCTTCAGCTTTTTCCTAAACCTAAGGACAGTATCCACTATGGGAGTTTCCTGGGTGGCGTGTTTGCCTTCTCAGCCTCCCTGGATCAAGTCTAGGGGCCCACGTGCCCTGCATCCGTATAAGAGCTCAAAGAGGGAAAACCCTGTTGACTCTTGGGGCACATCCCTGCATGCAAACAACAAGTAGGGAAGGTATTCTCCCAGTCACTCTCATGCTCTTCAGCAAAAGCTTGGAGCATTGACTTAAGGGTACCATTAAATCTTTCCACAAGCCCATTGGCTTGCATGTGATAAGGTGTCGTGTATCTCTGCACTACCTCACACTTCTCCCACAAACATTTCATCAGGTCTGACATGAAGGAACCCCCTCGATCAGTGATAACCTCCTGCAGAAACCCAACATGGGTGAAAATCCCTAGCAAGGCAACTGCCACTTTGTCTTCAGTGAGGATAGGACAACTGCCTCTGGGTATCCAATGGCATAATCCACCACAGTTAGGATTAACCTCTTCCCAGAGGAGCTGGGGATATTTAAAGGTCCCAGAATATCCATTCCCACCCTTTGGAATGGCTCCTCTACTATAGGCAAAGGAATTAGGGCAGCTTGGGTTCTCTTACCTGCCTTCCCTATTTCTTGGCACTGATGAAAAGACCTCCGATACTCCTTCACCTGCTGGGTGACATTGGGCCAATAGAAATTCTGGGCCAACCACTGTGTAGTGTGCTTGATTCCGAGATGACCAGACATGGGAATATCATGTGCTATCTTGAGCGAACTGCTCACGGTACCCCTGGGGAATGACAGGCTGAATGCCCATCACCCCTCCCTCTGTCTTTACATCCTGCGTATACATCAGTCCATTGTCCCAATAAACTTTATGTTTCCTGTCACCTCCCTGTGCTATGTTAGAGTCTTCCCAAGCCCTCAACTTCTCTAGACTAGGGTCACTTTCTGAGCAGCTGCAAGCTTCTTACACAGTCCAAGGCATGGGACAGATCCTTCATTTCTAAACTAGGGTCCCTAGCTCTAGCATCAGGGCATTCAAGATCACTGCTATCAGAACCCTCTGACTATGGGTCAATTCTTCCTCCTGTAGTGACCTCCATAGCTGGTCTGTTAACTGCTACCTGGGGCACTTCTACCCCTTTCATTATTCTCCAAATCAGAAGACAGACTGGGAACCAGCCTCCCAGTGGTTTCCACAGGGATTCTATAGGGTCCAGGGAAATACAATTGTCCTTCATCACTTGGCTGTGGGTAACTAACACACCATCCCATGTTTGAGATTGTTGCCAATAATTACATTGACAGCGACATTTTCAGCTATGACAACCTTTTGCACAGTGCCCCCTGTCTCACACCAGTCTAGGAGAACACTAGAAAGTGGCAGGGTTGTCTCCTCACCTGTGAATCCCCATACAGTCACAAATTGATTGGGTATAAGCTGATCAGATTCTACGAAATCTCCTTTTACCAAAGTCAAGGACTCCCTCAACCCATGTGTCTGTACCCCATTGACAGTGACTGGATGTAGTGTTCCCTCATCTTTACTGGCATGCTTTCAGGGAGACTACAACACCCACTTCTTTCCTAGCACCATTTTGTGCACTGCTTGCTCTTTTGGGACACTGCCCGGCCAGATGACCAGGTTCTTTGCAAATCCAACATTCATTTCTTTTTCCAGGTAAATCTTTTCTTTGTAACCTGGGGTTACCGGGTTTTGGTGGAGTCAGGGATGGCTTTAACTACCCTAAAGACATCCTTTTCCCTTTATGTACTGCCACACCCACCCCATTCCCTTTCAGAGAAGGTCTGCTCCTGGCATAACAGTCCGAGAGTTCAGCAGCCTCTTGCATTGTTTTTGGATCTTGGTCCTTCAGCCAGATTTTCAGTTCTGCTGGGCATGCCCAAAAACTACTCTAAAAGTACAACATTTTCAATTTTCTCTACAGAGTCTGCTTCAATACCTTCCCACCAACATTTCAAAACTGACATAGTTTCGTGGCTACTGTAGCTCCTCATAGCTCATGTCAGGGCTTCTCTAGATCTTATGGAATTTAACTCTGTATGCTTCTGCTGTTAGATCATATTACTTTAAAGGTGCAGCTTTCAGTTTACTATAATCATTACTGTTTTATTGCCCATTTGACCCAATGCATCCCAAGCTTTCCCAGTAAGTAGCAGGGCTAGCTGGAAGCTCCAGGAATCTTTAGGAATATTTGCCTGAATACATACTTTTTCAAAGGAATTTAAAAAGGCATCCATATCTTTACCCTCTTTAAATTCAGCTATCAATTCAGAATGTAATTTGTAACACAGTCCTGTACTTCCAGTTAAACCCAGTCCCCTTTCCTGCTCTGGTGCTAGTGTTTGAAGTCGTAGGTTTTCTAGTGCATGTTGCCTCTGGCGCTCACACTCTTCTCACTCGGCCTCTCGCTGCTCTCACTCAGCCTCTCGCTGCTGTCGCTTCTCTTCTCTCTGGAACCCCAGCGCCATTCTCTGCAACTCCATCTGCAGCCTGAGCCTTCCTGGCTCAGAATATTGGTGACCTTCCTCTGCTGCTGTGGCCCTTGACTTGCGCTGGTCCTGCTGTCCTCTTCACTGGATCTGGATACTACACTGGACCCTGGACCCTCCACACCCAATGTTCAGTCCTTTTCCATCACAGACTGTGACTTGAGGTCTTAAAGAACAAAAAAAAGAAACATTTGCTTTTGTGGCTCCAACCGTATGGAATTCTCTACCTTGCCAGATTCGCAATTGCCTGACTGTGGAGAGCTTTAAGAAAGCACTAAAGACTTTCCTTTTTAATCAAGCATTTTTAGTGACATAAATTATGTCAAATTTTGTCTTCAATATAATGTTATTTATAATTGTGGTTTTTAATATTGTATGAAGGATATTGTAAAAGCACCCTGAGCTTTGGAAGGTCGCCTTATAGAAATAAACATTACTTACTTACTTACTTGTACGTTGGCTGCTGCAAGAGCCTCCAAGAGATGCCTTTTGTTGTCGGCCCTCATGCTGGACTCCTCTCTCTTGTCACAACTGTCTCAGGTAGTCTGTGTTGTGTTCACTGTAGTTGGAAGCCATTTTCTTCCCTAACTACTTCTACACTAACTTACACCAGAAAAAAAAAACAGGTAGGGAACTTAGGCTGTAAGCACCATGATATAGTTCTGTTTACTTTTTAAAAATCACTGCCTTATTTTGCATGTGAGCTTTGCAGTATTAATTTGACACACTGACCTGTTAATGCTCGTGTAATCAAATACTTTTAAATCACACCGCTGCCAACCAAGCCTGTCACAAATGCACTGGGCAGGTCAGGCTTTCTGCTCCCACAGTGCCAACCTTGAAGTGAAAAACTGTGAACAGGAGACAAAAAGGGTAACCCTCCTGTCTGTTTTGGGTCCAATTTACCTACCAGCCTTGAGTCCTGGGGTTAAATGTGAACCTTATGCTAGCATACCCAGTTAACAGGCTTAGAGATATATTCTCTTCAGGGAAATGCAATATAATTCTTTGCCCAGTGACACCCAGCCAGGTTCCCAAAAGGTACCCTTATGTCTCAATATGAGACCTAGGTATATTCATACCTTTTTGCCAGATAGTAACACGCACTTTTGAGGTCTTAACAGCTGTCAGAATTAAACACTGTTTCGGCATTTACATGCAAAAGAAACTGAGAAAACACAGGCAGAATTTCAAGGAAAATATTATTTACTAACACTTGTAAAATAGGTAAAATATCAAACACAGAACATGTGCATCAATAACTTACGGTGAATAAAATAATTGGGAAATTACAGAATAAATAAAAGACACCTGCAAAATACTTAAAAGTTCTTGCTTGCCTAGATGTTACCAGAAGTGCCTGTTTTAAGTCTAGAGGCAAATATCTCGCCCTTCTTGAGTCCAGAGATAAAAAGCAATGTTTCCATAGATGCCTGACTATTTCAAAATCCATCTCCCCAACCCCCTTGGTGAGGTCACAGTTAGATCCTCAAATAAACTTAAATACTTAGTATAAATTTCCAAAAGGATGTGTCTTGCAACTGGAAAAATCTGCTGTTAGCAATTTTTAAAATATGGGTCTCTTTCATCAAAGCCTGTCCTTTGATCTCTCTGATGGTTTCCTGTTTTGCAAGAATAATCTCAGGTTTATGATGTTAACAAGAGTCTTTAACCAAATGGTCTCTTTCTGCAGGATCATAAAATTTGATGATGTCTTATCACTTGGCACATGGCAAGAAGCCCTCTGTTAAGGCAGAACAGGAAACCTTTGATTAGTTTTTCCCTAGCCAGCTTTTATGACAGCCAGCTGCTTCAACACACTGTCACCTCTGAGGTCAAAGCTCAGGCCTCTTGCGCACTGGCTGACTTGTGTGCCACGCAGACAGTCACAGACACATGCACATTTATTTAAAATACAAATATGATACTTATAACAATAAGAAGGTGGCAGAGCGTCACATGGGTGAGTCAACCAAATCATACTGAGTCACTGCCAGGCTAAGAACCATCTCTGTTTTGGGGTTGGTTGCACTGCTGTGTCCATGCAGTACACTCAAGCCAAGGTGTATCCCTTCTTGACAACAGTCTCTCTGTAACATTTCTCACCTGGATGGAAACTAATTTAGCATAAGAATGAGCTCATATTGGCATTACAGTAGGCTTCATCAATAGCCTTTCTGGCAGGCCATATTCCTCTGGAGCATCTAACATAATAATAGTTTTTTTACACCTTTCATCAGGTGTACTATGCCACTGACATTACACTCCACATTTTGGGGAGCACAAGTTCTTCAGCATCATGATGCCAAACTATTCTCACTGGGTCATCTTGAGCTTTGGCTGTATTCTTGCTGGTAGACCTTCACCACTAGGGCATGCAGATGCAACACTCTTCCTTTTTGCTTGGCCTCATTCTCCTGACTCAGCTGAGCTAGGCAACCAAACATATGAGAATCAGTGCCAGTAAGTATGGGTACTCCACTGGTCATGCCAGATTCCAGGGAACACTAATGCCAGAGCTATACAGATCTCCTAATTCTTTTCACGTTGGATGCATGTACAATCCATACTTTGAGGTATCCTAGATCATACAGTCTCATACATTCAAACCTTCCAAAAGGCAGTAGCTTGAGGTGAAACAGGTGCTGATCATACCAATTTTTGAAAATAATGTTCACTTTGGATCCACTGTCTAAGACAGCTCAAACAGGCATTTCTTTAACTCTGACTGCAGTTTCAGTGGAAGGTCCAACAGATTTATCCAGATTAAATGGTGCACTTTTAGGAGTTTTAACTGAAGACTTAGCCTCTGATTGGGTACTTTCTGGTTTCATTTGTGTCACACTGGAGTTCCCTTGCTGTTGCACCATATCACATAGTTTTGCTTTTACCTTGTGTAAGTCCTCCTCCGATCAGTCATCTCACTTGGTGTGGCTGTCCTCACCACAGTGGCAACAGAATAAGCTTGTCCAGTTAGGCTGTGGACAAGGTGGCAAATCAGATATTTTCCATTGGTGTTTTTGTCTTTTTCAAACTTTCCAAAGATTCTCTGGTAGGTATTGACCCTGGCTCATCATTTGCCTCCTTCTTGTGTACAACTGCAGAGAGTAGCATTTCTTCAACTCATTCACCAAAGCTTTTAGTTCCCCCTCTTGTTGTGTATTTGGACAACAGCACCCATTACAGATGAATTCTGGTTGGGGTTACACCATGTGGGCCCAAGTGAGCATCACTTCCTTTACTGGATACTAACATATTAGTCAAGCTGACTTTCAGCTCTGAGATCTTTAAGGAGTTCTTGGATATCAAGACTGCTATTGGCTGGCCGTCTTTCACAAATGGGAGTTGCAGCTGCTATGCAAGTATAAGGGTCCTAAGATTCCATGCTCCCTGTCCCCTGGGTCACACCTGGAGATGATCCTTGGCTCGGCGTGCCTTTCATAATCACCAAATGTTTAAATAAATTAGTGTTGCTCAGATAGTGCTTTTGTGGATCCTACACTATCTGTCAGATATTGCTGGTATGCTGACTTTGATCTTAACAGATATCCTGCCAAAGACAGATGCAAGATCCAGGACCAGATAGTGATGGATCCCAGTTAGGATCCGGGCATCCTAGTTAGGATCCATGGATCCTAGGGCAGATAGTTAGGATCCAGGGCCAGACAGCGATGGATCCTGGTTAGGATTAGTGGTGGGCGAAGTGGCTCCGTGAAGTGAATCGTGGAGTGAAGGTGAATTCGGGGAGTGCTCCACAATGCGACGCAGAGTACTTCACGTTATAATGGGTAACGCGAAGTCCATTGAAAACTCTGACTTCACTTTACTCCGCCTTCCCAAACCACTACTCCACCAATTCTTAGGCGAAGTACACTGAAAACAATGTACTTCACCTTGTTTTTAAGCTCCAAAGGCAATATTTTGCAGTGATTCATGGGATTTCAGGTCACATGAGCTCTGGATTGTTCTGAACAGCCTCAGTTTGGGTAGTATGTGTAGGAGACAATCTGCTCTGAGAGCTTTCTGTGATTCTAAAAGCTGTTAAAAAAGCCTTTTTGGGTCATTTGTTTTGCTGAACCTTTAGTTCATCCATTGTAGGAAACCCTCCTGTGCTCATATCATCTAAAGTTTGTTTGTATGTGGATTTTGAATGTTAATGTACAACATTCAGTCTATGTACTGAGAGACAGTGGAAGTGTGCTTTGGGGAGGGGCGTATCTGTGGTGTAGGTAGATTAACTTGGAGAAAAAGACAGTGCTTTCTGTTTTGGTAATATTTTTCTTGTATAACTGTGTTAATGTACACACAGTAATATTTTCAATAATTCTTGCCATTTTTTGCTGACTATTGTGCAGCAGTGCATAATTTTAGTTTGTTTAAAATATGTGGTTATATTACTGAAGTTTTCAAATTGCTACGCATTACTTAGTGTTGGTGTGTGAGTATGTGTGTGATGCGTGTCATCAAATTAGACACCTTTTATTGTGCCACATAATCATTTCAGCAATATGAACCTGCTATCCACTGCAGCTGTGCAATTTTTGTACTTCTTTGTGGTATCTTTACTGGTACTAGTACTAGTGACTGTTACTGCAGCAGTGCAGTACACTGCCCCCCCCAACAGCCCACCTCAATCGGCAAAGGTATTCTTTTCCAGATTTGAATTTCTGATGGTGAGCACTGGTTAGGTGTTGTGCCTTTGTATCTGCATCTCTTCAATGTGCAGCACAATCTTAATCTGTCTGTGCATTTGCATCTCTGTAGGGCCCAATCTCCATCTGTAACTTAAGTCACAGTTGTTTCTTTGGCTTCGATTCAGAGTACTGGACCGGTGTGGTGTATAATTCTGCATAAACATTGTACTCGTTAATATGCGTTTTTAAGTCAGGAACATCATTATCAGTCACTCGAGATACAAATCACGTTCTTCATCATCATCACGGTCACAAATGCAGTCACAAATCATTATTCACGATCAGGTCACAAATCACGACATTCATTTTTGTTTTAGTTACTTGGATGTATTGTATGTGCCTTCAAATTCTATGTTTCTATGTTTCTATTATAAGCCTGTTTTGTAGTATCTCTCCAGACTTCACCACCCCACCATTGTACTCAATAATGAGTGTTTTTAAGTCAGGAAATTTGTGCTACAGCTCATTGGGGAAGTACAGCTGTAGGCATTTGCGTTCCCCTCCCAATACAGTTCCATATTGTTTATCTCACACCATCAACACCGAATCATGTTCTTCATCATCACAGTCACAAATGTAGTAAAAAATCACGATTCATGATCAAGTTACGAATCACAACACTAATTTTTTGACTAGTTACTTGGATGTATGTAAGCATGTTTGTAGTATCTCTCAGGCTTCACCACCCCACCACTGTACTCATTAATGAGTGTTTTTAAGTCAGGAGTTTGTGCTACAGCTCATCGGGGAAGTTCAATCGTAGACATTTGTGTTCCCAATACAGATTTCATATTGGTTATCTCACACTGTCGACACCGACTCACATTCTTCATCATCACGGTCACAAATGCAGTCACAAATCATGATTCACGATCACATCATGAATCACAACATTCATTTTTTTACTAGTTACTTGGATGTATTGTAAGCATGTTTTTTAGTATCTCTCCAGGCTTTACCACTCCACCATTGTACTCATTAATAAGCATTTTTAAGTCTAGGAGTTTTGTGCTACAGCCCATTGGGGAAGTACAACCATAGGCATTCGCGTTCCTTCCCGTTAAGTATGTGAGTTACAGTACTGTAAGCAGTGGTGAGCGAACTGGCCCCAATTTGCTCCATGAAGTGATTCACTGAGTAACGTGGAATCCACAGAGAACTCCACAATGTGAAGTGGAGTACTTCGCTTCATAATAAGGAACACAAAATCCATTGAAACCAATGACTTTGCGTTATTCCGCCTTCCCCAAACCACTTCTCCACCAATTTTAAGGCGAAGTACATTGAAATCAATGTAATTCACCTCACTTCACCCTGTAATTGAACTCCAAATGAAATTCTGCAGTTATTCATGGGATTGCAGGTGACATAGGCTCTAGATTGTTCGGCACAGCCTCAGTTCTGGCCTGGGTAGTGTGTGGGCAGTGGTAGCTGGAGATAGTTTGCTCTCAGAGCTCTGTGATTCAAAACCTCTAAAAGCTGTTTAAAATGCCTTTTTTGAGTAATATTTTTTGCTCAAAATTTAGTGCATCGATTGTAGAAAATCCTTCCGTGCTCATATCATCGAGTGTTTATTGCTGTGTGTGGATTTTGAATGTTAATTTAGAACAGTCAGTCTGTGTACTGTGAATTGTGCTGTGGGGAGGGGCATATTTGTGGTATAGGTAGATTAACCTGAAGAAAAAGGCAGTCTTTCTGTTTTGGTTATATTTTTCTTGTATAACTGTGTTAATGTACACACAGTAATATTTTCAGTAATTCTTGACATTTTTTTGCTGATTGTTGTGGTGCAGCAGTGTACAATTTGTCTGTTTAAAATAATTGGTTATATTAATAAAGGTTTTCAATTTGCTACACACTACTTGAGTGTGCGTGTGAGGTGTGTGTGTGTGTGTGTGTGTGTGTGTGTGATGTGTACCATTAAGTCAGACACATTTCATTGTGTAACAGAGTAATTACAGCAGTGTGAACTTGTTATCCACCACACCTGCATGAATTTTTTATACTGCTTTGTGGGTATCTTTGTTGGTAGAGGATTGTTACTGCCATGCACTAATCCCCCAAATGTCAAAATGTATTCCTGTCCAGATTTGGATTTGTGACTTGTAAGCACTGGTTAGGTCTTGTTGTGCCTTTTTCGTATGCATCCCTTGAGTGTGCAGCACAATCTTAATCTGTCTGTGTGTTTGCATGGCAACATTAATTATGGGAGATTGCATTTCTTATTATGCTCTCATTTCACTTCGTCAGCACTGGGGAATTTTCTGGACACAAGACAGTAGCATTTTGGGGATTCACATTCATTTTGGTGACTCTGTGTGTGACCTGACCACTGCACGCATGACTGCGTGTGCCATTAATTTTGGGAGACTTTACATTTCTTGTTACACTCTCATTTCACTTCATCAGCACTGGGGAGTTTTCTGGACACAAGACAGCAGCACTTTGGGGATGCACATTCATTCTGGTGACAATCTGGGTATGATGCTGCCAATATTGTTGTCACTCTGCCTTACTTTGTGTTTAAGGCAGAATGACAATGTGAAGTAATAATAACAAGGTGAAGTGAGCCTTTCCTATGGGGCACTCCGCGTAGCGAAGTGCCAATGCAAAGTGGCCACTTCGCGTTGTCTTCGCCGGCAGATTTTAAATTCGATGCATCTCTAGTTAGGATCCAGGTATCCAAGTTAGGATCAATGGATCCTAAAGCAGATAGTTAGGATCCAGGGCCAGATAGTGATGGATCCTGGTTAGGATCCCGGTATCCTAGTTGGTAGGATCCATGGTCAGATAGCACTACTATCTTTTTTTTTAAATTCAATGGGTGGGATATTCAGAACTGTACCAGGCAGGGGCGTAAGCTGGGCACATCCCCCCAACTGGGATGTGCCAGGGCATGGTCTGGGCAATATTCAACTGTGCTGCGCCATGGCTCCACACCATTGAATATGGCACCATGGCCACCTGCAGTGCGCATGGTGCAGTGGCACTGCCCCAGTGCAAGTGGCCAGAGACGAGCAGGGGGATGCGCTAGCACAAGTGCCATTGTGCTAGGTGCAGCAACCATGATATTCAGCGGTGGACATGCAAATGGGGACATAATGCATGCAAGTTGCATATGGGGCCATTAGCATGTCATTATGGCCCCATTTGAATGCAGGTGCACTGATCCGCAGCGACTTGCACATGGTGCCGTGCTAGGCTGCAGCCATTGGGGACCGACACCCCCTGCACAAGCAGCAAAGTGCCCCAATACCCAATTGCAGGCATAAGTTGCAAAACATAACATTCCAATATCCCTGGTGGTCCAGTGCACTGCTTGCAGCTTGATCATGGGCAGGAATATGAAAAAATTATTAAATCCATCCTTGGTGGTCCAGTGGTGCCCCCTCCCACCCTCCCACTGGGCCCACCACCTCCTCCCCAGTCAATGGTGGGCAGCAGCTCACCACCCACAAGCTGCCTGGTCACCCGCTGACTGACTGCATACAAGCACAGCTGTATGCCCATTGAGTCCACAGTGTGGGCCAATGGGCATACGAACCATACCATACTACACAGTCAGATTTGAATGAATCATTCACATGTCTGGACTGTGTGTATAGCACAGTCTGCCTCCATTGGCCCACACTGTGGACATCAGGACACTACAACTGTACTATCACAGATCAGTCGGTGGGCGCTTATGGGTGGGGAGCTGTTGCCTGCCGTGACTGCGGGGAGGCGGGGTGGTGGGGCTCAGTGGAAGTGAAATTGAGAGAGGCCTACCACTGTGTCCTGGGGATGGGGATTTAATATTTTATACTTCTGCCCGCGATCCGGCTGTGAGCTGTCCACTGGACCACCGAAGATGAGATTAATCATTTTCTATACATCTGCCCATGATTGGGCCTCGAGGCTGTCCTCTGGACCACCAGGGATATAGGACATATATGTTACAATACTTGTGCCCTCGATCGGGCTGGAAGCTGTCCAGTGGACCACCAGGGATATTGGAATATTATTTCTTGACACTTATGCCCGCAATTGGGTGGGGGCTCTACCAGGATGGATGGTGCCACCAGAACTCAGGTGGCCACCCACAGCTGGCAGCTGCCATGTTGCACCCTGCAATATGGCAGCTCACCTGTGGGTGGCCAGATGTTGCTCCTTGTTTTTGGATCAACTGTGTGTGGCCAGGTAGGGGTTGGACCTGCATCTGCTCAAAACATCCTGGGCTGAATATCGGGATGTGTGGATTATGCATGGGCACGCCCCCCCCACTTGCGCCGCATACATTACTGATGCGCCCCAGCACATTGGGATTTGTGCAACGCACTTTACCCTTTTGAATATAGCGCCGGGGCGCATCAGTGGGTTGCACATGGCACACCTGTGTTGTGCCTTGCGCAACCCTTCTGAATATCCCACCCAATATACTTCATTAAATTTCACAAGGACAAATACAAGAAATAATGATACAGAACCAGTCATAACAAAAAACGTCCATAGACCCACCACTCAAACCACCCTCTCCCCCCACCTCAGATAGAACTACTATCCTGCCACATCAACTATCTGGCCAAATTGGAGGTATCTGTTGGTATCCCAATTTCTAGGATACTGTCTGAGCAGCACTAAAATAAATAAAGACAAATGCCTTTTCATTTTCAGTTTCTCTTATCCATTCTCTTTCATTAACTTACTGTCGTATGGAGGGTTAGCCCTTCTTCCTTGCAAATGCAATTTGTGGAATAACAAATTAGAGTACCAAGCAGACTTGAGTACTTGATCCAGACAGATTCAGTTCCATTCAGCAGAGGCCATGCCTTCCTTCCGGAAAACATTGTGTAGCACACTTTCTAGGTAACTCACATAGGCAGACAATGACTCTCACTTCCATTGCTTAGTCACCTTGTACTTCTGCACAAGATCCTCCACAGACCCATTGCTCCCAAACACATTCCCTAATGTGGTCAGGTACCCTTTGAATGGTGCCTCTGGGTCCATGGCCCACAGAGAATGAATAGTAGCTAAGGCTAGGCCTTGGAGACTTCCCCAAGATATTTCTGTTTCTCAGCTTTGGAACTCTGCCAGCCCTGCTCTAAGGGAGCAGCATATTCTAGTCAGGTGTACAAGTCATCTTCACATGGTGGTGTGAACCGCATCCCTGAGAACATGCGTAACTTACAGTAGAAATTTGGAACAATGAATGGCTCATAGGTGGGTCCCTCCATGGGGTCTTAGGCAGAGCATACTCCCCATCACATCAAATTCTTTTTGAACCTTCTCCATGGATTTCCCCTTGAGCTTGCAACCACTTGCTAAGCTTTCCTTTAAAGCATCCAGCGTTTAATAAGGCATCTCTTTTAGGCGTCACATTGCCTTGCATCAATGGGGTTCATGCCACGCTAGAACCTATGGGGATTAGCACATCAGGTACTTGAGTGGCATCAAAAGCATTTTTCCACTCAGCACAGTTAAAGTCTTGGTGGCAGAGCCCATTATCCATCCTCAGACAGTAACTGAGCAAAGGCATTTAATTATGGGAAGGGCCTTTTTGATTTTCTTCATGTCTGCCGTGGAGGACACCCAGGAGCAGCAGTGCCTTTTGAGGATGCAAATCTTCACCCTTACACCAATCAGTTAATCAAAGAGAAGCCATAATATCAGCAGTAGTTTGGGGTTTGGGGGCTACAACATTGTCCTCTTGAGTAATGACTTCCATGTGGGGATTGACTGGTAAACAGGAGATCCCAGTGGTGCTCCAAGATGTAATCAGGTCACCGTTGAAACTTTCAGTTACTACCCCAACCTTGCTGGCTAAACAAGGTTGAGATGTTGGGCTCTGTTTTACATGGAAAGGGGGGGGTTCTTTCCCAGATATACCATAAGGGTATACCACCCTAACAGTGACATTTCTATGGCGTCATGCGTTGATATCAACTACAGCACCATGTAAATGTAGAAGTGCCGCTGAAAGGGGGCAACCACTTCCCTCGACTTGCACCCCCTACCCTAACTAACTCCGACCTGGAGTACGAATCCTTTAGTTTAGGAAGTATGGGGTGACTGCCCATGGGGGTTGGGGGTGAAGCCCCCTGCTGTAAAATAGACAAGAGCTGTGTGCTCCGTGCCGACTGCAACTGCGGTCAAAATGGATCCCATCGCTGAAATGCCGGTTCATGATCTTTTTGTCTCATCCGGCATCGTAGAGCCTAATGTAAGTATTGTGGTGCATCCAACCAGAGAGTAAATTACAGTGGGCCACTTGGTGGTGTGGTACTACCCCTGGTATGCTGTACCTCCCCACCTCCCTAACTGTCAATATCACACAGAATACCACTTTAAACTGTAACACTTTAAAACACAGGCAATTAAAGGCAATCACTAATAATATGATCACAGTGTTAAACAACAATAAATGTTTTTTTTTCAAAAGGGAATAGAAGAATGGGATGCAGACATAAATTACTGGAAGATTTGATATAGTGGATAGAAGATATGAAGGGAAAACCAACAATCTCACCCCCAACAACAATACGGTGGTATGAGAACCATCCTCACCACTGGTATCAGTGTCCCCTAAAGTCAGTTTGGGTTCCCAGGTGGTTTACGGTAGACCTGTCAGTTTGACCTCAGTGGTAGGGAAAAAGATGGCATCACTTCTGAGGAAAGAATTGTTGATTACCTAGAGGCCAGTGGGGCACAGGACAGGACCCAAGGCAGCATGGATTCATAGCAGGAAGGTCATGTCAGATGAATCTAATAGATTTCTTTGACTGGGTGATCAAAGTAGTAGACCAGGGAGGGGCTGTGGACATGGCCTACCTAGACTTTAGCAAGGCATTTGAGACAGTCCTATGCACAAGATTAATAAATAAATTTGCCAGCCTGGGAGTGGGTCCCAAGGTATTAGTCTGGGTAAAACATTGGCTGAACAACAGGATGCAGAAGGTAATAGTAAATAGAGTCCACAGTGAAGAAAGGGGCATTACTAGTGGGGTACCGCAGGGTTCAGTACTGGGTCCGGTCCTTTTTAATGTCTTTATAAGTGACATTGCAGAGGGACTGGAAGGAAAAGTATGCCTTTTTTGCAGGTGACACAAAGATCTACAACAGGATTGATACACAAGGGGGGGGTGGAAAGGATGAGAAGGGACTGGGCATGGTTGGAGAAATGGTCAAATGTATAGCAGCTTAGATTCAAAACAAAAAAGTGCAAAGGAATGCTCCTGGGAAACAAAAACCAAGGGGAAGAGTACACAATGGGGGGTGAGAAACTGACAACAACAAAAATGGAAAGGGACCTGGGGGTAGTTATATCAGATGACATAAAGGTGGCAAGCAATGAGAAAAGGCAATAAGGAGGGCTGGGGGGATACTGGAATGCATAGGGAGAGGCATCACCAGTAGAAAACAAGAAGTTGTTATCCCTTTGTACAGAGAGTAGGTGAGATCCCATCTGGAGTACTGTGTGCAGTTCTGGACACCCCATCTCCATAAAGATATAGACAGAATGGAGGCTGTCCAGAGGAGGGCTTCCAAAATGGTGCAGGTCTGCACCAGAAGACATCTAAAAAAGAAACTAAAGGAGCTTAATATATATACCCTCGATGAAAGCGAGGTGGGGAGGTCATGATAAAACTTTCCAAGTACCTCAAGGAATCAACTCAAAGTCCAAGAGGGTAGCATCTTTCAGAAAAAGAGATGTGCAAAAACAAGGGGGCACAATTTCAAGATAGAGGGGGGACAGCTCAGAGGTAATGTGAGGAAGTATTTTTTCATGAAGAATGTTGTGGATGCATGGTACAGTCTTCCTGAGAAGGTTGTGGAGTGAAAAACAGTGGGTGAATTCAAGAATGCATGGGACAGACACAAATCAATTCTAGTGGGGGGGGTTAGGAGGAAGTAGGTTGTTGGTTAACTAGGATCTACAGCTTATCCATTAGGTAGGGAAGTGATCAGATTAGGTGGGTCAAGTGGTCCTTATTTGCCATCAAATTCTATGTTTCTGTGTTTCTAGGAGACCTGAATGGTGCACCTGGGTGGTCAGCATTGGTGTACTTTTTAAGTTAAGAAGGAACTCTTGGATAACTTGATTTAACTCCCCAGCCCCAGGCAGGCCCTATGTTTCATCATGATTCTGAAGCACAGTCCCACAGGGTCTGAATTAAGGAGCAGGATCAGTCACTGAAGGTGGTGGCCTCAAACTGTACAAGCAGATTTGCAATTTACTAGACTGTGGCCAAATTCTGGCTAATTGTCACCTTCTGAGATGAGGCAGTCTCTGGCAGCTTGTTACCTTCTGTACCAGTTGGTCATGGGTGCTGCAGCAGATCAGTAGTGGGGACCATTGCTACATGCCTACCCCACACATCCAGGTGTCTAATTCCCAGGGTAAGACAATGGGTAATGCCTGGCTTAGTACCACCTGGCCAATTCCCAGATTGTCCTTGCTGGTGTTAATTTCAGTCCTGGAGCTCAGGGATTACAGTCTTTTACTGTCTGTCCAAACAGATGTTAATGTCTCTGGGAAGTAATCCAGCTACCCACAAGGCTAGGGCATTGTTGGGCAGTAACTAGATACTTGTAACTAATAACTGTAGTCTAATTATTTTTCTCGGTAACTTGTAATAATAATGGATTTCTTTTAAAATAAAGGAACTGTAAAGTTATGCGGTGGTCATGTCCTAGGCATATGGAAAATGGCTAAAGTTACTCCAGTCTTCAAGAAATGAGATACAAATGACATTTCCAATTACAGGCCCATAGCCATTCTATTAGTGCTAAACAAAAATCCCAGAAAAAACTAGTGGCTAGTCTGGTCACTGAGTTCCTCTCTACATATAATCTCTGTCACCTACCCAGCATAGTTTCCGTAAATGACATAGCACCTCCACTGCATTGCTGCAACTTACCAATGATGTCTTAACTGCTATGGACCTAGGCCTCATGACAGGAGCTGTGTTCTTTGACCTCTCAAAGGCATTCGATCTCGTTGATCACCCTCTCCTGCTTGCTGGCCTCACTTCCCTCAGTTTCTTTGCATAATCCATTGAATGGTTTCATAGCTACTTAAACGATGGAATTCAAAAGGTAAAATTCAAGTCTGCAGTGTCCAACTCTGCACCTATTAATGTTGGTGTTCCACAATGGTCCATTTTGGGGCCTCTTCTTTTCTCTTTTTATAATTCACATATCTCACAACATACCCTTATGCTCAATCATCCTCTATGCAGGTGGTCTTCTGGATCTCCTGAAAATAAACAATTGTTTCTCCTCCACATTTCTTGCTATACCAGACTGGACCCATAAACATAGGCTTGTCCTCAACATAAGCAAAATGCAGGACATGCTCTTTGGATCTCCTGACAAACTTAACACAAACTGCAGCTTATTTTATATCTCCTATGCAAATGACTCATCTCTTATGACAGCAACCTCATTCAGGTACCTAGGTGTCCTGCTTGATGAAACTCTTAGCTTTGAGCAGCACATCATGCCTACTTCTAAGTCAGTTAATACTAACCTTGGAATTGCCTACTGAACAAATTGGATGTTTACCCCCTCAGCTAGGCTGGTTTTTGTTAGGGGCATCTGACTCCCATCCCGTGCATATGGTGCCATCACCTTCGTAAATGCTTCTAAGAGCACCCTTAACAAATGGGACACTACTTACTATAGCATCTGCTGCTATGACTTGGTTGCACCACGTCTGAAACACCATTGCTTGCTATACGCAGATCTTAACTGGCCTTCTCCATCCGTCTATTAGCTTCTTGGCCTTGTGACTCTGCTGGACAGTATCATAAGGTTCAACCTGTCTATTTCTCTTGCCTCTATGCTAGTGCCAAAGTCCCCCTCCTATGGCCTCTGCTTTACTCTCCCTTTTATGCACCTCTAGGTGTAGAACCTCATAAGGAACAACAACTTTCTCAAGCCTGGCCCCAATATATTGGAACTCCTTACTACTTGATGTTCATTCAAGACCCAGTCTTGCTGTTTTCAAAAAAATGCACCATACTGATCTTACTAAACATACTGTACCTAATGCACCTGTTTCAATCCCCCATAGGCTGCTCACACTCCTCTGCTTAGCTCTGTATTCACATATCTGGACTGCCTTGTATGGTATGGGCTGCCGCCCATGGCTCTTCTCTGCACCAATGAGTGCAGCCCCTACCAACGATCAACTAGCCGAGCAGCGGGGCGGCAATCCGGGTGGATACTGCCGCCCGCGACGATGAGAGAGGCGGTGGTGAGGAGGTTTCCGTGGGTGGGTGGGTGGGAGACACTAGATCACCGGGGATATGTTCTTGGGGGTGTTGGAACATTTGGCAGCCAGCGATCGGGCTAGCGGTCCACTGGACCACCAGGGATATGTCCTTGGGGGTTGGACTCTGTGCTGCCATGATCGGGCTGGTGTTAGAGGTAATTTACAATTATGCCCGCGATCGGGCTAGTGGGGGTTATTTAACCTTATGCCCATGATCGGGCCAGTCAGGAGAGAAATTATTTTTACACTTTTGCCTTGATTGGGCTGCAAGGCGTCAGTCCCCGGCCGCTGCTGCCTGGCAGGGCACCAGGCGCGCAAGTCCTTGGGGATCGGTGCACCTGCATGCTAATTGCATGCAAATGGGGCCATACATAGATGCAAATGGTCCCCCTGCCCTTGCATGGATATAGCCCCCATTTGCATGTCACCTTTTGAATGGGAGGGTACATGGCCTTAATGGTACTTGCATACGCAAATTGAATGCTCCACTATGACCACTTGCGGTGGCACAAGTTCCACTCGCCATGCACAGTGGCTGTGGCGGTGATATTCAAAAGTTGCCAATGGCGCAACTCCTTTGAATATTGCCCGGCCACACCCCTGCAGAACTATTTTGTGCAGCGCAAGGGCTTGCGCCACAAAATAGCGCAGTTTGAATATCCAGCCTTTAGACTCTAAAATGCTACTGTGATATGAAGAATGCAATTCTACTAGAGGAAGGGAGTAGAAAAATATTTTCAAAAAGGGCAGTGCCCTCTACTGGTAATTCTACCAAATGATGCACTACTTTACATTTAAACACTTTCTTATTAATTTGTATTTAAGTTTTGTAATTTGTATATTGTTTTTCACATTCTGAAGAAATTTTTATTTAAATACTGAAAGTGCAATAATACACTGCAGGGTGGCTAGTATGGGCTATACCCAGCCTTCTAGGGGCTATAAGGCCCTCTTCCTGCTGCAGAGGGCCACATTATGCCCCTAGGGAGAAGGATATAGCCCAAAACAACTCATCCTGTTGCATATTATTGCTGGCATCTCAAGCACTAGTAATCTTGTTTTCATTACAGTATAGTAGCATTAATAGGGAGTTATATGGGAGTGTGTTTTATTAATTTTTGGTGGCTTTCATTATGGCCTTTCTGTTGTTGCCTTTTGTATTTTATTTAAAATCTTTACAAACAGCAGCAATGTCATCATTTTTTATATTGCCTGCATATAATGATATGGTCCAACTGTGGGTAGTTCCCATTTAGTTATTATATTTTTGATAACCAGGTAAGTGCACTAGACATAGGAAATGCTTATTTTCAGGCATGACCGAGGAGAGTACAAGTCACAATGCATAGTGCAATCAAATGAATAATGAGCAAAATTAACATAGAACAAGACATGCAACAAGGAACAAGCTCAGTAATCATTAGCAACAGGCAGTAATTAGAGGCACTACAATCACATGGTACAGTGATGAAACAAAATAACATGGAACAGTAGTAATTGAACAATTATACAAGCATTTGGCAGGAAGAGCAAACAACAGTAGGCCATCAATACATACAAGCCTCATGGATGCAAGAGTAGCAGGACATAACAATTGTTCATAAGTGCACACGGTGGTAAACATTAAGTCAGGTTTAGAATACAATTAAAGGAGAGAGTTTAGATGAGGGGAAAATTGGAAAAGCTAGCGTAGAGTAAGCAGTAAGTGCAAACAAGAAGAATGGAAAGCCAAGAGTAGAGCCTGCAAGGTGTGGGATGGTCCATTGGGCAGTTTAAGGAGGATGAAAACAGTTGCAGGTATGGGTTGATTGATGGTTCCTCCTTAGCGTTTGCTTTTTTTAACCTTATCTTTATCCTCCTTACTTGTACCATTGCTCCACTCCTTCAGAACCCCTCAAGCCTTCACAATTTTCCTTGGCACCCCCAGCAGTCTGCTCCTAGAGTGACTGTCTGCTTGGAGATCCTATGTACCCAGTATACCCCCTGGACAAGGCAAGGGAAGGCCTCCCTAATCCTCTCCTGCACAACAGTAGAGCGGTGAGAACACAGTGGATTCTGCCTTGGTGAGTGCTGGTGATGTGGTCCAGCATTGGAAGGTCCATCACCTAGGAGCAACAAGCTCTATTTTCCTATCTTTGCCCTTAACCCCACCATCACCGGCATGCTCAGAAAGCCAATTGGGAGACTGCCCTCCCGTTGTGTGTCCTGATCACCGTCACCAATCCTGGGTTCACCCAGGAGAGGTGATAAAGCAGTGAGACAGAGATGGAGAGCAACCCTTGGGCACTCAATCCCTCTTTCCTCTGCCGACCCCCCCAGTGGCCCAAGTCCATCACCAAACCCAGGTCACCAGTGTGGAGCAAGGTGTGGCATCCAGCACCTCAAACCCTCAGTGCCACCGGGACGGCCTTAGCTGTTGCTTAAACCTAGAATGTGTAGAGGAGAGGTGCAGGTGAGCAGGTAGTGAGTTCCAGTATATAAGGGCAATATATGAGAAGGCTTGTGCACCCAAAGCTGTTTTACATTTTGGCATATGGAGAGTGGTCTGATCACCCAAACAAAGTGTGTAGTAGGGGCTTGCATCAACCAGCAACTGAGCAAGTTTGAGAAGCAATATAGAGTGAGAAATTCTATTAGCAATTGTGCCAAGTGAGTAAAGATGGTTAGCAGTGGGGAGAGCCAATGGAGATTCTCATACAGATGGCAGTGATGTGTCATGCAGTGAGAGGCCAGAGCAAAGCAACAAATACAGCTGTAAGTTGTGTCCCATTTGTGGAGACTTTCACAAATGCATTCAGCAGGTCAGGCCCTCTGCTCCCACAGTGCCAACCTCTAAGCGCAGTATTGTGAATAGGTAACAGACAGGGTAACCCTCATGTCTGCTTGTGGGTCCAAATCACCTTTAGTCTCATGTTCTGGGGGATTCAAACTGTGAACCTTATGCTAGCGTACCAAAATATACAGGCTCGAATAATCAACTGTTCAGGGGGATGCAAGATATCTTTTGCCTAAGGACACCTAACCTGGTATCCAAAATGAACCTTAAAACTCTATAAAAGACCTTAGGTATATTCTTACCTTTTCCCAGTTTGGTAATACCATCAAGCCTTTCAGAACAGGGGTCAACTTAACCACGTATACATCACATACAAAGAAGAACTTTGAAGACATACCCAGGCAGTCTTTTTAAATATAAAGGTTATTTTACTTAAAGATGATAAAAGCATGAAACATGTAAACACAGAACAATATATCAAAGAACATACAATAACTTAAAAGAAAACAAAGAAAAGTACAAACAAAAACTCCTACCACAATACAATTAGACTTTTTCTATCTAATGTATTACCTCTATAGTCCTTATAGTAAGATCTTATTTCTTAAGAGCCCAAAAAGAAATGTCAACAAGTTCAAACACAGTATACAGTTTAAAACTCTGTGTTTCCACACCCCTTCTTTGATGTTATCTAGCTCCTCATTTTAGAATATAAAAATATACAAACAATGATCTTCTGCCAGGAGATATATTAAATAATGTGACATCAGTAAGAAAAAGACATTTCCTAAATATGATTCTTTAATTAAACATTTTCTTTGATCTAGTGTGGTTCCTTTGTAGATTTTCAACCCTGCAATCCCTCACCTATGTGCAATACAGCTTTACAGGAATCAGCTTATCTGAAGTCATAAAATGTATATTTTAGTTTCCCAGCTTCAGAGACAGGAGGTAATAAAAAAGGCTATAAAATGCAACTTTTCAAGGAAGTTAATTACATTACAGAAAACTCCTGGTCAGTTACATATATCCTGTTATTTTCACTAAAACCTGTGGAGGGAATTGGCAATTGGGGCGCTAAGTAGGATGGCAGCTCAATGATAAGCTCCACAACCCAGAGGGAAACATCCTTTAAAATCCTTTTTCCACCAGCTGGTATTATATCCTCACTCTACTGTAACTTGTGGGGTAATACTCAAGCTACACTAATTTAGCTTCATTGACACAAAAAGCCTTCATCTGCTGTGTGGAAATTACTATTTTACTGAAGAACCTCCTGGATGAGGTAGGCCTGAAAATATGGCTGAAGGCCGCTTGCCTCAAACATAGGAGTAACCGTCAGTTGAGGCAATGTTCGGCCAACTTATGGCCCAGATGGCACAAGTCACTGTGGTAACTAATCGAAACACCCAAGTGGTTCAAAATTTAGAGGCGAGGATGCTACATACCGAACTGCTGGTCTTGGTGATGGAGGTGCGTGTTCAGGACTTAAGGGCAGAATGAAGAGATCAACAATGGACCATACAGATGCTGTGCAGTAAGATGGATGACCTAGAGAATTGAGGTCGCCATAATAATCTTAATTTCCTGGGCTTCCCCAAGCATGTAGAAGGCAAAGATACCGAGGGATTTCTACAAATAGCCATTGCTGAAATGCTGCAGTTGGACTCACTGATACCGCTCCAGGTGGAACGTGCACACCATACGTTAGCCCCCATGTCTCAGGCCCAGGACAGACCACGACATATCATAGCCTGATTTATTGGTGTTAGGGACAAATAGAAGGTCCTAGCTAGAGCTCGTGAGTTACAGCATGTGGTGTGGAGATCGAATAGGATCCACATCTTTCAGGACTTCTCTATGGATCTGTCGGACAAATGCTGAGCATACTCTGAGGCAAGGCATAAAATGCACAGTTTTGGACTGTCCTTTTCCTTGTGTTACCCAGCCACGATGCGGGTTATGCATAATGGGGTCCTGAACAGTTCTGAATATCCTGATGCACTCATGGACTTTTTACAGTGCAACTGGCCACAAGAATTCACCACGACTACCCTGGGAGCCCCTTCAGCAAAAACTGCTACCAATGGGTTGGATTGCCACTCCTCTCCATCAGTGAGCAGGCCTGCAGTTTGGCAAGACCTCAGGGAGCAACGCTGGGAACTCCCCCCAAAAGCCCATCATAAGAGGCAATCCTCAAAGAAACACGGCCACCGGGAGCATCCTTCGGAGAGAGGGCAAGACAACACAGAGGAGGCCACATGCATGGACACTGTAGATCCAGATCTGTTACAGGCCTACCATGCCGCTAATAGATATGAAGCTATATGCCCCAGCTCTCCGGATCAACACCCAGGCATTGTGGATTTGACTGTGGAAGGCAAGCCTACTCCTATGTTGCAGCTCAGCTACCTGTCCCTGTCAGTAACTGCTCACCAGCTGCAGAACAGAGCTACAGATAGCAGAGGGCAGCATCCACCAAAGGCTATGAGGGAGGCCTCCTCTACCAGAGGAGATCTCATCTTCAGTGTGGATTGTCCTGAGTGCTCTACATCTCCAGGGCAATCAATCAGGGAAAACCCACCAGCGTGGTCAGATAAGTAGTCATCCTTCTATTTTCTTTATATTCCTGTTCTTTTAATAGGCATGGCGTGAGTTTGGGGTGTCTAAACTGATTGCCAGTGGAAAATCTCCTTGGCTGACCCATCTGCTACCCTTTCTCAGTGTTACCCATGTAAGGGAACTTTCAAGCCCCTTTTCACCCCAACCTTGACTCCCGACTTGTACTGCCATATGGCAGAGAAGATGCCTCACTCCTATACTGGGAGGGATTCAATGAGGCCTATCAACAAGCTCTCAGTGGACATCCTGTTCAAAGGTCCAGACACATCTAGATGGCAAAGAAGGCCTTTTGTGTACCATATCATTAAATAGCATAATTTTGTGGGTTCTACCTTGCTTACTTGTGTGTGTGGGGGGGTGAGGTCTGCTGGGAAGCTGTATCATGAATGGGTAGCCAGGATGTGTTTTACATGAGGCCCTAAGTGATGAATGGAACAGGCCTGTGCCCCACTGGTATGTTTTTTTTTATTTTTTTCTATCAAGGGAGATCTCCCAGCCTCCGCATTGGGTGACTTACTGTACACTCTTCATAGGTGTGAGCCTGACCTCTCCAAGATTTGTGTTGTAAGAACATGTTGGCACCCATCAGCAATAACCCTAGACTCGCTGAAATAGTGGGCAGTTCTCCCCCACTTTCTTTCCTGCAAACCCCCATCTCATTAGAAGCATTGTGTAGTCCCATTTTAACTACCCCAGCTTCTGAGCTACACCACTGGAGCAGCTCTCTCAACCCTCTGGGGTTGCAATGAGCCACGTGGTCCAACCTTCTTATTGGGTTGCTCGATTCTTTCAGGGGGAACCTCCCTCCTGCACTCACTGTAGTGCTAAGGAAGCATGAATACCACTTGATAACACCCTGGGAATAGGGTATGGCCTACAGCAGGGCTCTGCGGCTGAAGTGACACCTCTATATCCCCAATTTGCATGGTACACTGTGCATACTGTATATAGTTTGCTAATGTGTTTATGTATGTTTGTTTCACAAGAAACACACACACAGATGTTTAGTTATTTGTTAGTATAAGGTCATCTGGTAGGGGCAGGGTATATGGGCTTTACCCACTCTCTCCATATCTGGTGACACTCTTGAAATTGCCTTTTCTGGGTGGGCTGCCCTACTTCTACTTGGTTGTTCTTGATATATCTCTTAATTAAATATTTACTCCTTATTACTAACAGGTGATATCACTTGTCTAACATGGAATGTCAGAGGGCTTAACACCACAAACAAGAGGAAGCAAGTTTAGCCACCTTAAGAGACTGGGAGCAAGGGTCACCTTCCTGCAGGAGACCAAACTTACCGGGGGATCCTGAGAGACTGAAGAGGGAGTGGGAAGGTCAGGTCATTCATGCCTCGGCCTCCTCTAGAAAGAGACAGGTGGTGATTCTGCTTCACAAGCAACTACAATGGAGATTGCAGAGACAAGTGAGAGACCCTGAGGGTAGATGGGTGGTGGTACTCATGGATACTGGGAGGGCCCTCTGATCCTGGGTAATGGAAACGCTCCAAATGAGGACTCGCCCTCCTTCTTTCACAAGCTGGCCCAGGTGCTGGGATCCATAGCTCCGGAAGACACCCCCATTTTATTAGAGGGTGATTTTAATCTTACTCTGGACCCTTTTCTGGATAGATCCCCTTCCAATTCTGAGACCCACTCCAGGGCTGTAATGGCAGTGGCTCGATTACAACAAGATTTGTCCCTTACGGACATCTGGAGAATATTTCACCCCTCCCAGCAGGACTACACCTTTCATTCCCCAGTACATGGTTCTCTTAGTAGAATAGACTTCTGGCTCACCTCTCCTACTATTACTAGTAACACTGTTAATACTCTTATTCATCTCTTAGTTAACTCAGATCATGCCCCTGTGCATCTTGCCTTCACGTGGAGCCCCCCTCTCCCTAAGTCTCCAGCATGGAGGCTGGACCCATTGCTACTTCGTGACCTAGACTTTCCCCCTTGGCTTCAAAAGGAAGCAACAGAACTTTTCAGCATAACCTCATAGCAGATACCTCTGCGGGTACCACATGGGAGGCATTCAGAGCTACTCTAAGAGGGGTGATAATAGGGTATGCGAGCCAGCACTGAAAGAGGAGGGAACAACATTTGAAGGGGCTTGAATAACAACTCTGAGAAGTGGAGATTGCTTTTAAGGCCCTACGCATCCCTCCCCTTAGGTCAGAGACAGGTCACAAGATCACCTCTCTGAAGATGCAAGTGAATGAACTGTTCTCTAGAAAGGCAGATATTTCAATCATTAGACTCAAGCATAAATATTGGGAAGTAGGAGAAAAGGGGGGGTAAGCTGCTGGCATACCGTCTCAAAAAGCCAAAAGGCATATAGCAGCTTTAGAGAATGCAGGGGTAGGACCCAGACCTCGGCGCAAGGTATTAATCAAATAATGATTGATTTTTACTACTTGTTATATAAATCCTCCAGAGCTTTAGACCCCAGGGTTCTGCCCATTTCTGGAGTCCGTACATCTCCCCAAAATCTCGGAAGCCCAGGCTAATGCCCTAGATGCCCTGATCTCAACCCAGGAGGTGGCAGATACCATCCTCTCCCTTAAAAAGAGAACAGACCCAGGAGGGGAAGGTTTCCCTATTGAAGTGAGGCAGCTGTTGCATTCCATAATCTCTCCAGTACTGCACCAAGTATTTACTGAGTCATTGCAAACAGGGTCTCTCCCTTCATCCCTTAGGGAGGCGACTATTATTATCCTACCAAAAAAAGGTAGAGACCCTCTTAAAGCGTCCAACTACTGCCCTATTTCACTATTGAATGCTGATAGCAAGGATGCTAGCTAAGATACTAGCTAATATACTTAATCCTCTCCTTCCCAGTTTGATCCATCCATCCCAAGTAGGATTTGTTAAGGGCCACTTTAGCATGGACCATATTAGATCATTGGTAAATTTAATCCATAAGGCCCAATCATTATCTTCCTCCATTGCTGCCATTGCAATAGAATTCAAAAAGGCCTTTGATTCCCTGGAGTGGGACTATGTCCAACAAGTACTTTGCACTATGGGTTTGGGGTTGGGGTTTCGGGCCTGGATTGGGGCTATATTTATCCCCAGCTGCCGGATACTCACCAATATGATGCCTGTCTCCCCATTCATACTGGGCAGGGTACACCCGTCAGGGCTACCCAACTTTCCCACTACTTTTAGTATTGGGGTAGAAACCCCAGAGCAGCCGCTATTAGGCAAAATCCTCTAATTTCTGGGGTCAGGTGGGAAATGTATACCTCTACTCTTATGTATGCTGATGACCTGTTGCTCCTTATAGCCAATATCGCACTCCCTTCCTCCCTTAATGTCCACCTTGTCAGATTTCTCTACATTTTCAGGGCTCAAGATTAACCAGGCCAAGATGGTGGTCTTACATTTGAACTCTAAGTGTACCTCTCAAATGGTTACTCAGCAAGGGCTCCGATGGGCCCCTGAGGGAATTACCTACTTGGGCATTACTATCTCTCTTAATCTGCATAAAATCTGGGACCTGAATATGAAACCACTTTATGCGTCCATTTGTACAGAACTGGACAGATGGAAATCTCTTCAAGTGTCGCTTGTAGGTAAAATATACACAATTAAAATGGTCACAGCACCAAAAATTATGCATCTTCTCTCCCACATTCCTTTGAAAATACCTCGTTATTGGTTTACTAAGTTAGACTCCCTGCTGGGATCCTTTTTGTGGGAGAGTAAGAAACCTTGGTACAGTAGAAATAAGCTCAGAGCTCATTGATTGGAAGGGGGCTGGGGTCTCCCATGGTTAGAGGGGTATAAATGGGCCTTTCAGCTGGCTCAGACATTAAAATGGTTCACTTTCCCTGAACACAGTGCTCCCCAGTGGCTGGATATGGAGAAAGAGGTATGTCAGCATATTCACTTGGTACTATTGTTATTTAACCATCCCCCTAAGGGCACTCACTCTCATCCTCCTATTGGTCCCTCTCTGGAATATTGGGCCAAGGTGCTTAAGAAGTTGGGTGCCTCCCTCTCTCCCCTAAGACTTACCCCACTAGGGGGCAGTGTGACAGATACACAAGAGGGAGAAAGCTTTAAGAGATATAGGAATGGTCAGAGTCTGCATACTCATAGGCAAAGGTTACCTAATGGAGAGAGTTTTAGGCTGAGGTGAACTTAGAAAGCTTTGGAATGGGTTCGAAATCCAGTGCTGAAACTTGTCAATCAGAAAGAGTTAAGGCAGGTGGAGAGGATTTAGGGGGATGGGGGAAATTATCAAAATCAAATTAACCAACAATCCACCAAATGGGAGGAGGATCTTTTACCAACAAACCAACAAATGGGAGGAGGGTCCACTCTTACTTTTAGGGATGGGAGCAAAAGCGGGCTGATTGGTTCTGGCCCCTCCTTTAAAAGAAGTGCCACCCCTGGGTTGGACTGTGGTTGGGGAGAGATGGGAGTTAAATCAGTGCAGAGTAAATTAGGATGATGCAGTACACTCTGCTCTGCCAACAGAGAAGTGCAGAAGCAGTACCTTCTTGGTTGTGCAGGCTGTTCAGGGAGTGGACCACTGCTCCACACTGGTACTGTGTGGAGGAAGGGTATATATGAGGCCCTATGAAGATGACAGCCTGAAATAAAGCAAAGATGTAATTAGAGAGACAAAAGGTCAGAGCAGAAAACTTGGGCAAGCAAGACAGGGAGAGGGGTGTGTGTCAGAGCCAGAGAAACTAAGGCAAATCAAGATAGCTGGAGTAAAGACGGAGGTCAACTGCAGAGCCACTCCGCAGCAAGCAGGAGAACAGACAGGTACTGCACTGCACACTACAGCACATAACTTACTGGAGCTCTAAATTAACTGTCCCTGTAAGCAATTAAAGTCCCGAGGTGCTAAGCAGACTCCATGTATAAACTAGCTGCTCTTAAGGCACCAGAAACAGCAGTTAAAAACAGTGTAAATAATGTAGACATTAGTCTTCAAAAAACAATCTCTTGCACTCTGTTGACCAAGAAGTCCAGATGTAGTACCTGCTTGATTTTGCAGGCTCTCTGGGGAGCAGACTGCTGCTTTACTCTGATGTTGTGTGAAGAGAGGGCAGGTATGAAGGCCAATGAAGACAGCAGCCTGCTTGGTTGTGCAGGCTTTCCAGGGAGCAGACCACTGCTCCACTCAGGTGTTGTGTGGAGAGAAAGCAGGTATAAGGCCCTATGAAGATGGTAGCCTGAAATTTCATTTTAATTAAATATCTGTCTACATTTGCTAAGACTCCTCTTATTGTTGTAGACTCATACTCTGAGCTGTCTTGTTTCTTTAACTGAAATACAAAGTAAGCAAGCATTGTGTCTAATACTCATGTTGCTATGGTTTCAATCTCTTGGGACTCACCAGCTTTAGTCAGGTAGGCTCTGAGGAGACAGAGATTGAATGCACTTTTTTTGTGTTTTTATGTTCTTCTGTTGTTGCACAAATTTGAGCCTGCCTTAGGTGATGTTTCTTTCTTTTGACAGAGACATTTTTGTTAACTGAGAAGGAAAAAAATGAACCAATCAGGTTTTTGAGCCACATAACAATCATTCGGCTTTTGACTGAATGCCGCGGTTTCAGCTAGGTGTGTCTCGCACTGCACAGCTGACAGTTTCCCTGTGCTTGTGCTCTGTTTTGTTTGTGATAATATTATCGATCAGGTGGGAAATGATAGTATTATCACTTCTCAATAATGCTATTACCAGTGGACATGTGTGATATTATCTCTTATTTCAGAACTATTACGAATTTTTTATACTTTAATATACTATTAAATAGCAGTATCGATATATATTAAAGTAGCATTAACAGGGAGTTATGTGGTGTGTGTTTTATAAATTTGTTGTGGCTTTCATTGTGCCTTTCTGTTGTTGCCTTTTGTATTTTACTTTAAATCTTTACAACAACATCAATGTTGTCATCTATGGGTTGCTTGCACATAATTATATGGTCCAGCTGTGTCTGGTCCCCACTTAGGAAACAGTCTGAGAGGAACCATTGGGGTCCCAACACTGGGGTGTCCTGACACCAGAAAAGTTTTGCAGCTGTGATTACTACATCTCTGTATTGAATCCATGTTTGGATATTGATAATTTATATGTAAAAAAACTAGTAAATGCTAGCACTGGTTTCCTTTTTCATTGTCTGGCTTGCATTACTGGGCACAGCATGACAGGAAGCAATTGTTTTCTTGTTCGTTTTGTTTGTTTGCATTCTGCAGATGGACTATCTTGTTCCTGCACTGACTGGAGAACCCATCAGACTGGTATGGTTCATTATCTACTCATCTTTCAACACCGCCTCCGAGTGATTAAAAATGAGGGTATACAGTTACACCTTGCAAAGGAATATAGCATTACTCCCCTTACCACTAGTGTGATATCATGCTAACTGAATTTCTGAGTAAGGTGCAAAAACAAATCTAGTTACAGATACCCGCAGAATCAATCTTGCATGCCTCTGTTTCTTTTTTCATTTATTTATGCAGGCTAGACCAACAGAGATCCTACTTCTAATTATGCATTGGGTTTCTGCTTTACAAAGTTTTTCTGCTGAGATAAGTAAAATGATAAGTAGTCTAGACCTGTTCAAAGTTATATGGTAAAGAAGTGGCTATATTTTGAATTTAACGTGAGACTCCTTATTCACAGGCCTAGCCAGTGAACCACACTACTTTTCATTTTAAATATAGTATGGATGAACATAAGAAATACAAGATGTACAAGTTCTGGTCAGTACCACAATGGCTACTCATCTGGGAGGCAGTATAGTGCAGTGGTCAAGAGTACTGAGCTGCAAATCTGAAGAGCTGGGTTTGAATCCCACAGCCACCACTTGCATATTATGTGACAATAAGCAAGTCACATAACTTCCCTGTGCTCCCAGAAAGCACCTGGAAACATGTTTCAGCTTAGTGTTACTTTCCAGGTGAACATTTGTCAAATAAAATAATTACAAATTATATAAACTGAAAAGGATATAGAATTCATGTTAGCTTGGGCTGTAATTTACCTTTTGTATTATTGTGATGCATTAATTTCTTTTTCTATAACAATAATAGACCAAAGAATAAAATGTTATATATGAAGAGTGAATGTAGATGCAGCTATTGTTGACTCTTCACAGACAGACAGGTACATACAGACAAACATACAATGTAAGTTGCACTTACAGTATGTGCACACACAGAAACCCACCATCACATTAATCAAATTAAAATTTGTGCACATGCTACTAAACACAGATGCCAGCATACCCCTCTACATACACAGATGTTTGTATACTCCACTACGCTACACACACCATTAAATACATGCACATACATGCTCGTACATACCATTACAGCCACCCAGATAATTACATCTCCCATTGCAGAAAGACTGAGGCATTTTACCTTACAACAGTACATTCCAACACACACACTATAACACATATACCCTCACTATACATTGAGTCAAAATGGGTTGGGTGGCATCAGCATTGGGAGGGGGATGGTTTTGTGCCTGGGCTGGATGGCAGGACCAGAAGTAGAATGGTTCTATGACTGGGTAGCAACACAAAAAAGGGAGAGGAGACAAGGGAGAAAAGAGAGAAAGTACTTAGTCAGCATAGTCATGGAGAAGTGATGGAGGAAGGGTGTCAAACGGGGTATACGGAGGGTAGCAAGTAGGAAAGGGGCAAACACAAAATTAGGGGCTGGTTTGCAGAAGGGAGAAAGTCAGAAATTTGCAGTAGGACATTGGAGGGTGTGGAACCAAATGGGAGGAGCAGTAGCAATGTTCTTATAATATAGGGCTCCATAGCAAGAGGAGCAGAGTTGCTCCAGGTTAAGATGGGCTCACATAAGGGTGGTGTGTCTGTCAGGGATGATGGCTGAAAGAATCATTCTGATGGCACACATGCTCACTCAGTGGGTAGAGATTAAACCCCATGTATTCATCTACATGTCTACAAATGACCTGGCAGGATATGAGATTGAGATTGTCCAGAACAGGTTCAGAGTGCATGAACAAAAGATAAGAGGAAGGGCATACTTGGCAGTATTATCAGCAGTGCTGCCCATGCATAGAGCTAGTTAGGCTAGGAAATGTAGGCTCTTTGACTTGCATAGCTGGATCAGAGAATGCTGTAAGGAGAAGGGCTTTGGTTGCATTAGAAACAGTGAAAAAGTCTATGAGGAGAAACTGCTCACTGGCTAAACAAGTTACACTTTAGTCAGGTAACAAGGATGCTTAGAGACAGAATAGTAGAGTATATTAAGTATAACTTAATTTTAAACTGATGGGACAATTATGGGGCAAAGAACAGAAAGTATTTTCAAGAAGCGAGCTGGCTGCCCCAAGTAATGAGCATATAGGGTAGGGGTAACTAGGGAGGTATTGATGAGGAATGGTGGGGGATGTGAGGGCACCATGAAAGGAGGAAAGGAGGTTAGGGGACAAGTACTTCCATAGCCCCCAGAAAGTGCCTAGGAAAGGGAAGACTGGCTGGCTCATGGTGTGCTCTGGAAGGGTGGGATTGGCAGGCCTGGAACACATTCCATAGCCAGTGCCACTTCAGAATTCCTTTGCCATTCTTGCAGGATGGGACTGCAGAGAGGGGGGGGCCCAAAGTAGTGGCAAGAGAGGTTTTGGGTATCCTCCTAATGGAAGGCCCCATGGTGGGAGGTCCCTAGCACAGGAGGAAGCAGTTTCTTATAGGGGCTCAATTGTTAGAGGTAGATTTGGGAACAGGAAGGAGGGGAGAGGGAGGTTAGGTGCTTACCTTGATCCACAGCTTGCAGTGATGGACAGTAGATCCTAAGCAACTCTACAGCAGCAGGGCATAGGGGGAGGTTGGATGTTATTGTCCACATGGGGACTAATGACCTAGCAGTGGATGGAGCTGGGATTTATGCATAGTGTGTTCAGGGATATGGTGAGCAGCCTAAGGCAGGTAACACACATGGCGGCATTTACCAAGGTGCTCCCTGCCTATTACTGAGAGGAGGATAGAGGTAACTTGCACCAGGAGCTTCAACTCATGGTTGAAGGAATGATGCATAGAGGAGTGGTTCAGCTTCTTCAGGGACTTGCAACCAACCTGGAGGAATCTGGTTATATACAAAGATGGTGGCCTGCATCCTTCTGGGAGGGGAAATTCAGTACTTAGTGGATGGTCTAAATATTAATCTAATGAACATTTTAAACACCTAAGTTGGTGACAGAAAGACAATGGGAGGCAAAACTGCACCCCCCCCATAGACTGACACAATAGGAAAGGAAGACCCAAAGAGAGGAAACCCTCACAGGGAGCAGGTCAAAGCAAGTAGAAGAGTAGTAAAGGAGAAGTGGGACAGGAACAAAAGTTGCAAAAAGAAAGGGGTAGGTGAGATGGGGCACAAGGGTGAGAGTGGATTGCAGGCAGAGTGGTAGCAAAATGATGAGGGCCATGTGTACAAATGCAAAGTCTGGGAAATAAAATTCCAGACCTGGAGGCCATCATTGCAGAGGAAGACCTGGATCTTGTGGCCATTACTGAGGCATGGTGCACAGGGAACTATGACTGAGTCATGGCTGCATCAGGCTATACTCAGTTCAAGAAGGTCAGGGAGGAGAGAAAGGTTGGAGGAATTGTGCTATATATGAGGGATGGTTTCCAAGCAATGGAAATGCAAGGAAGCCATGGGGGAAAGGAAGGTTTCAGTATGCTGTGGTTAATCCAGGAGACAGGAGCTGGAGTCATTGTTCACATTTCAGTGATATAAAGACCTCCAAAATGGGTAAAACTGGTTAAGGCACTGGGGGAACCATCAACACAATGACAGAAAAGGGGGTGGTGCTGCTGTTGAGGGACTTCAGTCTGCTAGATTTAGGTTGGAACTTCCCAGCCATGGCATCAACCAGAAGTATGGTCATCATGGACTCCATGCAAGGGACATTTCTCAGGTGACTAGTCAGAGAGCCCACTCATGATAGGGCAATACTAAAATAGTGTTTATAAACAGCAGCAGTATTGCAGACATCAAGGTGAGAAGACACCTGGGCGCAGACACAGGCCAACCTAAGAGAGTATGGTCAAGCTTAAAATGGATCTTAGTGGGTGGAGGACATCATAGGAAACTCAGAAGTGTTAAAGAATACTTCTGATCAGTATTTATTAAAGAAAAGGATGGAGCAGTACCACAGAGAAAGACAGGGATGAGTAGTGTGGAGTAATGTTGTGAAAGGAGGTGATCACAAGAGAGAGGGTCCTCAAGGTGTCCCATGTACACCCTAGAGGAAAGAAGGAGAAATGATAGAAACATTCAAATGCCTCCCAGGTGTAAAAGAAGTTCAAGACGGAAGCACTGTGTTAAAAAAAAGATGCTGAAGACCAAGAGGACATGCTATGAAGCTGGAATGGGGGAGACTCGGGAGATGTGAAGAAGGACTTCATCACAGAAAGAGTGGTGGATGCCTGAAACATTCACATTGGAGGTGGTGGGGGGCAAAACAGTAACAGCATAAGGGAACCTGAGAGTTAAGAAAAGGGGGAACTGGAAGTTAGATTGGGTCTGTGGGGTTAGGTAGGGAAAATGAGCAGATTAGGTAGACCAAGTGGACCTTATCTGCTGTCAATATTTATGTTTCTGTGTTTCAAAGGACTTAAAGCCCTTAAGCTGGATAAATCACCTGGGCCTGATAGAATGCACCTTAGGGTGCAGAGAGAGGCTGATGACAGTACTAGCAGCCTCTCTAAATGATCTGTTCAATAGCTCACTGGGGGCAGTATAGCACAGTGGGTTAAGGCTCTGAGCTGCAGATCTGGAGACCTGGGTTTAAATCCCACAGCAGCCTAGGTGCCACTGTGTGATCCTGAGCAAGTCACTTAACTTTCTTGTGCTTCCAGGTTGCATCTGGAAACAAACTTTGGCTTAGTGTGCTACTTCTGGTTAAACAACATTCCCTTACCCTTTCCCTTCCCTTACCTAACACAGGCCAGGTACTACGAGAGTGAATGATTACTGATGTAGTGCTACTTCACACAAGAGTGGGTCAATAAACAAGCTGGGGAACTACAGACCATTCAGATTATCACTGACAGTTGGCATGCTAATGGAAACCATTATTAAGGAAAGGTCTGTAGGGTTCCTTGAGGCAGACAGGCTACAGGTTGACAGGCAACATGGGTTTATGGCAGGGAGGCCATGTCAATACACTTGATCAATTTCTTTGACTCAGCTTGTACCTGGGTTTCAGCAAGATCTTTTACTCAGTCTCCGTAAGTGACTGATCACAATGTCATATGAGCTGGGGTAGGGAACAAGCTGACTAGTTCGATGGCAAACTGGCTAGGGGCAAGAACCTATTGGTGTTGGTAGATAGGGATGTTACCAGTGGGGTTTTACAGAAGTCAATGCTGGGTAAGGTGTTGTTAAATGCATTCATTAATGACACTGTGGATAGCAAAAAAGGGCAAGATCTGCTTCTTTGCAAATAAGACCAAGCTCTAAGTTAGGGGTGTGTTCAGGAAAGGCTAAGCTAGGGGGTATACCTCAGGAAAGGCTTAGTTGGGGGTACGTTGCAGTAAAGGCTAAGTTCTGGGTATGTTTCAGGAAAGCTCTAGGCAGGAGGGAGGATGGGGGTGTAATAGGGTCTGAACCCCCCCTTTAATGCTTCTATATTCCTGGATAGCGTTCAGAATCCTGGAGTAATATTGGATTTATAGGCTGAGATTTTGTTTGGTTACTAGGACTATAAATATCCTTCATAATCTGTTGCAACAGTAACTCCTTTTGTCTCTCTCTGTACTTTCTCTGTTACCTCCTTTATTCTTTGCTTCCCCTACCATAGATTGGCCTCCGATGTGTAGTCTTACCATCACTAGCTTTTTCTTTCCTTTCCTTCGATATTTTAAGTCCCATGCCACTCAGAAACTTGGGTTGTTTCTCAGAAAAGCCATTTATCAGTAAAGCTGCACTATCGTGCGCACATTCATGCTGCACGACTGTGCGACTGTGCGATCGTGCACAGATGCCATTATGCCCAGCTGCTTAGACAAGCCTGTAAGTAGAGATTTAAGCCAGTATAGCTTCTAAACCTACATTACTTCAGTTTAGTTGCTTCAGCATTGAAATGCAGACTTGTACTGCTGAGTTGTGTGAGCAAATAATGCCTCTATTGGCTCTAAAAGATAAATAAATGAAACTTACTTTCAGTGGGTATGTGTGTAGCAGGCTTCCAGACCCTTCCCTCAGCAATCCATGTTTGTTCTAGAGCCGGCCGGCCCCTCTTCCCCCTTTTTATAATGAATGCTGTTGGGAGGAGCCTAGGATACACAGAAATATTGTAAATAAAAGATATAAAGGTTTTTTTATGTTTGCTTTAAAGCTGATTATGATTCAACTACCAAAAGAATGTTTATTTTAGTTTTGTAATTGTATTTAAAGCTGTATAAATAAGTTAAAGTTCTGTTAGGGAGGAGTTAGCCATGTCATGTGACCCTCCTTCTGTATAAAAGAGAGGATTACAAGTGACTAGATCAGAGTGTGGCTAGAAAGAGTTACTGCCAGATGCCTAGCCACCTTCTAGGAATGGTTCCTGTGGAGATGAAAACTGCTGAAACATTATAGTTTATGTATTTTTATTTATTTTCCGTACTAAGTCTGTTTATGTTTGCCTGCTTAAAGGAATACATTTATTTCGGTTTCTTCACATCCTGACTACTTTCCTTTTTTTTTTTTGCAGTTAATCTTTTTATTGAAGTATTTAAAAGGTAAACAAACAAGTATACCCTATAACAATACGATATAAGGTTATATAAATGATAAACTAAGTAGCATTACATCTAACAAAGGAGGAAAAAAAAGACTATTCAATGGTAATATAATAATTATGGGTTAACGACCTGAACTAGACAGTTACAATATTATAATGAAAAAAAAGGCTTAGCATCACATAATATAGAGTAAAAATAGAAGTAGAAGGTGAAAGAGGAGATATGAATAGTCATAGTTGTACATTACTGCAATGTATATATCGTTAGAGTGCTACTAAAGCTTATATAGAAAAGATTAAGAATAACAAGAGAAGAGGAAGAGATATCAAATAGAAAGAGAGTATCAAGTAAGTAGAGAAAAAACAAGACCACAATCTGAGGTAATGGAGGATATCAATAGGAGGAGAGAGAGAGAGAGAGAGAGAGAGAGAGAGAGAGATTATATAAAGTATTTCAATCCATACTTTCAGTGCCAGAATGGCTAGATGAATCCAAATATTTAAAATATTCCTGCCAACATTTATTATACATGTTGAGTCGGTCGAGAGAAATGTGTGTCATATGATCCAGGAAGGCATATTGAGATACATGATTAAGAATATCAGGGAGAGTGTGGATTATTTTAGATCTCCAATACATAAGTATACTACGTTTAGCTAGAAGGAAAAGTATGGTTAACCATCTGTTCAAGGATTGGGGAATATTATAGGGATGAGGGTCAAAAATACCAAGTATACAGTGTTTGGGATCTAATACAAAGGGTTGACCAGTCACTTTCATTGCAAATATATGAATATGATGCCAACATTTTTGTATGGAGGGACAATCCCATAAAATATGAAGTAAATCGCCATTAGGCGAGTTACATCGCCAGCACTTGTCATTATCCATTAATCCCATTTTATGCAATACAGTTGGGGTCCTATACCATAAATGAAGAATTTTAGTCTGAATGAGCGAGCTACATTTATCCTTAACAGATTTGTGGCAAGAAAGCCAACACCTATGCCATTGCTCATTTGTAATGTTATAGTGTAACAAGTTGCTCCATTTTTTTTGCACTAATGGACTGGTCCGGTAGTGATTCTCTAATAACTTTATAGATGACACTATTCAATTTACATGTTGTTTTTATCCATTTGGAGATGTGCTGATCATGTAAGAACTGATCCGCAATAAGTGAGAAATAATAAGTTCATGCTGCGCGAAGCTGTAGATATTTCCAAAAGTCCTGGCGGGGAAGATTCCATTGAGTGCATAGATCAGAATAGGGTTTTATTCTTAACGTATGGGGTTCAAGTATGTCTCTTAATAAAAGTATGCCTCTATTTTTCCAGGATCGACAGCAGATTGGATGATTTTCTAGAGATATTTGGCTATTTCCCCAGATAGGAGCATAAGCAAGAGGGGTAGGGTTTGATTTGAGATGTTTATGAATTATTTTCCAGTAAAACGTGGATGATACTATAGTGGGGTGAGATTTTAATTTAGAGGGGATGGGACTATAAATAAAAGAAGTAGCAATGTTGTTAGCACAAAGAGAGGCTTCCATATTAACCCATAAAGGTGAATTGGTGTCAGATTGAATAAACCATTTGATAGTCTGGGCTGCATGCAGGAAAACCCAAAAGTGAAACCAAGGAAGGTCAAATCCACCTCTTGACCAATGTGATCTAAGTTTATTAATGACTAAATCGGGGGTTTTGCCATCCCAAATAAAATTACCTATTAATTTATCGATTTTGCTAAGGAAGCAAGAGGGACGTTTTAGAGGTATATTAGAAAAAAGATACAATATATTTGGAGCTATTGTCATTTTAATAGCAGACATTTTCCCATTAAAGGTAAGATTAAGCAATTTCCATCATTCAAATATATTTTAATGTTAGTTAGTAAAGGAGAGAAATTAGCATCCCAAACTTTATCCAATGATGGGATGATCTGGATACCTAAATATGAGATACCTTGGGGAGCCCAGCGGAAGCCCAAAGGATCATTCATATAAGATTTACAGAGGTTGTTTAATGGTAGCATTTCAGATTTATTAAGATTTAGAGCTAGTCCTGAGATAAAGGTGAATTCATTAAGAAGTTTAACTAAAGGTTGCCCTGAAGATTGGAGATTTTCTAGGAGAATAAGAAAATCATCTGCATAAGAGAGTGAAGTGTAGTGAGAGTTACCAATAGGGATGCCTTTGATTATGCAGGATTGATGAAGAGCTGCAGAGATAGGCTCCATGGCAAGTATAAACAAATATGGTGATAAGGGGCAGCCCTGTCTAGTGCCTCTTGCAAGATGAAAGGAGGGGGATAGAGTTGTGTTAGTCAGAATTCGAGCAGAAGGGAAAGTGTACAATAATTTGATATAGGCGCAGAAATTATTAGTAAAATCAAAATGTGATAAAACTTGGTATAAATAGTTCCAATTAAGGAATCAAATGCTTTCTCAAAGTCAATGGCTATAGCCGCGGCTGGTGATTTAAGAGTTTTTGCTTTGCAGATTAAATTAAACAAGGAACGAAGATGATCAGAACCAGTTCTATGTTTAATAAATCCGGCTTGAGAAGGATGGATGAGTTTTGAAATTAATGAATCTAAGTGGAGGGTTAATAATTTAGCAATGATTTTTCCATCTGTATTGAGCAGTGATATCGGTCTGTAACTTGAGGGAACAGAAGGATCTTTATCTTTTTTGGGTAAGACAGTAATAATAGCCTCGGTCATAGTGTGGGGTAGTTTACCATTGGAAAATGCTTCCAAATACACCTTAAGAAGTAAAGGGCAAAGAGTACCAGATAGGGATTTGTAGAAATCGACAGGGAAACCATCACTCCCAGTGGATTTACCATTTTTTAAAGATGATAGTGCTGTTTGGATCTCTTGTAGGGTAAAGGGTTCATCCAGTATGGCCATATCTTGATGAGAGAGGTGAGGAAGATGCAGTTTATCGAGAAATTCATGTATTTGATTGGAAGAACTGGAATTTGGATGAGAATATAGTTGCTGGTAGAAAGAACGCATAATATGATTTATTGTAAGGTTGTCTGTATAAATTTGGCCTGATGGGTCCTTCAAACCAACAATATAGCTCTCTATCTGCTGAGTTTAAGCTGATAAAGCAACTTCCATCTGTCTCCTTGTACCCAATAGCGATGTTTAAGCCTTAAAAGGCAAGTTCAGCTTTCCTGGATATTAATTTGTTTATTTTAACTCTTAATTGAAAAATTTCAAGATGTAATGGTGAGTTATGATTGGGTTTTTTGTTTTATAGTACTGAGTTTCTTTTTCTTTAAGGAATTCTCTAAATTTGCTAGTTGTTGCTCTTTTAGCTTTTTCCTATGAGCTGCAAAACTAATAATTTTGCCTCTAATTGTTGCTTTTAATGCTTCCCAAACTGTGCTTTGAGATACCTCAGCGGTATCATTAAATGAGAGAAATTCTTGAATCTGGGCTGTAATCCAAGGAATAAATTCTGGGTCCCTCAGTAAAAGTGGATCTAAACGCCAAGAAGGAGATTTAGAGGGGGGTGGACCCCAAAGTAGATGTAAATTTATAGGAGAGTGGTCTGATATGGTAATTGGAAGGATGTCTGTATTAATAGTTTTTTCTGTAATAAAAGGGGATGAAAGCCAATAATCAATATGGCTGTAAGATTTGTGTAATGGGGAATAAAATGTATAGTCACGCTGTCTAGGGTGGGAAAGTCTCCAGACGTCAGAAAGGCCTAGATCTTTCATTAGCAATGTAAAGGCTTTAATGCTTCATGGATGAGCATCATATGATTTATTACTTCTATCTAGGTGTGCTTCTAAGGTTAAATTAAAATCTCCACCCATAAGAATAGGTGAGTTGTTGTTGTTATTAACCATAATTTGTTGAGCCAAGTTATGAAAAATTCAGGGGAATCAGAGTTAGGGGCATAGACATTAACTAACATAAGACTACCTGCAATGGAAGATAATTGAATTATAATCCATCTACCGTCCGAGTCCGTAATAGTTTTCTTTGGGATCCAATTAAGGGACTTATGTAATAGAATAGCGACACCTCATTTTTTTGAGGAGGCAGAGGATGCAAATACTTGACCGACCCAATCCTTTTTAACCTGTCAACATCCTCTGACATAAGTTTAGTTTCTTGTAAGAAAGCAATATGTGTTTCACGCTTCTTAAGGTAGGTAGTATTTGTTTAAGCTTACAAGGAGAATTGAGTCATAACATTCCATGAATGTAATATCAAATCACTCATAATAGTAAACAGTAAAATAGGAAGTTACAAATCAGAAGGAGGGACTCATAAAAAACTAAGTCAGAGAGTGTCAAAGGTTCTAAAGGCGGATGAGTAGGTTTGTACAAATGTGGGCAGGATCTTTAGAATATATGGATTCAGAATAATATGATAAATATGTCTATTGAGTCTCACTAAAAGAAATACAGGAATAGAATAGTAGAGAGAATATTCATAGAAACAATGAAAACTTGTATATTACAGTAAGAACATTTGTGAAGTGTAGAGATGAAGTGGAATCGCCTGAGACTCTGCCACTACTAAGTGTGTAAACACGTGGAAAACACTTAAGAAAGGCAACACGCAATATTCCTAAGTTATTAACTATGTGTAACAATATCTTATAAGTAATTATTATGACTAACACTCAGATAGTTAAGCTAGAACCCTGGGAAAAGCCAATAAACATCATACCAAACAATGCAAAAAAACATTTTTAAAGTAATAATAAAACCAGACATAATAATCATGTTGAACTATATCTAATTAGTTCAATAAAAAAGGATAGTATGCCAATATAACATCACATATCCCTAAACAGCATAATCAAAAGATAAAGGCTTATAAGACATATAAACATCCACATGAGCTTTATGAAAGAATGGATATGTGATATGTGTGCTATTAGCTTAAAGTAGTAGGTACACTAAAAAATATATAGTCAACCACTATGTAAATATATATATATATATATATATATATATATATATATATATATATATATATATATATAGCACTTGCCATAAAGTGAAAATAAATCTTTAAATGTAGTAAACCTACATGGCATTATGTTATGTTTTATGTTTCCTTTTTATTTTGCTGATAAACTGATGGCTAGTAGCACACCTATGGGCCTGGGAAAAACCTAAAAGAGAAAAAAAAAAAAGGGAAATAGTATATATCCGGATAAATAGGTTTACATATTTAGATAAGTTTAGCAAGAATATACTTATAAATTCAATTGAATGAAAAAAAATACAGCCCCTAAGTTTCAAATGCGATTTACAGCCTTGATACGTCCAAACCAGCTGAGTGTGAAAGCACTAATAAGTTAAGATAGGCATCGCATTTGAACAAAAGAAAAAGCGAAAAAAGGAGTAACCAAAAGTGATACTAAAATGAAGGGCTTCACATAAATGGTCACACACAAAGTCAGAAACACATGGCAATCAACGAACCTTACAGTTCTGCACCCAATATAAAATGATAATTACATTGATCTTCAGTCTCCCCTAGTTGTCTTTTTTCAGAGGGTTTAAGGAATCACTCACCAGTTTTGCCCAGAAGGAAACAGGGGAATTAAATGAAGACCGCAGATTTATGAGAGCATCAGCCAGTGGCTCCTAGTCTTCTTCACGAAATGCTCCATGAAGGTGGTAGTGAACATTATGAAGTGGAGCACACCTGTTAGATAGTGCTAGCGGAGTGGAAGAACCGACATGTTTACAGATTCCAAGTAAAAAACAATAAAGAAATGTTATTCCAGCATCACTAATGACTCGTATATAGAAAGCCAGCAAATTCCTTTCATATTCATATGCGTAGAGGCTTGAGCAGGAGCGATTGGATTAGATGTAAACTGTGCAGGTTTCTCTGAGTTCCTGTCCATTTTCATAGGCAATAGCGGGAAAAAACTCCGGTCCTCCTAGAAGGGATTTGGGGCAATAATTAGACCTAATGCATCACAATTAACAAATGTGACGGGTGTATTCCAAGGTGTGTTGGGAGATGCAGATGTGCTTTAAGTAAGCAAAAAAAAGAGAAACTCTAAATACAGCCCTTAAAAATTCGATGTGATTTACAGCCTTACTCAGTCCAAACTGGCTGGGAGTAATAGTATTACATATTTCAATATGAGATTATGGGGGCTTAATATAGATATTCGCAAATACTATCAATACCTCATATTAGTCAATGCTTGTAACGATTATTGATCTGAGAAGCAGTATTATGGATTCTGTTCTTCAGTTTCCCCTTTCTTTTCTTTTTGGGAGGTTCTGCTGATTTGGATGGGGAACTAGATACCAGCTCTGCCCATGAGAAGTCAGGTGAATTGGTATTAGGCAGGGCATTTGCAAGGGTATCAGCAGGTGGATCTAAGTCATCCTCTCGAAGTTTTTCATGAGAAGAGAGTGAATCTTCACAGAGTGGAGTATATTTATTAGACAACACAAGAGGAGTGGAGAAGTCAACATGCTGTTTGGTTTGCAGGTCCGACATTGAAGGAGTATCATTCGAGCAGACCAAATGTTTAGAATGCAGAAATTGAACAGACTTTTTTCTTGTATGCGCGTTGAAACTCTGGCAGGAGCTGAAGTTTTAGTTGCGGTTTGTGCAGGCTTCTCTATGGTTTTTGGATTAGTTTCAAAGACGTTCACTGGAGATTGTCGGACCTCTTGGAAGGAATTCAGATCAATATTTAGGTCAACTGCAGCACAATCAATGGGTATAGTATGTGTAGTTTGAGATATATTGAGGAATGTTGATAAAGCTTGAGGTGTATGGAAGTCTTTAAATGAATCATTCAGAAATAGACGCATTGTGGCTGGGTAGCGTACAACAACCCCCGCTGATGCAAAACAGTTTGATAGGACTATGAAGTCTGCGTTTATTAGATAGTTCTTTTGAGAAATCTCTAAAAATTGATATTTTATGATCCTGCCAAATAAGCATACCCACTTGCCTTGCTTTTTGAATAATTAATTCTGTGTGTGCATAGTTCAGGAATCTGGCGATGATGGGCCTTGGTTTTTGAGTAGGACCAGGCCTTGGGCTTAGAGTACGATGAGATCTCTCAATAGTGAGATCTTGGTTGGGTGGAAGTTTAAGCAACATTGGAAGTGCATGTTTCAGAAGTGCACAGATATCTCCGAGCTCTGCACCTTCAGGAAATCCCAGAAATCTAAGATTGTTACATCTGTTTCTGTTTTCAGTGTCATCAATTTTATCCTGAAGATTTTTAATAATTCTATCCTGTTCCCTGATTGTAGCTTTCAGATCCATAATAGAGCCTTCATTTTGAATTGTTTTAGATTCTGTAGCAGAGATTTTTTGGTCAAGCAATTGTACATTAGTAACATTTTGTTGTGAGGTTATTTTTAAGTCATTTAACTCATTGATTAATTGCTGAAACATTGATTCAATTCTGTTGAGAGAGCTGCTTTGCAAAGGTTGGTCAGCCATTATTGCAGGCCAAAAATAGAGCAACTGTCTGATTGCAGATATAAAATTCTATAACTGTGAGACAGCAAAAATACTATACCAGAGCTGAGCTTTGATGCAGGTAGAATAAAGACCCAGTATTTGGCAAAGAATGAATGTCTGGGTAGAAGTGGATGGATGATGATAGTTGGTAAACCCAGGAGTAGCAGAATTAAGCAGCCATCTTCAGCTCAGCCAAACCACGCCCCCCCTGACTGCTTTCTGGACTGCTTTTTGATCCCATGTGTACAGGGGGGTTGAGGAAGAGTGGGCCTATCTAAAAGGAACCATAGTGGAGGCAACAAACTTTTGTAAACAAAGGCAAGAGAAAAAGACATCCACTATGGTTCTGAAAGGAAGTGACTGGGAAGGTAGGAGCAAATAAGTTGGCTTTCAGGAAGTACAAAGAAACACAGAAGGAGGACAGAGTAGTTTATCAGGATAAGCAGAGGGAGGCAGTGAAGAGACAGTCAGGAGCACAAAGGTGCAAACAAAGGAAAAAGTAGCCCAGGAAGTAAAGAAATGGGACAATATGTTTTACAGGTACATTAGTGAAAGGAGAAAGACAACGGGAGTTTGTGGAGGGGGGGACATGGAAACAGTCCTGAACACATATTTTTGTTCAGTACTCACAGAAGAGGGGTAAGTGAGAGACCACAATTAAGTGGCAGGAACAATAAAGGAGGGAGAAGGACACCAGTTCATTTACGAAGGAGAGAGTTCTAAAGGAACTCTCAAAGCTGAAAGTGGACAACGCAATGGGAGCAGATGGGATACATCCTAGAATATTAAAGGTGCTTAGGGAGGTGCTGACAGCACCATCAGCAGTCCTGTTCAATGAATTGCTGGAAACAGCAGTGGTTCCAGAGGACTGGAGGAGGGTAGATAGTCACTCTACAAATAAATTCTTGTCAGAGCCGGTATGGCTGAGGAAAGTTTTGGAATGCTTTTACCCATTATTTCTAATGAATATGTGCAATGCAGATCTGTTGAGAGGCAGTTTCAATGTAGTCTTCCTTTTACACATTTTAGCAATGTGTTTTCCCAGAATATGCCTGCTGATTGCTGTATATTTAGCATAGATAGTTCACAGAAGAAATGGCATCTTATTTTCAGTGGGGTTCTACATCTACACAATATTCTGTTGCATTGCGTAAAATCAGAATGCACTAAAAACAACATTTTACATCTGGGGGGACATATTAAGTGCCAGACCACTACGCAAGCAGAAATATATATTGGGCAAAAAGGGTGCACTGATTGGCATCGATATAATATTCAAAGAGAATGTACCACTGGAACAGGGCGCACTTACAGAGAAGCCCACCAGGATGAAGCGAAGCACTGCAGAATTCTGCAGTAGGATTGTTGCAGCAAAAAATGCAATTTCAATGTGAGTTAATCCTTTTTGTCATTCAATAAACCTGTGACACTGCGCTTCATCCAGGCAGGCATCATTGTACCTGTTGAAAATGTGACTCTGGAGGGGGGTCACAGTGCAGGCTATGCATTGTGCTTCAACCCACCCCGAGGTGGGCCGTTATCCCATCATAACACACACACTGTCATGCCTTATTGCTTAAATAAACTTTATCTGAAGAAGTAAAATGTGCAGCTCTTAAATAATGGCTTTGTTTAAAACATTGAATTGACACCTTTATTGTGACCAAGAGAAGGATGTGTATGTGGGGGAGGAACACAAGTAGTAGAAAAGAACACACAAAATTAAATAGTATAAGAGTCTGGCACTACAAACACATGACAAGAATACATGAATATACATGAAAAAATGATCAAGGTACACCTCAAACAGTAATCTATATTTATACCTGCCACATACTGAACTGATATCCCAAAAGATTAATTCTTATAAATGTATATATATATAAATACATAAATATTGTATACACACAATAATAATTAGTTCTTGCAAAATTATCACTGTGGCACACATAACTCATTTATTTATTATCCAGATAGTGTTTTAAATCAAAACCTGTGTTGAGATCTGGTGGTTTTGTTGCATGTAACTTAATGATCCAAAAGATCTCATGCTTTAACAAGAAATTGTTATAATTAGAAACATAGAAACATAGAAGTTGACGGCAGATAAGGACCGCAAGGCCCATCCAGTCTGCCCATTTCTTTTTCTACCTTATAAATGAGCCATCGGCCTTTGCTCTGTCAGTGACCTATCTATTCATTGTCATTTGTATTGCTCCCTTATGCCTATCCCATGCCTGTTTGAAGCCCTGCACTGTATTCATAGCCACCACTTCTTGTGGTAAGCCATTCCATGCATCTACCACCCTTTCTGTGAAAAAATTTCTCACATTCCCCTTAATCGACCTCCCTCTAATCTCATGCTGTGTCCTCTTGTCCTGCTATTTTCTTATATTTAAATATGTTAGACTCTTTCATCTTGTTTATGCCCTTAAGGTGTTTGAATGCCTCGATCTATATCACCTCTCTCCTCCTTTGCTCAAGGGTATACATATTGAGCTCCGTTAATCTGTCCTCATATGTCTTCTGATGCAGTCCCTGCACCATTTTGGTTGCCCTTCTCTGGACTGCCTCAATTTGGTTAATGTCCTTGTGAAGGTGTGGCCTCCAATACTGCATGCAGTACTCCAGATGGGGCCTAACCAATGTCTTGTACAGAGGGTTATTACCTCCTCTTACGACTTGTGATACCCCTACTAATACACCTAACACCCCCTAGCCTTACCTACTGCTTTAGGAGGTCTGCTTGGATGATTTTAGGTCATCAATGATGATGATGCCCAAGTCTCTTTCTTCCTTTGTGACTGCTAGCAACTCCTCCCAGCCTATAAGTGGCTTCAGGGTTTCTCTTCCCTATGTGCATGATTTTGCACTTCTTTGCATTAAATCCCAGTTGCCACTCTTCTGACCATTCTGCTAGTTTATCCAGATCTCTTCTCATTCTGCCCACCCATCTGGATCATCTACTCTGTTGCAGATCTTGGTGTTATCTGCAAACAGTCAAGCCTTACCCTCTAGTCCACCTGCAAGGTCACTAATGAAGATGTTGAATAGGACTGGCCCCAGGACTGATCCCTGAGGTACCCCACTTGTGACTTGCATCTCTTCTGACTGTATACCATTTACCACCACTCTCTGTTTTCTGCCAGTAAACCAGTTTGCCACCCAGTTGACCAACTTCTGACCCACCCCGAGCCTACCTAGCTTATTTATCAATCTTCTATGTGGAACAGTGTCACAAGCTTTGCTGAAGTCAAGGTAGGCGACATCAACTGCTCTCCCTTGGTCCACCACTCTGGTTACCCAGTCAAAGAAATCTATGAGATTAGTTTGACAGGACCTTCCTTTTGTAAACCCATGCTGTCTTGGATCCTCCCTGAGGTTTCTGCTGACCCTATCGATAACATTGAACTGTGTTTTATGGTCATCCCCATTTTCTGAATCATTCACATGTACTGCAGTTACATACAGCGGATCTCTGTTCTTGATTGCCCTCATATGCCCCCTCAAATGGTGTTTAAAGGGCTGTTTGGTCTTTCCTATGTAAAATGTGAGCATCTGCATTGTGCCATATAAATCACCCCAGCTGTAGTACATGTGGTCAGTTGTTGAATACTAAATTCCTGATTCACATTGATGCTCGAAAAAGTTTTGCAGTTTTTAACAGAGTGACAGTATAGGCAATTCCTGTACCTTAGACACCCTTGTACTTGTTCAAGTCAGGTATACATCTGATCATCAACAAAATGGCTATTAACCAAACTGTCCTTTAATGTAGGACATTTTCTTTTTATTCTTTTTTTTCAGGGAGCTTTTTATCCTCCTGGAAGCCCTGGCAGGTGGTTGCAGTATCTCCTTGTGGAGAGGCTCACTCTCCGAGCGGGATGACAGGAATCCCTCCCCCTGAGAGAGGAGGGCAGTCCTCCTGACACTCAATCCTCTCTCACCCTTGCTGACCCCCAGCAGCCTGAGCTAGTTCCTGAACCCAGATCACCAGCATGGTGTGAGGTGTGGCATTCAGCACCTCAACCCTCAGCACCACCAGGCCGACTAGACATCAGAAATCTTCCTGAAAGACATATGAAAGTTAGTACCCAAAACTTCCTTCAGATCTGGATCACTTCCTAGGACACCCTAGTGTTTGTTTACCATTTGCTGAACCTACCTGGCTTGGGTAGAGAAGGTAGTCACAAAGTTAAATTACTGTGTATCAGTGTTTACCTCCTGCCTTCTAGACTAAAGTAGTGTGCCTCTGTCTGCACTATCAGCAATGGCTCTGGTTTGTTCTATGTTCTGGGCACTGTACCCCCTGCTATCCAGTCTCTTTGATAAGATGTCAGCTTCCTGTATGTATGTTGCCTCAGAACTGCAGTTCTGCATTGTGCTCAGGAATTGCCCGATCAGTATGTTTCATCTCATGAGGTGGATGGCAACTGGATGAAATGAGAAATCCATTGCCATCCATTGACTTTCTATAAAGCCTTGTGTCTATACCTCCTTCCTCTTCCTTACTCAGTGTCACATTGAAATAGTTCGCAGTACTAGAGTTGCTGGTGCAAGTAAATCTAAGATGTTCATTGATGTGATGCAGGTAATCACATCTTTCAGTTCTGCCTCATTTCCTGCCCCTACAAGCAGTATGCCATCTATATAGTGACCCCCAAAACATATTTTGTTTCTAAATGGATTTACATCATTAAGAACATTTTGGTTTTCCCAAAGCCTAATACAAAAGTTTGCTATAGTGGGGGCACATGTGGCCCCCATTGCTATTCCCTTAACCTGCAAATACATCTCCGTATTGAAAATAAATGCATTGTCTTTAAGTATGGTTGCCTAACCCCCCCCCCCCCAAGGTATGATTAGGTGGGGGAAATGTAATGTTTGCAACCTATGCTGTCAAGGGAATCTGTTTAAACTTTATAATTACAATAGGGCAGTGGAGATTGGAGGTTTTCTAAGTTGCAACAGTGCATTTGTAGTGTATGCAATATGGTGTCGCTGTCTGCTTTTATATGTAGGCAAAACAGTCTGAGCTGTAAAGCAATGCATATAGGAACACATTTGAAACATTGGGGGGGTGGGGGGATTGTTCCCAAAACCTTCGCTAAAACACTGCATGGAAAAACATAATAATGTTGAAGGGACTAAATTCATGGCTCTGGAGCAAATTAAAAGAAATCCTAGAGGTAGTAACAGAGCTAACAGACTGCTTCAGAGAACACTTTTGGATTTTTCATTTATATTGTCTACAAGCAAAAGGTCTGAACATGGAATTGGACTTAAAAACCTTTCTTAGGAAATGAAATGTGAAATACTTGAATATTGCTATAAATGATTGTCTCTGTCTTCCCTTCACCTTCCACTTACATTTTCCCTGTAGGTAACACTCCCTGTAGAACAGCATATTTGGCAGCTATGGATCCCCTAGAAAATCTGAACCCACTGTGGCACATGGGTGATCACATAACCAGATACAATGCACCACAAACACTTTCTCTACCTATTAACTTTACCCTCACATACAATCCATCTATTGTAATTCAATAGAAATAGTAGAGATAGCAATGCTGTGTGTGTGTGTGTGTGTGTGTGTGTGTGTATATATATATATATATATATTAGAGGTAAAAAACTCTGTTTAATGCATTAGTTAGGGTTGTTCCACAGCAACAAAAGTGAGGAAATTTGGTGTTAGGGTTGAAAGCCCCTTGGATCCCCACACACCCCCAACCGGCATCGAGATGTGCATTGGGGTTGCGGCCCTAACTCTTACCTCATCAGATGTGCGAAGAAGCAGAGGTATAGGAGAATGGGGTGAGGAAGTTAGGACCCGACAACCAATCGCTACTCAATGCCGGTTGAAAACTAGAGACTCATAGAGGTCTTTCAACCTAACACCAATTTCCCTCGCTTTTGACAACAATGGATAACTAACTATCATTAAATGGATTTTTTTCTAATTTTCCTTCTTTTGAGAATGATAATAAGAAATAGTGAATGTAATGTGGCGGGCGGGAGCATGGGGCCTTTGGACCCGCGTTTCCAGCCACATGATGTCATGTGACATAGTAACACAGTGCCCACAAACGCAAATGGCAATGCGCATGGTGAGGCAATGCGAAACACAAAGATAAACAGTACTGTAGACACAAATGGTTAAAATAACACAAATGCAAGTGCAAATGAAAACACAAAGGGTAACGCACATGGTGCCGTAGACAGGAACAGTAAGTGGAACAGGTACGGAACCGCAAGCAGAAGTGGTAAGGGTAACAGTAATGTAAGTGCACAGGCTGGTTTTCCCCAAAAGCTGCATAGAAAAAGACAGTGGCCTGGATATTCAAACTGCGCTGAAAACTGGCGCAACAGTAGGAGCAAGTGCAAACCAGTTGCGCAAATGCGCAACAGGTGCGATATTCAAACATGGAGCAGAGCAAATTGCGCAAGCAACCAACATCTGAATATCGCACATACTGCGCCATCGCGAACCAGGAAGGAGAAGCTGAGCTAAATGTTGGCGCTTATGGCGCGAATCCATGGAAGCTCAGCTGAGCATTCCAGAGCTGCCATAGAGCAAGCACAGCCCCCCCCCAGATCAATGGAACTGCACATCCAGGGAGGCAGGCTGGGGCCCACCGCCAGCCATGCCACACATGGGCACAGGAACACACTGCAGAACCCACACCACACCGGCACACCCCAAGCACAGCATCACTGGGGGTGGGACGGATGATCCACGTGCCCATGGGGACAAGCCAACAAAGCATAGCAGAGCCATGACACCCCAGCACAACCACTGGCAGGTAGAGAGTGCCACACACAGGGGGTTGACAACCACAGTGCACATCAGCCCCCCCCCATACGCACAGCACACCCTGCACCGTGACCCCAAGACACATCTCATGTGCAGTGACTGGCACTGCAGGAAACACCATGCATCCCCCTGCCACCGTCAACCCCATGCTGCAGAGAAGCATACCAGCCAGACCCACCCTGTGCACCCAGCAGTGGGTGGCAGCAGATGGCAAGACCAACAGAAAGTCAATGCCATGCTGGTGATACCTCCCCATGGACACACACACACATATATACCCAGGACCATACCAGCCCAGATGGCATGTACACCCCTGCAACGGAGCACCCATAGCCAGTTGCAAATCAGAGACCAACACAGCAGTCGTATCAAAATAGAAATGTATATTTAAAAGATCAACATATAAACAGGTGAAACTATTTACAAGTGGGGGGGGACGGGTAAAAGGCAGGGGTGTTCAAGGGGGAGGGAATAAAAACCTGAAGAAGGAAGGCAGGGTGATAGGGATGGGAGAAGTGGGAAGGGAATGTGGCCTATGGCTCAGCTGGCTGCCGGTCTTCCCCCTGCTGGTGTCCCGTCCTGTGCCTCCGCCTCCTGGAACCATGGCGCTGTGTGGCCTGCAGTATCGCCTGGTTCTCCACTGACACCTGGGTGAGATGCCGAATACCTCTCTCAATCCTCCTGAGTACCTCGAGGCCTAGGAAAATGGGAACACAGTCAATGGCTGAGACTGACCACAACCCTGAACACCACCCAACCTGCAAGCCATATAACCCAATGTCCGCACCTGTGATGGCATGCACCACCCACAGTGAACATGCACATGGCCATCACAAACAGGCGGCACCAGCTATGTGCACCACCGCCACACACACCGCCCACTCAATCACAGTACAAACTAGGCTGGCAAGTGATGTGCAACGTGGTGCGATGCCAGTTACACAGCTATGTGCCCAGTGCATGCCTGGACCACCTGTGATGCATACACAGACGTGCCGTGATGCTGCACTGTGATGCAGGTCACCTGTGTCATGCCTACATCATGGATACATAGACAGTGTCGGCAGATAAGGGCCTATGGGACACCCAGTCTGTCCATTTGACCTTGTACGCTCACTCTGTTGTCCTATAAGTCCGCTCCCCTTACCCCTGACCTCCAGAATTCCTTTATGGCTAACCCATGCATTCATAAATCCCGTGACCAAGTCAGCCCCCACCACTTCCTCTGGCAGGGTGTTCCACTTGTCCACCACCATTCTGTGAAGAAATACTTTCTCATGTTTCTCTTAAACGTCCCCCTCCAACTGCATCCCATGCCCTTCTAGTCCTGGAACATCCTTTACGCTTACAAATATTGTTTCCTGCACTCTGTTCCCCCTGTAAGATACGTATGTCCCCATCATATCCCCACACCTCCTCCCTCCAGGAGTACATGTTCAGTTCCATCAACCTGTCTGCATAGGACTTGTGATGCAATCCATGCACCATCCATGTCGCCCTCCTCTGAACCCTCCACCCAGTCCATGTCCATAACGAGTATGGTCTCCGAACTGTACACTGTACTCCAGTGTGGGACTCACTAGTGTTTTGTATAGTGGAATTATGACCTCCCTTTGGTTTGTGTCGCATGGCTGGTGGTCTTGCCCCCAGCATGCAATAGCATCCATGAAGTAATGATACTCACACTCCTCCAGCAGCTGGGTCTGACTGCTGCTGCTGCTGCTGCTGCTGCTGCTGTGGCACAACACCCCTGGCACCGGGCCTGGCATGGCCCACATCACCTGGTCCTGTGTCCTCACAATCCGGCCTGTGGGAGACATATGTTGAGACAAACATCAGTGTGACTCAAAAGCAGAGTGCCCCTGCCCCAGTGAGAGTGCCTGCCCACACAGCCATAACCATCCATCGCACAGCTGCACACTGGCCACACCTATACACAGCCACCCAAGCACACACCCTACAGAATATAGGTGCATAGGTACCTCACCCAGCCCTGGGCACCCGCCCACCACAACGCGTGAACGCGGCCGCGTCAGACAGTTCCGGCTCCCTCTGGCGGAGGTCACTGTACTGGTGCCGGCACTGCTTAGCAGACCAGCCCCGGCCAGTGACCTCCACCAGGTCAGTGGCCACTTGCTGCCACACATGGGTCCCTGAGACATGGTGAGGGGCCTCACCATACAGTGCCCCACAGTGGGCTCCACCAGAGCCACCAGGTTGGCCACTTCAAGCTGGCTCCAGGACACTGCCTCTCCTAGCCATGGCACCAACTTTACAGCAGGCAATATGGCGCCGCTGCGCCGTGGACCCACGTGGAGTTGTTGCACAAGACCAGCACAGGCTCCAATCGCGCTGTTCGAACAGCGCCATCTACTTTTATATGGCGCTGTCACCAGACAGCGAATAGGGACGCATACATGGCATGCCAACAGGGCCAGGGATCAGAGGCATACACAAGGTCACGGGCAATGACGCAAGGCTACGCACAGTGCCATAGGGACATATAGGCATCCTCTTGCGACTGCCAAGCAGAGCACCAGTGCCACAGTGGACTATCGCGCAGAAGTGCCACAGCGCCATATAGTGCCCAGTGCTGTAGCGCCACTGGCACAATGGTGGCCATGGCCTGAATAGCCTATCGCGCTCAGCAGGTCTGTAGCGCGATCGACCATGCGTAACCTGTCTGGGCATGCGCAATGCGGAAGGTGTAACCGCATACAAACATGCGCCATCGGCTCAGCCGGACCTTCCGTATTGCGCTGGCGCAATCGCGGTATTCAACCGACATATGCAAATCATTCGATCAGCCATTCAAAGGCGAGTGGCGCGATTAGCATGTCATTAAAGTTGCGCCACACCTCATTTGCATGTGTTGCGCTATAAAATGCGACAGTGGGTTGTGCTGCCAGATTTGGTTGCTGCAGGTGAGAGGTGAGTTACATGCTGTGTGAGATGCTCAGGACAATGCTCATGGGCAGGGGTGCTGGAGGATGATAAAGGTTGAGGGGCTGAGCATGAAAAGGGCACTTAGAAAGGGACAAGGGCACCTTTTCTATCAGTATCTGCCATGCGGAGAGGAAGCGGGCTTCTGCACCCCGGGCCGGCAGCTATGCCTCATGGGGAAATGCTGTGGACTGCACAGTGACAGGTGTCCACTTCACCCATACAGATCACCATGACTGACCAGAGCCAGGCTGAGGGGTGTGGGCCAGCGGGGGCGTAGGAGGCGAACTTCACCACGGCAGAGACCGAGGCCCTCTTCCAGGCCTACCTGGAGGATGAGCCACTTTGGGTGGACGGAGGGCACCCCTCAGGGTGTGCAGCTGCATGGGAGGGTAGCTCGGCCATCAACCTGCACGGAAGCCACCAGCGCTCCGTGCAGGAATGTCAGAAGAAGATGGGGACTGACCGCAGGAGGCTGAAGGAGGAAGGTGGCAGCCTTCAGGGTGGGCGATGCTGGCACTGGTGGGGCCCACCAGTGGTGTTGCAGCTGACCCCTACAGAGGAGACACTGGTCACGGCCATGCAGCCGAGTGCCATTGCAGGCGTGCCAGGCAGAGGTTCCAGACAGGTGGAAGCCCATCACTGCACAGTAAGACATGGTGATGTTGGAGGGCTGTTGTTCACATGCACTCACATGTACTCTCTTCTGTTACAGATCCTGTTCGTCTGCAGGAGACGGTGGTGGTGGTGGGTCCAGACAGTGAGGCAGACCTGCTGGATGTGGAGGAGGGACCATCCACCTCCGCCACCAGCCTGCAGGCACTGCAGCAGCATGCAGGCTGGGCCAACAACTCCGGTGTCAGTGATACGGGTGCGGGGTGCACAGCCTGTGTCACAGCAGTCTGGCATGCAGGTATGCCAGCATGCTGTGCTGTATTGATAACTTGCACCACACTATTGATGATAGCAAGGCCTGCAATGGCCAGTGATAGATGTGTGTCCCCCAGCGGACACATGGCAGGCCAGCCACGTGCCCCTGGGCCTTCCTGGTTCACACCTGTGTACCAGCATGCTGCACAGTCCCAGGCTGTGCCTGTCAGCACCGTGGGGCAGCATCGGTGGCTGTGCAGGTGTCTGGCACTGTTGTCAGCACGGAGGTGGAACAGGTGGACCTGGGGCTCAGCAGTTGGAGGGGCAGCAGCAGGTTGCACACCAGGTCTGGGGGTACATGTGTCAAGCAGTGGCACATGTCCACCGCCCTTTGATTCGCCCATACCACCTGGTCCTGGCGGAACAGCACCCACCCTCAAGGGTGCTGTGCACCAGGACTGTCCACCCTAGAGTCACGATGCCATTGGGGCACAGTACCCATTGGACCCAGCACACCCGCCTGCTGCAGGAGTCGGTACCGCTGCAGGGGCGGGTTGCAAGGTCCGTGGAGGCACTGTCTGTGTCCGTGGAGCGGCATAGCAGGGAGTGTGCTTGGGACGAGCCGAGCTGGTCCCTATGCGGACGGATGTGACCGCTGCCATTGACAGGCTGACCCAGGCAGTGGTCTCTGTTGCGAACGCATTGGCCACACTGTCAGGTGCCCCTGTACCACACACCCCACACAGTGCGCACTCCACTCCCCGTTCCGGGCGTCATGCGACACCAGGCCTGTCGATGCCGGGTTCTACTGTGGGCATCCCGAGCACCCCTGGTGCAAGTTTGTTTGGCAGGATGCAGACCCCTGTGCGGGCAAGGTCACGGTCACGCACTGGGACCCCTGGTGGTGCACCAGCGCCACCCAATGTGGCCCCTGCTCAGCCTGCCAGTGCTGCTAGGCCACGGCGGGGCAGCCCACGCATCCGTGGTGGCCGTGGGACAGTGCTACCTGACTGAGCTGTCTCCCAGTGCAGGCCCTGTCTGGTGCTGCCCTGTGTGCAATGTGTTTCATGATGGGCAGTGCACTGCTGGGTGCTCTGCTCACCAAGTTGACACAGACCACCTGCACCTCTCCCAACTGCTGTCCACAGGTGCGTGTGCATGATGATGCCTGCATTGCACTGTACACCAAGGTGCAAGGTGCCCAGGTCCTGACACACCGACGTGGACAGTCCAGGTGGTGGGGGTGGTTGGTGGTGCTGTGTGTTGGCAATGTCATTTCCGCAGTGCTGTGCTGCTGCCCATGTATGCTGCCTGGTGTGTGTGTGTGTCCATATGAGTGCTCACCCCTCTTTGATGGTGTGTTGGTATGCCTGGAACCTTCAACTCCCCTGACCTTCATGCACGGTGTGTTCCCCTGTGTGCCTGTGGTTTGCGCATGGACAGTGTTGCCTGCACATGTCCCCTTGACTTACCTGTGTTGGGCGTAGTGCTCTTCTGCAATGGTGTCCCGGTGCAGCTGGGCCTGCCGGGTCAGTCGGGGGTCCCTCCGTCCTAGGGGGGGCTGCTCATCACCCACATCACCGGCGCCACTGGCGTCCCATCGCTATCCCCTCTTGGACCTGTAATGGCTATCCCATGGTCTTTGGCCATGTTGTGCAGGATGCAACAGGCCAGGAATATCCCACAGGCCTTGGGGGCTGTACTGTAGCTCCGCGGAGGTGTCCAGGCATCCAGGCGTGCCTTGAGCATCACAAACACCAGCTCTGTGATGTTACGTGTTGCGGCATGTGCCTCATTGAAACTGAGCTGCACTGGGGTCGTGGGCGCCAGTATGGTGTGAGCAGCCAGGACGGGTGGGTATCCGAGTCACCTGTGTGGAGATAGTGGAGATCATTGTCATGTCAGGTCCATATTGCCCATATCCTTGTGTGCCTACCATGGCACCTGTGTCATTCCCACCCTTGCACAGGGTTTGCATTCCATACATGTGTACTCACCCACTAGATGACCCGTGGGATGTTCCACTCTCAATCGATGGCACAGTGCAGACTGGTGCCATATGAGGCATCATGTGCTCCGCCAGGGTGTGTGGCACAGACATTGATGTGCCCAGTGGCATCACACACCACCTGGCAGTTGACACTGGAAAAGCCCTTTCAGTTCCGATAAGCATGGCCGTTGGGGCCAGGTGGGCGTGCGAATAGCCACATGGGTGCAGGCTATGGCCCCTAGCATGCCAGGCATATGCTACCCTGTGGAACTCCTGCATGTTTATGCGGCTCTGCCGGGGTGCTGGGGAAATGGATGTACTCCGCAGCATGAGGCAGCAGTGCGCTGAGGAATTGGGTGAGAATGCGTGACATGGCCGACTGTGTAATGCCTGTGGTGTCCCCTGTCGGTCTCTGGAAGGTGCCCGTGGTGAGCAGGCACATGCAGGCTGTCACCTTGGTTTCCACGGACAGAGCATGACTCCGTCGTGAGGGTGCCTGCATCACATCACTGCACAGCTCGCTGAGCCGTCTCAGTATTGCCCTGTTCAGGCGGTACCGGGCCACAATCTCGACGTCTGTGTACAGCTCGAAGCTGATGCGGAGCGATACCGCCTGTCGAGGGATACCGGCCGACGGGCCCTCAGCCGCCCCGTCCCCTGCAGCTGGTGTGTCACCCCCTCATTACAGCTTCCATGTGGAAGCTGAGACTGTCCATCTCCTGGCTTCTGCCCCCAGCTGCTGTTCCTGTGTTACCCCGCTGCCCCCACTGCTGCTTCCACTGCACGGGCACCCCACTGTCTCTCTGTCCTCCTGGACCCACTGTCCTCTCTTCCCTTCCAGCTCCTGTCTCTCTCTCTCTCTCTCTCTCTCTCTCTCTCCCCAGTTTGCGGCCTGCTAGGTTCTTGCGCGCTTCCTTGAGCCTTTTATTTTGGCTCACATCTCGTGCTCTGCGCAACCTCCGGCTGAGCCACTCTTGCGCGTTGCGCAGAGTGTTGAGTCTCGCATTCGCGCTTTATGCATGGACCGCCCCCCGCGTTGCGCATCCCTTCATTTCCATTCACTGTTGCTCAGCATGTTTTCGGTGGCGCAACTGGCCTTCTGAATATTGCAGAATGGCGATTTTGGAGTTGCGCACGCGCAACCCTGTTGCGCATGGCGCAACCCTTTTTGAATATCTGGGCCAGTGAGTACAAAGAATGTATGCATAATAATGGGTCTCGGATCAGAAATGAGGAGTTGGAATACTAAATTGCTTATATCTCAGGAATCGTACGACGTAGAAAAAAAATGTAAATTTCATATAAATTATGACTTTCCTGGCTAGTTTTGTACTTAGCCCTCAGTAGGGTGCTAAGTGTTTTTGCAATGAAAAGTCCGTATGTCACACCGTTTCCTAGATACGGGGCCCGAAAAGACAGCAGGCGCGTATGTTATCAATAGGAAAAAGCATTAACCGAGTGCCATCACTGTACCGCCCTGTAATATTTTTCACCAAACCACCAAAACACATCAGTGGGATGTTGGCTTTCTTCCTTCCAAATTTCAGCTGTTGCTGTTACTATTACCATTTGCGTTTCCAATTGTGTTACCATGACCTTGCGCGTTTCTGTTTCCTTTGGTGTTATTGTTGCTGCTACCTCTACCATTTACATTTCCAATTGCGGTACCATGACCATGCACATTACGGTTTGCATCTCCATATGCATTTGCATTTCCATTTATGTTTCCTTTGGCGTTATTGTTACTGTTACCGTTACATTTGCATTTACAATTGCGGTACCGTGACCGTGCGTGTTACGGTTTGTGTTTCTGTACGTGCTTGTGTTTGCATTTCTGTTTCCTTTGGCATTATTGTTGCTGTTATAATTACCATTTGCACTTACAATTGTGGTTTCATGACCATGCGTGTTATGGTTTGCATTTCTGTACGTGCTTGCATTTGCGTTTCCATTTCTGTTTCCTTTGGCATTATTGTTGCTGTTACCATTACCATTTGCATTTACATTTGCGGTACCATCACCATGGTCATTACAGTTTGCATTTCCGTACATGCTTGTGTTTATATTTCTCTTTCTTTTGGCGTTATTGTTGCTGTGACCATTACCATTTGTGTTTACAATTGTGGTACCGTGGCCGTGCGCATTATTGTTTGCATTTCCATACGTGCTTGTGTTTGCGTTTCTGTTTCCTTTGGCATTATTGTTGCTGTTACCATTACCATTTGCGATTCCAATTGTGGTACCGTGATCGTGAGCATTACCAGTTGTGTTCCATATGCGCTTGCGTCTTCTTTCCATCACTGATCACTTTGGCATCACTTTACGCTTGCATTCGTATTACTGTTTGCATTACCATTTACGTTTGCATCACCATGTGCATAACCATTTGCACTTACATCTGTGTTGCACTTACGTTACTATGTCACAAAAAAATCACGTGGTGGGAGTGCATGGCCGAAGGGCCGCCTCCACCACCCCATCCATTACTTTTATGGTCCTCATTCTCAAAAGAAGGAAATTCATGGCAAAACTATGTTTAATACATCAGTTAAGGTTGTTTCACAGTGACAAAGTGAGAAATTCGATGTTGGGGTTAAGCCCCCCTTGCACCCACCACCCTCCCCAACCGGCATCGGGGTGTGCGTTGGGTCGTCAGTCATAACTCACCCCCATTCTCCTATACTTCACCCACCTCAGCTTGTTTACACATGTGGAATGGGGTAAAGTTAGGGCTGGTAGCTAACGTACCAATCAGGGGGCAGGTGTGGGGGCAAGTGGGCTTCAACCCTAACATCGAATTTCCTCGCTTTTGTCATTGTGGAACAATCCTAACTGATGCATTAAACAGAGTTTTTTGCCATGAATATATATATGTGTGTGTGTGTGTGTGTGTGTGTGTGTGTGTGTGTGTGTGTGTGTGTGAAACTTTACTGTTTGAATTAGGAAACAATAGCCTAAACATATATATACAAATGTGTCTTTAATATTTTCTTTATTTTCATGGTTTGTACAGTTTATTTTTTTTTTACAGATAAGAGATATTGCTGCTACTGGTTAGAATACTATCAAGAACTACTGATTATGGGCCCTATGCACTATCAGGCAGCAATTACCCCAACTGCATAAGTCCTCACCTGTGGACAGGTGTGTGCATTCTGGTATTCAAGACGAGTGGGCACCTGTCCATGGCTCCACCCCCAGAGTGCACATAGTTCCACAGTGTGGCCACTTGTGGAGTTGTTGTCCCAGGTAGGCATCCAGTTGCACCCCCTTCCTAGGCCAAAAGTATCCCTTGCATGGTGAGGTCCAGGTCCAGGTGCATGAATGCCTACCACAGGCACCCCACCTATGTGGCAAGGACCCATCATATGGTGTACCCCTGGCCCAGCCGATGCTACACAGCATCCTTCTGGCTCACTGCAGGAACCCCAGCAGGAGGATTCCAATCACACCCCCCTGCCACACATCTGTGTCCACCCTGATGAGACAACTCACACCCCCAAACCCCGATCCCAGCCCCCCAATAGTAGCAGTATCACTCTCCCCCAGGACCAACTGCCCCCATTCCATGCATCCACCAGATTGGCTGCCCCTGCCTGCACTTGCTACCTACTGGGCTGTGGTTGCATGGAGGGTCTTCACCCAGCCCCACCATGACCAGCAGGGTATGTTTAATGGGGCACACAGTGGGTTATGGCAGGGTCCCCACTGCTATAACCTACGCCCTTCTCTGCACCCATGCAGGTTGCACTACATGCCTTTGTGAATGGCATGTAGTGCTGCCATACACTGGGCCTACCCCCCAGAGCATTGCTGTCTGTGTGGCTGGGGGATTGGGCATGCAATAGTTGCATGCCTCATTCATGACTGCCATGTGGGCAATGCTCTGTGGCAGTCATGCGTAATGATGCCAATGCCTCTGGTTTGTGTGGTGCATTGGCATTGTGTATAGGGTCCATTGGGCCCTATGCACTATTGGGTGGGAATTACATGCCAAAGTCATGCATCTCACCCATGCAGGTCCATACCTGTGGACTGGTGCAGGCATGCCAGTATTCATGACTGATGGGTTAATGACTGTGGTTCTGCCTCATGGAGCACAGGACTTTGCAGGATGGTGGGAGGCAGAGTTTTGGTCCCAGGTGGGGATACAATCGGATGTCGGTCCTGGGCTAAATGTGAATCCCTTGTGTGGTGAGGTGGTTCTGGATGTGTGAATTCCTACTGCAGACACCTGGACCCGTGCAGCATGGATTTGCCATCTGGTGTACCCCCTGACCCAGCCCGTGCTACACAGTACCCTCCAGGCATGCTGCAGGAACCCCAGCAGGAGGACCCCTACCACGCCTGCCCACCCCACATATGTGCTCACCTTGATGTGGCAACACACACCCTTGACCCCAATCCCAGCACTCCTAGTGGTAGCAGTCACTCCCCAGCACAGAATGCCCACAACCTGTCCTTCATACCCACCATATTTACTGCCCCTACCTTCACTTGCTTCCTACTGGGCTGTGGCGGCATGGAGGGTCTTCACCCAGCCCCACCATGACCAGCAGGGTATGTTTAATGGGGCACACAGTGGGTTATGGAAGGGCCCCCACTGCTATAACCTATGCCCTTCTCTGCACCCATGCAGGCTGCACTACATGCCATTGTGAATGGCACATAGTGCTGCCACACACTGATCCTGCACCCCAGAGCACTGCTCTCTGTGTGACTGGAGGATTGGACATGTAATAGTTGCATGCCTCATTCATGACTGCCATGTGAGCATCGCTCTGTGGCAGTCATGTGTAATGATGCCAATGCCTCTGGTGTGTGTGGTGCATTCGCATTGTGTATAGGGTTCATTGGGGCCTATGCACTATCAGGTAGGAATTATATGCCAAAGTCATGTATCCCACCCATGCAGGTCCATACCTGTGGACTGGTGCAGGCATGCAGGTATTCATGACTGATGGGTTTATGACTGTGGCTCTACCCCATGGAGCACAGGACTTTGCAGGATGGTGGGAGGCAAAGTTTTGGTCCCAGGTGGGGATACAATCGGATGTCGGTCCTGGGCTAAACGTGGATCCCTTGTGTGGTGAGGTAGTTCCGGATGTGTGAATTCCTACTGTAGACACCTGGACCCGTGCAGCACGGATTTGTCATCTATTGAACCCCCAGCCCAGCCCGTGCTACACAGTACCCTCCAGGCACACTGCAGGAACCCCAGCAGTAGGACCCCTACCATGCCTGCCCACCACACATATGTGCTCACTTTGATGTGGCAACACACACCCTTGACCCCAATCCCAGCACCCCTAGTGGTAGCAGTCACTCCCCCTGGCACAGAATGCCCACACCCTGTCCTCCATACCCACCATATTTACTGCCCCTGCCTTCACTTGCTTTCTACTGGACTGTGGCAGCATGGAGGGTCTTCACCCGGTTCCACCGTGACTATCAGGGTATGTTCATTGGGGTGAGCAGAGGGTTAAGGCAGAGACCCCACTGTCATAACCTGCATGCTTCTCCACACCCATGTGGGCTGCGCTATGTGCCTTTGTGAATGGCGCATAGTGCTACCATGCCCCAGACCCACCCCCGGTGTGTTGCTCACCACGTGGACAGGGGATCTGGTGTGTAACACTTGCATGCCCTTTTCATGACATCCGCATGGACACAGCTCTGTGGCAGTCACACGTACTGATGGCAATGTGCCTGGTTTACACAGTGCATTGGCATCATGCATAGGTCCTACTGGGCTCTATGCACTATGGGGTGGGAATTATGCACCAAAACTGCGTATCCCATCCTTATAGGCCCACACCTGCAGACAGGTGCATACTTGCCTTTATTCATAACTGGCTGGCACCTCTCCATGGCTCTGCAACTGCAGCATGCAGGACTCTGCAGGACAGCCAGGGGTGGAGTTGTGGTCCCAGGTGGGCATCCAACTGGATGCCTGTTCTGGGACAAAAGTTGATCCCTTGCATGGTGAGGCACGGGTCCTGGTGAGTAAATGCCTACTTCAGGCACCTGTATCTGTAAGGCATGAAATCATTTTCCGGTGTATCCTCTGGCTCAACCCATGCTTCACAGTGCCCCCCCAGTGCACTGCAGGCACCCCGGCAGTACCTGCCTGCCCACCACACATCTATGCTCACCTCAATGTGGCAACACACACCCTTGACCCCGAACCCAGCAAACCCAGTGGTAACAGTCACTCCCCTCTGGCAAAGACTGCCCACACCCATGCCCCCCATACCCACCAGATTGACTGCCGTACCTTCACCTGCTGCCTACAGGGCTGTGGCAGCATGGAGGGTCTTCACCTGGTACCACTGTAACTGGCAGGGCCATTCATTGGGGTGAGCAGTGGGTAAAGGCAGACTCCCCACTGCCATAACCTGCGTGCTGCTCCACACTCATGTAGGCTGACTATGTGCCTCTGTGAATGGCAAGTAGCATTGCCATGCCCCAGACCCACCCCCGGCATGTTGCTGTCCACATGGCCGGGGGATCTGGTGTGTAACACTTGCATGCCCTGTTCATGACCTGCCATGTGGACACAGCTCTGTGGCAGTCACATGTAATAATGACAATATGCCTGGTTTGCACAGTGCATTGGCATCATGCATTGGTCCTACTGGGCCCTATACACTATCAGGTGGGAATTGTGCACCGAAGAAGTTGCGTATCCCATCCGCATAAGTCGACTCCTGAAGAAAGGTGCATGCTTGCCTTTATTCACAACTGGCTGGCACCTCTCCATGGTTGTGCAACCATAGCATGCAGGACTCTGAAGGACAGCCTGTGGTGGAGTTGTGGTCTCAGGCGAGTATCCAATCGGATGCCCGTCTTGGGCCAAAAGTGGATCCCTTCTGCAGTGAGGCATGGGTCCTGGTGAGTAAATGCATAAAGCAGGCACCTGTATCTGTGAGGCATGAAATCATTATCCAGTGTATCCTCTGGCTCAACCCATGCTACACAGTGCCTTCCCATTGCACTGCAGGCACCCCAGCAGGAGGACCCTGACCCTGCCTCCCTACCACACATCTGTGCCCACCCCAATGTAGCAACACACACCCCAACCCCTGATCCTGGTGCCCCCCAGTGGTAGCAGTGTCACTCTCCTTGGCACAGACTGCCCACCTCCTATCCACTGTACCCATCAGATTGACCACCCCTGCCTTCATCTGCTGCCTAAAGGGCTGTGGCAGCATGGACAGTCTTTACCCAGTCCTGAATTTTCCATGATCAATGGGCAAAGAAAGATGGAAATCTGCACTGGCTCTGCTGAACAGTGAATAAGGCTAAGGGAAGCAAGACCTAGAACCCCCTTCCCCCCATATACCAATAAAAAAATCATTAAGGCAAAAAGTGGAAACATTAATACATAACAGTAACAACAGAAAAACATATATATTCATGTTGTGACTGTCTTTTTTACTCTAAATTGTATTAGTGTTATCCGTGTCTTGTATAAGTTCTATGATCTATAATTGCTGACTTATTGTTTGTCCTGACTGATATCCTCATTATGTCACAATTGATTGTCACTCTGATACATTACTTTTGTCATTGCTGTATTTTATAGTTTGTACTCTCCCGGGTCGTACCTGAAGATGGGCAGTTTTTTTGCCTAGTGTACTTACCCGGTTACCAAAAGCTGATAAATAAAATATAACATATACAGTAGCTCACCATCACACTCCAGTCTGACAGATCATACTCCATACTAGTTGATCCACAATACACTTGAGACAGGGTAAGCAACCTATTCAACCAATCAGTACATTGTAAGAAAAAGCAACATTCCCAATGAATGGACAAACAAAAAATCTAAAGGGAGACCCTAGAGTGGAGTAGCAAACCCTGTAAGAACTTTCCCAAACATGAGACACACAAAAAAAAAGCCATATGGAACTGGGAGACATGGAAGGGCTAAGTATATAACAGCACGTCTCATGCTTAAGCATCTATGGCCACCAATGGTCGTTAAGTCATGAGGCCATGAAATGAGTATAGCTAACGGGGATCACAGCTTCTAGGGGGTGGAGCACCCCGTCATCCCCCCCATTTGGGAAGGCCCCAAGGCAGCCAATTACCCAGAAGGACCCCCCCCCCAGTGGGCAACTAAGTATTTACATGGGACTAAGTGAATCTCCCAACCAAAAAGTAACAAGCACTGCACAATGATGAAACAGGTGAAAGACCACCCAGGTACTGACATTTTACTGTACTGATGACAAAAACTATATGACGGGGACAGCTGCTGTCCCGAACACATTCAAGCTGTTGCAGATGGGCAAGGCCACCAAAAGCAGTGGGGGTGGAGCTGACCTACCGACCCCAAAGCCCATGATGATCAGACCACAGCACAGCAGCCATGTATGGAGGTGGGGCAAAAAGGAATGGTAGTAACCCATTATTCACACCATGTGGATAACATTAGAACTCCCAGAGGAAACCCAAAACAGTGCACGGTGTTGGAATACACCAGATCCCCATACCACCCCATCATATCAAGGACTGGGACCATCCATGTTCTCCCCTTTATCTGTCATCAACTAGTCCAAGACAGTGCAATTGACCAAATCCATAGAAAAACACAAAAGCCTGTGGCCCAAGCACCAAGAAAGTAACCTCCCCAACCCCGAACAATAAACACAAGCCAAGGTAAAATATTATAATTCAACTGAGCCTTAAAAAGGGATAAACTATAGCAAAGAAAAATCCCAAAAGGTAGAAAACTGAACATCCAATATATGAAACAAGAGCTCTTCTTGACTCTTCATGCCAGTCCTTAGAGTTTCTGCATCTTTGATGCCATGTCACCACCACAGTGGCTGGTCAGGAAAAGATTTGGAAACTGAGTCGGAGCTTCAGTCTCACTTGATCTGCCAATCAAACTGCTTCAGACCATCCTCTGAAGTCACTGAAAACATGGCTGGATACATGTAACCCCTAGATGGCGTTATCCCAGGGGCTACTACCCCTGCCTGATTTGCCACTGTAAGAGATCTAAATCTCACTTTTAGGTTCTTGGCAATATTGGAGTTGCAAATAATCACAGAGAAGTTGTATTTGAGTAATAAACAAGTTTATTACTACAAAATAGGGATAAATTACAGTTGCCCTAAGCAGTTTTTACCAATACGAACCGGGAGCCAGTGCTAAGCGTTTTTTACACCTTGAGGTTTTTTTGTTGTCTCTTACAGCTAGAATCATGTTTTTAAGGAAAAGGGTCTTATATTTAATGAGGTCCACATCCGCGGCCTCTTGTGCCAGATGTTTTTCTGCTTGATAAGCCATCCAGAGTCTCTGGTGGTAGGTCGCTTGGCTTTTTTTAGCATTTTGCTTTACGGGGTATGCTAGCATTACTCCAACCACGCCAGGGCTGTGAGCAGAAATGAGCTTAGCTGCCACTTCGTCAAAGGTAGCATTTTTATCCTGGCGAACAACTTTGGGGAGCTTAGCCCACAGGCCAGGATTGATGGTCTGGCGTAGTATTTGGACTTGGTATTTCGCAGCGAGACTGAGCATTTTGCACTTGGAGCGTACCTTTTTTAAATGGCAGCTAAGGTTGTTGGACGGGGTCATCCGACCAATTTTGTCAGCAACTTGCTGAACAGAGTAGGCCATTTGCAGGAGATTGGCTGGTGGTCGATTAGGCAAGGGCAGCGCATTTTGCACACTGTCCAATGCTGCATGGGCCGCAGCTTCAGCTGCCATCCGAACAACGTCTTTTTGAGTGCCAGTTTCTTGAAAAATTTGTCGAATTTGATTTTTAATGGCTTTTATGCTTTTTTCAGGAAGAGGAACATTTTTTATTGCCCTTTTAATCATTGTTTTAATCTCTTGTCTGTCTTTCACACCAATAATGGCTACTGGAGACACCGTCGGGACCAGGCTTGGGCCTGCTCCCCCCCTATCATGGGCACCGCCATGATGGGCCTGGATCCAATGGCGGGTGCCTCCACCCAGAGGTCAGGGTTTGCAATAGTTAAACTAACTTGGTCACAGCCCTCTGGGACACTGCAACCCCCCTTTCTTCCCACTAGTGGCCCACACAATATATCAGAATTACCTTCACAGTATACACTTACCCCCAGGTCTGGTTCCGGCACTGGGACCTCCTGTGAAATAAGATACAGTGCAACAATCACAGTACAGTACTTTAACATGACAAATACACTCAGGCAGTATAACTTTGCTGAAATAAGCAGCTCTGATTTATTTAGGGGATATAACAAGGACAGGGAAATCAGGTTAATTAGCTTATCACTTTACTATCTACCTATGGCTCTGTGCACAGGCCTATCCCTACCAGTTACTGTCCCTGGGTACCCAAGCCCAGTGGCTGGTCCAAACTGTGGCAGCTGGTAGGGGCCTTCACACAGTGAAAAGAAAATTAGCTTAAACAGTCAGCAGTACACTGATTCAATTTGGATTTAATGTGGCAATTCAACAGGGAGCGACCCTGAATTAGTACTCACGACCTCCAAACAAGATAGGGTCCTTCAACGTCAGCAGGGCTACTTTTGAGCTCCATGAGACTCTTCACACATTTATATGGTAAAAAAGAAAGTACTATACCAGGCAGGCTGCTTCTCTACCGATCGCAATTACTGCACAATACCGGGAGAACACACAGCAGATTCAGTTCCTGACAGACCGAGTGCAATTCAACAATTTCTTCAGTCTTCTACAGGGTGAGCCTGGTTTCTACTCTTCAGAGATCCTTTGATTCTTTTCCCAGGACGGATTCAGTCCAACAAGCAGTTACACAAGCTGCAGACGGAACTCTGGGCCACACACGTTTTTTGACTGAAACTGTGCACTGAAGGAGCACAGGGTTTCTTTCCCCTTCACTGCCAGATCTAAACTGAAACTCCAACAGACAAAACCGGGCACTTCCTTTGAGTTCCTCCCGGTTCTTGACTGGATTGGCTGTCACTCACAATAGACTGCTGCTGTTGGTCCAAAAAGGCGCCGAAGTCTAAACTACATCTCCCAGAGTCACTGCCCATACAATCCTCTTGTGGCTGGCTCAGATTATGAGTCCAAGTTCTGATTCGTCCAAGGCACCATTTTAAAGCTAGCTTACCCCACACTGATTGGTCCAGTTCAGCAGTTCAAAACCAGAATGGGAACTAGGCAGACACAGTTCTGACTGCAAAGAAAGCAGGTTAGACAAACTGTAATTTCATTATTACTGTAAATGATTTCTGGCAAACAGTTACATCTTTCAGATAGGTTCCCTTTGCACTCCCAGTGACTGCAAAAATGGAGTGAATTGGCAGCAGCTTGAGTGGTACTCAATCAAAGAAACACACAGTCCCCCATACAAACTAATTATGTCTGCAAGCAGACAGCTCTTAAAGAGACAGTACCAGGGGTTCTAAAAACACTCACTGATAAATGCTAACGCCAAACACCATTCAGGCTTGGAGCATTCAAGCAAGCTCCTGGAAGTCTTTTGGGAACCCCATTTGCAGGGGGTTACACCCTTCCTGGCCTGGGAAAGCTTGGCGTCGCGTCAAGCAAGTACCCCATAAGTTTCAGCTGCAACCATATACATTTGCATTAGGCTCACATGTAATCATCAGTCAATATCATTTTACCAAGAACACATTTCTGAAACATTGCAGTACGTCACTCTTTACACAGTATTACATACACATTGTACCATAACTCAAGTTATTACCTCTTGTACATGAAATCTGAAGAGAGGGCCCTTCCTATCAGTTACCTTGGGGCTGGATGGTGCAAGGGCACCATCTTGAGGCAACACAAGTAACTTGGAGTTAGCACTGACACTCAGTTTGGGCAATGAGCTCGGGACACATACACTCCTTTATGGACAACATTGAGAGGCAGATCCACTGGCGGCCCAGGAATCATAACTGAGGTGCACCACAGGCTTTACAGCTCGACCAGTCTTTCTAGGGGGAACTGTTACAGTCTCTGCACTCTGAGCCTCATTTTCAGCATTGTCCTCACTTGTCAGGGGAGTCTCCATGGGGGTAGAGAGGCTTGAACTTGGGGCACTTTCAGCTCCAGGAATTACAGTTTCTGAGTCCACAACATTTGGCTCGCATGGAGAGCTTTCGGACACTGGCAGTGGACTGTCAGGGCACTCAAAATACTCTTCTTGTTCTGGTGTATCACCAGTCTGACCCAATCCATCATTTTCCTCCCCTGAAAGCTCAAACAGTTCAACCATGCAGAATGATTCCATTTCATCTGATCTGATGCTTTGCACTTCACTTTCTGGGAGCATTGGCTCCAGGGATGAAGCTGGGGGCTTAGACAGCCCAGAAGGCCCAGCTTTGTCTCCAGTATTGACTAGGGGATTGCCCCGAAACAATTGACTCAGTTCGTAAGAAGGATAGTATTCAAAGTCACTCTCACTTTCTTCTGATATGGACTGACAGTCATGCTCAACTGGGACTTGTGCAGGGGAACACTTTAACTCTGCTTCTGTAGGTGCAGACTTCCTTGATCTTTTCTTAGCAGCAGCTCTAGTCACTGGTCCAGAGGGGCATCTTCTGGGGCTCAGACTCAATCAATATTTGTCCAATGGGCAATAAATGATTTCTATGCATTGTTTTACATCTTTTGAATTATTCTCAGGCCTTACTTTGTACACTGGCAGATCATCTAGTTTGCCCACTACAATGTGAGGGAGATGGTGCCATCTGTCAGCAATCTTGTGTTTGCCATGCAGTCCCAGATTTCTTAGCAATACCCGATCTCCTCCTGGAGTTCCTGTGCTTTCACCTTTTATCATACCTTTCTTTGTTGGCCAGATTTCTTTTGGCAGCCATGGTTTGAGCCAGTTGGTACGCATGAGTTAGCTGGGCCTTTAACTTTGCACATACTGTAAATAGTTGTCAGCTTGAACCCCATCAGGAGAGACCCCAAAACACACATCTACCGGTAGTCGAGCTTCTCTTCCAAACATCAGGCGGTAGGGAGAACCAGTGGCATCACTTTTGGTGCAGTTATAAGCATGTACCAGGGTGCTAATTTGTTGGCTCCATCTAGGCTTGTCCTTTGGGTGCAGGGTGCCTAGCATATTTAACAAGTGTGATTTGAAACGTTCAGGCTGTGGGTCCCCTGGGGTGTGGTAAGAGTGGTTCTGGACTTTACGCACTCCCCACAGAGAAAGCATCTCTTTGATCAGACGACTCTCAAAGTCTCTCCCTTGATCAGAATGGATTCTTTGTGGAGCCCCATAGTGAAAAAAAAGTTTTCTACAAGTACTTTGGCCACATGGATGCTTTCTGGTCTTTGGTGGGAAAGCTTGGGCATATCTCGTGAAATGGTCCAGTGACCACCAGCACATTACTGATATTTCTTTGATCTGACTCCAAACTCAGAAAATCAGTACAGACCAGCTCCATGGGTGCACTGGTGGTGATGTTAACAGGGGGCAGCCCTCTGGGGCAAGCTTTCCTCTGTAAGCAGTGACTACAAGTTCAAATGTGTTGCTCCACATCAGCCCCATCTTAGGCCAATAGAATCTGGATCTCACCAAGTCAAGTGTTCTGTCTATACCAAGGTGCCCCATGTGGTTGTGCAAGGACATCAGTACTGAGTCTTGAAGGCAGTACAGCACTAGTTGTTGTTTGTCTACTTGTCCCCTCTGTCTACTGTTTCTCTGTATAACAGTTTATTGATCAGTTTCAACTTAGGACCTTCTTTGTATAACAGTGCAGTTCTCAAATCAGTGGAGCATAATTTGGACACATCTTTTCCTGCATAGAGGCTTCTAAAGCTGCTTTGATCATGGGATCGCTGGATTGAGCCCACGAATACTGTCATTGTCCAGCTGAGGCAGTGCACCAATGTCTATTGAAAGATGGCAATAAGCAGCAGGTATGCAATTCAGAGAGCCCCAAGCAATCACCATGCAGTCCACCGCGTCCGTGGACATTTGTTCCTCCCTGTCAAACTTCCGGCAGAGTGTCCGAATGTCAGGTTCTGCCAATCGGACCCAATCATTCTGGGGAACAGGCCTCCGGGAAGAGCATCAGCATCTATATGGTTTCAGACCTGCTCGGTATTCGAGAGCATAGTCATATGTAGATATGTACGAAAGCCACCTATGGCCAGTGGCATCCAACTTAGCTGAGGTCTGCACATAGGTCAAGGATTATTGTCAGTTTTTACTAGTATTTTAGCCCCATACAAGTACTCCTGGAATTGGTCAACAATAGTCCACTTCAAAGCTAGGAACTCTAACTTATGTACAGGATAGTTCTTTTTCGGATGGGGTCAGGCTTCTACTGGCAAGGCCACTGGTCTCAGGCCATTCTCGTGCTCTTGGTACAACACAGCCCCCAACCCTTGCAAGCTAGCATCAGTGTGCAGGAACGTGGGTTTTCTTGGATCGGCATAGGCCAGCACTGGAGCATGGGTAAGTTGATATATGATCTCATGAAAAGCAGTCTCACAATCAGAGTCCAGCGGGCCCCAAATACTTCACTCGGATGAAAATACACTCTTTCAGTCTGGAGGGACGCTGACTTTTAGTATTTTTGTGGGTTGGGGATACCCTTAGTAAATTTAGTAAAGGGACGGATCACTCTTGAATAGTCCTTGATGAAGCGCCGATAATAACCACAGAATCCCAGGAATCTTTGCAGTTCTTTTAGATTTTGGGCTGTGGCCAGGTGATCAAGCCTCAACTTTACTTGGGTCGGTCTGTATTCCCTCGGTGGATACTATGTGTCCCACATACTTTACTGATGTTTGAAAGAATTGACCTTATCAATGGACAGTTTAAGGCCAAAGTCCTCCAGTCGGTCCAATACCTAAATAATCTGCTCTCATGTTCCTCCAGTGAGCTGCCAAACACAATAACATCATCTAGGTATACCAGGCACTCTAGTAAGTTCATGTCCCCCACTGCACGCTCCATCAATACGTTGAAAAAGTGGCTGGGGCACCTGGAATCCCTTGAGGCATCCTTTATGAATTCATAGACATAGCGGACAGATAAGGCTGTCTCTCTCATGATCCTCTGGGGCCATCGGGATCTGGTAGTACCCACTGCGGAGATCCAGCACAGAGAACCACTTGCTCCGTTTAGGCAGTCCAAAGCATCCTGAATGCGGGGCATTGTGTACTGATCGAGGATAGTCCGCCGGTTTAAGGTGCGATAATCCACACACATCTTACTCTTCCATTCTTTTCCTCACTACCACAATGGGGAAGCATAAGGGCTTCTGGATTCTTGTATTACACCAGCAGCTAACATTTCTTGCAGATGCCGTCTCACATCATCTATATGTCAGCAGGTGCCAGGCGTCGAGACCTCTCCGAAATGGTCTTTACGTCATCACAGCCGGATATTGTGCTCAGCTCCTTGCATGCATCCTACATCCCATTCCTTTAAAGAAAACACCTGGTCTCTCTGGGCAAGCTTCTCACTGATCCTCACTTTCCATTCAGCTGGCAGCGGGGAGTCGCCGAAATCAAACAAGTCAGGCATTACTCTGTCATTCTTCCTTGAACTCGTGCTGCTGGGCAGCACTGCAGTGTCTGCACAATGCACAATAGCCAGGATGCAACCTCTATTTACTCGAATGTCTCTTTCAGACACATTATGAACTCGGACCATTACCCTTCTGGCATAAGCATGGGCTCTAGCGGGCAAAATACTAGGCTTGACCAGCAGTCCCTCTGGCAATTTTCCATCGCCTGGTGCATCCAACATTAATATTTTATTCTTAACATCCTTTCTGATACGGACCTCTCCCTGTAAGGTACACTGGGCATTTGGCGCCAGGATCAGAGACTCAGGATCCTTCTTCCATACAATTCCGACCAGTTCCTCTGGTTCTATTTTTTCAGCATCTCTCTGTGCCTCATAGGCCTTCTTAATTAAAGCTGGAACTCTTAAAGCTCTACTGAGTCTTTGACCCCTGTTTTCATAACACAACTGTGCCAGCCTTCCGAACATATGAGCATTTGTTCCAATCAACAAGGGACACCATCAACAGTCCAGTGAGGGGGACACACTAAGGCTAGGGTCTCTACTTGTTTGGCCACTCCAGCCACGGAGGTGGGAAAGACAGCCAAATTTGGATATACCCCGGAATAGGGTAGGCCTTCTCACTTAACCCCATACATGCAGTCCTTCTAATGGTTGTAAAGTACGTCTGACAAATGCTTCTGATATCAATCCTGGAACATAATTGTCACTTGGGAGCCACTGTCTAATACAGCTCTTGTAGACACTCCATTCACCTTTACAGTGGTCTCCATGGAGGGACCCACTCTCTGGACCAGTCTGGAGAGGCGTGGTAGTGGGGGCCTGGGCAACTGACCTTGCCACAAAGGGCGTGAGTTAGCATTTTGGTGCCCTCACTGGGATCATTTCGTGCACCCTCTTAACCACTGATTTGTTCTCCAGAAGCTCTCCTTGTAGCCTATATACAACTTTGTCAGTGTCTTTTTGGGACCGGCATTCCCTTTTCATGCCCATCTTTCCCACAATTATAGCAAAACATACCTTTCTAGGGAGTTGAGCTGGCGGGCGCCACACTGGGAGCCAGGGCAGGAGTATACTAACTGAACCTTGGTGCCATCTCTGTCTGCGCCATGTGATAAGCATTTGGAGACATCTCGTCAGTTCTCCACTTCCATGGTCAAGGAATCGAGTTCAGGCTGTTATCAGCAGGAGATACATGGATTGGGTATCCCCACCCCCTGTAGAATCCAGTCGGATATAGGTCAGGCCCCATACTTGCAGGCGTGGCCTTCATAAAGGGACTGTTTTGAATTCCGGATCTCTCTCAACAGTTAAGCCCCATATTGTGGCATATCTTTTCCTTATCAGAGCACTCATTGACTGCCAACCTCTGCCCTGAACTTCCTTGATGGGCCACCCTCAGTCACTCGGGTCATAGCCGCAGCTATTGGTGCAGAGTCCCCTCGGTCGCCTTTTCTCAACTCTCAATTTCTCATTAACTCATCATAAGAGGTGCGGATTCAGTCGATTTGCCAGGCGTAACCTGAAGCACAGCAGTTCTGAGAGGGGCAGACTTAAGGATCCTGTCCAGCCTGGTTCGGTCCAGTTCAATCGCTGGCAAACTACCCTTTCTGAGGCATTCTTGCAACAATTTTTCCAGCCAGAGAGATACACACACAACAACTCCCCTTGGTACTGTTGTGCATCTCTTACTCTCCACCATAGGTCTTCATCAGAATCTGGGCTCCCATACACATTCTCCAAGGCCTCAAGATAGGCCTGTGCAGTCACTTCAGGGTTACTGGCCCATTTAGCATGGATGGTAGCCAGGGCAGGACCTCGAGGCTCTCACTAACCCTCTTTTGCTTTTCGGCTTCAGGCATTGCCATTCCTAGCACTTGGGGGCAACATAGTCTATCCAGGTCTCCCAGTCATCCTCCCTTGGGGGTGGGGGAGGTGCCGAGAAGATCCTCAACCTTGAGTAGAGTCATGACTAATGGCAGGTGCAGAAATAGGAGTCTGCATTGGTTTAGCCACCATTACGGGTACTGGAGCGGGAGAGGGTGTTGGGGGAGGAACACCCCCAGGTGGCAAGAATAGTTTCTTCAAGTCCTCCACAGTTTTCCCTTACCCCAGCAACCATTTAGCAAATTTCTCCTCAAAAGTTTCAGACAGTGGTGGGGGCTCATTCCCCCCCGGGTCTTTACTGTACTTAGTTATCACTCTCCAGGCAGTGAGGGCTCCCTCTGGGGTAATGGTCTGTGGCACTTTGGAGCTATCTATGGGATCCTTAAACTCTACTAGGGCAAGGAAAGTGTGGGTGAGCAGATTAGCATGCCGACCCACCACCACAGGGTTTTGTAAACCTTCCACCTTGGAAAGTACTCCCTGTACAGTGTCCGTATTGATACCAAGGGGGATGTCCAGGATAAGCATAGCATTTTGGGGGTCAATCTCCTCCCCAGTACACCACTCCACCAGCCGGTGCACAGCCACTTCTGTCGGGGTACCCATTTTTTCTTAACAGTGGTTCGTAAATATGGCCACTAGAGGACACACAATCCCAGCGGTGAGCCTCTAAGATGTAACCCCTAGATGGTGTTATCCCAGGGGCTACTACCCCTGCCTGATTTGCCACTAACAGGTTGAGGGGCCTGGATCCAATGGCGGTGCCTCCACCCAGAGGTCAGGGTTTGCAATAGTTAAGCGAACTTGGTCACAGCCCTCTGGGACACTGCAACCCCCTTCTTCCCAGTGGCCCACACAATATATCAAATTACCTTCACAGTATACACTTACCCCGGGTCTGGTTCCTGCACTGGGACTCCTGTGAAATAAGATACAGTGCAACAATCACAGTACAGTACTTTGACATAGACAAATACCTCAGGCAGTATAACTTTGCTGAAACAAGCAGCTCTGATTTATTTAGGGGGATATAACAAGGACAGGGGAAATCAGGTTAATTAGCTTATCACTTTACTATCTACCTATGGCTCTGTGCACAGGCCTATCCCTACCAGTTACTGTCCCTGGGTACCCAAGCCCTAGTGGCTAGTCCAAACCGTGGCAGCTGGTAGGGGCCCTTTCACACAGTGAAAAGAAAAATTAGCTTAAACAGTCAGCAGTACACTGATTCAATTTGGATTAATGTGGCAATTCAACGAGGAGGCGACCCTGAATTAGTACTCACGACCTCCAAACAAGATAGGGTCCTTCAACGTCAGCAGGGCTACTTTTGAGCTCCACGAGACTCTTCACACATTTATATGGTAAAAAAAAGAAAGTACTATACCAGGCAGGCTGCTTCTCTATCCCGATCGCAATTACTGCACAATACCCGGGAGAACACACAGCCAATTCAGTTCCTGACAGACCGAGTGCAATTCAACAATTTCTTCAGTATTCTACAGGGTAAGCCTGGTTTCTACTCTTCAGAGATCCTTTGATTCTTTTCCCAGGACGGATTCAGTCCTAATAAGCAGTTACACAAGCTGCAGACCGGAACTCTGGGCCTTACACATGTTTTTTGACTGAAACTGTGCACTGAAGGAGCACAGGGTTTCTTTCCCCTTCACTGCCAGATCTAAACCTGAAACTCCAACAGACAAAACCGGGCACTTCCTTTGAGTTCCTCCCAGTTCTTGACTGGATTGGCTGTCACTCACAATAGACTGCTGCTGCTGTGGTCCAAAAGGCGCCAAGTCTAAACTACATCTCCCAGAGTCACTGCCCATACAATCCTCTTGTGGCTGGCTCAGATTATGAGTCCAAGTTCTGATTCGTCCAAGGCACCATTTTAGAGCTAGCTTACCCCACACTGATTGGTCCAGTTCAGCAGTTCAAAACCAGAATGGGGAACTAGGCAGACACAGTTCTGTCTGCAAAGAAAGCAGGTTAGACAAACTGTAATTTCATTATTACTGTAAATGATTTCTGGCAAACAGTTACATCTTTCAGATAGGTTCCCTTTGCACTCCCAGTGACTGCAAAAATGGAGTGAATTGGCAGCAGCTTGAGTGGTACTCAATCAAAGAAACACACAGTCCCCCATACAAACTAATTATGTCTGCAAGCAGACAGCTCTTAAAGAGACAGTACCAGAGGTTCTAAAAACACTCACTGATAAATGGCTTAAACGCCAAACACCATTCAGGCTTGGAGCATTCAAGCAAGCTCCTGGAAGTCTTTTGGGAACCCCCATTTGCAGGGGGGTTACATACAGCAGTCTGGATTGGATCTGGACTGCCATTAATTTAGAAACAATATACCTGTATTCCTTCCACTTCTGATGTACCAAGGGGCTAAGGTCTTGAAGTAAATATATGTATACATACATACACATATATAGATAGATAAATAGATTAGATAGATAGATAGATAGATAGATAGATAGATAGATAGATAGATAGATTCATTGAAAAAGACTATGCTAATGCATCAGTTAGGGTTTTATTAAACCGTAAAAAGCTGGTAAATTCAACGTTAGGGTTACCACCCTTCCACCCCATCCCACACCCTCATCCTCAAACCCTAGCCTTCATTCCCCCCCCAGCACACACACATATGCATGACACATCCAGGACTGCAAGACACTATACAAGTCAGTCACATCTGTAAGCACAATGATCACTACACTGAACACATGTACACATTTCACATAACACTATGTAATAAAAAAAGCAAATACAGTATAGTCAACTCTATACTGACAGCACACTGTGATACATTATAGCTGGCATATGTTTTCCATGTAATGAAACGCAGTGCAAATTTTCTAAATATTGATTTTTATGTGTCATATTTTAACAATTGGCTCGCCGCAGGTATCGCTACTACCACATAAACATGTGGTAGCAGGAAAATAGAGCTGACACATACACACAGTAGTACTTTTCAGATACTGCTCAGGTATGAAACTAGCACCATCACATGCTGTTACAGTGCTGTGTTGCCTGGAAATACTCATCTGCAGCATGTTATGGTTACCTTTGGATGTTACATCTGTTGCTGTCACATGTTGCTTGTAAACTATACTACAAAACATTTGTTTTATTATTACTACTATTTGTTATTAGGACTGATTCACTCAATTAGAAAACAATATGCAAACATCCAATCACTGTTGCTAGGGTTATCCAAAATGTTATTCTCAATATAGCTATCTATAGATAACATACTGTATGTTTCATCATTTCTTAACAATTGAAATATGGGCATCTGTTTGAATCTTGTTATTGATGTTTGTAACAGAAAAAAGCTTACTGTTGGCCATTTCTCATGGTTGCCCAGCATGCTTATCTACCCTCAAGGCAGTGTAATGGCAGCAGAACTCATACAATTGCTGTACCATGATGATGGATATGTCTTGTACTACAGTTAGAGTTCTATATTACTTCTGTTAACTGATGCTGGTTGTCTCTGATTGATTGTGTTGCCTTGGCCCTTCTGGGCCTGCATATGTGTGTGTGTGTGTGTGTGTGTGTGGGAGGGGGTGTTGGGGCAGATGGAGTTTGGGTTTTGAGGATGGAGGCGGTGGGGTGGGGTGGAAGTGTGGTAACCCTAACGGTCAGGACTTCTCAGCTTTTTATGGCTTAACAAAAACCTTAACTGATGCATTAACATAGGTTTTTGCAATGAATTTCCTTCTTTTGAGAAATTGTAATGTCACTTGTATGTGGTTATTTTTGAGATACATACACTGAAAGGTGCCACAGGTGCCACAGTTCAATGGACACATGTATTAGGGGTATTTTGAGGATTTCTGTCACCCAAATTTCAACATGACATTTTGTGGACCCCACCTCAGGAACAATGTCACTGTTATTTTGTTAATGTGTCCCGAAAATTGAGTTCACACAACAAACGTGCCATTCTTTGCCACAGGTGTGAAATCATGTTTTGGGCATGATGTAAAAAATGACAGCTGTATGCTTTTCATGAGGAGGTGTGAAAAAGGGTAATGTTGAAAATCAGAAGTGAAAATATAAAAAATTGGTGAAGTTACAAGCTTGCGTAGAAACTGCACAATGCATGCTCGTAGCATGGTCATTTATGAGAATTATTTTTTCAAGCTTTCAGCATGAGCTTTTTGGGAAATTGCCTCATGAACAATGGTACTGTGATGTTATTAATGCACCCAGAAAGTTGTTTTTGCACAGTGACCTCACCATTGTGCGTCATGTGTGAGAAAGCGTATTTTAAGTAGGATGTGAGAAATGACAGCTGTACAGTTCATGAGGAGGTGTGACAAAAAGGCAATGTTGAAAATCTGAAGTGAAAATATAAAATTGAAGTTACAAGCATGTGAAACATGCACAATGCACGCTTGTAACATGGAGGTGTTGGGGATTTTTTGCACCTAATTTGCAACGATGGACTTTTGGGACCTCCCTCATGAACACTGGTACTGTCGTTTCATGAATTGGTCCCAAAGGTGATTCCACTCATTGACCACAAAATCACCTTCATGGCCGAGTAACAAGATGACAGCGACATAGTTCATGAGGTGGGGTCCCAGAAACCCCATGTTGAAAATTTGGCAGAAAAATCTGAAAAAATTACTGAGATATCAACATATGTTGAAATTACTTACTTTTCATTTTTCAGTTTTGGTTCAGCTTTGAAGAGTGCAGACGCATCCTGGTCCCGAGGAGATCACTGCTCCTGACCTGTGGAGGCAAATATGGGTGGGGGATGCAGGGAGGTGGGTTCTTAATGGGATGGTGTGGATGGGAGGAGGAGGGGGGGTTGTGAGATAACAAGTGGCATTTTTTTTTGCAGGTTTTAAAAACAGTTAAAGACATCTGGGGATGGTTTTCTGTATTTACAGGTATTTTAAAAATTATATGCATTTGTGCACACTAGAGTGGACTACCAATGTGCCATAGTAGTGTGTGTGGGGGTGCATACATGCCAACATGGGGATTTGGCACCCCGAGTCTGCAATTAAAAAGTACTTATTTAGCACGAGAGAGGTGAGTCATGATCTGACATGGGGAGTGGGCATCCTGATGTCGGAGCTGTACCTCCATACTGTGGGGGCAACTGTAGCGCTGACATGGGGATTGGGCACCCCGTGTCAGTAAAATATGGTTATTACATAATTTTTTCTAATTTTGTCTCACGACCCAGGATGCTGGGTCATATCTTATTAATTTGAACTGGAATCCTAGGTCATATGATGTAGGAATTAAATAATGAAATAAACACATTTTGGGGCATTCAGAATACACCAAAGGGGGTCAAAAAGCAAGCTATAGGTGAAGCAGCACTCCCCATACTGGGGGGGGGGGGCTGTAGTGCTGACATGGGGATTGGGTACTCCATGTCAGCAAAATGTGTTCATCATTTATATGTCATTTTGGCTCACAACCTAGGTCATATGTCTTGCATATGAACTAAGATCCTAGGTTGTATGATGGTAATATGAAGTAGGAGGTAAATGATGAAACAAACGCATTTTAGAGACATGCAGAATGCACCAAAGGGGTCCCAAAGCAAGCTATAGGTGAAGCAGTACTCCCATACTGGAGGGACTGTAGGGCTGACATGGGGATTGGGCACCCCATGTCCACAAAAAGTGTTAATTTCGTCATTTTACCTATTTTCGGCTCACAACCTAGGATCCTAGGTTGTATCTTGTGCATACAAACTAGGATCCTAGGTAGTAATATGCAAATATGAAATAGGATTTAAATGAAGAAATAAACACATTTGAGGGACATATTTTGCCAGGTAAACTGCATTATGCACAAAGGGGGTTCCAATAAGCAATTTACATGTGTTGTTCCCTTACCACAATATAATTTTGGGATATTTTAAATTTTTTAATTCAGACAAACTGAAAATAAGATGGTGGCCATAACCCCCTTATGGAGTCAGTCAAAACCCCCTTACGGAGCCCACTTGAGAGGGAGCAATCTTAGACCTGGTTCTCTCAAATGGAGATGAAGAGAGGATCACAGATGTAGAAGTGGGTAGCCATCTGGGAACTAGCGACCATCGAACAGTATGGTTCACAATAAACACAGCAATAGAGTCAAGCCACAAAGGCAAAGGTACTGGACTTTAGGAGGGCTGACTTTTTAAAAATGGGTAAGTGCCCAAGGAATGCACTAGCAAATGGGCAGGAAGGAGGGTGGAAGAACAATGGGAGATAATAAAACTGCCATCACAAAGGCAACAAGCCTTTGTGTGAAGCAAATAAACAAAAACTAAACGATGTACGAAACCACTATGGTTCTCAAAGGTGGCAGTGAAGGTTCAAGAGAAAAGAAAGATTTCAAGAAGCAAGGAATCACAGAAGGAACAGGACAGAGAACTGTATCAGTTAAAGCAAAAGAAGCTAGCAAGGCAATCAGAACAGCAAATGCTCAAACTGAGGAAAGGATAGCCAACTCAGTTAAGAAGGGGATAAAACCTTTTATAGGTACATCAGGAGCGAAGGAAGACCAAGGGAGGGATAGTGAGGCTTAATAAGGGGGAAGGGGGGCAGAGGAGACTGTGAAAAGGCAGGAGTTACTAAACAAATAGTTTTGCTCAGTATTTACAAAGGAAGGTGGGGTACCTAGAACAAACAGTAGAAACACACTGGATACAGAAGTTGATACCAGCCCATTTACAGAAGAAAGTGTTCTGAAAGAACTCTTAAAACTGAAGGTGGACAAAGTAATGGGGCCTGATGGATTCATCCCAGAATTCTAAAAAGAACTAAGGGTAGAATTGGTGACACCACTGACTACCCTGTTTAACAAATCATGGGAGGATGGGTGGTACCCAAGGACTGAGGAGGGCAGATGTGATTCCCTTCACAAAGTGGGAGCAAGGCAGAAGCAGGAAACTACAGACCTGTTAGTTTAACCTCAGTGGTAGGAAAATGATGGAATCACTTCTGAAGGAAAAATTGTCAAGTATCTAGAGGCCAGAGGGCACAGGACCCAAGGCAGCATGGATTCACAGCAGGAAGGTCATGCCAGACAAATCTGATAGATTTCTTTGACTGAGTGACCAAAGTAGTAGATCAGGGAGGGGCTGTGGAAATGGCCTACCTAGACTTTAGCAAGGCATTTGACACAGTCCCACACAAAAGATATACAAGTTAGCTAGCCTGGGAGTGGGTCCCAAGATGACAGCCTGGGTAAAAAATTGGTTGGAAAATAGGACACAGAAAGTAATAGTAAATGGAGTCCACTCTGATGAAAGGGGGGTTACTAGTGGGGTACCGCAGTGTTCAGTATTAGGACCGGTCCTCTTCAATGTCTTTATAAGCTACATTGCAAAGGGACTGGAAGGAAAAGTATGTCTCTTTGCAGATGACACAAAGATCTGCAACAGAGTTGATGCACAAGGTGGGGTGGAAAGGATGAGAAGGGACTTGGCAGGGTTAGAGGAATGGTCAAATGTATGGCAGCTTAGATTCAATGCTAAGAAGTGCAAGGTAATGCGCCTGGGAAACAAAAACACAGGGGAAGAGTACACAATGGGGGGTGAGATACTAACAACAACAAAAATGGAAAGGGACCTGGAGGTAGTCATATCAGATGACCTAACGGTGGGCAAGCAATGTGAGAGGGCAGCAAGGAGGGCTGGGGATATTGGGATGCATAGGGAGAGGCATCACCAGTAGAAAACAGGAAGTTATCCCTCTGTACAGACAGCTGGTCAGACCCCATCTGGAGTACTGCGTGCAGTTCTGGAGACCCAGTCTTCCACAAAGACATAGATAGGATGGAAGATGTCCAGAGGAGGGCAACAAAATGGTGCAGGGTCTGCACCAGAAGACATGTGAGATACTAAGAGCTTAATATGTATAGCCTCGAAGGAAAGGAGGCAGAGGGGGACATGATAGAAACTTTCAAGTACCTCAAGGGAATCAACAAAGTCCAAGAGGGTAGCATCTTTCAAAAAGAGGTGTGCAAGAACAAGGAGCACAATTTGAAGATAGAGGGGGCAGCTCAGAGGTAATTTAAGGAAGTATTTTTCACAGAGAGGTTGTGGATGCATGGAACAGCCTTCTGGAGGAGAACGTGGAGTCAAAAACAGTGGTGGAATTCAAGCATGCATGGGACAGTCATAAAGGCAATTCTAGGGGTGGGGTAGGAAGAAGTAGGCTGCTGGTTAACTAGGATCTGCAGCTTATCCAGTAGGCAGGGAAATGGGCAGACTGAGTGGGCTAAGCGGTCCTTATCTTCCATCAAATTCTATGTTTCTATGTTTCTATCCCCCACCAACAGAAAAGATGCCATGTTATTTGAAAAGAAAAATGATCTGGTTGATCCTGCAGTTTAAAGTTATATAAATATTGTTATTTGGTTGATTCTGCCATTATTTTTAAATAAATGCTTAAAATAAATAAATACATTAAATAGACAATGAAAGTATTTCACTTTGTATTGTGTGGTTAGTTTTCTCTAGGACCTACCCCACCCACCCACCCCATACACACATAATCATGCCTTAGATATCCGGTTGATCCTGTTGTTTTACAGTATTTGTAAATAAATAAATAATTTTGAAAAGTGTTTAGTTGATCCTAGCACTGTGATGGCAGGTAACCCTGACTGTACTTTAAGTGCAACCTGAAAATATAGCGTGACCGAGCACTAACAAGAGTGATGCAAGGTGTGCTGGCAGAGCGTTACAATAAAGCAGCCTATGTCAGTAAAGTTATAAAACAGTGTTTCTTAGCTCAGTTTTAAAAGTATTTGTTTAAAAAAGCTGCTTACTCCACCGAAAGGACAGGGAACGAGTCGACAGCTTCAGAATAGGTGCAGAAAGCACAAGTGTCTGTTGCTATAGCAACACACATGCACGCATCCTTGACCCGTTCTGAAGCTGTCGAGTCACACACTGTCATTTTGGTGAAGTAAGGAGATTTTTGTATACAAATACTTTTAAAACTGAGTGAAGAAACACTCTTTTATAACTTTACTGACACAGGCTGCTTCACTGTAACACTCTGCCAGCACGTCATGCATCAGTCTTGTTAGCGCTCGATCACACTACATTTTCAGGTGGCAATGCAAAGTACTGTCGGGGATAGTTATCGTGGCAGGATCAACCAGATACTTTTTAAGATAATCATTTTTTTTTTAAATAATGACATGATCAACCAGATATATGAATTATATATATGTGTGTGTGTATGTATGTGTGTGTGTGTGTGTGTATGGTGGGGGGGGTAAGCAGGTGCTAGACAGAAACAATCACGGAATAGAAAGTGAAATACTTTCACTTTCTTGTTAATGACGTATAGGAACATAGAGATATCTCAATGACATATAGGAACATGGAGATATCACTATGACATATAGGAACATGGAGATATCAGTGATATCTCCACTGTCTGCCTCAGATACAACTTTTTATCTGTCATGATATCCCAAAACATATGTTGTATAAATATACATATTTGGACAGCTCTGCCTTTGGTTCGATGGAAAAGCAGCCAGCCAGTCCCAATTCCTGAGTTATATATATAGGAGTTCCTCTGCCTCCTTCTGAAGCACTTTTTCTTTGCAGGACGGAGGCTCTCTGTCCATTTACTCTGTGGCAGGCTGGGTCTACCCCAACCCCCACCTTGCTGCTTCTTTCTGCTGGACTCTGCATTTTGTTCTTCAGCTTCTGGTTTGTTTTTTTTGCCTCTGGCTATGTGCTTCCTTTTCTTCCTTCCATGTTTCTTCTGTGTTTGTTTTAGTTTTGTTTTCTTTTGGGGGGGATTTGATTTCTCAGCTCCTTCCATTTGCTTGCTTCTACCATTTGGCTCTTTTGCAGCTCCAGCTACTTGCTTTTAGTTACTCCCATTGCTATTTTCATCAGTACCTGTGTTTTACACAAACCAAAGCTGTTTTCATGCTACAGGCCTATTTGCTGTCCATGTTATCAAGCCTAATTGTTTTCACTTGATTCAAGCTCTCTCTGAACCAGGCTCCCTCTGAACCCTTGCTATGCAGCTCAATCATGTTTTCCCTGTTTAATCTACTTCCCATGTGGTCATAGCTGTTTTCACAGCACTGTGCTTTCCTCCTTCCATGCTTATTGACTGCTACTACTCATAGCTGATGCTATTCCCTGTTGTACACTGCTGTTCTATTCTGAGGTCAGCTTAGCTACTGCAATGTTATAAACTAGTTTTAATATCTGCATGTGTTTCCTGACCCTTCCATCAATTTTGTGTTTTTTCTACAGCGGGGACTGGGAAGTGTTTTGGGGAGTCGTGGCCTCATGTGGTTCATTACTTCTGTTCTAACTCTTGCCTTCACTGCCGAAAATCCTCAGAGTATTTGTCACCTTAATTTGGCTTTTGCATGCCTGGCTGGCTTGTCCCTCTGTTGTACTGCTGCCCCCTCACTTACATTCATGTCCCATCATTGTTACCATGTTTTGCAGACCTACATGCTGGTCTGACTATTCCTGCTGCTTACTGACCTATGTGCTGGTCCAACTATTGTTACCCTGCCCCTGCATTACCCTGCCTTACTGAAATATGTCCAGATCCACTCTTGCTCATGCCACCTTTGTTCAATGCTCCCTGCCATTTACCCTGCAAGTTCTCGGTGCTTAATACCCATTCAGCCCCTCATCAGTCCCTGGGGCATGCCACCCATTCCATTTGGTGCAAGTTCCTCTGCTGCTGAAGGTCTTGCTCTGCACCTAGTCTGCAGCTTGAGCATGCAAAGCTTGGGCCGGGGTCCTTCTCACCTTGTCCATAGCTGGGAATGTCCTCTCTCCAGGTGGACCTTCAGTCATCAACTGTACCAATGGCATCTCAAGATGTAGAAGTTAAGACTCAGCTTTGAAGGGCTGGGGTTGCTTATGGGGGGCCCCATTAGCACCCAGCGAGGATGCATCCTTCAAGCTATTCTTCCCAAACCTGCCTCTGGTTCACCTGATTTAAGGGTAGATCAGTAGGCCCAGTGAGTGCCTCAGCAGTTATTGCTGTCCTCCTCCTCCCACCTTGGAGGTGGTTGGTTGCAGAGCGCAGCATTTCACAACCCTCCACAGTGTTCCTGTTAGAAGGATAGAGCAAGAGCTTTCCTCCATATTGGAATATTTTCCACTTCCCTTTGATTGGGTTTCTAAATTGCAGCAGCAGAGCCATCACAAATAAAATATCCCAAGCCTGGAAGGAAGGCGACCTAGGTCTTGGATCCCCAGAGATTTCCTCCTCAAAGGGTTTTTTTTCTCTCCTCTGTGCCAAAGGTCATACTATCTAGTAAGTATTTCCTAGTTCTATTAGATAGGATCTGCTGTTGGATGGAGGTGGATGGTGTCCGTTACTTGCCATTCCCACTCTCCTGCCATTCCCTCTCTCTCCTTAGGAGGTCTCCTTCTTCTCTTGCAATTCATCTAACTCATACCATTGCTGACCTGTGCATCCCATTATGTTAGCAAGCTGCCTGATGCTTATCTATTACTACATTTCACAGCTACTGATTGCTCATATGCTTCATACTGTTACTTTCTTTTTGGGGATCCTTCCTAAGGTACCTTTAGCCAAGGGAATTATCCTGTGGCACCTCTAGGGGTGGAACCCTCTAGAGGGTGCCTTGCCTTTGGTACCCCTACAGAGTGGTAATTCCTCTGAAATAGAGAGTGAAAATGGCCAAAACCTAAATAACACAGTTGCACAAGCATAGCATTATAATGGCTGAGTAGATCATTGAATTGGAAGGCTCCGCCTTTGGTTCAATGGACAAGCAGCCAGCCACTCCCACTTCCTAAGCTATATATAGCAGTTCCCCTCAGCCTCCTTCTGAAGCACTTTTTCTTTGCCCCACCATCCTCCTCTCCTCCTCCAGTGGCAGCTCCTTTCTCCAGGGGATCCTTCATAAGGTACCTTTAGTCAAGGGAATCATCCCATGGCACCTCTAGGGGTGAAACCTTCTAGGGGCTCCTTGCTTTGTTACCCTGCAGAGTGGTAATTCCTCTGGAATACAGAGTGAATGGTCAAACCTAAGTAACACAGCTGCACAAGAAACATAGAAACATAGACATTGATGGCAGATAAGGACCGCTTGGCCGCCTGGTCTGCCTATTTCCCACCTACAGGATAAGCTGCAGATCCTATTTAACCAACAACCTATTTCTTCACCCCTGCAAAAATTGCCTTATGTCTGTCCCTTGTGTTCTTGAATTCTCCCACAGTTCCTAGACCCCACAACCTCCTCAGGAAAGCTTTCATGCATTCACCACCCTCTTTGTGAAAAATACTTGCTCACATTGCCCCTGAGCTGTCCCCTCTATCTTCAAAATGTGTCCCTTGTTCTTGCACAGATCTTTTTCTGAAAGATGCTACCCTCTTGGACTTTTTTGATTCCACTGAAGTACTTAAAAGTTTCTATCATGCTCCCTCTCCCTCCTTTTCTCAAGGGTATACATATTAAGCTCATTCAGTCTCTCCTCGTATGGCTTTTCTTGCAGACTCTGCACCATTTTAGTTGCCCTCCTCTGGACTGCCTCCATCCTGTCTATGTCCTTGCGGAGATGGGGTGTCCAGAACTGGATGCAATAATCCAGATGGGGTCTCACCAATGTCTGTACAGAGGGATAACAACTTCCTGTTTTCTACTGGTGATGCCTATCCCTATACATCCCAGTATCCCCCAGTGCTTCCTACTGCCTTCTCACATTGCTTGCTTACCTTAAGGTCATCTGATATGATTACCCGGGTCTCTCCATTTTGTTGTTACTACCCCCCATTTGTAATCTTCCCCTGGTTTTTGTTTCCCAGGTGCATTATTTGCACTTCTTTGCATTAGTCCATGCTGCCATACTTCTGACCATTCATCCAACCTTGCAAAGTCCCTTCTCATCCTTTCCATGCCTCCTTGTGTATCAACCCTATTGCAGATCTTTGAGTCATCTGCAAAGACGCATACTTTTCCTTCCAGTCCCTCTGCAATGTCACTTATAAAGACATTAAAAAGGACTGGACCCAGTACTGAACCCTGCGGCACCCCACTAGTAACCCCTCTTTCTTCAGAGTGGACTCCATTTACAATTACCTTCTGTGTCCTGTTGTCCAGCCAATGTTTTACCCAGGCTATCACCCTGGGACAAACTCCCAGGCTGGTGAACTTGACTATTAAACTTTTGTGTGGGACTGTGTCAAATGCCTTGCTAAAGTCTATATAGGCCATGTCCACAGACCCTCCCTGGTCTACTACTTTGGTCACCCAGTCAAAGAAATCAATTAGATTAGTCTGACATGACATTCCTGCCGTGAACCCATGCTGCCTTGGGTCCTGTGCCCCACTGGCCTCTAGGCACTCAGCAATTCTTTCCTTCAGAAGTGATTCCATCACTTTCCCTACACAGAGGTCAAACTGTAGGTCTGTAGTTTCCTGCCTCTGTCTTGCTCCACTTTTGTGAAAGGGGAGTATCACATCTACCTTCCTCCAGTCCTCAGGTACCACACAATCCTCACATGAGTTGTTAAAAGGTAGTCAGTGGTGTCACTAGTTCGCTTAATTCTTTTAGAATTCTGGGTGAATTCCATCAGGCCCCATTTCTTTGTCACCTTCAGTTTTGGAGTTCTTTCAGAACCCTTTCTTCAGTGAAAGGACTGTGATCGAGCCCCCCTATCCAGTGTGTTTCTGTTAATTGGATTAGACACCTCCCCCCCTCCTGTTTTGTGAATACTGAGCAGAAATATTGATTCAGTATCCCTGCTTTTTCACTGTCCCTCTCTGTCCACCCACCGTCCATTCTATTCAGCCTCACTATCCCTCCGTTTGTATTTCTACACTCCCTGATGTACCTATAAAGGTTTTATTCCCCTTCTTAACCGAGTTGTCTCATCTAATCATGTAGCTATTGAAATATATTTATATTTGCTCGCCCTCACAGATAATTTCTTGCAGAAACTGCACTTGAAGCTAAAATATGTTGCTTAATTGCTTATCCAAGAAATTCCAGACATGTAAAATAAGGGGTTGAGATTTCTCTTCTTCCATTGGTGGTGGGTGAAGTGATGAGCCCAACTGATAATGTAGGAAGGGCTGTTCAGGATGGACCCGCCACATTCTGTAAGAGCTCTGGTGAAAAGCAACATATCAGGGCCCTCGAAAAATTTAGGGATACCAATCACCAGATTATTTCTCCAACTTCACCCCTGCTGATCTTCCAGGCACTCTTCTAAGCTTGTGACTTTGTGTTGCAGGGTTACTATCTCTTGGCTTGACCCATAGCAGCTGCTGCTCCAGCAAGTCAATCAGAGCTCTCAAAATTGCCCATTCTGTGAGTGAGCTCTTATAGGGCTAGGTGACAGATGCAAATATCATTAGCCAAGTCCAGAATAGGTTGTTTAGGCTGCCCAGCTCTAATAAGAAGTGTTCCAGCTTAAGGCATTCTGGTGTAGGAGACTCAGGTGGACTAGTGGAAATGTCTGTATGGGGTTGTTTAGACCATGACTTGAAGCCTTCAACAATGGTGGTGTAGTCCAGGAGGAAAAGAATCCATGACCATCTGAGGCATAAGCTGCTATTTCCAAATTGATATGGACACCAACACAAGTCCGACACAAGCACAAGTCACTCACTACAAGGGTAAAAAAACAAGAAATGCTGCCAATCAATGAAATGTAATGCACAGACTGGCAGAGGCGTGTCATCCCACTGTTACTCAGCACCCTGCATTACATGATCCCTGTACTGGAACTCTTAAAAGAAGAAGATACTTAGCCATGTAAAAATCACCAAAGGAAATCAAACAAAATAAAAGTAATGATCATCAAATGTTAGCAAACTCAGTATAGAATATATATTAGGGTTACCCCCTAACAGTGACACCAACACAGCGGTCTACCTCACTGTCAACAAAATTGACAGGTTGCTGTATTGGTGTGCCTGAGACAGGGGCACACTGTATCCCAGTCCTGCACCACCTCTCTGAATCAACTCCAACTCAGAGTAAAGAATCTTTAGCACAGGGGTGAGGGTGTGAGGAGCAGCACCCCCACATGAGGGGCTCTGGGACTAAGCCAGATAAAAAAAAAAACAGGACCGTGAGACACTTGGGACTTATGTCTCCAGCAACTTGTGGTTGATATAAATCCTGTCGCTGTGATGCCGGTCGACAAAAGTGTTGTCGAACCAGCAACGTAGATCCTATACATTACGATGATGTGTATACCTGGAACGGTTCCGAACAAATCTGCAGTTATTATGATACAACGTTTTGATTCTGTTCAAAGTTGTTTTATTAGCAGAAGAGCACACCAGCAAACCATAATCAATAACTGAAAAATATGACAGACCAAACTAAAAGCTTTTTAGAATTAAAGGAAAGACAATTACATATTCTATGGTTGGAAAAGTCTGCTATTTCTTTAATGTAGATATCAATGGTTCTAGCTGTTTTCTCTTGAAAAATAAAGCAATGCCATTAAAATAAAATAAGTGACTTAAAATCAACAAATGATAAGTCATTTATAAATCTACTAAACAACAAAGGGCAAGAGTTGATCACTGCAGTATCCACTATCAATTTTGGCGGAGGTGAAAATGACATTATCTAAAACTATTTGTGTTATATTAATCAAATATCTCCCAAGGCAACTTAAATGACTTCGGTGATGTCACACTCTTAGATGTATGCCTAGTTCAGAGGTTACGTTACCTCAGGTGCACTGCCATTGGCAGCTTTTTTGAAAAACTTTATAGCAGTTTACTTGACTTGGTCACCAATAACATGGGCCAACCAAACAAAATCCATGTATTCTGGTGCCCAGGGATGATCTGTCACCTCCACAGACCAGCGGCCTGTCAGCCCCACACCATCCAGGTACTCAGCACTAACCATCTCTGCTGATAAGCAGGATGATTTGGGATCAAACCCTGCCACAACATTTACCAAGGCTGATGGCCAGAGCATGCTTAAAATCCTTTGCAGGATTGACTCCAAAATCACAGGGATACAGAAAGACTTAAAAATGCTCAGAGCCCACACCACAGCTGTGGAGATCCAGTTAGAGGTGGTACAAAACGAGCACATGGCTTATGGAAGATCTCTAGCCTATCTACATAAATGGGAGAGGAACCTTAACCTTCAAGCTGAAGATGCTCAGTCCCATACTTGAAGAAACAACATCCGAGTTTCTGACATTCCTGAAGGAGCAGAGCAGGAGAATATGGAGGACTTCATGGACTGCTGGCTCTGCAAATTATTAATTTTATTTATTTATTTAAAATTGATGACCAGGAAAGGCACACTAAGCCGAGGCTCATTTCCAGGTGTGACACGGGTACAAAAGTATACGAAGCAAGTAGCAGGCATAGTAGTGTCCCAATTATCTACCTCTCCTCCGTCATTATCATAATAAACAAGTATACGACAGCCATCGTCACTTTCTGTGGTTTTAGCTCAATTTTTCCCCCAGTTGTCGGTAATATATCCCTCCTCTTCTTTACATCTCTAACCTGCCACCCCATACATGGCCTCTTTCCCCTATATGTGTAGTTGCCAGCTGCCTCACTCAAAAGATCTCTGCTTATAACCCCTGTATGCCTATGGCTGATTATACATCTGCTGTCTTCTTCAATTGTAAAATAATGCTGCTTATTTTATTTATTTCAACCTTGTATTGTACTGTATACACTGTATATACATTTTATTCTTTGTATATTATTGCTTTTTGTATACCTGGTTCTGTACTGTACTTTGATGTATTCATGACCAGGTCCACCTTGCAAACGAGTCTTGCTCAATGGTGCCCTCCTGGATAAATAAAGATCTTGATTGATTGATTGATTGATTGACGCAAGAAAACGATATATACAAAATGCAGACTATATGTACAGGTATAAGGGAAGGTTACATTTGTAGGCTTGAGACTGTATATTGAGACCGTGTGAGCTCCTGATACAGGGGTGGGTTAGAGACCAGGAAGCAGACAACTCAGGTCATCATAATGTAAGAAAGGTAGAGAGGAGGCTTGGGAAGAAGGTATGAGTGGATAACTCAGAGCAGGGGCTATGGAAGAGAGGTTTGAGAGGAGCTGATGGGGAGATGGGAGAATACCTCATGGTGTACATAAGAGCATTTGGTGCAAGGAGGGGTGGAGGATTCTAAGGAAGTACCTAAAGGTAGAGGTGGAAGGTCAGCAGGAGGTCAGAAGAGATTATTCAGGAGGTAGATGGATGAAAGAACAGATTGGCTAGCAACTGTGTGTGTGGGGGATGGAGAGCGTGGAGTCCCTGTATCAAGAGAGTAATTATGGGAATTTGCTGGTGAGAGACAGGACATGAGGTGGGGGGAGAGAGGGAGCTAAGCTAGTATTTTGCCATGAAGGAGGTACACAGGGACTTGCCCTCCTGTGGGAGAGGGGTCAGGAGAGTGGCAATGTGAGGAGACAGTGATGAGTGAGTGGGGGGAGGCAGTATCAAAACGACAGAAGGAGTTGGGAAGGACGTCTAGTTTGAAGAGAGAAGAGGATGGGGCCATACCACAGTCAATGTCAGCATAGTCCAACACTGGCAGGACTGTTTTGATTATGAGCTTGTGTTAGGTGGAGAGAGGGAGGCTGGCTTTGTGTCGATAGAGGATCCCGAGTTTGGGCCTGAGTTTGGAGCAGACAGCCTTGAATATGAGTGGAGAAGTTGAGGTGGCTGTCCAGCCAGACTCCCAGGTACTTGAAGACTGGGACCAGCTCAAGGAGTGAGCCGTCCAGGGTGGTGATTGCTGGGGGAGCAGGGAAGGAGGTAATCTTCTGCCTGGATCCAAAGACCATGGTGACTTTTTTTTTTGGGCATTGAGTTTAAGTTTGTTATCCAGGAACCAAGATTGAACCTGGATAAAGTCCTGTTGGAGGTTGAGAAGAAAATTGTCGAGGGAGGGGCCAGAGGCATAGATGATAGTGTCATCTGCATAAAGGTGGACATTGGAGTAGAGACAGGCAGACGGATGGTTGTTTATGAAAAGAGAGAAGAGTATGGGGCCAGGGATACAGCCTTGAGGAACCCCTGCGGATGGGGAGAGGAGAGGACAGTGAGTCACCTATTAGGACTAATTGCTGTCTATTTTGAAGGAATGAGTGGAACCAGATGATGGCAGGTTTAGCAATGTCAAAGGAGCTAAGTTTATGGAGAAGCAGAGGGTGGGGGATTGAATTGAAGGCATTTGCCAAGTCAATGAAGATGGCGGCAGTGATTTGGCTATTGTCCGTAGCAGAAAGGATGGAGTCAGTGATGCACAGCATGGTCAAGATGGTAGAGTGGTGTTTTTGGAATCCTGATTCCACAGGTGAGAGAGAGTTGTCTGAGGACAGAAAGTCTGAGAGCTTAGACAGTATTAGTGATTCCTGGACTTTAGCAAGGGAGGGGAGGAGCGAGATGGGATGTAGTTCCCTGGTGAGGAGGGACCACTATTTGCAGTGGAGGACATTAGCCTGTTTCCAGGCTTTGGGAATGGTGGCAGTGGATAGGGAGAGATTCAATATGTAAGTCAAGGGGGTGACTATTGCAGGGGCTGAGATGTGGAGCAGTTTGGGGTGCATACCGTCAGGGCTGGATTTGGACTGGTTAAGGGAGGTGAGTGCATTGTAGACTTCCAGTGGGGTGAATGGAGGAAAGAGGAAGCCAGAGGGAGGGGAGGATGATTCAGGAGAGTCGGGGGAGAAAACAGAAGAGAGGCTGGAAGGGGGAGTCGAGAAGGGCACAGGAGATGAAGAATTTATTGAAGACCTCGGCTACAGAAGCAGGGTCCGAGATAGAGCTGCCATCATTCTTGAGGACTGGGCATGATTGTTTGAAGGGGGTTGAGAAGGGGTTGATCACCTTCCAAACAGATGCAGGGAGTTTTGGTTCTGGCTGATTTGGGCTTTAACGTGATGAGGACTTGGACTGCCAGATGGCCTTCGTGCAGTTATTTCTGAGATGCTTGTAAGTGTTTTGACAGGTAGCCCTAGAGGAAAACTTTGCCTTGGAGATTGAAAGAGCACACAGGCTGGTTGCGCCAAAGTCAAAACCTAGTACCTCCCCAATCAATTCTCATAAAATTCTTATGTTATCCCACCGAAGAAAAATCCTTCGACTGGCATGGGGAAAGAAAGACCTTAACCTAGATGGCCAGAGGGTGTACATAGACCAAGATTACCCCCCTCATGCTAGCCAAAAGTAGGAAGGTCCTGCAGATTGCTAAACAACTCCATGACCGGAGACTCAAGGCCCATACCAGACACCCTGCAAGACTCTGGATTCAAGATAAGGATGTGGTCAAGAACTTCAACCCTCTTCTACCTGCTATATCCTTTTTGGAAACCATAGGAATCCCCATACCCAACATTAAAGAGGGCAAGGACAAGCAGGAAATTGTGGACTTGCTGTGGTCAGTTGCTCCCGGGAGAGACACAGCAAAAAAGCTCTCTGACTCCTCTTGGCCCTCCATTCAGATCTACACAATGGATCCAGCCAGAGAGAAAAACCCTGAAGGTTCTTTGTAATGCATGATGTACTCACCGACATGTGTGGGGCAGTTGTACTGGCTCGGCTTCCCTGGGTCTTTGCCTATGTGAATAGTTTTTCTTTCTGGGACTTGGTGGTTGCCTGACTTCCCGCCATCAATCGGGGTGGGGGACATCTGAATGACCGCATGTTCATTGCCATTGTTACTACGGGCATCTGAAGTGGAACTTTCTTAATAGGGATACAGTTTTCTGGTTTGACTTCCTTCTGGCATGGACCGTCCCTGGTGCAAACATATTTACAATCCGCCAAGAATTCCCTAGACTGAGACATGCAGGATTGCTTTTAGGAAGACATGCAAGACCCCTGTTCTAAGGCCTGAGTATTGCCACCTGGCTTGCAACACTCCATCGGATGCTTCCTCACAAACAGGCAAGTACTGGTGGAGAGACTGATTTATGAAGAATTTGTCCAGTTGATATGGGAACCCACTGGAACATTTGCACAAGAGCGAACTGGACTGTCTTTTTGATCATTATGCCATCTCTTTCTTTCTGTTTAGTACCAATGTACCACTTCTCAACACTCCCCACTGGCAATATTTGGATTAATACATAAATGAGTTCTCATTTACACACTGAATGTTCTATATTGATGAATCATATGCTCCGGCTAGTGAGGGGCGTTAGCAGGTTCAGTTTCACTTATTTTGTTATGAAGTGCCAAAAGTAAGGCTTATAAGGCACATTCAAACTTTTTCTGTTTGTGATTTTCGTGTTCCATATTATACTCATAGTGGACTGGAACTGTGCCGAGAACCATGTCCTGAATAAAACCCAGTTAGACGAGTAGCAAATGGCATGCTCCCAACTCCTAAGGACTCATACTGGAGTCTGACTAATAAACCCTGAGCCTGCAAAACCCGTGAGAAGGAATATACTTTTTACTCACCTGCAACTAATTCCTATTTTAGAAATGACCAGTTTTGTACTCAAAAAGTGTGGCCTCACACTTTCCATGACATAGTTACACATCCAGTAACTTTCTCTGATGACACTATGATCTCATCCCGTATCTGGTGGGAACCCTTGGGTAGGAGGAGGACTTGGAGGTTTGATCCTGGGCTCTTGCATAATAAGGTTTTTGTTGACTCCATTACAGATACTAGTGAGTATTATTTAATTGAGAACAGGGAATCAGACTCATCTCTCAAACGTATATGAGACGGGCTGAAGGAAGTCATACATGGTCATATTATTACCCATGCATCCTATAAAAATAAGCAGCACCAGCTCAAGACACGAAGAACACTTAAAGCCGTTGGGATCATGGAGGTGGAACAGAAAAGTACCATGGACCAGGTTCTGCTTCCCCAGCTGCATAAAGCTAGAGCAGCGTATAATGCACTGATGTTACATCAGACAGAGAATGCCTTGAGGTTTACCAGACAAAAGTAAAATGAATGGGGGTGGAGAGGGCGGGTAGGCTGCTGGCTCAGTGCCTTAGAAAATAGGAGGCAGATAGATATATCTTCAAAATTCGTGGAATAAGTGACCCTGGGACAGTAGTTATATAGCTCATCCAAATTGCTAATGAGTTTCTTAAACACTATGATCAGTTCTACAGTAGGGAGAGAAGCCCAGATCATCTCCAATGGGTTATTGCCTTCTTGCAGAAAGTTTATCTGCCATCCCTGTCCCCTGAACAGAGGGAAGAACTGGAGGCTTCTATTTCTGAGGGTGAAGTCCATGTTGTAAGTAAATCTCTTAAAACAGGTATAGCACCACATTCTTCAAACACTTTGTAGAAGATTTGGTCCCCTTGCTGACTAAAGTCTGCAATGAAGCCCATGAGGAGGATGTGACTCTGGATACCTAGGGCACCGCTATGATCACTGTGCTTTCCAAACTGGGTAAGGACCCCAATGCATGCTCTATCTATCACACTATTTCCCTTCTAAATCAGAATGCAAAGATTTTCATTAAAATCATTGGACTGCAGCTACAACAAATCAGTTCCTTCCTGGTTCACCCAGATTAGTTGGGTTCATTCCAGGGTGGCACATCCACAATAATATTCATCTCCTTCTCAACACCCTGTCTGCCTCTAGATTCTTTTCACTTTCCTCCCTAAATACGGTAATTTCTCTCAACGTTGAAAATGCGTGTGACCACCTTAATTGGGTGTATTTGAACAGTACCCTTTAAAAATTTAGTTTTGGTAACAAATTCCATAATTGGATTGTGAATCAATGCAGGGATCCCTGGGCGCAAATATGGGTGGACAGGGTTCTCTCCTTAAGATTTAAGATAGAGACGAGTACTCAATAGGGCTGCATCCTCTCTCCCCTTTTGTTTGCCTTTAGTGTGGAATTCCCTAGCAGCCCTGATCAGTCAATCAGACACTTATCAAGGCATGGGAGATGGGGGAGCCGAGTTCAGGGCCTCGTTGTACACAGATGACACTGTTCTGCACATTGTGAACCCTATCCGCATGCCTCCACATATTGAGTCCCTGTTGCATGAGTTTTATTCAGTTTCAGGATTTAAGATCAATGAAACAAAAACAGAAATGCTGCCTGTGGGACCTTGCTCCAGTGGTGCTCTCCCAGTGGTGGGCCAATTTAAGTGGGCCAAGGAGGGGTTCAAATATTTAGGAATTTGAATACCCTGAGACCTTTAGTAAACTCTACCACAGCAAATGTTTTAAATTACTCAAAGCTGTCCAGGCTGACTGTTTCCATTGAACTGAACTGCCCCTGTCCCTATTGAAATATAATTGAATGTATATGCATGAATGTGCTGCACCAGTTTCTCTTCTTATTTCTGTCTCTGCCCCATGACCCTTGGGCTTCTTTTGGAAGTATCTTAAAACAACCATATCCAAATTTATCTGGGCTGGTAAACCCCTTCGGGTCTGTTGAAAAACTTTGATGATGGCCAAATCCAGTAGAGGGCTCGGGTTGTCGGACTTCTTTGAATACCTCTGGGCTTTGCAGTTAAAACCTTTGATACCTCTAATGGTGGGAGATGAGGGTCCCCTATGGGTGTAGATTGAGAGAACCTGCTTGGTTACTACCTTTATGGTAAACCTGATCTTTATGGACAGAATTGGCCTTCAAAGGTTAATACTAGGCAATCCCTTGATGGCTGTCCTGAACGACACTTGGCAGGAATTATGCTGCAAATGTCAACTTAAAGTAAAGCTAAGGTCATCCACAGCCTTATGGGCCTGTTTAGACTTTCCCCCCTACAGGTTTGATGCTGGGTTTACAAAATGGGATATACAGGGCCTTTATTTGGCAGGACAGTTCTTTATCAGGGACTCCTTTAAATCCTTCCAATAACTGGCAAGGGAGTTTGACCCCCCCCCCCAGGATTTATTATGCTTCTTACAAGTTAGGCACTGTTTACTTGAGAAGGACAAGGAGTCCCTCCTGATGGCAGGAACAAACTCTCTTTGGGAGTTTATTCTTCCTTTAATCAGTCAGCATCACCCTAGAGGCATAGTCTCTAAGATCACAGCTTTCCTTTCAGAACTAGAGCCTGATCTCCTGGGCTATCTTAGATGGATCTGGCACACCAAAGCTAGGATCCAGATAGGAGACAAGGAACGGGAGCAGACCTGGAAGGGTGTCCACTACACTATGGCATTTAATTTCTATAGGGAATTTAGATGGTGCACAGTGCTTCGCTATTTCCATATCACCGTGATTATTAAAAATTACAAGCAACACTCCTCAGAGCAGTGCTGGAGATGGTGCCCAGAAAAAAATACCCAGTCCCACATCATCTGGGATTGTCCTAAATTGAGATATTACTGGAATTCAATTGGGTCAACTGTAGGACAATTCTTGGGATTCCCTCGCTGGAAATACACCACTGGCTCTTGGGTTTACTGCCTAATGGTATTAAATCAGGGGCACAGCACAACCTATACAATATTTTAGTAGCACCCACCCTCAAAGCAATTACCCAATGATGGCTTTTTCCCAGCATGACCTACCCTATCATTCTGGTATGCCCTGTGTCTCCGTACTTTGGAGATGGAAAACCTTACTGCTAAATTCAGAGTCTTCAAAGATAAAGTCATAGGGAGCTGGCTACCCCTTTTTTTTACTACCAGACCAAGAAGAAAAATAAAGTCATATTGGAAATATTAGCAGAGCAGAGTTAATTACTCTTGGGGGAATGGCCACCCCTCATGAGATTACACTCTCCTTCAGACCAGCAGTCTCCCTTGGCAATGAAGCTGGTGTGCAGAATTCTCACATGGGCCTCCTCTCTGGTGGCTATGGACATGGGAATTTATGATTGCCCCCCCCCCCGATGGCCTCTCTCTTCTTTGCAAGATAATTTCATCTTTACTTAAAATGGCACTTTGCTCATTTCACATTTTCTGGGATGTTATACGCCACCGCCTGTTGCTAGTTTGTTACTTTGTGTCTTAATGGGCAAGTCACTTGCTGAATGTTGGTGGGTTATTACATCACTGGAAGACTGATTCTTGAAAGTGATCACTGTACCTTCTGTCTTCAAAGTGCCCCCTTTTTGTTCAAAGGATTGTATTATATTTTTTCCTTATTTAGGTCCTGTGGGGCCTTTGTTGTCTTTTGTTTGAATATTTTGCGAACATTGAATAAAGTATGATTTCAAACCAACTTAAAACACTTTCAGTACATTAAAAGTCCCTGAGCTGGGGGCGTGGGCCAACCACGGATGAAGATGGCTGTGTAATCGTCTCACTCCTAAGGCGTATGGGGTAAAATCCATCAAAATTTAGCATCGGGGTCCCATCGTCGAACTTGGCTGACAGCACATGATTTGTGAGAGTGACCAGGGCATTTATACATCTTGAAAACCTCCTGAGGGATTTTAGAACTGTTGCAACTAGCTCCACTACATTGGCGCTGGGCTCTGTGTCAGCTATGGCCTGCAATTCTACAACATCTGGGGAAAACTCCGGTACAGAGCAAATGTTCACACAAATAATTAACTAAATGGCCTGGCTCACTACTGCAGCCAATGTGACTCACCAAACACTGAAAAGCATTGAAGTCGCAGATTACACGGAGTGGAGATCAGTCGCATGACGCCTTACAGGATATTTCGCCACTATACGGGAGCAAGCCAAGCAAATTATCTCCTTCAGGACAAGGTTGATGACCTTGAAAATCAAAGTTGATGAAACAACTTAAGATTTATTGGCTTTCCAAAAAGGGGCAGAGCAAGCCAATGCGGTCCTCTTCTTTCAGCAAGCTCCTCCTTAGCAATATTAGCCTTTCAGAGGAATTCAGGCCTCAGATAGAGGGCTCACCGCCCACTAGCCCCACCTTCAAACCAGAGGAAGGCCAAGACCACTACTTGCTCAGTCTCTTGACTTTAGACAAAAAGAAGCCATTATGATAGCTGCAGAGAAATCAACAACCCTATGTGGCGGGCGCATAGAATACATATTTTCAGGACTGTTCAGGGAACTCTCGAATGTCTAGAAAGAATATGGCCCAGCAAGGAAAATCCTCCACATGTATAACTGCTCCTTCTCTCCTGTGCTTACCCCTGCTACTATGAGGGTCTTGTATAATGGGTCCCATGATATTTTCAACACCCGAAAGTCTTATGGACTTCTTAGATCCAGCATCCAGCAGATTTTGAAGAATAATGATTTTCAGCCAGCTGTTTACAGCAGTAGATATGCTAGCCAGAGGAAACCTCATTGTCCTTAATGGATTCACCCAGCTAACCTGCAGGTCAAGAACTTTGAGGCAGTACTACCTCCTAGATCAAGGAAAATATACCCTCGGCCAGCCATTCCAAACGCTCATCACCCACAGGTGCGGTCTGCTTCAACAAGCCCTCGACCTGAGCCAGGGCATAGAACCCGTCTGGGCTCGGATTTGAGGCCTACTTCACTCTGAACCCATATGCACCGGCTGCAACTCGACAATTCTGAACCGATGGCTCAAAACAACATGGATGCAGCATCGCTGGAAGGGGATGCGATGGGCACTACTTCACAGAGCACGACTTGTGCAGACATCGTGGCCTCCCCCTCAGTTCAGCGGGCTATTTCTTCCACCCCTTCAGCTGTCAGAATGGTTAGCTGATCTCCAGAGCATGCAGCAGCTGAGGAGACCCCATCAGCAACTTATTCCAACACTACTACATGAACACTTACTAGCAAAGTAATGGACTTTCTTGGTGGCTGAAGCTGGGCTACTTAGGCCCAATGGAGCTGTACTGTCCCCCCACCTTCTTCCCCCAACTCCTCTTATCTAACTGCTGCTCCCTCCCATTTTCCCTTCTATCCTTTAATAACAGCTCAGACTTAGAAGCATCACTGAGACATGGTGCTCCTTTCAAGTGGACCCCATATCTATGATACCCTCTATAACTCAAAAGCTCATTCTCCTTTTTGAAAGCAGGGTAAGATACTGCTCCCCTTTTCACCCTCTCTGGGAAGCCCATGGGGCCTTGTAGTATTTGCTACAGGTCTTTCAACATGGAGTCTCTCTCATTAGTGTTAGGCCGGATGTATAGTTCTGGTTGTTATGTTTGTTATATGTTTACTTACTTGTTACAATGTTCTCTACATAATGTATTATTACAAGATGTTAATGTCTGGATAGAAGCTTTAATAAACAGTTGCATTATGCTCTCTTGAGCCGGCCTTTCCTCTCAGCCTTTGCTTAGGAGGCAGTATAGCTTAGTGGTCTAAGGCTCTGAGCTGCAAATCCAGGACATCCAGCAGACCAGACCTGGATTTGAATCCATACAGCTTCCACTTGCACACTGTGTGACCCCGAACGTTATTTATTTATTTATTTATTGAATTTTGTTGATCCGTAGTTTCACTGGGCCTAGCGTCCCTTTTTCATGGGCGACTGGGGAGGGGATTGGGATGGTAAGCAACTGAAATTGAACCAGACTAAGTTGATGGTGTTATTAGTGAATGAGAAATTCTGGCCAGGACACTGGGAAATTCTACTCTGGTCAGAGGGGAACCTCTGTCCAAGATGGGACGCACCCTTACCTTCTGAGGAGGGAGCTATGGAGGTGGGAGATTTGGACTCTGTCCTACCTCTGAACAAATGGAGACCACAATGCCAACAACTGATATTTTGCCTGTTGCTGTTCCTACTTCAACTTTAAGTTCTGCTGCTCATACTAAGGTTGCTATACCTAGCCCTCTGCTTATTTCTTATGGAACGACTTGCTGACCGCTTGCCTACTGTCGACTTACTGGAAGTTTTACTATCTGATTCTGAAAACCACTGTTTGACAGCACAAGAGATCCAGGAGTGTTTTGCAATGCAGGAGCACCGTTTTGCTACTGCAAACTGAAAATGCACAGACATGCAACGCCTGAGAGCCGACAGCACAGATGCCATCTTCCACTGGTGGAAGTTTTTGAAGATTTACCTGACTTGTCTCCTCTTTACTGCCTGTTGCTGTGACAGGCTCTAACCTGACTAGCACGTCAGGAGCTGAAGCCCTACTCGCCTGCTCCCCTGCCACCCGCAGTACAAACGGATTTGGTTTTCTTTCACAACCTGCTCCATTACATCACAGAGTTCCTCACATGTACAAGACTTATCTATAGTAAATGCTCCCTGCCACCTGCAGTACAAACAGATTCATTTTCCTTTTCACTACCTGCTTTTATTTCATCGCAGAGCTCCCTCATATGTACAAGAACTCATCTACAGTAAATACACAAAGAACCTACCTGGACTGTTGAATCGGCGCTGAGAGGTGCTGGTTGGGTCCAGGGTACTGTCCCAGGAAGCTGGAAGTCTGGTCCATCTCTAATTCGGTCCCCCCACCCTGAAGATTTTCCAGAGCTACAGAGCAAGATAGGTGCTTCAAAAGTCACTACTGACCCCTTGTGTCTCCCTCATGAACTGGAGCATACGCAGAACCCTGTGTTGGATTATCTGAAGGGTTCTCCACTTCAGACTCCTTTCTACTACTTCTGTAGAGGCTCTGGCTCCCCACCACAGCCCCCCAAAAAATATCGGACCAAGCCGCCATATTCTTCTTTCTTTAAATTTCTGATCCAGGCTGCTGAGAGACACACGCTGTTCGTTTTGGCATATCGGGGAGGGTTACCTGAGCCACCTGATCGGGTCTGTGTGGCACGTCACGCTTCTAAAGGATCTTTAAAATTCTTTTCCCATGAAATATATGTATTAATTCATATCTCTGGTGAAACCACATTTGACATTAGTTTCCAAACATCTAGGGACTGGAGCATTTTTGTCAGTATAATTCTCTGTGGACTACTGCATTATGGACCCCATTCAGGCTATTCCTCTTTCTAAACCCGCTTTTAAGATGTTCCTATTCTGTTCGTAATGAGGGAGTTGAGATGGAGGATGTTGTGTATAGCTGAAACCAGCGTTGTGGCGATGGGGACAGCCTGAAGCCATTTTGGATACGAGAACATTTGACTGGGGGCTGGAAGTTTCAAAGTCTTGTTATGATCTCAATGATTCTCGGGTTGTACATCTGCCTAACTCTTTTTCTTAGGCCGAGATATTGGGGTCTTGTTCTACCGGGTCAGCTGAAGGCTTGCTATGATGTGGTGACCCTGCACATCTTAGTAATGTATGTGATAAAATGAAATGTAGTCTGCCTGGGGTGGGCCTCCATAGGGGTACACTGTTTGAATGAATGTAGATGTAACTCTGTGTGATGAACAGGGAACACCTTTCAGAATTGTAAATGGGCTGCACATAACCAGGAATTTCGATGGTGGAGTGGACCAGCACTTTATTATTACACAGGCGCAGATGGCCTGCCTCCAGACCACCTTGGCTGTACTCTCCCTAGGGCAGCTCCAGCTCTACTGCAGGCTTGTGTGCCTGTTGTATCCTCTGAGATCGTATTCTCGATGGTTTCTTCACGGATGACCCCTTGCCTGAGATTTCTCCTGTCCCTGATCCTGACCCAGTCTAATTTTCCTGTTCAGGACCCCCGCCCAGGTCCAAGTACTATGCCCTGAGTGCTTACAATGTCATGTAGAAGGTCACTGAGAAATAACCCTCGGTTGCACCATCTCCTGTGAATGGTCCGGAACCCCCAGTGCCCTTATCTAATTCTTTTGAACTTCTCCAAACTCTTTCTGATGACACTGGAGGTGAGTTTGACTTTCCTCCATAGCTTCTTCTCTCCTGATGGTACCACTGACCTGAGCTGCAACTTGCGCTGGGCTTTTCTCAGAAGCAAAAGGCCAGAGTAAAACTTAAACAGAAGAAGGTGGTTGGGAAAAGGAAATTGTAAAATGTATTTTTTGTCTGTTTTCCTTTTTTTGTTGCTATGTTTCACTTTGTTTGCCATACTATTAATGTAAATAGTATGAAACGTATGGCTGAAAGGAGATTGATTTTTTCCTTTCTATGGCTTTTGCCTTTGGGTTTAATTTTATTACAGGATACAAGACTTCATACTACACATGAGATCCAACAAGCACAACAGGACTGGTTACTGGGTCCTTCTTTTTGGTCGATTGACCAGGATTCTTGTTTGAGACTGAGAATATTAATTAATATCCCAGACTTCGGTTTGCTAAAATTGTTTGATGTAGCCCCTGGTAGGGCGCTTATTATAGATTTTGTTATTGGGTCCTGTCTCATCGGGTGATAAACATTTATGCCCCTCAATCCTCAAAAACTGGAACGCATAGCTTTATTTACTTTGCTTCGCCCCTTATTTGCATACTTCCTTTTCCGGGTATTGTTTGCTGGTGACTTTCATTGTGGCCTGAGTCTTCAGGATAAGAGCTCCTTTACTGCTACAAAGAAACTGTTTTGTGATTCACACGTAGTTGGGTAAATTGGTTCGAGTCACCCACTTAACGGACTCTTATCTGTCTTTAATAATACATCACTCCCCTACCTTCCAAAAGGGTAAACTAGCCACATATTGAGTATATGTTTTCCTCTCCTACAGTACCAATTATTTCTGCCAAAGTTCAAGCAGTTGAGTTTTCTGATCATAAGCTGCCTTCTGGTGGTTTTGGTTCTGTTGTCTCTTCCTGTAAATGTCCAGGTATTTGGAAATTCAATACATCTTTGTTGCAGATCCCGATGTTTATGCAGTCCCTCCTGTCCTTCATACAAGCCCATAAATCTGTTTTATTTGTTATGAAGATCCTGTTCAGTGGTGGTTAGACACAAAACATGATCCTGGTCACTTTTAAAACTTACAGTCGTTTACTGTAGGGGAATACTCTAGACTATTTGCAGAACAGGGTACATTTTCAGTCATTATTAACTCATAGCATACACGACGGGCAAGACCTTACTCAACAAATAAAAGTCTACAGAATGACATATTGACTTTTCTAATTGCAGCAATCACAACAACTTTATTACCAATATAAATTCTGTACTGTTGGAACACGTGATGTTATTTGTCCTTTGAATATAATTCCTGTCAGTCCACCTGAAAAATATGACGTGTCTTCAAAATTCAGAAGGGACCTTATGTTCCACAAACTGAGATTTGTCATATTGTAACAAAGTATACTACAGCCCTTTTTTCTCCCTCCTGCTGTGGCTGGTAACAGTGTGACTTTGTATAGTGGCCTTGATATCCCAGCTCCTCACAGCTATGTCAGGACCAGGCTTGTTCTCCTATCATGGAGCAGGATTTGACACTGACTATTTCTTCATTACTCTGTACAGAGAACTCCCTGGTCGAATGGTCTCCTGCTGGCTTATATAAGGTGCTGGGTGACCATTTGGCCCTAGAATTTACATCTGTGTTTAATTCTCTGTTAACATATGAATCTTCCCTTGGAATTTACTAAGGGTACATTGATTTACTATAAACAGAAAGGTGATATCCATTTCTAGAGAATTGGCACTTTTATGTATGTTGAACATCGACTTTAAGCTCTTAATGAAAATGATTGTGAAGCGTTGGTGGGGATAAGGTGGTTTTGCATCCCACCCAATCCTGTTCTGTGCCTCAAAGGAGAATTTCTGATCATTTGATCCTCTTCGAGAATTACTTTCTCATGGCTATGCAGGTCTGGCTTGGACTCTATTGTCTCCGTGAGATCAGAAGGCTGCTTTTGATTCAGTTAGGCATGATTTTTATGGGAAGCACTTCTGTCTTCGCATGTACCTGAATTTATGGTACGCTGATTTGTGTTTATAGAACTGCTACTGTTGTGCCAGTAGTGAATGGTTGGATGGGAGCCATGATCCCTATAAAAGGGGGTTCTTTAAGCCTGTTGTTATATGTATTTTTCTTGATGTTTTGCTCTGTTGGCTGAATACTAATTCTCAGATTCAGTCTATTTCTAGTTGTGCCTTATGCTTGCCTTATAAGGCAATCGCATGCTATAGATGATGTTTGTTTTCTTGTAGCTGATGCAGCCTCAGTGGTTCATTCTCTCCATTTTTGGAAACTTCTCTGGTGCTGTTTAAATGACACTAAAGTTTGGTTATTCAGGTCAGTTCAGTAACCTCCCCCTCGGACCGTATTGGTCCGTTATGTTTAGTTGAGGGCCCTATTCGCATTTTGGGAATTTTTTTTGGGACACAGGACTCAGATTTGTTTAACTGGAATGTTAAACTGCAACAAGATAAACTTCAGGTGGCCTCCTGGAACCGGGGGCAGATAGGAAAAAAAAACATGTTTTCTTAATTAAAAACTATTTGATCTCTACTTTCCTTTTTCTGAGTTATGTATTCCCTATTCCATGACAGCTAGAAACTGCTGTCTTTAACCTGTTTTTTCAGGCTCTTTGGGGTAGTAGGTTAAACCCAATAAAGTGGAATATTACTTATTTACCGATCCCTGAGGGTGGTGTTTATATGGTTAAGCGTTTGTATGGTTAACTCCTTGTTATTTTTTTTGTATTTTTTTCACTGCAAACCTTAGGCCTTTATTGATTCATGCCTAAAGGGGGTGGGAACCTTGGTTTTATGACTCTTGCAGGATTTGGTTCATCAATGGGAAACTAATTTCTTTACTGTGTTAAGACAAACTGCTGGTATACTAACTTACGTAAAACATGTTTTTATGTCTCAAACAATGGAAGGTGTCTGTTCAGATGTTATTAAATCATTCACATAAAGTTTTATATAAGAAATTACTCCTGACGGTTTGTGCTGTATCAGTACCCTTCGATAAGTGTCCTGGTCAACACCTCCCTTCCCTTATGTTATTGTGGAAATGTAAGAGGGGTCCAGCCAAAATGTGGGATTTTCATTGGCTTTCATGCCATGAAAAGATTAATGTAAAATCAAATCATAAACATAAGCAGTCCCAAGATAGAATGTGTTCTCACTTATTATGTATTACAGAACTTGAAGCTATCCCTCATTTATTTTTTGACTGTTTCTTTATCAAAAATTGGTGGTCCTTTGGCATAGGCATGGGATACCCTTGTTTCAGTCGGTTATTATTTAAATCTTGTATACAGGGTTTTTTCTCCCAGTGGTCAAAATGGCACCAGGACACTTTAAACCTTGTTTTGTCTGCATTAAATGGAACGTTTGGATGGTGTGTTGCATGTTTTCTTTACAGCAAAAGGACTGCTCCTATTTGGAGCTCGAAAAAAAGATTTTACAAGATTTAAAAGAAATTTATGAGCATGAAAGTACACTATACTCAGATATGACACTTTTGGAACTTTGGAAAGCTCTTCCTTGGATCACCGACTCTGATTTTGCAGCTACCTGAATGATTATATAATACTTATCCTGTTTTTCCTTTGTTTTGTATTATGCTTTGTGTACTATTGTATGATTTTTGTCTCAATAAAACTTTCCCCTACTCTTTTTCGATAAGTGCCATGGGATCTTCAACATCCACCTGAGCTACCACCAATCTAGGCAGATAGAACATCGGTTTAACGTCTCATCCGAAAGATGGCACCGCAGAAGTGCAGCACCCCCCTCATGCTACACTACAGTATCAGTACTGGATATTAACCCAAGTGCCAGATATTGGAACTAAACTCACAGCCCTCTGATCTCCCAACCTCAGAGTGCATACCCACTGAGCCACTAACTTCCTTTGTGCTTCCAGGTCGCTCCTGTTAAAAGCTTTCAGCTTAGTGGGCTATTCCTGGTTAAACAACTAAAAAAAAAACATTTATCCCTCCTGTTCATAATTCCACAACCACTTGGATTATTGGTTAGTTTCCCCCTCCCAGATGTCTCTGGTAGTCAACACACAGATCCTTCTGATGGTGATCTCGGACCATGCCTCACTCCGACTGTTTCTAACTCGGAGCCGAGTGGCCATCTCGTCTCGTACCTGGAAACTTGACCCTCTCCTGTTGCGGGATCCAGATTTCCCTCCTTGGTTGGTTAATCAAGTCAATTTATTCCTGCAAGATAACCCCCCTTACTTCAGTACATCAGGCATGCCTGTGGGAAGCCTTGAAGGCCACCATTAGGGGGGCTATAATAGCCTATGCTGCCAATCATAGATGGAAGAGGGAGAGGCAGCAACTAGCAGTACTAGAAGCCATTTGCAAGCATCAGCCCCCCACCCACCTCTACATGCACTCCCCATAGCCTTGAAATGATATGTATTCATTCTAACTAAAGTGACCGACATCAGACCGGACTTGTGTCCGGCAATTTCTAAGGGTGACATTGTAGAACAGTGTGAGTTCACAGTACCTCAATTCTCTTGGAGTTCCTTTTGTCGACCTGAGTTTGTGGATATTATGAGGATCATCCATAGTGTGCGTCCCACAAGCTGTAGTTTGGACCCTTGACTGACTATCCTAATTTTGGGTTGTTCTGATATCATCGGTCCAGTCCTGGTGCAAATAGTCTGGTACTCCTTGGAGTCAGGTGAGTTTCCTAGTTCCCTAAAAGAGGTGGTGGTGACAACTCTCTTGAAGAAAGCTACCTTGGATCCAGACTGTTTCTCAAACTACAGACCTATCTCTAACATTCCCTTTATTGGGAAGGTTATTGAGAAGGTAGTGGTAGCCCATTGGAGGACCATTTAACCATCCATAATATCTACAAATCCTTCCAATCTGGTTTTCATAAAGACATAGCACCAAGGCTGCACTAGTTTGGGTGCTTAATGATTTTCTGAGTGCGAGGGATCAGAAGAGACGTTCCATTCTGGCTCTCCTTGATCTCTCATCAGCTTTTGACACCGTGGATCATCTGGTGTTGATAGCATACCTGAGGCAAATCTGTGGAATGTTGGGAACTGTTTTACAATGGTTCACCTCATTCCTCACTGGGAGATCACAAAGATTTGTGTTGTTTTTTTTTTCCTCCGGCCCAACTTCTTTGTTGTGTGGGGTGTCTCAGGGTTCCATGCTGTCACCCCATGTTATTTGCAGTGTACATGCTGCCTCCGGGGACATTATAAGATGGTATTGGCTGAGGTTTCACTGCTTTGCAGATGATACCCAGATATACCTCATCTTTTTCACCCGACCAGGATGGAGCTCTTGTGGTGTTTAATAACTGTCTGGAAGAAATCCAAGTTTGATGGATTCTAGCTGGTTGAAGTTGAACTCAGAGAAGACATAGGTTTTGGTTGTGGACCCAGGTGGTCAGATAGAGAGGTCACATGATGGCACGCCCTCTGGAATTTTTCTTGGCAGCATGTCACTTCCGACCTCTGAATTGGTGCGTAGCCTTGGGATTGTCCTAGACAACAGGCTGACCCTACAATCTCAAGTGTCAGCCATTGTCGGGACTTTGTTATACCATCTTAGGAGTATTGCCAGGGTAAGGCACCTTGTTCCGTCTGCTGACTGTTTGACAACATTGGTCCACGCTTTTGTGTTCTCGCTCTTGGACTACTGCAATGACCTATACTTTGGGCTTTCTGGGGTTGAAATACATCACCTACAGCTGGTGCAGAACGTTGCAGCCCAGGTTTTGACTGGGACAAGTAGGTCCTGTCATATTACCCGGTGCTGCGCGAACTGCACTGGCTTCCTAATGGTGGAGGATCACCTTTACAGTCATTTTATTGACTTTCAAAGCCCTTCATGATCAGGGTCCGACCTATCGGAAAGAACTTTTGGTGTCTTACTGCCCCAGCCGATCACTCTGCTCAGCCAACAAGGGGTTGTTAGAGATTTCAAGAGTGAGTTTAAAATGTTCTGGCAGCAGAGCATTTTCTTATACTGCACCCACTCTTTGTAATTCTCTACCACGCCGACATGGAGAGTGCACCTCCATGGAGGTATTTAAGAAGAATCTGAAAAGTTACATGTGGCAAATGGCCTTCCTGGATGATTAAGTTAATTTTATTGTGCTGTGATTCTATGTTATATTCTATTACTTGAGTTTAATATTTGATGTTATTATGGTATGATTTTATCTATATGTTTTATTAATTCGTATCTGAAATTATGGTTTTAATATGTTCAGCACCTTGATACGTTGAAAGGCGCTTTATAAATAATACTATTATTATTATTATTATTATTATGAATATTAATGACTCATTGGCTAGGAAAGCACAGCTGGCAACTCTTAGATCAGAAGCATAGGTACTGGTGAGAGGGAGAAAGAAAAGTATTAGCATATAGGTTGTGCAGGCAGAGGGCTGAGAGTTATATCTCAGCCCGCAGGAATTCAGGGAGAACTGTAACGGTTAGTCAGGGCAAGTGAACTCTATTATGGTGGACTTTACAAAGAGCTATATTCTCCTTACAGGTTTCTTGACCACACTGTGGTGCATCAATTTGTTGGATTGCTTCCTATCCCTCGGCTGTCTTCACAGCAGGTTGATGTTTTGGAGACCCCCATCTCTCCCCCGGAGGTGATTACAGCCCTGTGAGCTCTGAATGTGGTAAGGCCAGGAGGGGATGGGGTTTCTCTGGAGCTCTTGTTATTGTGGCTCTCAAATTGTGTTGATATTGGCAAATCTTTTAATTCAACCATAACCACAGGCTCCTTTCCCCAACACACTTAGAGAAGCGATTATAACAGTCTTTCCTAAGAAATGGAAGGATCCAACAAAGCCCTCTAACTGTCGCCTATTTCCTTATCAACTCAGATAGCAAGATATTTGCTAAGATTATGGCCACTTGTTTAAGCCACCTACTCTCCTCCCTAATTCACCCTCTGAGGTGGGGTTTGTCTCAAGGAGATTTAGTAGCGACCATACAGTATATGCGCTATGATTTATTTATTTATTTATTTATTTATTTATTTATTTAAACAGCAGTTTGGAAAAACCTTTGAGCCATAGGCTCATTTACAAAGGTACCTTGTCACAATAAGACAAACCAAAATACACAGTATAGCAGTACAACACATAAGTATAACAGTAAAATTAAGACATAGATACAAACAAGCTGGTACAGGTAGGATGGATGCAAACAATACCAGAGTTATGTAGGCCTTAGCAGCTTAGTAATAAGCTTTTGTCATAAGTATTGAGTAAGGCTTTGACTAGTGGCAGTTACAGCATCGGGTGTTAATAAGGTGGTTACGTAATGGAAGTTTTGAAGCACGATATAGTTGGAGCTTCGGAGATGGAGGGGGCAGTGTGTTGAACCAGGAGGGGGCCCTAAAGCTGAAGACTCTTTGGCATGTGAGAGGTCCTAGCTCTAGGGATAACAAGAGAGGTTTTCCCAGAGGTCCGGAGTATGAACTAGTGGGACAAGGCGTATGGTGGTGGTCAATCCTGGTGGGGAAAGCCAAGGAGGGTCTTTTTTGTAAGGGGTACAGGTAAGATATTTGAGGCGCTCGGGGTCAAGTACCAGCGCTTTAGCATACAGTAGACAGGTGTGTGTCATCCTAGGTGCTCCAGTAATTAACCTGCAGGCCTTATTCAGAGTAGTGCTAATTTTATGGAGTGCGGGTCTGATCAGCAGCACCATACACCGGCAGTCCATAGTCCACTAGGGACAGGATAGAGGAGGTGATCATGGAGGTCAAAGAGCTCTGGGGAGGCAGTGTTTATACTGATGTAAGATGCCCAATTGATATTAGTGGCAGTGGCTTGAAGCACGATGTGTCCATGGAAAGAGAGGGAGGGGTCAAAATGGATCCCTAGGTATTTATAGGAGCAAACTTGTTCGAGTGGGAATGAGGACCCAGAGTGAATGAGGAGTTTGAAGTTGCAGGACTTGTTTTGGGGATGAGGAAGAACATGGTTTTGTTTTTTTAAGATTTATCACCGATCTATGTTCCTTGAACCAGCCCTCTGCTTCAGTGAAGGACTTCTGCAGCGAGTCCTGGAGGGCTGTAGGGTTACGACTTGAGTCAAAGATGACTGCATCATCAGCGTACAATAGAATGTTCCCCGAGCAAGAGCGTGGAAGGGTGTTAAGGTAAAGGGAGAATAGTAAGGGGCCCAGAATGGAGCCCTGGGGAACCCCAGAAAAGATGGGACAGATGTCTGAGTAGGTCCCATTAATTTACATGTTGTGAGCGGTCAGACAGATAACTGGTGCACCAGGAGATAGGCCCAGCAAAAACCGAGAGACTAAGGGCATCAAGAAGGAGGGTGGGAGACAGGTCGACAGCTTCGAGAGGTCAATGAAGACAGCACCAGCCAGAGAACCAGTGTCTAAGGAGGAGTGAGGAAAGTTGGAGAACTCTAGGAGGGCTGTGTGGTACTGTGGCCCACCTGGAAGCCATTCTGCTCAGGACAAAGGACATTGTAGGTGGAGAGGTAGTCAGAGATTTGAGAGGCCACCACTTTTTCCAAGGCCTTGGAGAGAGGAGAGAGAGAATGGAGATCGGTCAGATAGTTTCCAGCCACAGTCCTATCACCACCTTTAAAGATAGGGGTGACAGTGGTGACTTTCAGGCAGTTGGAACCTTCCCAGGCAAAAAGAGTGGTTGATGAGGCATGTGATCAGGGTAAGGACTGTGTCTAAGACCAGCCGTAGGATACACGGATCCAGGGTGTCACTGCCTGTACTATTAGTCTTGAGGGCAGTGACAAGGTGCGGCCTAAGTTCTTGGGCAGAAACACAGCGGAGGAGAAAATAAGGGCGAGAAAGATTTACTGCAGGTGCTGGGGGAGGAGGGTCAAAAAAATTTGTAGGGAGGATAGGGCTAAGGTCAGTGAATGAGGTGTTGAGGTGGTTGGCTATGAGGGCTAGGGTCTGAGGAGATCACACCATTAATGTTGATCTGGGTGGGTGGGGGAGTGTGCTGCCATTTAACTGTTTAATGTTATCCCAGAAGGTTCGGGATTCCCCATGAGGCAGTGAGTGAGGACCCGATAGTGCTCAGACTTGGCCTTCTCTGATGGCCCCAGTGCACTTGTATTTCAGGCGGCAGCATATAACCGCTGTCATTGGCTGGCCAGTCTCAATGGCACGGTGCCATAGGAGACTGATGACGAAGAAAAATTCCCGACACCACCCTCTGAGTCCTACTCTGAGGTAAGATCGAAACCACCTGAGGACCGTATCAGACAGTCCACAGATAGACTGCAAATGCTCCAACAGCACACCATGGTCAACACTGTCAAATGCTGTAGAGAGATCAAGAAGTACCAAGATGGTACAGGTCCTTCGATCTCTCGCTATCAGGAGATCATTTAGTACCCGAACAAGTGCTGTCTCAGTACTATGCCTTTTCCTAAATCCAGACTGGAGAGAATCATAGACATTGTTGTTGGTCAGATGACCATCCAGCTGCACTGCAACCACCTTCTCAATAACTTTACCCACAAAGGGTAAGTTAGAGACAGGCCTGTAATTTGCTAGACAATTCGGGTCCAAAGAGGGCTTCTTCAATAGAGGCTTAACTATAGCTTCCTTAAGAGGATCTGGAAAGATCCCCTCCCCCAAGGACCTCCAGACTGTCACAGCCAGGACTGGGCCGATTTTATCCACACAATCCACTAAAAGACGCGTGAGACCAGGGTTCAAATCACAGCTGGTTGGACGTAGAGATTGGATGATCATCACAATGTCATTGATTGTGGGGAGGCTGAAGTCAGACCATGCAAACTGGGTGTCCGACATCTCCTGCCGACCATCACAACTCCCATTGGAGAGGGAGAATCAGACGTCCGATCTGATTTTGGCAACCTTATCTGCAAAGAAGTGAGCAAACTCCTCACACCATTCTGGAGAAAAGGCTCTTCTGGGCTAAAGACAGACTGGATTGCACAGTCTGTCCACAGTCCGAAAGAGCTGAGCTGGTCTATTCTGTGCAGTCGCAATCTCTCTGGACAGGAATTCTGCCTTCTTACAAGAAATTACAGATTGATAGACCATATAGTGGTCCATCAAACTAAGTTTGTCATCATCCAAATCAGACCTCCACCAATGCCTCTCCAACCTTTGTCCAGCTCTCCTCAACTCCCTCACGGTCTCATCGAACCAAGGAGACCTGGGACGAAGAGTGAGAGGATGAACATGAACAGGTGCAATGGAATCCAGTGCCTCTGTCACCGCCTTGTTATAGGCATGTACCAGGTCTCCTGGATCCAAGCAATCTATCGGTAGACCCGATAGGTCCAGCACCACCATCAGATCATCCGGGGACACACCCCTTAAAGGGCAGTACCAGGCCATTTCCAAAGGGGGTGATCTAATAGGGGTGGCCTCAAAACTGAACCCAATGGAGTGATGGTCCGACCATCCGACCGGTTCCACCACCATGTCAGATATCCCCATCCCCAGAAGGAACACCAAGTCCAATGAATGTCCACCAATATGGGTCGAGGAGGAAATAACCAGTATGAAGCCCAGTGATATCATCAACTGGAGAAAGTCTTGACCAAAACGTGAAAGTTCATCATCGACCCAGGCATTTAAGTCCCCCAGAACCAACCATCTGGTTGATTAGGTATTCTGGTCTGATCATTGCACAGTGAAGTTCACGCTTGGAGCTCCCACCATAAGTGTCTCCCCTGCTGAGATGATTCACTGCCGCCCTTTATGTAATCTTACCCCTGAGGGTTTTATGGCAGCAGTCAATTTATCTAGTATGGGTGTTGCACACGTCGGAGCTGTTGATGTCGGTGAGGACACCTATAATAAGGTGTTATCTGACACCATCAACTCCCTTGCACCTATCCGTGTATGACCCAGAACTTCGTACCTGAGGTCTCCTTGGTATGACCTTCGTTCTGTTGGAGATCTTAGGGAAATGAAGAAGATGGGTCGGAGATTAGAGCGCTGCTGGAGGAATTCCCGCCTGGAGATGGACAAACTGGTCCTGCGTGTGCATTATAGTGCATATCAGGAGGCAATCAACCAAAAGAAGACAGTATTTTTGTCTCGGGAGATTGCTGCTGGGAGAAACTGACCAGCCTCACTCTTCTGGACTGTTGATAGACTTCTTCATCCTGTCTGTCTCCAGCCCGGAAGAGTTTCCTCAAAAGAAGATTGTAAGGATTTTGCTTGGTTTTTCTCGGACAGGGTGTCTTTGATCCAGTGGGAGGTTTCTTCAGCCAGCAATACTATTGCTGACAGTGGTAGCCAGTTGTGTGCTGAGTGCACTCCGCCTAGTTGGGGAGAGTTTAGGCCAGTGGAGGTCTGTGAGGTTATTGAGGTGGGAGTCAATCTGAAGCATACCTTCTGTGAACTGGACCCAGTGCCAATGTGTTTCTTAATGAGCTGCATTGACTCTGTTGGCCCGGTGTTTGCCCTGATTGTCCGGTGCTCCTTAAGTCAGGGTGTCTTTCCAGATGCCTTGAAGGAGGCCCTGGTAAGACCCCTTTTAAAGAAATCATCTTTGGACCCAGAGGTCAGGGCAAATTACCGACCCATCTCCAATCTCCCATTTTTGGGGAAGATTGTTGAGAAGGTGGTATCGCTTCAGTTGGAGGAACATCTCATGACTCACGAGTTGTATGATCCTTTCCAGTCGGCTTTCAGGCCAGACATAGCACTGAAACTGCATTAGTTCAGGTGCAGAATGACCTCTCAGGGCTAGAGACTGAGGGACAGAACAATTCTTGTTCTCCTCGATCTCTTTTCAGCAATTTATACTATGGACCATTGTGTGTTGCTTCTCCACCTGAGGGAGTTATGTGGTACTGTCATCAAGTGGTTTGAGTCCTTTCTCACCAATAGGAGACAGCGGGTTGTGATGGGAAATTTCTCATCTACACCCTGCCTCCTTTTGTGTGGAGTCCCTCAGGATTCGGTACTGGCCCCAATGTTGTTTGCAGTATATATGCTGCCCCTGTGAGGGATCATTAGGGAGTAGCTTTCTATGTAAAGGAAGGGATGAAAGCAACTGAACAAAAGAGTAAACAGGGAGGAAAGGAGGTACTGTGGGTCACCTTGGAGACTGGAAGTGGCCCCACAATCTGCAGAGTGGTTGTATACAGACTCCCAGGTCAGGGGGGAGGGAATGGACAAGGATATGATAGAAGGCATTCTTAGGATGGCAGAGAAAGGGTAAATATTGTTGATGGGAGACCTGAATATGCCAGATGTTAACTGGAGCACACTTGCTGCAGCCACATCTAAGAGCAGGACCATTCTCGATGCCCTACAGGTGGCATGCCTCAGACAGCTAGTTTCAGAACCCACTCGTGAGGGAGCAATCTTTGACCGCATACTCTCAAATGGGGACAGTGAGAGGATCTCAGATCTAGAAGTGGGTTGCCATCTGGGAACAAGTGACCATCAAACATCATGATTCATGTTAAACTCAGCTACAGAGTCAAGCCATACAAAAGTGAGGGTACTGGACTTCAGGAGGGATGACTTTGGCAAGATGGGAGAGTGCCTCAGAAAAGCACTAGCAAACAGGTTAGAAGGAGGGGGTGGAGCAACAATGGGCAAACATCAAAACTACCATTAGGCAGAGATGGGGTCTCCAGACCTGGACGCAGTACTCCAGATGGGGTCTCACTAACTGTCTGTACAGAGGGATAACAACCTCCTGTTTTCTGCTGGTGATGCCTCTCCCTATGCATCACAGTATACCCCAGCTCTCCATTGCCTTCTCACATTGCTTGCTAATCTTAAAGGTCCACAGGCAACAAGCCTTGTGTGAAGTAACAAACAAATCAAAATGAGAAAAAGCCACTATGGTTCTCCAAAGAGGTGGCGGGGGAAAGTAAGGATGAAAATGATAGCATTCAGGAAGTATAAGGAAACACAGAAGGAGCAGGACAGAGAGCTATACCAGTTAACACAGAAGGAAGCAGGGAAGGAAGTCAGAATAGCAAAGGCCCAAACTGAGGTAAGGATAGCCAACTCAGTTAAGAAGGGGATGAAACCTTTATAGGTACATCAGGAGCATAGAAAGACAAAGGGAGGGATAGTGAGGCTGAATAGAATGAACGGTGGGTGGGCAGAGGGTTAGTGAAAAAGCAGGATACTGAAAGAATATTTCTGCTCAGTATTCATAAAGAGGAGGGAAGGTGCCTAATCCAATTAACAGAAGCACTCTGTATAGGGGGGTCGATCCCAGTCCTTTCACAGAAGAAAGGGTTCTGAAAGAACTTCTAAAACTGAAGGTGGACAAAGCAATGGTTCCTGATGGAATTCACCCCAGAATTCAAAAAGAATTAAGGGGAGAACTAGTGAAACCACTGACTACCCTTTTTAACAAATCATGGGAGGACAGTAGGGTACCCGAGGACTGGAGGAAGGAGGATGTGATTCCCCTTCACAAAAGTGGGACCAAGACAGTGGCAGGAAACTACTGACCTGTCAGTTTTACCTCTGTGATAGGGAAAGTGATGGAATCACTTCTGAAGTAAAGAATTGTTGAGTACCTAGAAGCCAATGGGACACAGGACCCAAGGCAGCATGGGTTCACAACGGGAAGGTCATGTCAGACGAATCTAATTGATTTCTTTGACTGGGTGACCAAAGTAGTAGACCAGGGAGGGGCTGTGGACATGGCCTATCTAGACTTTAGCAAGGCATTTGACACAGTCCCACACAAAAGATTAATAGTCAAATTAACCAGCCTGGGAGTGGGTCCCAGGGTGGTAGCCTGGGTAAAACATTGGCTGGACAACAGGACACAGAAGGTAATTGTAAATGGAGTCCACTCTGAAGAAAGAGGGGTCACTAGTGGGGTACCACAGGGTTCAGTACTGGGTCCAGTCCATTTTAATGTCTTTGTAAGTGACATTGCAGAGGGACTGGAAGGAAAAGTATGCCTCTTTGCAGATGACACCAAGATCTGCAACAGGTTTGATACACAAGGAGGCATGGAAAGGATGAGAAGGGACTTGGCAAGGTTGGAGGAATGGTCGGAAGCATGGCAGCTAGGATTCAATCCAAAGAAGTGCCAAATAATGCACCTGGGAAACAAAAACCCAGGGGAAGATTACACAATGGGGGGGTAGTAACAAAAACAAAAAAGGACCTGGGGGTAATCATATCAGATGACCTTAAGGTTAGCAAGCAATGTGAGAAGGCAGTAGGGAAAGCTGGGGCTATACTGGGATGCATAGGGAGAGGCATCACCAGCAGAAAACAGGAAGTTGTTATGCATCTGTACAGACAGTTGGTGAGACCCCATCTGGAGTACTGCATCCAGTTCTGGAGACCCCATCGCCACTAAGACATAGGATAGAGGCAGTCCAGAGGAGGGCAACTAGAATGGTGCAGGGTCTGCAAGAGAAGCCATACAAGGAGAGACTAAAAGAACTTAATATGTATACCTTTGAGCAAAGGAGGAGAGGGGGACATGATAGAAACGCTTAAGTACCTCAGTGGAATCAACAAAGTCCAAGAGGGTAGCATCTTTCAGAAAAAGAGATATGCAAGAACAAGGGGACACAATTTAAAGATAATGGGGGGGCAGTTCAGGGGCAATGTGAGGAAGTATTTTTTCACAGAGAGGGTAGTGGATGCATGGAGCAGCCTTCCTGAGGAGGTTGTGGGGTCAAAACAGTGAGGGAATTCAAGAATGCAAGAGACAGACAGAAGGCAATTCTGGTGAGGGGCAGGAGGAAGGAGGCTGTTGGTTAATGAGGATCTGCAACGTATCCAATAGGTAGGGAAATGGGCAGACTGTCAGGGCCAGGTGTTCCTTATCTGCCATGAAAGTCTATGTTTCTATGTTTTTGTCAGGAGATAAGGATCATACAGCCCACCTAGTCTGCCCATTTGCCTACTTGGTTTGGCAATCCCTACTCTTACCTGGACTGCCTTTCCCTTGTTCTGTTGTACAGCTGGGTGCCTTTATGCTTATCCAATGCACTTTTGAATCCATGTACTGATTTAGCTTCCACCACCTCCACTGGTAGGCTGTTCCATGGATCCACCACCTCCTCAGTGAAACAATACTTCCTAGAATGTCCTCATAAGCCTCCCTCCCTCCAGCCTCATGTTATGTCCCTGTGTCCTTGTGCAGTTTCTTCTCTGAAAAATGCTCCCCTCCTGTACCCTGTTTCTTCCTGTAAGGTATTTGAAAGTCTATCACATCCCTTTGTTCCCTTCTCTCTTCCAGTGAATAGATGTCAAGTTCCTTGAGTCTTTCCTCATAAGGCTTGTGGTGCACTGCATGTATCATTTCTGCTGCTCTTCTCTGGAATGCTTCCATTCTGTCTATGTCCTTCCTGACATGTGGGTCTCTACAGAACTGGACATAGTATTCCAGATAAGGCCTCACCAGTGAGCTATACAGTGACATCATCACTTCGCACCTCCTACTGGTTATGCACCCCATCATTCTGTTTGCTTTTCCCACTGCTCTTTTGCGGTGTTTGGAAAACGTCAGATCATTGGATATGATAACCCCCAAGTCTCTCTCCTGACTTGTGGGGACTAGAACCTGCCCCCCATCCTGTATTCGTCTCTTGGGTTTCTGTGTCCCAGGTGCATTATCTTGAACTTCTTAGCACTGAAACTGAATTGCCAAGCCCTTGACCATTCTTCAAATAGTCTTAGGTCATTTCTCATTTTATCTAGCAACTCCTGTGTGTCAATTCTGTTGCAGATATTGGTGTCACCTGCAATAGGCATGTTCTCCCCAGTCCCTCTCCAATGTCTCTTATGAAAACATTGACTAGGACTGGACCCAGCACCAATCCCTGTGGTGCCCCGCAGGTCACCTCCACCTCTTTGTGTTTTATGCCACTTACTATCACCTTCTGGATCCTGCCTTTCATCCAATTTCTAGCCCATTTTACCACTTTAGAGCACTCAACCAGATTCCCCAATGTGTTAAGCAACCTTCTGTGTGGAACAGTGTCAAAGGCCTAGCTGAAATCCAGGTAGTCCACATCCACTGCCCCTCCCTGATCCACCACCCTGGTCACCCAGCCAAAGAAGTTGTTAAGATTAGTCTGACAGGACCTTCCCCCAGTGAATCCATGTTGCTTTGGGTCTTCTGCATTGCCTGACTCCAGGAACTGCATTAACCTCTCCTTAAGCAGGGACTCCATCAGCTTCATCAAAGGTCGGGCTTACAGGTCTGTAATTGCTTGCCTCCTCCCTACTTCCAGTCCTTGTGCATGGGGACCACCTCTGCCCTCCTCTAGTCCCCAGGTACCTCCTCCATCTCTAATGATTGGTTGAAGTGGGTTGTCAGCAGACCTGCTAGGACTTCCCTGAGTTCCTTCAAAACTCTAGGGTGAATCCTGTCTGGCCCCATTGCCTTTTCTGTCTTTACATCCAAGACTCTACCCGCCACCCCTGTTAACCTTTCCTCATGAGTTAGGCCCCTCCCGTGACTTTCCTTGGTAAATACTGAGGAAAAATACTTGTCCAGTATCACAGATTCTTTAAGGTCATCCTACACCCACTAACCCACTTTGGTATAATAGTTCTCAGCTTCCCTGAGATCATGCCAGGAATGAACTCCACTCTCCTGTCATCCTTTTATGTATGCTTGTTATCCCATTGTATTATCTTCAGTATTAATTACCCTACAAATACTAGTGACTCCCTTCCTTCATGACCCCGTCTGCCATGGTTCCCCACTGTTCAGACTGGCAGTATTATTCTGGATTAACTGAATAAATGTTGAGAGAAGCAAGCCAGCGAGTGGTCATTGAATATGTGGAGTGCTCGTCATCTCTTTTGGATTTGTTCCCCACTGTTCCCCTTCCCCTTATATATTCACATTCATGTGGTGTACTATCATCCTTTCTTACCTGTAACCCAGCTTCCCACATCCACATGCTGACTGTCAGCTTTTTCTCCCCACAGTAGGGCCTGAACATCAGACTCCCATTTGTGATCCCCTATTGGACAATCCCTCACCGGGACCATGTTGCCCTCCTCCCTGTACCCACTCCCATTCTTATTGTGACAGCCACCCATCCTGACTCTCCAACCTCCCTGTCCATGTTACCTCTCCCTACCACTGTCCCACCTGCTCCACCAAGACCTCCCTCACTCAGCTATGCCTCTACAAATGTTTGAGACATGGTAACTTAACACAGCTAAAAGCCAACAATTGCCATGCAACAGGGGAGTTGTAGTCGCAAGGAAAGTGCAAGGCAGCATTATAGCATGCAGCCAGACATGGTTGTGTTACCGAAGGATTTCAATTGATTCCTTTGCTGATACATAGCATGCAACCTGGCAACAACTGTGAACAGCGTGCACACCACATTGTTTGGATGGTATCACAGTTTGACCTACTGGTCACATTGTTCGGCAATGGTTGTGACAGTCATTATCCTTTGTGCCAGTGATTTGTCATCAGTATGCACTGATGTTTTTCTGAGTGTTGGTTGGACATGCAATGGTAAAAAATGTTTTTCTGTTTCTGAAGTTGTGGGTTTGCCTCTAATACCTGTGTATAGCACGTGTGTAGCTGTTGCTGAGTGCTTGGCGATGTTCATTGTTCACATTTCAAATCCTCAGTCTGCATTAATGTACAGGCTATCATGAATTGATTGCCTATGTCTTTGTGGAGACTTGTTTTGCTGCCTGGAACTACACAGAGACACTTACAATTGGGTAATGATAAATACTTTGAAACAGCACTGCTGCTCACCAGATGCAGAACCATGGACAGCATTTGACACTTATCAGTTTGATCCTGTCACTCACTTGAACTGACTTCAACCTGTCTAAGTGCCTTTTGGATCAACGTGAAATAGCTATATACCAAGTAATAGAAAAAGAACATAATAATTCCATACTTCAACGAAATGATGCGCCATTGCATCACTTGTAACAAGTCTTGATGTGTCAGTGTGCAATGACGGACATAGGTAGCCTCATACTTGGTGTACATCAAACAAGTGTGGAGTGTCACTGGAAGTACTTGAATAGGATTGTTTATTAGTTCTGCTGATTATGTTCATAAACCACAGTATGTTACATGCAACAACTGGCATTTTCTCATGTGTCGTAGTTTGTATCCCATGTATGCATGGATGCAGATACTCAAGTTTCCTAGTTCACCTCTGCCAGTAGCCTATGGCAGTCATACACCACTATCTTAGCATTACAATAATTCCCAGCAACAATGCTGATGCAACTCAAGTCCAGTCACATGGCATGACTCCATTTCTGTCACCATGTTGTTGTCTCTGGACAACTCATCCATCTTGAACTGTCTTACATAGAAACTTAGAAACATAGAAAGTAATGGGAGTTAAAAATAGCTAGGCACATCCAGTCTGCCAAATTACCATGCCTTCTATGACAGTAGAAGCCAGACTTGAGTCTTCTCCTTTGCATTCTCATCCCTATTGCTCTGGTTCCCTTATGGCCATACCAGGGGCTCTTAAAATCACAAAGTGTTTGCCACTACCACGCGACTGTCCAACTAATCTGTGTATAGTGAATTGTCTGAGCTTGGTTCACGTGATTTAGGGCTTGGGCATGGCCGCTGCTGCTATTTTGTCTCAACCTGCAGTTGATAACAGTGCAGAGGGATCTTATGTGGGAACTGTGCTTATTTACTGTTCATGTACTGTTATATTAGAAGTAGAGGAGTTTATTTAACCTGCTTTGCCTGCAGCTTATCCTTTGAATGGGAGCCACCATGTTATGTCTGGGACATCCAGCATTTGCACCAATGGAGACTTTGGGGAACAAAATGTGTCCTTAGCCCCCGTGTCTTGAGGGATTGAGCATCTGTAGTTCTTCTAGTTTTTAGGTTGGCACCAAAAGTAACCTGGAGGGGGATCCCTAACTGTGACTAATAGGTTCCCCAGCCAACCAAAATCTTGGATTAGCAGGGAAATCCCCAGACTGTTAAGAGACAGTGGAGCAGTTAGAATTGGAAGTTGAAGAGTGAACAGCTTAAGTTTTTGAGCAGTTGCTTCCTGAACGGAACCTAGGGAACTGGCGAGAGAAGCCTAACTTGCTCTCTTCTCCTTTCTCCTGCCTGGGACTACCTTATCAAAGAAGTTGAAATCATTTGATTTGACTTTAAACTGCAGCAGTGAGTATTGGAGTGTTTGACAGTACCATTTGCAGTTTGACAGAAGAGATGCTCCGTGAAGCGATCGGCCCAGCTTTGTGTGCAAGACAAATTTGGATTGAGAGGTTTGCTTAGTGAAACTACTGAATTAGCAACCGGTCTATATCCAAACTGTTCAAAGTTAGTATTACTTATATTGAATGTGCTGAATGAGTTCCGTGGGTTGAGACCTGCTTGCCTACGACACAACCTGGAAGACCAGCTAGAGGTGTCACCATCAAGAAGAAAAATGAACTTTGCCAATTTGCTCAACCAGCCTGGGCCTTTTCCAATCCGGCCCAGACCAATCACCCTATACCACAGACTGTTTCAGTGTGAGACTGGCTTCAGGGATCCAGCCCCTGTGCAGCAACAACTCGCAGGTTGCCACCACCTGGTGGTATGGCCTTGAAGAGGAGGTACATCGTGTTGCCTCGCTTCCCTGTGCTCATCGGTGAACACCACAAGGTCTCCATATCACCGGCCTTTCAGCAGAAACCTGGTAGCATGAGTACAATCATGGTAGCTCCCTGCAACAAATATTTAAATCGTCTGTGGTCCCATCTAATTGCTGATAGGGATAGTGCCCTATCCTAGCACTGCCTAGAGTTACATATGGATGAAGCATTCTGCTTGAACCTTGTTACATAGAAATATTTAAACTCAGAAACATTGGAAGTTATGGCAGTTAAGGACCACTAGGCACTTACAGTATGCCCAGTACCATATTTTCTGTTAAATTAGAACCTACTTGATCTGTGCTGTTACCTCATACTTCCTATTGCTATGGTTCACCTATGCCAGTCCCTGGCACACTCTACATCACTCTCTGAGTGTGAAAATACCACCTCTGCTTGGAGTCTGTTCTATGCATCCACCACCCTTTCATTGCTAACATTTTCATCCGTTATTTATTTAGTGTTTGTTGACCAGGAAGGAGGACTAGAAAATGTTTTACCTATTTTCAGCCTCGTCCCAGGGGGAGGGAGATACAGATGGATGTCAACTGAAATGGAACCAGATTTTTTTAAGCTGTTGTTGGTATTTTTGGTGACTCAAATCATGCTACCCCTCAGTTACCCACTTATAACCTCATGCACCTTGTTCATTGAAGTCTCCGGTTATGTAAAATGCTACCCTTTTTCACCCTATGTATGCCCTGGTGACATTTGTTGGTTTCTATCTGATCTCATCTGTCTCTACTCTCCTCCAGGGGTACACATAATAAGATGTTTCAGTCACTTTTGGATGCTGGCCCTGCACAGTCTTTGTTGCCCTTTTTTTTAACTGACTCAACCATGTCTTTGTCCTGATGGAGATGCAAATGCCAGAACTGGACACAGTATTCCAAATGAGACTTCAAAAATCATCTGTACAGTGGCATCACCTCCTCTTTGCTTCTGCAGGTGACAGTTCTTCTATGCAACCAATTATTCCACTACAAGAGGCATGATGGACTGAAACACACTTTACAGCATTCAGCAGTATTCTGCAGTACAGTTACTGCAGTAAATAATGTAATTTCAATGGGAATTAATCACTCAGCTATACCTAACCTTTGCCCCAGGAACATCAAATGCAGTGGATGTGATGAATATTTGTCTGGCTGAGATAAATGACTGGATGTCTTCCAGCTGGCTGCGACTGAACCCTAACAAGACTGAGGTACTGGTAGTGGAGTCGAACAGAGCTCGTGATGGGATGGTCTCTGATTCTGCAACTGGCATTGTGCTAGGAGCTGTGTCATTGATGGCCTCCCCAAGGGTGTGAAATCTTGGTGTGATCTTTGACAGGAACCTGTCCATGGAGGCTCAAATATCCTCCATGGTTCGTTCCTGTTTTTTCCATCTTAGAAACATCGCCAGGATTAAGCCCCTTGTTCCAGCTCTGGACCTCCCTACTCTGGTACATGCCTTAGTCACTTCGAGACTTGACTACTGTAATGTCCTCTATCTCGGGATCTCTGGAACTTCTCTTCGCAGACTGCAGCTAGTGCAAAACGCTGCTGCCCGGCTTTGACTGGACAAAGTAAGTTTTGTCATATCACTCCGTATTGAGCAATTGCACTGGCTGCCTGTCAGGTGGAGAGTTTTGTTCAAGGTGGGTTTTCACCTATAAGACCCTACATGGACAGGGCCCTGGTTACCTTTCTGATCTCCTGGTACCGTCCACCTCTGTCTCGGGATCTCCACTCCTCTGGTGGTGACCTCCTCAAAGTTCGAGCAAGGTTGAAATCAGCAGGGATCGATCATTTGAGTCGCTGCTCCAGCTCTCTGGAACTCCGGCTTGAAGTGAGAGAGGCCCACTATAGAGGCCTTCAAGAGTTGTCTTAAGACCTTTTATTTATGCAGGCTTTTGGAGATTAAGTTTTATATGTATGATATTTTAAATGTAATGTACATGGTATGACATACTGTATAGTTTTTTGTCTGGCCCAGAGCCTTTGGGATTGGGTGTCTTTTTAAATAAAATTGACTTTGACTTTGACTTTGGTCATGCGACAATGTGACACTGCCAGGATGAAGAGAATGTCAGTGTCCTGCTTGACAAAAGGGACTAATTGCCATTGAAAATACATTGATTTCCACAGTAACTCTACTTCAGCAGGCTGCAGAGTTCTGCAAAATTCTACAGAATTGGGTTTCATCCTGCTGAGCTTCACTGTAGCTCTCAGCACAGCTTTGCCACATTATTTGGCCACCTTTAGGTCATCTGATATGATTAACACAAAATACCTGTCCAGTTTGGTGAGCATCAGTACCCCCTCCCCATCATATAATCCTCTCCTGTTTCACTGCATGCCAGATGCATGCTTGTGCACTTTTTCGCAATTAAAGACAGCGACCACAGTCAAGCACATACTCCAGTCAGACTGGGTCCATAGTCATTTTTAACACAATGCCGGTAGTGGTCACTCTGTTGCAGGTCTTAGTGTCATACACAAAGAAGCACACCTTGTGCACAGGCCAATCCGCAATGTCACTAGAGACATTTATTTTTTTATTTACAATTTTTGGTGTTTTTGTACTCCCATTTTATGCTTTCCCCTTACTCGGTGCATGAGTGTAGCGACACGTGCACACCACAGTCTAATATGCCATCCCAACTTGCTGCCCCCTCCCACCTGCCCAGCCACTGGACTACTACCCAGTGGCTGCAGAACAATGGGGGGCCGTGACCTTCTTGGGAGAGGAGAGCTGCTGTTAAGCTGTTGAATCCTGCTACCGCCCTGCTACCCCAAGCTGGCACCCCGAGGTCATTCCCAAACCAGGGTCGCTGACGTAGTGCAAGTTAAAGCATAATGCCTCAGGCCTCTCACCACAGGTCCAGCTCTTATGAAAACATTTTGCCGGACTGGCACCTGGGCTGATCCCCATGGGTCACCCTGCTGGTCGACCTCCATTTCATAGATTTAGATCCATTTACCATGGCCCTCTGTCTTCTTTTACTCAACTGGTTTGTAACCCACTATAGCACTATGTGACCCTACTCACTGATTGCCCAGTTTGTTCAAAAGTTTTCTATGTGGAATGCTATTGGGTGCTGTTACAGAAATACAAACAGGCCACATCCACTGCACCCCCCCCCACACAATCCATTTACTTAGTCATTGAGGCAAAGCAATCCATTAGATTAGTTTGATGTGACCTTCCCACTGTGATTCCATGCACTGATTGACTCAAGGTGTTCCCCATCACTGGTTTAAGTAGTGATTCCAGAATCTTCCACACTATTGAAGTGAGCTTGACTGGTTGATACTTTCCAGCCACCTCCATACTCCCATTTTTGTGAAGAGGGACTATATCTGCCCCTCTAGGTGCATACTGTGATTTGGTGAGCAGGTCTTCCAGTATTGCTGCCAACACCTCCCATAGTTCCATTAATGGTATTTGATGTATCCCATCTGGTCATGTTGCCTTGTCCACTTTAAGTTTTGTGCATTCGTTTATGACTCTCTGTTCCATAAATGAACAGGTGTCCATATCCCTCCTATGTTTGTTCATGTTGCTAACTATTGTCCCTCACCTTCTACTTCCTATAATACAGCACCAAATTATATATTCAGTATGTCACTGTTTTCCTTATTCCCAACCCACTCTCCTTCTTCCCCTGTAAACCTTATTATCCCACCCTTGTTTTTCACATGTCACCAATGTACCTATAACAAGTCTTGCCTTCTCATTTTACCTACTGTGGTACTTTTTTCCCCACTGTTTGTGCCTGGTCAATATGGACTGCTTTCCCTCTCTCCCTTGGTTAACCCAAGGACGCTACCCTGTCTTCCTGCTGCTGTGTTTCCTTGTATTTTTTGAAAGCAATCTTTTTCACACTAAGCTTCCTGGACATTCCTGGGAGAACCACAGTTGGCCATAGTGACATTTGCTTTCTCTTGCACTTGATTGCTTTACCTAAGGCAAATAGTTGTAGTGTACACCATGGTTCCTCCTGGCAGCTGGTCTCACTGCTCCTCCATGCCACCCCATTTGTCTCTTCTTCTGCAAGAGCATGCTTGAAACATATCCCCATCTTATTAAAGTCCGCCCACTAGAAATCAAGGAACCACAGCTTTGTGTGGCTTTCATCTGCCACTGTACTTGTGCTGAACCACACCATGCCATGAATAGTCAAACCCAGCACACTGACCACCTTAACTTCCTCAGTTATGTTCCAACTGGTGAATTCCAGTACAAAATTGCACACAGTGACTGTGCACCTACCGACAAGGGTGTGATACCAATGGTCAGGGTCCAGTGATACTGTAAAAAGGCCTCAGTATGTGCAACTCCTTTTGTTAACACTACCCAGTTGGCTGTGTTAGATGCATGGAAGAGGCTCCATGCACAGGAGTCATAAAACATAGTGGAATAATGTAAAAAGTAATTGTGTTATCTTAGTGGAACTCTAGTAAAAAGAACGGATAACAGCTCCCTGCTAGATGTTATCTTAGTGAATAAACCACATGTTTTCTCTCATGCTGCACCTCCTTCAGTGATATTTGTGATCAGTCCATAATTGCCAGTGTAAGATCAATTAAAGGGGCACTGTCAGCTTTGCCTCTTGGTTTACCTTCAGTTCACAAATGCTGACCTGTGGACACAAACAAGCATTATGTATGCTCTGGAATGGCCCTGCATCAACGTAAAAGTGATCAGTTTACCTGATTTTCTGATATTTAGCACTTCTTTCTTCATATTCATCCTGACTGAAAGTCTCCATCACCCCGAAGCAGATGCCATGCCGGGAACGTGCCGGGAACGCTGTCTACTGTTCACTTGTGCTGAGGTGCACCTTTAGCAACACATACAGCACACACGTAATACAGCATAAATAATAAAATTAAAGAGCTGCTAGAGTACAGCATTAGTCTAAGCGCTGGATTAGCTTTAAATTCTACTGGAGTCTGGGGGCCAAAATCCCGCGCATGCGTACTAGTGGCACTTTCTGGCGCATGCGCGAGATCTTTCCTGTGACCGCAAGTGCTCATGCTTGGGATTTCGGCCCCGGATTCCAGTAGGATTTTAAAGCTAATCCAGTGCTCGTTTTATCATTGTAAATACCAGCAGCTCTTTAATTTAATTGTTTATGCTGTATCACGTGTGTGCTGTGATGTGTTTGCTAAAAGGTGCACCTCAGCACCGAGTGAACAGTAGACGCGCATTCCCAGCACGTTCCCAGCATGGCATCTGCTTCCGGGGAATGGAGACTTTCAGTCAGGATGAATATGAAGAAAGAAGTGCTAAATATCAGAAAATCAGGTAAACTGATCACTTTTACGTTGATGCAGGGCCATTCCAGAGCATACATAATGCTTGTTTGTGTCCACAGGTCAGCATTTGTGAACTGAAGGTAAACCAAGGGGCAAAGCTGACAGTGCCCCTTTAACAAACCAATTGCTACGCCGAGGTTCACTGCTAAGAGATCTAGATGGAACTTTGACCTTTCTGCCTATGTTAACAAACTAAAACACTCCCTGCATTGGCAAGAATTCTACCTGGCAAAAAACATGCAATCAGCCTTCGACATATTCAGCAAAATAATCTTAGAAGCCCTAAATAAATATGCCTCTATAGTCAAGGTGCGTGTAGCAAAGAATGCATGTTAGTGGTTCACATCAGAATTAAAATCTGCATTGATTGAGAGAGACAATCTATGGAAAAAAAGCATGCAGAACTCTGACTTCTATCGGACGAGGAGTTCAAGAGGGCAAGAAACTCATGCACTAGATTAGTTAGAGATGCAAAAGCCGCTTATTATCATTCTGAATTTGCTCTGCCTCCAAGAATCCAACAATTTTGAAAGCTATTAGATTTGTCTGGTCACACACCCGTGGCTCCTTACCTGACAAGATCTCTACTAGCAACAATACTATCAGTGATAGGTTGGAAATTTTGGATGCTTTAGATAATCATTTCGCTACTGCAGGCTTAGCATTTGACAATCCCCCGCAAATTTGATATGCTCCCAGGTGGATAATCAAGATGCTGAACCCAGTGTCACTGACTCAGTATTCTCCTTTCACCCTACTACATTGAAAGGGTTGAAGAACTGTTGCTGAAATTGGATGTAAAAAAAGTGCGGGTGTGGACACCCCGTACCTGTATTTTTTGAAGGTGGCCATTCATGTGCTAGCCATGCCCATAACCCACTTATTTAACCTATCACTGACCAAATAATTCATTCCTTCAATCTGGAAAACAGTGCATATCATACCCCTGTTCAAGTCTGGGAACCCCTGTGATCTTAATAATTACAGACCGATCGCAATTCTCCCTGTCCTGTTGAAACTACTGGAAAAAATCGTAAGTGACCAACTGAGGCATTACCTAGAAGCTAAGGACCTGTTAAACCCTGTCCAATCAGGTTTCAGAGCAAAACATAGCACTATCACAGTACTTGCCAAAGTGACTAATGATTGGCAAAGAGAGCTTGATAACAGAAATTATACTTGTGCTGTGTTTTTGGACCTAAGCAAGGCTTTCGACACTGTCAACCATACTCTGCTACTCTGTTCCCTGAACTTATTAGGTGTGGACTTATTATCTTTGCAGTGGTTCAACAATTACCTCTCTGACCGCTTTCAGCGGGTCAAGGCCGAAGGAGATCTCACAACTCTCAAACCTCTCTTAAGAGGTGTCCCCCAGGGATCTTTCTTAGGTCCTTTATTATTTGCAATCTATATCAATAACATTGATGACAGCATAACCAAGGCCAACATCCATCTGTTTGCAGATGATACAGTTCTTTATGTGAGCCACCCATCATTACAATCTGCATGTAACGACCTTCAATCTGAATTCAACCTGTTGCAATACCAACTTCTAAATAAAAAAATATTACTTAATGCCAAAAAAAAGCAATGCTTTTTTCTCCTTCTGTTCATGCAGCAAAGTCAGCCTCATCAGAACCAGTGCCACAGATTACTACAATTCTAGGCGAAAAGTTGAAATGCATCTCAAAATTCAAATATCTGGGAGTATGGTTGGACCATAGGCTTTCATTTACAGAGCACATCGAAGAACTACTCAAAACTACGACAGAGACTCGGCCTTTATTCAAAATAGTCCACTTCTTAACTAAAGATACTGAACTGCAGCTGGTCCAAGCAACCTTTCTCTCATTGATAGACTATGCTGACTTCCTGTATAGTCAATGCCCTACCTCCTACCTCACTAAACTTGACACGCTGTATCACAGAGCTTTGAGATTCATCACAGGTCTTCCCTACTCTACGCATCACTGCTCCTTATATGAAACAATGGGGTGGACTTCTTTACAATACAGGCCATGATAGAAATGAAGCCTTATGGACCCTATGAGCAATCTTTAAAAAACTTCCCCAATATATTACAGACTGTCTTCTTATAAACTCTATTGGCAAATATGCCCTGAGAAGTTGCATATCTATCTTATTGATGGTTCCCAAAGTTAACTCTCACTTTGACCGGGCTGCTATAAGCTTTGCACTGCCCTCCCTGTGGAACAAACTGCAAAAAATGTTAAAATTGAGGACACATGTCAGCATCTCTAACTTCAAGCATTTATACTCCCATCTCAGAAATGAACAGTGCAATTGTTTTCCATGATCCAAATTTGTTGTCATGTTCAATCTGTTCCACTTCTGTTGCCTCTATTTCTCTTTTCGGTACTGGCTCACATCGAGCTTTCGCTTCCCCAGCCCCCCTTAAAGGGTGGATTTACCATAATTGCCTGGTCAAACATCATCAGTCCCCCTTCCTCCACAGCCCCCCACCCGTGAGCTCCCACCAGTTCCTCTCTATCATACCCCTATTTATGGTAGTTACCCTCCTCACCTTGAACTCCTTTGCTTACACATTATACTCCCCTCCTGGTACACCCATCTTCCATTAGCTGGCTGTTCTTGTCATGGCCTCTTCATGGCTGGATTTATTATTGCCCCTGGCAAGTGGACTCATTGATATTATTGTACCGTGTATATGGACTACATGGAAATGTATTTAATACTGCTAATGAACTTTTTGTAATTGGATTCTCCCCTGTTATGGTTTCTTGCTCGTTTTTTTTTTTCCTTGCTATTAGAACCTCATAGTATTCATTTGCACTAATATGTGTATGTATATATATATATATATATATATATATATATATACATATACATATATACATATATATATATATATATACACATATACATATATATATATATATAAAATAATATGTATGTTATCTTATTGTGCCCTGACCTTGTTCGAACCAGGTGCATTTTATAAAAGGGTCTCACTCAATGATGTTTGCCTGGTTAAATAAAGATTTTGAGTGATTGATTGATTGGTGCTGTGCACAGTAGGAGGGGTAGTACCAATTGAACAAGTATGGTCAGCAGCGGCAGATACCAGTTGTAAAAACAGATAAAAGTGGTTGGAGAAAGCAAAGCAACATTAAATGTCATTGAAGGGCAAGTGCAAAACCAGAGCACGTTTCCTTGTAATAAATCAGGGCAAGTGAAAATTCAGTTGCAGTCATGGCTGGGCAAGTCCTAAAAGTTTTGAACAGCTTATGAATATCTCCTGCATGCTTGCATCTCCCTTGAGTTCCATTCTACCACCAACATGGGTGGGGTACATTCCTGCTGCCACCTCTCTTTGTCAGATTAATTACTGTCCCACCTCACCTACCACTTCAAACATTGAATTACATGCCTTACAGGCACAGTAAGTATTGGTGATCATGGTGGTCAGTAAACTGACTATGGCATTTGAGATGGTCCACAGAGAAGCAACATTTCTAATTGTGATGATCCAGAGACATCTATATCAATGCATGCAATGTCATTCCATTTAGTAAACACGCATTTCCAAACAGACAGTAGTTCAGTGTTTGGCAAGGCATGCAGATTTGACTCTTGTGAGTATGAGACGTGAGTCATTGATGCACAAACCACACACTATGTGTGTTGCTGCTTGCTTGATGGTGAGTCGGTACCCAGTATAATAGATTTCAATTGTAGACCATAAGATGAGGCCATTGTAATGTTGCGCACCGCCCAATTCCATAAGTAATGTCTGGTTATAGGCAACAAAGATTTTGCTATTAAGAAGGGCAGTCAGACAGGCCCAGAGGCTCTTGCAGCACATAAAAGAGAATGCTTGTTGTCAGTATCACAGGTCTGTGATAGGCAGAACGAGTTCAAAATCAAAATCCAGTGTATTGAAACTATCCAACTTGCACATGTCGCAATAGACAGCCTGTGTAATTATAACCTAGCACTGCTCCCCATTGAACTTATCCTCTATGCCTGGTATCCGATGTTTTTTTTTTCAGCAGAACTTTACATGCTATGAACACATAAGTGTGTACCATGGAACACTAGCACCATATAATTTGCAATAGCAAGCAGCACAGTTACCACTCCATTGCTAAGATACCATCATTAGTCCTTAGTTTCCTTTTTTTCCAGGGGTTGGGGGTTAGCGAGGGTGAGAAAATAACAATATAGCCAGCAAAAGCATAAAACAGACATTTATGAATAGAAGCATAGAATCTGATGGCACCTAGTCTACCCATGTCCCTACCTAATGGATAAGCTGCAGATCCTACTTATCCAACAGCCTACTTCTTCCTACTCCCAACTAGAATTGCCTTATGTCTGTTCCATGCATGCTTGAATTCCCCCACTGTTTTTGACTCAATGCCCTCCTCAGGAAGGCCATTCCATGTAACCACAACCCTCTCCATGAAAAAATACTTCCCCCCATTAACTCTTAGCTGGCCCACTCTCCCATCTTTAAAATGTGCCCCCCAGATGTTATTACCTCAAAAGCATCTCAATGATACCAAGGAATGCAATGTGTCTACAGACAACTAACCTTTCTTCATGTAAAAGCAGTACCATGTGTCAAAATATTTCATCTAACAACTTTCACAACTTGCCACAGAAATCAAAAGAAGTATTTTGGAGCACAGGTAAAGTATATGGAAACTCCCTAGTATTCCAGCAAATTATTGAAAAATAATTGCCATCTTGGATGACCATTTTCTGAAACTGGTATTTTCTAACTATGTTTTGTTAGCTTACAATGTGTTAGTCAAATATCTTTAATTTTCCATGTCCTTCTTTTGAGGTGGAGTTTGGTACTCATTTCACATTGTAGTTTTGCATGGAAAAGCAGAGACAAGAAGCAATCACAATACGGTAAGTCACGTTTACAGAACAAACAACAAAACAAGAATGAGACATTCTGTGTATATTTCATTGTTGTGTATGAATTTCAGCACTGATCTACCTTTATGGTACAGCGAGGGCTGACATAGATTAATTCAATAATTCATCAGAAGGAAACCTTTCTGGAGTCTGCCTAAAAGACGACCTTTACTTTAACAACACTTGTGGCAATTGGGTTGGTCAGTAGAGAGGGGACTAGCGATATTACAATTGGTTCCAAATGTCTGTTCCTGGTTTAGCAGTTAAATAGACAGTAAAGAGGAACAATTGCCCTGTGTGTTTGCACAACCATAACATTCTTACTTTTTTGGTATGATCTTACTTTCTGGTTATATGTGATAATCGCGACTGCCAAAAGGCGATCCCTGTTGTCACGACCTGCATTATCGCGATGCAGTAAGAGATGACCGTGAAACTGTGCATGTGGGGAATGATCCCACACCCCACACCCCCCTAACAAAAGATTCTCAACTCCAGAGGGTGCATGTCGGTGAGGGGCACAGCCTGGTTTAAAAAAAAAAAGTCCTGCAGCTGGGGGACGCAACAAAATTGTACCCACCCCCTGTCCCTAACCCAGAACCTGCTCCATCAGAGCAAACCACACTCCCACAACACCACATGGTTGACTTGACAGAAGCAGGCACACTACAGGGTTACAACCCTGTTCCATATCCCTCTATGTCCTGTTGCCAACCCTCCCTTCCTGTTGCCCGCCATACCCTCACAGGCACAACAGTCACTGTCCTCCGACCATCACCACGATGATAGCGCCATCATATGGATCACCATTTTGACAGTCACCTATATGCAGTTGCTATCATCATGGTATACCCAGGCCCATCCTTCTATAGTAGGGATATTGACCATAACCATCTCTGGGTAGTTGATGTACACCACTGCTACCATAACACTGTTGGCATATTTAGTGCCTATTTGAGTGATAAAGTAGACATTTTTGAATCTGCATTTTATCTAGCTGTTTGTTCTGTTGTTTACAGTGGTTATTGTACTTATCATGTTGTGATTGCTTCTTATGTTGTATCAGTTCCATGAATAATCTTGCCATAGTTATTCTCCAGATGCCAGACCTCCCATGTCTACAGAGATTCTGTCTGATATTTTAAAGTAAAATAAAGCCATCTACAAGGAAATTGTTCACATGGACTTACATTGGGTATACGAGGAAACAAAGCTATTTAATTTCCATAGGAAACAATGCAAACTTCAGGAACACCCAGAACAATTGTTCATGAGTTATACAAAAAGGGCCTAAGTGATCTTGGAGCACTGAGAAGCGGATGTAGGTGTCAATCCATGGTGCACCACCATAGTTCATTATTGGATAGGCAAAAATATATTTTTGTTTGTCACCACTAAACACACTGCCTTTCTGACAGTAGTACAATGTATGAGACCTGTAATGACTGCATATGAATAGTAGGTGGTTTGAAAAAACTAAAGGATATCCTAAATCTAAGTTCACTTGTCTATAGCGCCCACTTTCCTTGTTGTTTTCTTTGATGACCGATCACCTTGCATATGCAAACATTGCACCATCTCCAACCAACCAATAAGAACCAGAGTATGTCCAGGTTGGTTCTGTGCTGCTGCCATCTGGTTCAGAAGAATCCACTTATAGGATTTTGTCCTGACTCTGTCTACCTTCCATGTGTGGCCCCATACATACACAGATGGTACCATTTGCATCTCCAACAAGCTAAACCATGATATGACTGAGTAGGCACATTGCTACCATGTATCCTATGTCATGACTGGTGTTAGCTATCTATTGATTTGAACTACTTTGTGTGGCTGCTATGTTGTAGTCAATCTCCTTATGCTAAGTGTACATGGAATGTAACTGTGATTATCTAAATTATTGTGAAGAACTCCTTATGAGTGTCACCAGATACTGCCTTGCCTTTTACTTGAAACCACAGTAAATGAAATGAGCCCTGACTCTCATGGTGTATTTGGTTCTCAGAAATAGCAGTATTGCTATTTTTGTCTATAAGACAGATTATGAAACAGAAGCAACTGCTCAGTGTGAAATTATGTAATGTCCTCCGCTAACTGGGTTATTTTGTAAAATTTAGTCAAGAGAACCGCTACTCTAAATGTTTTTCTTTTTTGTTTTATTTCATGGACTACCTCCACCTCTATTGCTAAGGCTGCATCAGTTTTAAGCACTGCAGTGCTAGACGATTACACATGTGTAGCAGCTGTTTAATGATCTGTAATGGATACTATTATTTGGATCACGCGTTAATTAAAATGCACATGAAGAGGAAATTGTAATATTTCAGGTGTACTAAGTTAACACTTCTGTTTTAAAACAAAAATGACTGTAGTGACCCAACAAATAGCTTTATTTTGACTATTTTACGATATTGTCTGATGGGATCGCTACAGCATCTACATTTTAGTTTCCATCCAAGCAAGTTCATGTGCTTTGGTTCCATGTATGACCTGTTATAGTTTATTAGTTACATTATCCAGGCTATTTTCCTTGTCTGTTGCAAGTGTACTTGATTATGTCAGACATTGAACTTCTATCCAACAGGCTCTCATATTATAATAAGTGTCAATAAAGCCTCTTTACATCGGTGAACCCTATCCAATATATTCATCTCGGTGGCTTATTCTCTCCGAATCATTCGCTTCAGTTTCTAAAAGTGAACTTATGCATGACAAAGTGTCAGGCATAAAACAGTGACACCAACAAACAGCATATAAATATTGCATTTGGTGTTTTAGGAAAACACGTAATGGGTCCACATTTTATGCCACAGGGAGAACGACCTGCGGCTATTTCTTCAGACAGCGATGGTTAACAATTAAAAGGAATAAAACTTGAGCATAGTAGTGAACCATGGGAGAAAAATATGTTGTGTTGTGTTGTCTGGACCAGCTGGGGTTATTAAAACAGAACCTGAACTCGAAAATCATCAGGGTATGATTATGGACTCAGGTGGTCTTCCGCTCCCTACCCCCATCCCCATCAGCTGCAGGTGACTCCTGATTATTGCCTGATATGTCCAACATACAGCATTGCTCCGAATATGACATGCACATACCCTCCCACACGCACCTTCAGTTTGCAACAAATGCAACACTATTTTTTCCTTGCATGGATCACTGCTGTGCGCCACTTCTATTCCTTTCTATTTGTAACAATCACTGTAGAAAGAATTGGCTGCAGGTCGCTTGACACCGATTTGCAAAGAAAACTTATAATCGTTATCCTAATTACACAAATAAATATCCCCCAACAAAAACAAAATAAAAGATTTTAACTCTGGAGTACATGCCATCATCTATGTTAGTTCACCCAGGGTATAGCTCAGTGCGTAATTCTAAGCTCATAAGTTTTTCATTTCCATTCTATTTATTTTTACTGTCATTAGCTTTTCCCTTGTCAGTGCGTCGTGTAATCCACCACAAGTTCGGCAGTGCTCATTTCAACCAGGTGTTAACATAACCCTTATGTGCATGGACAGTTGAATTACAAAAAAAAAAAAGTTTGGACAAGCTGTGACTGTACATACTGTTTATAGCATTCCTAAAAAATAATGCAACATTTTCAAAAGTTTGACAAGTTTGAAAATAATTGTTTTTCGAACTGTCCATGCATAGGAATGCAATGCTGACGCCAATTGAAATGGCACGCACCTGCACAGGTTCACAGCAAAGTATAAAGTCAATAGCAAAAAAAAAAAAAGAAAGAAAAAACGATTTGGGAAAGCTCACAATAATTGCACTAAATGTGTGATACCCCATACAGGGTAAATTAACATACAGTAGATGCTGTCAGTTACCTCAAAGATGAACTCATATGTTTTGTGTAATTTGGACGATTACTTTGAAAATATATGTCAAGCCACTTGCAGCTACTTCAACTACAGCAATTCTTACAAATTGAACGGAATAAAACTGGTGGATAGCAGTGAGCCATGGGAGAAAAAAATAGGTTGCTTGAATCAGCTGGGGTTATAGACACAGAACCTGAACTTGAAAATAGTTAGGCCATTATTATGGTCTCACAGGACTCCCCTCCCACAGGCTGCAGGTCGCTCCAGATTCTTGCCTGCTATCCCCATCTGCAGCAATAGTCTGAATATTGTTTAATGTGCCATTTTCACAAGTTTTGACACACTGAGGAAAATGATTTCAATTCCGAGTGAACTTGCATAGGTGCCAGCAGTTACCGCAGAGTTGAAATCATGTTTTTTTTTTTTTTTATTTTAACACCAATTAAAAGCTTAGCTTAAAAATAGGTGGCAATGGGATGACAAGCCCCTAGACTGAGAAGCTAGAAAGAGAATATGAAAAGCCCCAGCTAGAGACAAATGTGCAAAGATTGACTTTAGATGATCGTGGACAGCAGGAGCATAAGGTGTGCAGTCACTGATTCAGCATCGGGAGAGTAAGACAGATGGAAATGCCCAAGCACAGGTAAATTTGGAAGGTGTCTGCGGGCAGGTGCACGCTAACTGCATGTGAGAATGACGTGAGTGCGCAAGGGGTTGAGACTAGTTTGGAGAGATTATTTTCGGACCCGAGGGAAATACAAACGGCACTGAAATTAAGAAAATGAGAACAGGAAGGATAAAAAAATCCAATGAAAGAGGTAATAACATCACAACATTATCAGAAGGATACAAAAATATGGTTGGGGTCAAAAAAACGCAGAGAAAGACTGACAGTGCCGCTTTAAGTGTTTTAAGGTGCTAGTACAACATTTCCTACATCTATAATAATTGTTTTGTATGTGCAATGAAACTAATTAATTATCACCTTTACATTTCAGACTGTTAGTAAAAATAATCTGTCTTCAGAATTGCTTTAATCTCTAAGCTATACTGTCAGTGTCAGCTGATCATCAAAAATGGCACATCTCAAGGCTGGCTTTGTGGTGCCAACATGTATTGGGGCCTTATATCAGGATTTCTACAGCCTGGCTGTGTTCATGTCAATACAAATTTCTGTCCCCCCCTCCTCCCTCTCATCACTTGTGCATCTAATGCCATTCTTTACATAAATCGCCACCACTCCCCTTTTCCCCACCCCTCTGTCCTTCCTATAAACCCTGTACCCAGGGATCACCAGATCCTAATCCTGGTGTTGGCTGGCCCACATCTCTGTGATAGCCACAACATGCACCATACCTATGGTTAGGAGAGCCTGTAGTTCAGCTACTTTGTTACCCAGGCTCCTCATATTCAGGGAGACTACCCTCCACCTATTACTCACTTTCTCCCTTCTCCGCAACCCCTCTACCTGACCCTTCCCTTGTGGCCCAGTCTCATAACAAACATTGCTGTCATGGGGGGTCAGCTCCTTCAGATTCCCTACCTGGTGACCTTGTACACTCGCCTCCTCCCTTCCTAGTTTATTTTTTAAGCAGTCCCAGAACTTCTTCCCATTACTTCATATTTTTCCTATTTTTATTTTAGAAGTCCACTTTCACTTGTCTGACATAGAGGGTGCATTTTTTTTGGGGGGGGGGGTTCCATGTATCGTTGCATATCTGTTCATAGGACCGAGTCCTTGATGTGGGACCAGAGATTGTCTCTGGACTGAAATTGTGCAAGTAACTGAGGGGTGATCCATTCAGATGCGATTCCTTTAATTGTCTGCTTTTTTCATGATACAAATTTGTTGCAAGTCATAGTAAACTGGGAGATAAAGTAGTCTAGTGCAGAGTTGATGTCCAGGGTGGCATCGAGGAAGCTCCAGTCTACTTGGCTCAGGTAAGCTTTGAAGGCATCAATTGACTCATTTTGGAGGAATCTGTAGCTGATAGTTTTTTTGGGGGGGATCTTTGGTCTTTTCATGGACCACAGTGATCACTGAATGCATCAGGCAAGACCTCAGTCTTAGCTATCTTTTCCAGGTGCTTAACTACTGCCCCAGTTCTGTAATTAACCCTTGTGAAGTCTTGGAACAGGTTAGCCAAATAGTCCATTGATACTGCTGAAGTCCAGTCACAGCAAACGAGTCCCAACTGATCCATAATTACAAAAGAGTTTGTCAACTGGCTTAGACTGTTTTATCGGGAGAATACATCTTTACCTGTGATTAATGGGTGCCATTCTTGTTAGTCCTGAGTTCCCACATACTGGACCTTAGGCCAGTAAAACGTGCTGATTTACTGTCTCCTTGCGCTCCTAGAAAACATTAAATGCTTGTTTCTAACCTTGTGTGCCAAAGCTTATTTCAGAAAACAAGGAGGATGATATGTTACACTGCAGCATCTGCATTTTGGACCTTATGGCACTAATCTAGCACCCACCCATACTGTACATCCCATCCAGAATTCAGATCAAAGTTGTTATTTTGCCTTCCTCTGCCATAGAACATTGTCTGCTTTTTCCATTTTGTAGATTCAAAAAGACAGACCACATGCAGAGTCTGGAAATGCACAATGCTAAAAAATAAAGTATGTAAAAAATCTGGAATGACCAGCACCTATGAAAAGGTCTAGTGTGATTACACTCCCCCACACACTGCACTCCACACTGTAGTACATCGTATGGAGTACCGGCAAGCCCCCCCACCCTGCACTGCCCCTGGCCCTCCCACATGTGGAGCTCTGTGATCAGTCAGGGATCAGGAGCAGGAGGGCATAAGTGTTGTAGGAATGCCACAGAGAGGGCACAGTGGGCATGGTGGGTGTGGAGTGGGCTATGCGCATGAGTTACACAGCGCAAGTACCCACTCCAACAATAGTGCACTTGGCCCAGTTAGTACAAAAGTCCATAACAAGCAACACAAGCAACACAAGCAGCTCACCTGAGGAGCTGAGGAAGCTGAATTTCCAGCCTGATTACTTTCGAGGTAAAGAGAGCCTCTTCTCTTTGTCTGGATGCCTGCAGGGGAGTGCTAACCCAATGACACTTCGCACCGTCTGCCTCACCCACCCCAACCACCCACTCACCCAGGGGTGGCTGTCAATTTAGGGATCCACCCCCGTGACATCACATCCGGTGACATCTCCCCACTTTCTCATTTGCAGGTTATACCTGCTGGCCACTAGAGGGACCTATGCTCCCTTGCTACTTCCTACTCCTACCTGTACAGTACTACTTCCCTTGGATCGTCTCACCACAATGTATTGGCCCTGCCTCACGCTCTGCCTGTGCCTATCCCTACTAGCAGTGCACTTGCCCACTTACCCATCTGCTACTCCGCACTGTGCCCTTGCACCCCTCCCTCCTCTTGCTCCTGAACCTGCTCTCTTGCCGCTTGGGACCTCTGTGTATCTCGGTCCTCCCTGCCCTCCCCCTAGCTTCCTCCTCACCTCAGGCACATCTGGGTGTCTTCTTATTCTTGCCTTCTCTTCCTGTACCACCCTGCCCACCCCCTACTCCCTTAACCTCCCCTTCCCCCCGCATGTCAATCGTAGGAAAATCTTTCACCATCTTCCAGCCAGGGTGTTAGTCATGCTACTACTCCTTTCAGGGAACATTCCTCCAAACCCTGGCCCTGTTCCCAGGAGCTCCTGACTAGCACCACAGGCCTATGCATGGTCTCCATGAATATCTGTAGCTTCCTAAAAGGTTTGACTCACTACAATGCCTGGTCACATCAATTAACCCTGATGTCATCACTCTGGTTGAGACTTGGCTGTCGAAATCATCCCCTGACTCCCTGGTCTCCCTTCCTGGTTTCACCCTCTTCCGGTCTGACCGTGTTGGGAGACAGGGCAGTGGCTGCACTATTTATGTCAAGGAATCTCTCCCCGTACTAGCCCTGCCTGCTCCCTTCCTTGACTCCAGGGCCCAGGCGCTTATGCTGAAACTAACCCTGACCCTTTAAAGGGACCCCTTTATCTGACTACTGCATACATGCCCCCCAGGGACCAAACACAGGCCATTGCCTCCCTTACAGAATACCTTTCCTCATTACCTCCTTCTGCTGATCAAATTCTGGTGGGTGACTTAAATGTCAACTGGTTCATCCCCTCCTCCTCCTCCTCCTCTACCCGTGACTCCTTTTCTGCAATAGACCTAACGCAACTAGTTACCCACCCCACCAGGACTAACCCCAAGAGAGGCTCCAGTACCCTGCTTGATGTGGTACTCACCAACCACCTTAATTGGATCCCCAATGTACAAGTCATCCCAGACTCTCTCAGCGATCACTCCCCCATTCTATTCCACTGGTCATCCTTAGTCCCCAAACCCATAGCACAGTCCACATGCTGGCTGTGTCTATTACCTGGTGAACTGATAAAACTTAAGGAACTTCTCTCCCAGATTGACTGGTCTCTTATACAGGCAACTCCTGACATCGACACAGCTCTCTCCTTCTTTACCCAAACTTTTAATAATGCCTGTGATATCTCTGCCCCAATCGACCCACCATTCTAAAAGGCAGAATGCCACCTCGGCAACCCTAGCTTTGATCCACCAATTCAAACATAGGGACAACCTATGGCACCATGCCATTGAGACTGGCCGGCCCAGTGACAGGCAGTTATATGTTGCCACCCGAAACAAGTGCACTCGGGCCATCAGAAAGGCCAAGTCTGTGCACTATCAGTCCTCACTCACTGCCTCATGGGGAACCCTGAACCTTCTGGGATAACATTAAACAGTTAATGGGAGTGCACACTCCCCCACCCTCCCAGATCAACATTGATGGCATGATCTCCTCAGACCCAGACGTCATAGCCAACCACCTCACCATCTCATTCACTGACCTTAGCCCTAGCCTCCCTACAAATTTTTGACCCTCCTCCCCAGTGTCTGCCGTAAATCTTTCTCACCCTTATTTTCTCCTCCGCCGTGTTTCTGCCCAAGAACTTAGGACATACCTTGTCACTGCCCTCAAGAGTAATAGTATGGGCAGTGACACTCAGGATCCGTGTATCCTACGGCTGGTCTTAGACACAGTCCTTACCCCGATCACGTGCCTCATCAACCACTCTCTTTGCCTGGGGAAGATTCCAACTGCCTGGAAAGTTGCCACTGTCACCCCTAACTTTAAAGGTGGTGATAGGACTGTGGCTGGAAACTATTGGCCAATCTCCATTCTCTCTCCTCTCTCCAAGGCCTTGGAAAAAGTGGTGGCCTCTCAAATCTCTGACTACCTCTCCACCTACAATGCCCTATGTCCTGAGCAGCATGGCTTCAGAGTGGGCCACTGTACCAACACAGCCCTCCTAGAGTTCTCCAGCTTTCTCCACTCCTCCTTAGACACTGGTTCTCTGGCTGGTGCGGTCTTCACTGACCTCTCTAAAGCTTTTGACACTGTCTCCCAACCCCTCCTTCTTGATGCCCTTAGTCTCTCTGGTTTTGCTGCTGGGCCTATCTCCTGGTGCACCAGTTATCTGTCTAACCTCTCACAGCATGCAAAAATTAATGGGACCTACTCAGACATCTGTCTCATCTTTTCCGAGGTTCCCCAGGGCTTCATTCTGGACCCCTTACTATTCTCCCTTTACCTTAACACCCTTCCACGCTCTTGCTTGGGGAACATTCTGTTGTACACTGATGATGCAGTCATCTTTGCCTCAAGTTGTAACCCTATTGCCCTCCAGGACTCGCTGCAGAAGTCCTTCGCCAAAGCCGAGGGCTGGTTCAAGGACTATAGATTGGTGATAAATCTTAAAAAAAACAAAAACCATGTTCTTCACTCATCCTCAAAACAAGTCCTGCAACTTCAAGCTCCTCATTCACTCTGGGTCCTCTTTCCCACTCAAACAAGTTTGCTCCTATAAATACCTAGGGATCCATTTTGACCACTCTCTCTCCTTCCATGGACACATCGCTGCCCTAGCCACTGCCACTAATATCTGATTGGGCATCATACATCGGTATAAACTCTGCCTCCCCCGGAGGCTCTTCGACTCGCAGTCATCTCCTCTATCCTGTCCCTAGTGGACTATGGACTGCCGGTGTATGGTGCTGTCGATCAGACCGCACTCCATAAAATTTGCACTACTGAATAAGGCCTGCAGGTTACATTGGGGCACCTAGGCTAACACACACTGTCTCACTGTACGCTAAAGCGCAGGTATTTGATCTGATGAGTTCTCAAACATCTGACCCAGTACTTACAAAAAGATCCTCCTTGGCCATTCCACCAGGATTGACCACCACCATCCGCCGCTCTGTCCCACTAGTTTATACTGACCTCTGGGAAAACCTATCTTGTTATCCCTAGAGCTAGGACCTCTCATGGCCAAAGCACCTTCAGCTTTAGGGCCCCCTCCTGGTTCAACATACTGCCCCCCTCCATCTGCAAAGCTCCAACTATATCATGCTTCAAAACATCCTTATGGAACCACCTTGTTAACACCCGAAACTGTAATTGCCACTAGTCAAAGCCATACTCAATACTTAGGACAAAGCTTACTACTAAGCTGCTAAGGACAACATAACTCTGGTATTGTTTGCATCAATTCTACCTATACCAGCTTGTTTGTATCTATGTACTTATTGCTGTCTTAAGTTACTGTTATATTGTGTTATACTGTTATACTGTGCATTTTCGTTTGCTTTACTGTGACAAGGTACCTTTGTAAATGAGTCTATGGCTCAAAGGTTTTCCAAACTGCTGTCTAAATAAATAAATACAAATAAATAACAGTCCATAAGTTCTATGCTGCTTTTATGAGAGGCAAGAATAGTTGCAGGCATCTGGAGTTGAACCCCATCCCCTCTGTTATGTCACCTAATGTGTTTCACGAGAACACCCGCTTTCTGAAACACTGTTGTCACAGTGATAGGTATCAATATTTAAAGGTCCTATTTAAAGAAACAGTCACACATCATTACATGTACTGAGTTCTGTTCTCAGCTTATGTAACAAATAAAATAATTATTAAAATCAAGTATCTCATCCATTTACACTTAATGATTATGAATCTATACATAGCATCATCAATTCAGATGTGAAAGACAACTTTTAATTTAAAGCATGCAAAGTTAAAATTAGCTGTCTCAAATAGAGAAATGTGTCTCCAAAATGCAGTGCTCAAAAACCCCAGCAAAACGACAATTCAATACAACCAATTGTTATCTTTTATTCGACCGAATTGTGAGAACCCCTAGCACCTCGGCTTAGTGCCTTCAAGGGGTTATAATATCACAACAAAGTCTTAAGTGTCTTTAAATACATTTTATCATGTTTGCTGTCTAATACAAAAATTGGATACACCTTATATCAAATTTCAGCATTACTAATATGCTAGACAATTTATATTTATTACCTTAGGGTTCTCCTAAAACCTAGGGACATACCAACTTTGTAAAGATAATTTAAATGTTGGAACAATACTGTCCAACTAAAATTATATTTTAATATTGATTATCTGCATACTCAATCTTTACACCTTGTAATGCACTTTAAAAGAATGGTTCTATCCAAAATGTACATAAGGTCAAAAAACCAATCTTTCCCCCTATGTTTGCAAACAATTATGCTTAATTTGAGAGAAGGAATTTTCAAAACTTTCAGTTTCAATCATTTCTCAACCTATCTCTCATTATCAACTCGTACAGCACTTTAGGATACAATCTTGTCCAAAATTAGTATACAAACATAAAAACAAAAATCCGTCATTTTACTTATATGATGTTTTGCAGTTGTAGAGGGATAGATACAAAAGAGTTCAAGGTGGACCAATCTAGACCGGAAACTGTTTTTAGTTTGGATTGCCATCTGTACCAGAAGGAAGATATTTTCTTTATATTATTACAACCTAAAGAGATTTGTAAAAGAGAAAAAATAAGCAAAAGTCATTATTTAATGTACTTATTATAAATCCATCCATATCGTCTAGAAAACATCACTCATAGAAAATCCATAACTATTCTTTCAGAAAGGGTTTCAAATCCCATCTTTCATTAAGTCCGAAAGGTGCAACTGTATTTGCTTTAAAGATCCAAGAGCTTTCTCTTTGTAATAACTTATTTGGCCTATCCCCTCCTCTGGAATTAATTTTTACTTGTTCCAGTACCATAAATTTCAAACCTATGCTACTGTTATTATGCACAGAGGAAAAATGCCTTCCTATAGGTGTGTCCAATTTTCCATTGATAATGGATCTTACATGTTCTTGAATCCTTTCTTTTAATGGTCTCACCGTCTTTCCTATGTAAAACAAATTGCAGCTGCACCATAACATATACACAACAAAAGGGTTTTGCACTTTATAAACTCTCTGACTTCAATTATAACTTTATTAGGTAGTATGAAGCTATTACTTGTGTGCATATGTTTGCAGATGTTACAGTTCCCACATTTGTAGTTACCTATAGGCTTTTGTGGTAACCACATTTCTTTTCTGGGATTGTCCTGTGAAAATTGACTGTTTACTAATTTATCTTGTAAATTAGATGTACGTCTGAATGTTATTCTAGGTTTTTCAGGTAGAATGTTATTTATATCAGGGTCACTTTTAAGTATCTCCCAGCTATTCCAGACAATGTTCCCTACAGCTCCAGATACTGCATTAAATTCCAACGAACATGTCACCTGACCATTTGTATACTGTGATTCCTTTGTTCCTTTTTCTAAAAAATCTTTCTGTTTTTTGCCCTTAATTCTGGCTACAGCTTTTTTTTAAAACTGACTCCTTATAGCCTTTTTCTCTGAATCTTTGTAATAGTTCTTTTGTTTGTAAATCAAACTCAGTATCTGATGTACAGTTTCTCCTTAGTCTTACAAGTTGCCCATATGGTATGGAATTTCTTAGATTAGTAGGATGTGAACTATAATTTCTCAATAATGAGTTGGTACTGCTTTCTTTTCTATATCCTTTTGTAAAGATTTCCCCAGTTTCTCTATCTTCCTCCATGGTAATATCCAGGAAATTAATGCATTTATTAATTACTGCTGTGAACTTTAAATTTTGATTATTTCTATTTAATCATTGAATTAATTTTCTGCAGTTTCTTTACTTCCATTCCATATACAAGACAATCATCAATATATCTTTTCCATTCTATGATGTTTTCTGTAAATGGATTTACATTGAGCTCATACAGCATTTCTAATTCCCATAGTCCTAAGAAAAGATTTGCATATGCTGGGGCCATTGAAGCTCCCATTGCAGTACCACATGTTTGCAAGTAATATTCATTATTAAATTCAAAATAGCTATGATGTAATATGAATTCTAATATGTCATTAAGAAATTGTACAGGAGCCCCAGTATATTCCTGATCTTTAAGTAAAAATACATAGCAGCTCTAATGCCATCAGCATGTCTTATGGATGTATATAAAGCTTCTACATCTATACACATCCATAAATAATTTTTGTCCCATGTTAAATTACATATCTTGCTGATGGCATCGCCTGTGTCCCTCAAATATGATGGCAATTGTACCATGCTGTAGTGTAAGTACAAATCCACAAATTCACTTAAGTGTTCAGTGATCGATCCAATGCTGGAAACAATTGGTCTACCTGGTGGATTTGTCATATTTTTGTGAATTTTGGGAAGACAATACAGAGTTGGGATTATTGGATACTCACGAAACAGATACTTAAATTCTTGATCATTTATATCCCCTCTCATTACAGCTTCACTTAGTAGTTCACATAACTGTTTTCTAAATGTCTGTGTTGGATTCTGTGAAAGTTTCTTGTAATTATTCACATCAAATAATAATACTTCCACCATTTCTTTGTATTTTTCTCTATCCATCAACACAATATTACCACCTTTGTCTGCCTTTTTAAACACTACTTCTGAATTGGTAGTTAGTTCTTTTAAAGCCTCTTTTTCAATCTTAGTTAAATTTGAACTGATCTTATTATACTTTTTATTATTCAGTAGCTCTCTTACCTTATATAGCACTGTATTTTCAAAGGTAGCCACATTGCTATTGATAACAAAGGGACAAAAAACTGAATTATTTTTAAACATCACATTCCTTGTTTTCATGAAGTCCTCTGGTATAGGAAGTCCCTCTAATTCTGTTGGGCTAATGTTTTCCAGAGTATTCATCTCCATATTTCTTTCCATATCTCTAGAATCTTCTCGATATAGCTGCATCTCTTTTTCTCTTAGATCTTCATTTTTCTCGATCTCTGCCAGAAGGAAGTCCAGTGTTTTGTCTAAAGTCCCTTCATTAGTTTTTACTTTCCAAATAACCCATTTCTTCACTTGCAATGAATTCCAATTTTTTACCAAAATATATTTTTAATTTAATTTTTCGAAACAGCTTGAATAAATCCACAAAGATAATGAACTTATCTATTGGTGGAGTCGGAACAAAATTTAGTCCCTTTTGAAGTAAACTTAAGTGTTTGCTGCTTAATGTGAATGAACTAAGATTAATTATTTGCTTTTTTGCATCTTCTGATTTCTCAAAAGATGTTTTCTGTTGATTAGAACTCCTGCATTTACCACCTCTAGTTCCTCTTCTGGTTTTTCGTTTCCGGCATTGTCTTCCCCTCTTTTCTCTAAAAAAAGTCATGGGGATTGGATTGATAGATACAGATCTTTGTCCAGTTTTCAATTCTTTTGGTTCTCTATCACTGTTATTCTTTCGGTATCTCCTACTTCTCGAGCGACCTCTACTTGTTGATCTCTCTTTACTACTTTTTTAGGAATATATGCTGCTCCTGCTAAATAATCAGTGTCATCTCTATTATGTTTAAACCATTTTCTTTCTAGTACCTCTTTTTCATGTTTCTCAATCTTCTTCTTTAACGTTTTATCTAGATTGAGAAATTGACTATGTTCCTTAAAATGTCCAACCTCTTCCTTCACAAGTTTGATTTCTGACAATTTTTTATAATTTTCACTATATTCCTCAATTATTAAATCAATATATGCTAGAGATGCCTTTTCTGAGATTTTCAACCATTCAGTTTTACGTTTAAATGATTCTAAACTGCAGGCTGGTATTTTCTGAACCTGTAAACCTTGCGGTGCTTGCTTTTGTCTCTATATGTTTCCAAAGACAAAATGTTATAACAGGTTAACTTCCTTCATTAACAATGCTAGTTTTAAAAGGTTGCCTTGATGTTACCTCATGTATTTTCTGGTTGTTCTTCTACTCAATTATATCTTCTCCCTCTAGAGCTGCTTTTAATTCAAGTCTCCGTGACTGCAAAGAACTGATGTTTGTTAAACAAAAACTTGCTGCTCCGATGTCTCCAATGTGTGTTTCAGCTTCCTGGTTACCACATCCTGATTCTTTTGACATCACTACGTTAATTTCAGTCGTTGTTTCACAATTCAAGTTACGTGAGCTTTACCAAAAGCTTGTTACCAGAGTGGACACAGAATATATGTACATGTCCTTTTGTGATATTTATCTTGGTTCTCACAAAATATTTCAGTATTACCAGTTCATTTCGCTGAAGATATCCTCCACAGACTGCAACCGTCTGGCAGTGATGCAGATAATCAGGTAAATGACATACAAGTTCCAAAGGTGAAATACCTGCGCTCATGCTTGAGAGGAGTTCACTACTAAGGAATATCCTCAAAACTCCAATATGTCTCCAAAATGTAGCGCTCAAAAACCACAGCAAAATGACAATTCAATACAACCAATTGTTGTCTTTTATTCCACCATGTTGTGAGAACCCCTAGTGCCTTGGCTGAGTGCCTTCAAGGGGGTATAATATCACAACAAAGTCTTAAGTGTCTTTAAATACATTTTATCATGTGTGACATCACTATATAAACCAATCCAGACATAATATTATGTGAGCCAATCACAAGAAGAAGCAACAGTTAAAGAGATAGAGATAAATCATAATGTGTAGGGAAAAAGGAAATGGGTAGGAAGAGGGAAGAGGGGAAGAATCACAAACCACAGAATTAGAAAATTAGTTAATTTTAAACTAACACTAACCCTTAAAATTGAGAATTATCCCAATTTTCACATCTTCTACTTGCAGTCTAATAAAAAATTGGATTCATCTTATATCAAATTTCAGCATTACTAATATGCTAGACAATTTATATTTATTACCTTAGGGTTCTCCTAAAACCTAGGGACACACCAACTTTGTAAAGATAATTTAAATATTGGAACAATACTGTCCAGCTAAAATTATATTTAATATTGATTATCTGCATACTCAATATTTACACCTTGTAATGCACTTTAAAAGAATGGTTCTATCCAAAATGTACATAAGGTCAAAAAACAAATCTTTCCCCTTATGTTTGTAAACAATTATGCTTAATTTGAGAGAAGGAATTTTCAAAAATTTCTCTTTCAATCATTTTTCAACCTATCTCTCATTATCAACTTGTAAAGCACTTTAGGATACAATCTTGTCCAAAATTAGTATACAAACATAAAAACAAAAATCTGTCATTTTACTTATATGATGTTTTGCAGTTGTAGAGGGATGATTTTTGGTTTTTATGTTTGTATACTAATTTTGGACAAGATTGTATCCTAAAGTGCTTTACAAGTTAATAATGAGAAATAGGTTGAACAATGATTGAAACAGAAATTTTTGAAAATTCCTTCTCTCAAATTAAGCATAATTGTTTACAAACATAAGGGGAAAGATTTGTTTTTTGACCTTATGTACATTTTGGATAGAACCATTCTTTTAAAGTGCATTACAAGGTGTAAATATTGAGTATGCAGATAATCAATATTAAAATATAATTTTAGCTGGACAGTATTGTTCCAATTTAAATTATTTACAAAGTTGGTGTGTCCTAGGTTTAGGAGAACCCTAAGGTAATAAATATAAATTGTCTAGCATATTAGTAATGCTGAAATTTGATATAAGGTGTATCCAATTTTTGTATTAGACTGCAAGTAGAAAGATGTGAAAATTGGGGTAATTCTCAATTTTAAGGCTTAGTGTTAGTTTAAAATTAACTAATTTTCTAATTTCTGTGGTTTGTGATTCTTTCCCCCCTTCCTCTTTCCCCCTCTTCCCCCACATTTCCTTTTTTCCCTACACATTATGATTTCTCTCTATCTCTTTAGCTGTTGCTTCTTCTTGTGATTGTCTCACATAATATTATGTCTGGATTGGTTTATATAGTGTGATGTCACACATGATAAAATGTATTTAAAGACACTTAAGACTTTGTTGTGATATTATACCCCCTTGAAGGCACTCAGCCGAGGCGATAGGGGTTCTCACAATTCGGTGGAATAAAAGGCAACAATTGGTTTTATTGAATTGTCATTTTGCTGTGGTTTTTGAGTGCTACATTTTGGAGACATATTGGAGTTTTTGAGGATATTCCTCAGTAGTGAACTCCTCTCAAGCATGAGCACAGGTATTTCGCCTTTGGAACTTGTATGTCATTTACCTGATAATCTGCACACTGCCAGATGGTTGCAGTCTGTGGAGGATATCTTCAGTGAAACGAACTGATAATACTGAAATATTTTGTGAGACCCAAGATAAATATCACAAAAGGATGTGTACATATATTCTGTGTCCACTCTGGTAACAAGCTTTTGGCAAAGTTCACGTAACTTGAATTGTGAAACAATGACTGAAATTAATGTAGTGATGTCAAAGGACCTAGGATGCAGTAACCAGAAAGCTGAAACACACATTGGAGACATCGGAGCAGCAAGTTTTGTTTAACAAACATCAGTTCTTTGCAGTCACAGAGACTTGAATTAAAAGCAGCTCTAGAGAGAGAAGATATAATTGGAGTAGAAGAACAACCAGAAAATACATGAGGTAACATCAAGGCAACCTTTTTAAAACTAGCGATTGTTAATGAAGGAAGTTAACCTAAGTTATAACATTTTGTCTTTGGAAACATATAGAGACAAAAAGCAAGCACCTCAAGGTTTACAGGTTTAGAAAATACCCTCCTGAGGTTTAGAATCATTTAAATGTAAAACTGAATGGTTGAATATCTCAGAAAAAGCATCTCTAGCATATATTGATTTAATAATTGAGGAAGATAGTGAAAATTATAAAAAATTGGAAGAAATCAAACTTGTGAAGGAAGAGGTTGGACATTTTAAGGAACATAGTCAATTTCTCAATCTAGATAAAACGTTAAAGAAGAAGAATGAGAAACATGAAAAAGAGGTACTAGAAGGAAAATGGTTTAAACATAATAGAGATGACACTGATTATTTAGCAGGAGCAGCATATATTCCTAAAAAACAGTAGTAAAGAGAGATCAACAAGTAGAGGTCACTCGAGAAGTAGGAGATACCGAAAGAATAACAGTGATAGAGAGCCAAAAGAATCGAAAATTGGACAAAGATCAGTATCTATCAATCCAATCCCCACAACATTTTTAGAGAAAAGAGGGGAAGACAACACCAGAAATGAAAAACCAGAATAGGAACTAGAGGTGGTAAATGCAGGAGTTCTAATCAACAGAAAACATCTTTTGAGAAATCAGAAGATGCAAAAAAGCAAATAATTAATCTTAGTTCATTCACATTAAGCAGCAAACACTTAAGTTTACTTCAAAAGGGACTAAATTTCGTTCTGACTCCACCAATAGATAAGTTCATTATCTTTGTGGATTTATTCAAGCTGTTTCAAAAAATTAAATTAAAAATATTTTTTGGAAAAAAAACCAAAATTCATTGCAAGTGAAGAAATGGGTTATTTGGAAAGTAAAAACCTAATGAAGGGACTTTAGACAACACTGGACTTCCTTCTGGCAGAGATCGAGAAAAATGAAGATCTAAGAGAAAATGAGATGCAGCTATATCGAGAAGATTCTAGAGATAGGGAAAGAAATAAGGAGATGAATACTCTGGAAAACATTAGCCCAACAGAATTAGAGGGACTTCCTATACCAGAGGACTTCATGAAAACAAGGAATGTGATATTTAAAAATAATTCAGTTTTTTGTCCCTTTTTTATTAATAGCAATGTGGCTGCCTTTGAAAATACAGTGCTATATAAGGTAAGAGAGCTACTGAATAATAAAAAGTATAATAAGATCAGTTCAAATTTAACTAAGATTGAAAAAGAGACTTTAAAATGACTAACTACCAATTCAGAAGCAGTGTTTAAAAAGGCAGACAAAGGTGGTAATATTGTGTTGATGGATAGAGAAAAACACAAAGAAATGGTGGAAGTATTATTATTTGATGTGAATAATTACAAGAAACTTTCACAGAATCCAACACAGACATTTAGAAAACAGTTATGTGAACTACTAAGTGAAGCTGTAATGAGAGGGGATATAAATGATCAAGAATTTAAGTATCTGTTTCGTGAGTATCCAATAATCCCAACTCTGTATTGTCTTCCCAAAATTCACAAAAATATGACAAATCTACTGGGTAGACCAATTGTTTCCAGCATTGGATTGATCACTGAACACTTAAGTGAATTTGTGGATTTGTACTTACAATACAGCATGGTACAATTCCCATCATATTTGAGGGACACAGGTGATGCCATCAGCAAGATATGTAATTTAGCATGGGACAAAAATTATTTATGGATGTGTATAGATGTAGAAGCTTTATATACATCCATAAGACATGCTGATGGCATTCGAGCTGCTATGTATTTTTTTCTTAAAGATCAGGAATATACTGGGGCTCCTGTACAATTTCTTAATGACATATTATAATTCATATTACATCATAGCTATTTTGAATTTAATAATGAATACTACTTGCAAACATGTGGTACTGCAATGGGAGCTTCAATGGCATCAGCATCAGCAAATCTTTACTTAGGACTATGGGAATTAGAAATGCTGTATGAGCCCAATGTAAATCCATTTACAGAAAACATCATAGAATGGAAAAGATATATTGATGATTGTCTTTGTATATGGAATGGAAGTAAAGAAACTGCAGAAAAATTCATTCAATGATTAAATAGAAATAATCAAAATTTAAAGTTCACAGCAGTAATTAATAAATGCAGTATTAATTTCCTGGATATTACCATGGAGGGAGCTAGAGAAACTGGGGAAATCTTTACAAAAGGATATAGAAAAGAAAGCAGTACCAACTCATTATTGAGAAATGATAGTTCACATCCCACTAAACTAAGACATTCCATACCATATGGGCAACTTGTAAGACTAAGGAGAAACTGAACATCAGATACCGAGTTTGATTTACAAACAAAAGAACTATTACAAAGATTCAGAGAAAAAGGCTATAAGGAGTCAGTTTTAAATAAAGCTGTAGCCAGAATTAAGGGCAAAAAACAGAAAGATTTTTTAGAAAAAAGAACAAAGGAATCACAGTATACAAATGGTCAGGTGACATGTTCGTTGGAATTTAATGCAGTATCTGGAGCTGTAGGGAACATTGTCTGGAATATCAGGGGGATACTTAAAAGTGACCCTGATATAAATAACATTCTACCTGAAAAACCTAGAATAACATTCAGACGTGCATCTAATTTACAAGATAAATTAGTAAACAGTCAATTTTTACAGGACAATCCCAGAAAAGAAATGTGGTTACCACAAAAGTCTATAGGTAACCACAAATGTGGGAACTGTAACATCTGTAAACTCATGCACACAAGTAATAGCTTCATACTACCTAATAAAGTTATAATTGAAGTCAAAGAGTTTATAAAGTGCAAAATCCCTTTTGTTGTGTATATGTTATGGTGCAGCTGCAATTTGCTTTACATAGGAAAGACGGTGAGACCATTAAAAGAAAGGATTCAAGAACATGTAAGATCCATTATCAATGGAAAATTGGACACACCTACAGGAAGGCATTTTTCCTCTGTGCATAATAACAGTACCATGGGTTTGAAATTTATGGGACTAGAACAAGTAAAAATTAATTCCAGAGGAGGGGATAGGCCAAATAAGTTATTACAAAGAGAAAGCTCTTGGATCTTTAAAGCAAATACAGTTGCACCTTTCGGACTTAATGAAAGATGGGATTTGAAACCCTTTCTGAAAGAATAGTTATGGATTTTCTACGAGTGATGTTTTCTAGACAATATGGATGGATTTATAATAAGTACATTAAATAATGACATTTGCTTGTTTTTTCTCTTTTACAAATCTCTTTAGGTTGTAGTAATATAAAGAAAATATCTTCCTTCTGGTACAGATGGCAATCCAAACTAAAAACCTTTTCCGGTCTAGATGGGTCCACCTTGAACTCCTTTGAATCTATCCTCTACAACTGCAAAACATCATATAAGTAAAATTACGGATTTTTGTTTATATGTTTGTACACTAATTTTGGACAAGATTGTATCCTAAAGTGCTTTAAGTTGATAATGAGAAATAGGTTGAAAAATGATTGAAACAGAATTTTTGAAAATTCCTTCTCTCAAATTAAGCATAATTGTTTGCAAACATAGGGGGAAAGATTGGTTTTTTGACCTTATGTACATTTTGGATAGAACCATTCTTTTAAAGTGCATTACAAGGTGTAAAGATTGAGTATGCAGATAATCAATATTAAAATATAATTTTAGCTGGACAGTATTGTTCCAACATTTAAATTATCTTTACAAAGTTGGTGTGTCCCTAGGTTTTAGGAGAACCCTAAGGTAATAAATATAAATTGTCTAGCATATTAGTAATGCTGAAATTTGATATAAGGTGTATCCAATTTTTGTATTAGACTGCAAGTAGAAAGATGTGAAAATTGGGATAATTCTCAATTTTAAGGCTTAGTGTTAGTTTAAAATTAACTAATTTTCTAATTTCTGTGGTTTATGATTCTTCCCCCCCTTCCACCTCTTCCCACCCATTTCCCTTTTTTCCCCTACACATTATGATTTCTCTATCTCTATCTCTTTAACTGTTGCTTCTTCTTGTGATTGGCTTACATAATATTATGTCTGGATTGGTTTATATAGTGTGATGTCACACATGATAAAATGTATTTAAAGACACTTAAGACTTTGTTGTGATATTATACCCCCTTGAAGGCACTCACCGAGGCGCTAGGGGTTCTCATAATTCGGTGAAATAAAAGACAACAATTGGTTGTATTGAATTGTCATTTTGCTGTGGTTTTTGAGCGCTACATTTTGGAGACATATTGGAGTTTTTGAGGATATTCTTTAGTAGTGAACTCCTCTCAAGCAAGAGCGCAGGTATTTCGCCTTTGGAACTTGTATCTCAAATAGAGAAACACTGTTCTCAATTTATTACAGTTTTATTCACAGGACTAATGCCCACAGATCTGTAAAGATAAAAATCACAAACAGTTAATGCAAAGAACAAAGACTATGCATAATTGAAAGACTGGTGTGGAGCACAGGGTTTTGTCTTCATTGTGGACTGGGGGTTCACCTGGAGGGATATGGGCCTATACTGACACGTTAGTCTGCATCTGCCCAGGTGTGGAACCAGGCTCCTAGGTGATAGGATTAAATGATTTATTGGCAAGCTTTTAAACTAGCCAATGGGGAAGGCATTGATATGAAGTAGGAAATACCAAGCCTCCCCCACAAAACAGGGTAGTTAGCGAGGTAAACACCAAGATGCACAGGTCAATAGGGAGCAGGATAGGGTAAATGGAGAAAAAAGCAAAGACAGTAAGGGCAGAGATGGGGCAAAAAAGGGTAAGGACACCATAAATTGGAGGCCAATGAGTACCAATGACCATAGTCGGGGTAACAAGCTTCCTGAGGTAGTTGTCTTGGTGGAAGAGGGACACCTGGATATAATGGCAGTCACAAAAGCATGATAAACAATGAACCGTGACTGGGATGTCAACATACCAGGATACATAATTTACAGGAGGGACAGAGGGGGTAAAAGAGAATTAGGAGGAGCTCTTTATGTAAGGGAATGAATCAAAGCAACAGAACTAAAGGGTTGACGGGGAGGAGATGACACACTGTGGGTCACCTTAGAGACAGGTAGTGGCACCACAATACACACAGAGGTTGTATACAGACCCCCGTCTTGGGGGAGGAAAGGACAAGGAAATACGAACATACGAACATACAAAATGTGCCAGCAGATTAAGGCCTAGAGGTCTATCAAGTCTGCTCAAATGTGCAGCTAGCACTCCTTATTCTGCAGCTGTCCCTCCCTTCCACCCTTCCCCTTCATTAAACCTCCTCTTGTCCTGTTCCATCCTCATTTGAAGCAGTCCACTCTTCTACTGCATACCACTTCAGCAGGTAATGCATTCCACCCAGTCACCACCCTCTCTGTAAAAAAGTGTCTCCTCATCTCCCTCCTGAACCTTCCTCGCTCCAGTCTCATATCATGGCCCCTGGTGGCCCTCCCCTCCCTTACTTTGAACAGCCCCTCTGTACCCGTCTTGTTTATTCCTTTCATGTATTTAAAAGTTTCAATAATGTCACCCCTGTCTCTCCTCTCCTCCAGTGAGTACATGTTCAACTCCTTCAACCTCCTCTCATATGATAAGTCCTCCAGCCCCTTGATCATCTTTGTCGCTCTGCACTGCACCCCCTCCAGTAACTTAATGTCACTCTTCAGATACTGATGCCAATACTGCACGCAGTACTCCAGGTGTGGTCTAACTAATGACCTATACAGTGGCAGAATCACCTCCTCCCTCCTCGAGGATATACCCCTTGCAATACAACACAGTATTTTGTTGGCCTTTGCAGCTGCCTTCCCACATTGTGCCGAGTTGTTCATTGACCCTGTAATGAGCACACCCAGATCCTTCTCCTCCTCTGTCTGGGCTAGCTGCACTCCCTCAGCTGATAACTCCTCCTTGGGTTCTTCATCCCAAAATGCAGCAACTTGCACTTTTTGGCATTAAAGCCCAGTTTCCAGGTGTCTGACCAGGTTTCAAGCTTTGCCAGATCATCCTGCAACCCCTGCCATCCCCCTAGGTCATCCACCACCGCTCCTACCTTGGTATCATCAGCAAACAGACTGATCTTGCTCTTGATGTCCCATGATATGTCTGCAATGAATTTCCCAAACAACACTGGTCCCAACACTGAGCCCTGTGGAACATCGCTTGTCACTGCCCTTGGGTATGAGAGCTCCCCACCCACCACCCACCCTCTGTTGCCTTCCCTGCAGCCAGTTTCCTACCCATCTCACTAGCTTTGCACCCACCCCTCTGCCTACTAACTTCCTTCCCAGCCTTCCATGTGGCACTGAGTTGAATGCCTTACTGAACTCCAGATACAGGACATCCACTGCATGGCCCCTGTCCAGTTGCCTAGTTACCCAGTCATAGAACTCGACCAGGTTGGTTTGGCAGGATCTGCCACATATGAAGCCATGCTGTCTGCTGTCCTGTAGTCCTTTGGCCTCTAGGATGGCCACCAGCCTCTCCTTCAGGATAGTCTCTATTAGCTTACCCACGATGGATGTGAGGCTCACTGGTCTGTAGTTTCCCGGTTCATCCTTGGGGCCACTCTTGTGGAAGGACACCTCATGAGCCATCCTCCAGTCCTGAGGTACACACCCTGAATGCAGTGAGGCATTAAATAGGTCTGCCAAAGGTCCTGCAAGGACCTCTGCCAGCTCCTTCAGTACCCTGGGGTGGATGCCATCTGGGCCTGCGCCTTGTCCACTCTCAGTGCCTTCAAACCTCTCGAACTCTGCTCTCCATGATTTCCCATCTGTCACCACTTCCCCTGCTTCTGCCATTTCTCCCCCTGGGTATCACCCTTCTCTTTAGTAATACTGAGCAGAAGTACTCATTTAGTACTTCTGCCTTATCGCACCTGCTTCCACCCAACCCCTCCTTCCTAATCCTTACTATGTGGTCCTTACAGCTCCTTTTCTCCTGATGCACTTAAAGAAGACCTTCCTCTTCTTAATGCCTTGTGCCGGTGGTTTGAGTTCCATAGATGCTTTGGCCCCTAACTGCCTTTGTCACCTCCTTCGATTCTGTCAAGTACTCCTCCCTGTCCTCCCCCCTTCCTGTTTTCTTGTACTTCCTAAAGGCAGCTCTTTTCCTCTTTACCTTTTCCATGACCTCCTTGCTCAACCAGATCGGTTTCTTAGCCCTAGCCTTCTTGCTTTGGGCTTTGCAGCAGGTTTTGGTTGCTTCCACTATCCCCAGCTTTATGAGCTCCTACCTGTGGTTAGTGTCCATACTAGATTGATTTCTGGCCAGGTACCCTTTTACCACTTCCCCCATCCTCCCAAAGTTGGCCCTCTTGAAGTCCAGCACTATTGTGCCAGATTCCACTCCTTCCTTACCCATATCCAATGTGAGCGATACTGAGCGGCGGTCACTCCCTGACAGCCAGCGGTTCCTCCACTGTAAGTTCTCTCACAAATTCCCCATTTGCCAGCACAAGGTCAAGGGTATTTCCTAACATGGTTGGTTCACTGACCATTTGCAGCAGGAAGCTGTCCTGGAAGGCATCCAGCAGTACCTGCTCCCTTCTGTTCTTGATTGTTGGGGTGCTGCAGTCCATTCCTGGCATGTTGAAGTTCCCCACAATCACCACACTACCCTTCTCGCAGGTCCTCCTGATCTGTCCCACTAGTTCCCTGTCTAACTCCTCCGTCTGAGATGGTGGCCTGCACACCACTCCCATTCTAAGAATCCTATTCTCGGAATCCTGGATTTGCATCCAAAGTGACTCCATACTACCCTCCTACCCTCCTCCCTTACACACTTCAGTCCTTCCTTCACACATAGTGCCATCCCCCTCCTTTCCTAACCACTCTGTCCCTACAAAATAATCTGTACCCTGGTACAGACAGGTCCTAGTCATTGTATTGGGTGGCCCATGTTTCCGTGATGACTGCAATGTCCACCTCTCCCTCTGCCATGAGCACCTGTAACTCTGCAGTTTTCCTCCCAAGGTTCCTAGCATTAAGGGTAACCACCTTCCACCCTCCCCCCTCCCATCCTGCCCTCCTTCCTAGCATCACCAACAGTACTTGCCATTTGTCCTTATCACTGTTATGGGGGGTAAGCCACATGGTTTCCCAACCTGTGGTCTCTGCATATCTCTTACTCAACTGCCATGCCCCACCTCTAGTTTAAATTCCCAACTTCCTCTATGTACTCCTCCATCCTCTGTTCAACACTTTCTCTCCTCCTCACTCAAGTGTAGTCTGTCCTTGCATAGAGACTACTATCCTCCCAGGTCCCTCCCCACCCCCAACAGCCCACACCCTAGCACAACACCAGGTTCTAGCCATCTGTTAAATTCTCTATTCTCAGCTTTCTTGTTGTGCTTGCCTTTGGCACAGGAAGTATCTCTGAATAAGTTACTGATCTCCTGCCCCTCACATAATTGTGCTAGTTCCTCAAACCTCCTCTGACTGTATCTACTGTCTTGTCAGCCAGGTTGTTTGTCCCAAGATGTATAATTAAATAAGGCTTCTCCCTACCCTTCTAGCATATTTCAGAACAGACTGTCCCACCCTTTCCACTGTCATTCCTGGCATGGCCTCCACCCAAATGCAACTATGCCTCTCCCCCCTGCTACCCCACCTAACTCCTCTTAGTATTGAGTCCCCCAGCACTAAGATTCCACCCCTCTTACTCCCTGCTTGCTTCCATTCATCTCCCTCTCTCATTTCCAGCTCCTCTTCTTCCTCCTGCACATTATTTCCCCGTTTTACCCCTGTTGCAATTCTCCCAGCAGAATGTCACCCCACTCCAGTTTGGTCCAGGCATTTATCAATTCTCCTCTAATTTCATCATTTCTCCTCCACCTTCTTCCTCCTCTCTAGCAGTGCACAACTATTTTCTGAAGGCCTTCACAAATGCCCACCCTCTCTCTTCATAGTAACCTGTTCTCCTTTCCACCCATAACTTTTGCCACTTCATCACCTCCCCTCACAGTCCCTATCTCCTCCTTCTATTTGTCTTTTGTCTCCTGACCTGGTTTTCCAGCAATCATTCTTCCTGGCCTGGGCCCTTTGTCTCTGTTTCCTTCTTCTGACCCTCTCTCACCACTGTTGGCTTAAATCGCCTCCTCATCTTCCTTCTTCCTCCCTCCAGTATTGGCTAAACCCACCCCCAATCTGCCTTGCCTGTCTTAGTTCATCCTGCAGACTCTCAATCTCCTTTCTAAGTTTTTCTATGTGGTTGCACACTAAACATCCTCCCACACTCCAGGCAATTTTTAGAAAGATTGGTGCACTGCAGTTGTTGCAGCCTACCACCCTACCCATTGCTGTCATTGCCCACCAGTGACCCCCACCCTTCCAGATGCAGGATACCAAACACTTCCCAAGTCTCCCTCTCCTCCTCTATCAGTGCAAAACATTTTCTTTATTCTCTACTCCTTTGTCAAGCACACGTTTAGATATTATTGAGCAACTGTTTTTTATATTTCTATCCTTCCTATCCACACTCAAAACAGACTTTAAGTAGCCATTGCACAACCTTCTTCAAACTCCTACTCCTCCTTTCCCCAATGCAATATCAATGCGAAGAAGTAATAATGAAAGCTCCTAGATTCGCATTTGCTTCCCTTCCACTGAGAGAGTAGTCACCTCTTCACTTGCTACTGTTCCTTTCCTGGATGTCTGCTTTTGCTATTACAGGTGCATATCCTTTGCCTGTTTGAGGAAGTGATGTCAGAAACCCTGGTATAAAGGAAATAATGGACCAAGGGTGGGACCAGCCCAAGTCTTCCAGAAACAATCAGGTAGCTGAGGCCTCTGGTCAGACCATTAGCACCCTTCCCCCACTCTGCACTCAAACTTTGCAGCTAGTGAAGCCAGCAACAATGAATCACAATTGTACTCAAAACCCCAAAATAGGTTTGCTACCCAAAGAAACAGGACTCCAATTCAAACAGCTTCACCAACAACACATCAAAATAGACTTGGAATTAGAAGATATATGTCTCCAATTCAAAGAAACAGACCCAGTTAAATCACACCAATTATGTTTTTAAAACAGAAGAAATAGGTCTCTACAAATGCAGCCTGCCACACAGTGAATCAAACAAATGAGCCCACTTATAGCTACCAAAACAGGTTTTCAAATTCCAAAAGCCCCAAACAATACCCTGCTAGCCCCTTAGTAGTAAGAAAGAAAAGAAATAACATTCTACAAAGTAGAATCCACAAGAAACAATGTAAAACAACAAGAAGCTACTGTACTGTAGATCTGATCTTGTCCCCCTTCTAGTTCCTTCTGAGAAGCCAAAGCACTGAGTTCCAAACTCTGTGATTTCCCTAGTGCTGCTTTCAAAATCAGACAGTTCCAAACTCTGTGACTTCCTCTGTGCTGCTTTCAAAATCAAACAGTTCCAAACTCTGTGACTTCCCTTGTGCTGCTTTCAAAATCAAATAGTTCCAAACTCTGGATGAAATGATAGAAGGCCTCCTCAGAATGGTGGAAAAGGGTAGATATTATTGATGAGAGACCTGAATATTCCAGATGTTAACTGGAGCACATTTACTGCAGACACTTCCAAGAGTAGGGTCATTCTTGATGCCCTACAGGTGGCATGCCTCAGACAGCTAGTGTTGGAACCCACTCAAGAGGGAGAAATCTAGGATATGGTACTCTCAAATGGGGATGGAGAGAGGATCACAGATTAGCCATAGGTAGCCCTATGGGAACAAGCAACCACCACACAGTGTGGCTCACAGTAAACATAACTGTGAAGATAAGCCATACAAAAGCAAGGGTGCTGGACATTAGAAGGGCTCACTGGCAAAATGGAGGACTGCCTAAAGAATGCATTAGCAAATGGGCAGGAAGGAAGGATGGAAGAACAATGGGGAAAAATCAGAACTACCATCACAAAGGTAACAAGCCTCTGTGTAAAGCAAATAAAAAAAGCAAAATGAATTAAAAAACACTATGGTTCTCAAAATAGGTGGCAAGGAAGGTTAGGGAGAAAAGGAGAGCATTCAGGAAGTATAAGGAATTACCGAAGGAGTAAGACAGAGAACTGTATCGGTTAAAGCAAAGGGGAAGCAGGGAAGGCAGTCAGGATAGCAAAGGCCCAAACTGAGAAAAAGATAGTCAGCTTAGTTAGAAAGGGGGATAAAACCTTTTATAGATACCTGTACATTAAGTAGTGAAGAAAGACCAAGGGAGCAATAGTGAGGCTTAAAAAAGAGGAGGGGAGGTGAATAGAGAGTGGCACTGGAAAAGCAGAGATACTGAATGAATACTTTTGCTCAGTATTCACAAAAGAAGATGAGGGGGTACCTAAACCAAACAATAGAAGCACTCTAGACAGGGGGGGGGTTGATACTAGTCCTTTCAGTGAAGAAAGAACTCTTAAAACTCAAGGTGGACAAAGCAATGGAACCTGACAGGATTCACCCTAGAATTATTTTTTTTTTTTTTATAATTCAGATTTTATCGACAGATGTTCATATTACAGGGGACAGAGAGATATAACATACTCTGCATACATTCAAAGTGTTACATGAGCTGTCCCCATCCTCCTTCCCCCACCCCATACAGCAGCAGAGTCCATACAGTAATGAGATAGGATTACTGCATAGTATCACAAATTAGAGATCATTGATTACAGTAACACATATAGTTGATCTGGTCATGATTAGCATGTGAAGGTGATCCCAAGTATTCTTGTAGCACTGCAACTTATTATGGAGGCTCGCTATCGCTTTCTCTGTATGAAGGTTAGCTAGAATTTCATTAACCCATTCCTGATATGATGGGCTTACAACATCCTTCCAGTGCCAAAGTACTATTTTTTTTAACAGATAATGCAATATTGGAAATATGAAATCTCCTGATTCTCACCTTAACTGAGGATAGATCTCCCAAGAAACATACATCTGGGGTGAAGCAATCTTGCAAACCCAATATAGGATCTAGGTTAGTCTGTATGGTTACCCACAAAGACCTTATCTTGGGGCAAGACCAAAAGTCGTGAAGAGGTGTGCCATCCTCTTGACATCCTCTGGTACAAGACCCCAAACTTATAAGACCCCATTTCCTCAGCTTCACAGGGGTGTAATACATGTTATGCATTATGTGATATTGCATAAGTCTGAGTCTGTCCTGAGAAATGTATTTATGACAGAACTTCCATAAAACCGACCAGTTGGGAGTGTATTGGGGAAAAAAGGAAACCCAGAGCCTAGTGGGGCCTTTAGATCTCCTATATTTTCAATAAAATAACACTCAGTATATTTTAGAAATAATACATGAGACCCCTACAAGGAGGAGAGATCAGATACAAATAGAAAGGCAGGTGGGTGAGGAGGAATATTTCCAAGTACTGTAGAGAGCAGATGTTTTAATTGGACTACCCTGAAGTGAAACACTAATGGGATGTCAAATTTGTAAATTATATTGGAAACTGAGATGCATTCCCCTGTGTCATCCAGAAAAGTAGAGAGTACCCCATCCCCAATTTGGGGCAACCATTTGTGAGAGATCATGCTTTTATTTATTGTGAAAGACAGGGAGTTCCAAATGAGCTGAGACAAGTCCAAGTGTGGGGAGTACTGCAAAAATGAACAAAACTGCACGTGAACTCTGAGGGACGTTTGAATAATGGGACAACTACAGGAGTCGGGAAGGGATGCCATTTTAACATACAGCATAGTCGGGGGCCTATGTTCTCAAACTGAATGAAGACTAACTCAGTTTTGAGCCAGACCAGTCTTAAGTGTTCTGGACCTGGATTCACCCAGCCCATATACTTTGCAATTTGACTAGCCCAGTAATAAATTGCCAAATGGGGGATCCGCAGTCCTCCATCTGTTTTCTGAGCTGCCAGCTTAAAATATAAGAGGCAGTATAGCGCAGTGGCCTAAGGCTCTGAGCTGCAAATCTGGTGACATCTAGCAGACCAGACCTGGATTTGAATCCCACAGCTTCCACTTGCATACTGTGTGACCCTGAGCAAGTCACTTAACCTCCTTGTGCTCCCAGGTTGTTCCTGCAAAAAGCTTTCAGCTTAGTGTGCTATACCTGGTTAAACAACTAAATAAAATATATATATATGCTATCCTGATTGTTTATTGGACCAGATAAATTTGTGAAAATTCTATGCATTTTCTGAAACCATGATAAAGGAATGAAGGAGTTAAGAAGAGAGGATAAAACAAGCGAGAAAAAACATTAATTTTAATTATGTTAACGCAACCCCAGAGAGACAGATAGGAAGTTTAGACCATCTATTGAGGTCCTGAACTATCACGCGGGAAAGGGCTCCAAGTTTTTGAAGCAGGAAGAAGGATTACGCCACATTAATACCAAGATATCTGAGAACATGAGTAGACCAGCCGAGACCAAAAGGAGACACATCATTTTGAAAACCTTATGGTTAAGATGGAAAATGGAGGATTTATTAATATTCAGCTTATAGTTTGAGAAAGTACTGAACTTGGCGATTTCTCCTAACATGATGGGGATGGGATTTTTTGGATGGGATAAATGAAGGAGAAGATCATCCGCATAAGCCGTGATCTTCACCACATTTTTACCTATCGGGATACCTCGTATCTCTGGATTATTACGAATATTTCAGATAAGGGGTTCTAAGTATAAATTAAATAAAAGAGGGGAGAGGGGACATCTCTGCCTGGTACTGAAAGATAAGAGAAAGGGTTTGGAGAATGCTTCATTGCCGTAGACTCTGGCAGAGGGAGTTCGATATAATGCCCGAATCCAGTCTATAAACTTGACCAGAAAACCAAATATTTTTAGGACCTGAAACAGGAAATTACAATTGACATGATCAAATGCCTTCTCAGTGCCCAGGGAGACCAATCCTGTGGGAAAGGTGGCATCCCTGAACACCGAGATGACATGTGACAAGGTGCGTAAATGGTCGGCTGATGAACGCCCCTTCATAAATCCCACCTGAGACATACTAATCAGGTCCAGAAGGACCTGTGTTATCCTATCAGCCAATATCTTCAAAAGAACTTTAACATCTTGGTTCAATAAAGAAATTGGCCTATAGCTTTGCACTAGCTTTGGGTCTTTATCGGGCTTAGGAAGGAGAACAATCAGGGCTTCAAACAGATGTTTGTCTGTTCTTGCACCAGAAAGAATGTGACAATACAACCAGTGAAGAACCGGTAATAGTTGTTATGGTAAGGTTTTATAGAATAAAGTGCAAAATCCATCTGGTCCCAGGACTTTGTCTGAGGGCAAAGCCCCGATGACCTCTGATATTTCCTCCAGAGATGTTGGGGAGGATAGGAACTTCTTCTGGGGTTCAGATAAAGAGGGTAGAGAAAAATCCCTCAGATATGCCTCAAGCACTTCTAAGGAAGGGGGGTTATCCATTTCCCTATATAAATGCTCATAATATGAGGCAAATTCCTGCACAACCTCAGAAGGGGATACCTTCGGGGATCCATCTAACCGGGCCTTGATTACAGGTATGAATCAAGCAGATTCCTGCTGTTTTAACCTTAAGGCTAACAAATGGCCTGCTTTTTCCCCCTGGTCGGTATAGCTTGCTTTGGCGCAAATGATAGATAGCTCTGCTTTCTCCCTCAACAGGTCCAAATATTTATCTTTAGCTACCAAGAGCCTCCTCTTACCCTCTTCTGAGGTAGTAGAGGATAACTTGGTTTCCAAAGATCTAATTAGAGATAATGAAGATAGTAATTCCACCTCTCAAACCCTTTTCCTCTTTGTAGCTAAACTAATAAAAAGCCCTCTCATATAAGCCTTAAAAGCATCCCACAAAATATCAGGTGCCATGTCCTCAGAGGAGTTAGTACAGAAAAAGAAATCAATCCATTCTTTTATTAGGTTACAGTATTTGGTATCTTTCAGCAGTTGCCCATTTAACTTACATCGGGTTTCTTTATGGGGAATGTTAAGGTAAGCCAGATTAGAAGTCACCAGAGAGTGATCCAACACTGGACCTGGCTGAATCGAGGCAGTCATGACCCCCAGTTAGAGGACCTGAGAAATGAAAAGATAGTCGATGCGAGACTGGGTTCTGTGCAGAGGTGAGTTGAAAGTATACTCTCTGTCCTTAGGGTGTAGTACATGCCACACATCATGCAGTCTGCACCGATCCAGAAAGTCCCTGAGGTCCCTCTGCCCAGGCGAAAAACTCCTCGACCTACTACCAGACCTTTCCATTTCAGGATCAAGAACCAGATTAAAGTCCCCACCCATAATTGTACCAATGGGAAGCATGGGAAGGAGTATGGAGATAAGCTTCATAAAAAAGCCCGGATTGCCTGTGTTTGGCCCATATATATGCTACCAAGTAAAATTGGCATGGACCAAAGATTCCCCTTGGCCAGGACATATCTACCATCCGGGTCCCTGAGAACTTGTTTAGAGATAAAGGGAATGCCTCTATTGACCAGAATCATGACCCCACAGCTGTTAGTGGACCCCGATGCAGAAAATACCTGCCCAATTTGTTGCCTCCTAAGTTGCAGAGATTCACTTTCCAGTAAATGATATTCTTGCAAAAATGTAATCTGAGAAGACAATAAGCTTAAATGTTTTAACACTTGGTATTGTACTCTTTTCCTTATCCCCTTCACATTCCATGTAGCCAGATTTACACCACTGGCCATCTAATTGAAAAAAAATGAGTCTCTTATGTACCATCTAGGGATTACAACAATTGGAATTAAATGTACAGAACCCATGTTTGCTGCTGTATCTCCCTCCCAGCCCCACATCAACTTCTCTCCCCACCCAGCTCCGCCTACCCCCAAAATATCCCAAACCCACCAAGCTTAATGAGTAAAATGAAACCATCAACACAGTATCATCCCTCCCCACCCCAACTGTCACGAGCAACGCTCAGCACAATACCATTTTCCTTCCTCCCTCCAAACTCCCAAACATGTGCCCCAAAACCCTGCCCTAATATGCAAACCTTCTTATACAACCAATGATCAGTGATATCTAAATGAAGGTAGAGATAGTATAAGTAATAACAGACAACTACTGGATTCCTGATATCCAGAAAAACAGGGAACAAGAACAAGAAAGGGAAGTGAGAGCATCTCTCACTTGGGAGCAGTCCAGGGAACCTGAATACCTGAAAAAAAGGCAGTATAAAGCGCGATAGCAGAATATTCTATCATAACTACTGCCACTAGTGAGATTGAAAATATTCCTCGTGACATTTGCTCACAAAACAATTAAATGCTCCCAAGTAGTGGATCTCCATATATTCCCAAGCCCCCACTGTTATATTCAACTGGGGAAAATAGATTCCCGAGACAAGTAATGGGGTTAATCCACCGAATATATTGCAAGAGTGCCCTCTGGTGATATTAACTCAAAAGCACATGTCTTGCTGAAGCTAACACTGGGAGGTCGGTCTCATGACTAGTGCCTTAGCTAACAAAAACACCAGATCTGAGGGCTTTCATTATAATAACTACATCCTGAGAAATAGATTGGTGTCCTTGCAAAAGGAAAACAAGAAAATATGATCCACGTGAAAAAAGAGATCTTCCTCCCAGACAAAACACAACCCCCTTGAAACAGGCTCCTGGGATATGGAGTTGCTCCAAAACACTGAGCACTGAGATGGGAAGTGAAAGAGAGCAGGATTTCAATGAGAATAGTCCCCTCCAGCATAACATTCAGGAACCTTTGAGACCAGACAGTTATTCATTCCTCATTTTGAGTAGTGGTACGAGAAAAAAACTTCTCCCTTCCATCGCAGAATAGGATGAGACTAAACAAATAGGTCAAGTGTTCCAAATCAGATCAGGGAGGGCAGCCTTAAGTCCCATAAGAGCCGCTTCAGGATTCTCATATGTTGACCAGGTTCCAGCCACTAGTACCTGTAATCTAGCTGGGTAACCCATTTTAAAGCCAAGGCCTGCTGCTATGAATTTTGATACAATAGGGTGAAATGCAGTATGTTTTGCTTTGACCAACCCCAGTAAATCTTGGGCAATTCTAAGCCCGGCATTTTCCCATTTCACTTCTTGCAGCTCTCTCAGTTTTGCCAAAAAATGAAGTTGCTCCAAGTAATTTAATAAAAAAACAGATAATGGGATGTGGCGTTACTCCTGGAGCTGGTTTGGATCGCAAAGACCTTTGCGCTCTTTCTATGGTGTACCCAGCCCTGAAAAGAGAGGGACCAGTGATCTTTTCCATCAGTCTCTGCACAAATGTGAGTATATTCTGGCCTTCATCTCCTTCTGGGAGGCCGAAGATTACTATGTTATTTCTTTGGCTGCAGCCCTCTAAATTCTCCAGCTTGGCTTCCAGACTAGAAATCCTTTGCCGCATAGCCACGAGACCAGGATTGATTTTTTATTTTTTTTTTATTTAGTTGTTTAACCAGGTATAGCACACTAAGCTGAAAGCTTTTTACAGAGCGACTTGGGAGCACAAGGAGGTTAAGTGACTTGCTCAGGGTCACACAGTATGCAAGTGGAAGCTGTGGGATTCAAACCCAGGTCTGGTCTGCTGGATGTCACCAGATTTGCAGCTCAGAGCCTTAGACCACTGCGCTATACTGCCTCAGTAACCATTTTTTCCACTTGCTTCTCAAGAGAGGAGATTCGAGTTGCATTATCTGAAGTTTTCATCGAGACCTCTTTGAGTTTTTTAGAAGGGGATTTGATTTCAGCTGAAATTTCTTTAACTTCTTCCTGGAAGGGTTTAAACTCTTCCAAAAATCTGTTCAAAGTTAGAGGTTCTTTCTCAGCGATCAGGTTCTGAAGCTCAGGCTTATCCACTGCACTCGAGGCCCTTGACTTTTTCGGGGTGTTCTCAGGAGTGACCGGCTGGGTGTGCTTCTGCGGAGACTTCTTCATTTAGACCTCCATAATCGATGAGAAATAACCAGCAGGTGCACAGGGTATTAAGAAGGTGGTAATAAACAATCTTTCCTTTTTTTAGGGAGAAATAATGGCCAAAATAGCAATATTTTGTAGTTAGGAGGCTGAAGCTATACAGAGTAGCTTCTACGCGGTACCCTGCACATGTGATCCCCTCTCACCCCAGAATTCTAAAAGAACTAAGGGGACACCTAGTGACACCACTGACAACCCTTTTTAACAAATCATGGGAGGATGCTGTGGTAAGCATAAGTATAAGCATCGTTATAAAATAGAGCTATTCACCACAAAGGGTCATAGCACTAGAACAATGACTAATAAAATCAATAAAAACCAGTGAACATCACAGCTAAAAAACTTCATTCATCATATTTAAGTGTCAGATTTACACAAGAGAAAGCAAGATTAAACGTCTACATTTCCAACGTGGATGTTACCTGAAGACTGAAGGAAGGCAGATGTGATCCCCCTTCTCAAGGGTGGGAGCAAGGCAGTGGCAAGAAACTACAGACCTGTTAATTTGACCTAAGTGATAGGGAAAATGATGGAATAATTTCTGAAAGAAAGAGTTGTTGAGTACTGGAGTCCAGCGGGGCATAGGAACCAAGGCAGCATGAATTCACAATGGTAAGGTCATGAAAGATGAACCTAACAGATTTCTTTTACTGGGTGACTAAAGTAGTAGACCAGGAAGGGGCTATGGATGTGGTCTACTTAGACTTTGGCAGGGCATTTTACGCAGTACCACACAAAAGATTAATAAAGAAGTTAGCCTGCCTGGGAGTGGGTCCCAGGTTTGTAGCATGGGTAACAAACTGGCTGGACACAGAACTAAGAGGCTAATAGTAAATGGAGCACACTCTGAAGAAAGAGGAGTTACTAGTGGGGTACCAATACTCTTTAATGTCTTTATAGCTGACACTGCAGAGGAACTGGAAGGAAAAGTGTGCCTCTGTGTAGACAACAAAAATATCTGCAACAGGGTTGATACACAAGGAGGGGTGGAAAGGATGAGAAGGGACTTGGCAAGGTTAGAGCAATGGTCAAATGGATGGCAGTTTAGTTTTAATGCAAAGAAGTGCAAAGTAATGCACCTGGGAAACAAAAACCAAGGGGAAGAGTACACAGTGGGGAGTGAGATACTAGCAACAACGAAAATGGAATGGGACCTGGGGTAACTCGTATCAGATGACCTTAAGGTAGGCAAGCACTGTGAGAAGGCAGTAAGGAGGGCGGAGGGGATTCTGGGATACATAGGAGAGGCATCACCAGTAGAAAGCAGAAAGTTGTTATCCCTTTGTACAGACAGTTGGTGAGACCCCTTCTGGAGTACTGTGTGCAGTTCTGGAGACCCCATCTCTGTAAGGATATAGACGGGATAGAGGCAGTCCAGAGGAGGGCAACCAGAATGCTGCAGGGTCTGCACCAGAAGCCATATGAAGAGAGACTAAAACACCTTAATATGTATACCCTTGAGGAAAGAGGGGACATGATAGAAACTTTCAAGTACTTCAAGGGAATCAACAAAGTCCAATAGAGTAGCATATTTCAGAAAAAAAGATGCACACTGGGATCACGTAATGCCTTCTAGCTAGATAGATGCACACTGCCCTCGCTCCTGCCTCAGCTGCAAAAAAATATAGCTTATTTTGCTGATTTTGGTGGAAAAACATCTCAAACGTTAATTATCTGGACTGACTCCTGCTGCTGAAGAGAAGCATCCGACTGCTATTTAGAAGCAGTTCCAGACAGCAATTATTACAAATGGAGGCCAAAATGAAGCAGGTGCCCCTGAAGCATACACTGCCCCAGACACCAGATAAATCCTCAAAGTGGCCTAAGAACCAGGGTGCCTCATCTGGGAAGGGCAGTCATCCAGCCAGCACTACATTGCCACTCTCAGAGGGAGTCCGAAGGAGGTAGGGGAGTGGGAGTGTTTGATTGTAATACTGTTGGTGTTTTTTAATAATGTGGGATGCTAAACATTTACCTATTTGGATGTGTATTCTTTGGGGGGGTTGATATATGTGGATCATATTGAATTATATAGGTTTCGCACCGGGAGCACTGCCTCATGTGAGACAAGTGATTTTTGCTTTTTAAATTGCTTAGTTGTTGATGTTGTTGTTACTGATTCATGGCAATTGTTGTTGAGTAGCCCTATGTCCATAAAACAATGTAGGAATAGGAGTTACTTTACTTGTTTGCACTATGGCATGTTACTTTGTTCTAAATTGGGCAACTGTGTTTCAACCACCTTTCTGTTGTTAGTTTCTGGTGATGTTAAACCAAATCCAGGGCCTTGTCTTTGGATTCGATGTCTTCTTCTCATGTATCATCTTTGAACAATTGTTTGAAATCCTGTCATTGATTTAAAATTATCTATTTGAATGCTCATAGTTTAATCCCTAAGATTGCTGAAATTGAACAGCTTATTGCTCTATATCTGCCCGATATTGTTGCTTTATCAGAAATATGGTTGAAGCCGCGGGTGCCTGATAATGTGTGTCACATTGGGGGTTATAACATTTTTAAGGTAGACCGAAAGGTCAAAAAAAGGGTGGTGGAGTCTTGATCTATTATAGGGATCATTTAGAAATTCATATTTTAAGGTCTAGTGAGGATTTGCATTGTGATACTGATTGATTGGTTTTGCAATTTGTTCTTGGAGGAAAGAAAAAGTTAAATGTGGGTTGTTTGTATAATCCCTCTCATTGTGGTCTTCAAGGGCTTAAACATTTCTTGGACGTTTGTGTAGTTTATTTAAAGCAGAGTGATTCTGTTTTTGTTGGAGATATGAATTTGAATTGGAGGGCTAATGACACCATGGGGCTCAAATCTCTTCTTCTCTCTTACGGACTGACAGTGTATAAATGTACCAACCCGGCTCAATCCCATCTCACAGAATCATTCTCTGTAGGATTGGGTCTTGAATAATAGAGTGGGGAGGGTAGGGGCCTCTGCTGTCTTGGCAGATTCCGTAAGTGACCACATGGCCACTTTTTGTGTCCTAGATGTTCACTGTCTTAAACCCCCTCCTTCTGTGTTTGACTAGATCATTTAAAAGGATAGATTATTCCCTGTTATATTCTTCTTTGAGGTTAATTGATTGGTCATTTCTTGAATGTATTCCAGATGTGGATACAGGACTAGATTTTTTTTGTAGCCAACTTCTTCCCATTCAGGAATCCCTTTTTCCTTTGTGGACCATTCAGTGTAGAGGTTCTCCTACTGGATGGTTTGGTCCTAGCATTAAGAAATGAATTAAGGAGTGGGATAGCGCTTCGACTACATTTAATCAAAGGAGATCAAAGGGCTGTGGGTTCAGTTCCCACATCTGGCACTTGGTTAATATTCCAGTACTGATAATTCTGTAGGCAGCATGAGAGGGTGCTGCACTCCACAGTGCCGTCTTTCAGATGAGACGTTAAACTGAGGTCCAATCTGCCTGGATTGGTGGTAGTTCAGGTGGATGTTAAAGATCCCATGGCACTTATCGAAAAGTGTAGGGGAATTTCCCCGGTGTCTGGGCCAAATTTCCCTCATTCACTCAAAATACCACCAACAGATTAATCTGGTTCAAGGTCAGTTGGCTTTCATCTGTATCCCCCTCCCCCGGGTCATACCTGAAAATAGGCAGGATTTGTCTAGTGCACTTACCCGGTCAACAAATACTAAATAAATAAAATAAATTATCTCCCAGTAGAGTTTCAACGGATCTCTACCGTGGACTTTGGAACTTGGTCTCTCAATAACTGTTAGAAACTGTTATAAATGCTAAGAAAGCTTATTTCAGGGATCACTTTGAAGATAGCTGGCAGATTCAAAAAAGTTTTGGAATAATGTAAATTCTTTATTTTCTCCTCAGTCAAAATCTGACATCCAGAAATTAAATGTTGACAACACAGAAATTGGTGATTTGCCTAAAATTGTTAAATTGTTAAATTCTAAATTTTCTAATCTTTCTAAGTTTAGATTTTTTTTCCTCAGGCTGGTAATACTAAATCCTTTTCCTCTGTTCCTTTGGTAGATGGAACCAGGTTTTTGTTTAAAGAAGTAACATCAAATGAAGTTTTTCATCTTCTGCAGTCTCTCCCAAATAAAGGGATTGACTGTAGGGAAGGGTTGGATGCCTGCTTCTTAAAATTGGCTGTCCCCTTTATTACATATCCCCTTTGTAATATTTTTAATATGTCATTGGCTAGAGGTGTTTTTCGCCTGTCCTGGAAGAAAGCTAAGGTGGTTCCAGTTGCAAAAAAAGAGCTGTGCTACTTCCATGGATGATTATAGGCCAATATCAATACTGAATTCCCTTAGAAAACTACTTGAGAGTTTAGTGGCTAAGCAAATTGATGCTTATTTGCTTACCAATGATTTGTTGTCAAGGCAACAACATGGGTTCTGTAAGCACTTTGGTATGGGCATGGGCTTGGTTGAGTTCATGAACACCATCCTACATGGGCTTGAGAAGGGTTTGATGACTGGGGTGGTGTTCGTGGACCTAACCAAGGCTTTTGATTTGATTGATCACAGCTTGGCTTGCACAAAATTGAAATATCTGGGGTTTTCTGATGTTGCTGTTTCTTGGTTCTATGATTATCTGAGTAACAGGTGTCAATTTGGGAGCTTAAGCAGCAGGCAGGTAGGAAAGAGGGCTGGAGTTATATTCTGTTTTAACTGAAATATTTGAATAGTTTGTAAGTGAAATTAGTTTTATGTGTTAAAAATTATTACCTTGAATTAGAACTGTTACATTGTAACTTTGGTGGCTTGGGGGTAGTTGTTTGGCAGGGATAATTAGAGGGAAATTTAAATGTGTTGTTTGCCTGGTGTTAGGGGGAAGGGACATTAGCTGCAATTACCTTGTCTTTAAACAGGAATTACCTTGCTTCCATTGTTCACTTGGGAGCTTAAGCAGCAGGCAGGTAGGAAAGAGGGCTGGAGTTATATTCTGTTTTAACTGAAATATTTGAATAGTTTGTAAGTGAAATTAGTTTATGTGTTAAAATTATTACCTTGAATTAGAACTGTTACATTGTAACTTTGGTGGCTTGGGGGTAGTTGTTTGGCAGGGATAATTAGAGGGAAATTTAAATGTGTTGTTTGCCTGGTGTTAGGGGGAAGGGACATTAGCTGCAATTACCTTGTCTTTAAACAGGAATTACCTTGCTTCCATTGTTCACTTGGGAGCTTAAGCAGCAGGCAAGTAGGAAAGAGGGCTGGAGTTATATTCTGTTTTAACTGAAATATTTGAATAGTTTGTAAGTGAAATTAGTTTTTATGTGTTAAAAATTATTACCTTGAATTAGAACTGTTACATTGTAACTTTGGTGGCTTGGGGGTAGTTGTTTGGCAGGGATAATTAGAGGGAAATTTAAATGTGTTGTTTGCCTGGTGTTAGGGGGAGGGGACATTAGCTGCAATTACCTTGTCTTTAAACAGGAATTACCTTGGCTTTCATTGTTCACTTGGGAGCTTAAGCAGCAGGCAGGTAGGAAAGAGGGATGGAGTTATATTCTGTTTTAAATGAAATATTTGAATAGTTTGTAAGTGAAATTAGTTTTATGTGTTAAAAATTATTACCTTGAATTAGAACTGTTACATTGTAACTTTGGTGGTTTTGGATAGTTGTTTGGCAGGGATAATTAGAGGAAATTTAAATGTGTTGTTTGCCTGGTGTTAGGGAGGGACATTAGCTGCAATTACCTTGTCTTTAAACAGGAATTACCTTGGCTTTCATTGTTCACTTGGGAGCTTAAGCAGCAGGCAGGTAGGAAAGAGGGCTGGGTTATATTCTGTTTTAACTGAAATATTTGAATAGTTTGTAAGTGAAATTAGTTTTATGTGTTAAAAATTATTACTTGAATTAGAACTGTTACATTGTAACTTTGGTGGCTTTAGGGATAGTTGTTTGGCAGGGATAATTAGAGGGAAATTTAAATGTGTTGTTTGCCTGGTGTTTGGTAAGAGCCTCCCACCCACCCTGTTTTGTATGCCTTCTTAAATACTGAAAAGTCACTGGGGTTGGGATTGAAGGGCTGAGTATTTCTATTTGGGACTGAAATTTGAAGCAACAGGAGCTGTGGGCCTGTGACATCATACGGTACCTGATGTCTGTAACACACACACTGTTATGGGACCGACACACACTGGACTGTATGTGTTTGTGAGACTTAGGAGCGTTATTGGTGGGGTTGAAATTGGGTTTGTAAATAACTACAGTCAGTATAGAGAGAAACTGTACTCCAGGGGAAAGGGCCTGAGAAAAGGGGGAGTGCTATTATAAACAGAGGGGGATAATCAGGGTGACCATATTCCACCATGGCAGGCATCTTCGGAAGGGTTTTAGGCTGCACAGGCTGTGGGATGGCAATAATTTTAAATTGGACCTGAGAGAGGGAGGCTGCCCACCTGTAGACAGCTATCTTGTATCAGGAGTGAGGTATATTGGTTAAGGAGAAGCTGTGGAGCTGGGGGTGTCCAAGGATAAGGGGTATGGATATGGGCAGCAGAAGGGTGGGGCTGAGGGAGGCTGGGGCAATGCTCTGAAATTACAGGACGTTATGTTACAGCAAGCAGGAGGGGATAATGGACAGAGGACCCTTAGATAGGGAAGTTGATGCTAAGGGGCGTGCAGGGGTGGGCATTCTGAATACAAAGAGACTGGAGGGGAAGAGTCAGGAGGAGCTGTTGTACGGAAGCCTAAAACAGCAGACTATGGGAAGGAGCTCCTAAGGTGAACAGTGCAAGAGAGGAAGAAGAGGGTCAGTTTAGAGATGCAGTCAGGGAAACTGGTTACTTGATGGAGGCTGACATAGAGTGTCACAATAAATTTGAGCTACTAAGCAATCTAGAGGGGAGGGTTGGTGGAAATGAGAAACTATACAGAGGCCGGGGAGGGTCAGATACCCGCATAGGCATCACAGACCAGCTATGGAAAGGATAGACATAGTCCCAGAGGAGAAGAACACATATGTTAAGCAAATGGGGAGATGCAACATATTCCAGACATGAGGGAGGAGAGCATGATTGGAGAAACTAGGAGACAAGGAGGTGGAGAGGAGCCCCCTTCAGCAGAGGTCAGTACCAAGGATGGGGCCCTAGCTAAGGGGACCCTGAGAGAGCCTCTGGAGCAGGGTACTATTACAAGGGGAGGATGGTGGTGTGGGAAGGGGGAAACCATCAGGCTGGGATAAATGGTTCAGATAAGAGAGGTTAAAGGGACACCTATTCAGAGGGTTGAGTTAAGTGGGCAAAATAGCAAGGGAGGCAGAAAGGGAGGGTGACAAGGGGTCTCTAATAAGCAGGAAGACTCCCATGAAATTGAGATCATGAATAAAGGGGGAAGGGGACTGAGAGGGCATAGTGGAGGTAACCATAAGGATGATGGCAATGTTAAGGTTCTGTTACTGGGAGACTCGATGATTAGGGGTATCCATTGGGAGGACAGGGGTGGATGCCATAGCCAGGTGAAGGTAGTGAGTATCTCTGGGCTGACAGTGCACAGAGCAAAGTTCATGGTGTATGAAATGGTTAGGATTGTGGAGGAAACCGGATTTCTGATGCATTTGGGAACTAATGATCTAGAGGGAAATAGCATTTTGGAAATCAAGCAAGGTTCCAAGAACTTGCCAGAGTCTGTCAGGATAATGGATGCAACATTTCTTTGGAGATATTGCCAGTACCAAAGGCCTCAGTGGAGAAAAAATGAAGCTTACAGAGGTTAATGACTGGCTCAGGAAGTGGGGTGAAGAGAATGGGTTGGGGGTGTTAGGAACTGGAATGGAGTTTGGGAGGATAAGGACTATATGCCAAGGACAGGTTTCATCTTGCCCCATTAGGGAAGGAAGTCCTTAAACAGGGGATGGCTGACTACATACGAGAAAGGTGGGGTTTAAACTTGTAAGGGGGGGAAGGGATGAGGGAGGGGCTGACCAGAAGCCCTCTCCTCCAGATGAGGGGAGTAGCCATTCAAGCCCAAGAGGGGGAAGGGGGAACAGACTGGAAGTGGAGGTTTCAGGAGGAGCAGGGGAGGATGGAAGTATAAGGAATCTCGGTGGGGTTCGACAAAGAGGATCAGGGATAAGGGGTGGGGGTTCATGTTAGTAAATGCCAGGAGCTTGGGAAACAAGTTGCCGGAGTTCCAGGCCATGCTGTTCGGGGGGGTGGATGTGGCGGCGGTCACGGAGACGTGGCCAACACAAACCATGACTGGGACCTAAATGTACAGGGGTACACTATGCTTAGGAAGGATAGAAAGGAGGTCAGAGGGTGGATTGGCTATGTTCATTAGAGATGATATAGAAATTGCTAGTGGTAGAAGAGGCAGAGGGAAATGTGGAGGCCTTATGGGTCACCTTAACATCCCCAGCAGGAGATAAGGTCAAGCTGGGGTAGCATATAGGCCCCCGGATGAGTGATGTTCTGAGGATGGTTTGCTGGACAACATCACTGCCCAGTGTGGTCCAAAGGGGAAGGAGTGGTGTTGATGGGGACCTTAATATGCCAGGTACAAACTGGGAACCATGTCCTCTAAGGTGGCCAAGGAGCAGAGGCTGTGGATGGTTCCAGGATGTGTTCTTAACACAGCATGTGATGGAGCCCACAAGGGAGGGGCATGTCCTGGATGTGGTTCTTGCAGATGGGGATCTGGTAAGGGACATAGTTGTACAGGACCCCTGACTGGGAGTGACCACAATACTGTCTGGTTTCAAATAAGCATGGGGAGTGGGGTGAGATCTAGGACACTGGCAGTGGACTTCAGGGGGGCAGACTTTATGGGCATGGGAAATATTCTCAAGGATCACTTGAAGGGGATTACCTCAACGACAAGTGTGGAAAGGAGATGGGAGGTCATAAAATGGGGACTTCATGAGGCAGTCAGGATCTGCGCTAAGTTGAAATGTAAGGGAGCAAGGTCACGTAAACCATGCTGGTGGTCCAGTGAGGTACAGGTAGCAGTCAGAGAAAAGAAGGCGGCCTACAAAAAATATAAAACAACAAGAGGGGAAAGGGATAAGGAAATGTACCAGCTTGCATCTAGAAAAGTCACCCGTGTGGTGAGGGGAGCAAAGTCCAGTAAGAGCAGGGCTGGCACAGGGGATACATGGAGGAAGGGTTCTTCCGTACATTGGGGAGCGGAGAAAAACTAGGCCATCTCAGCAGATTGAGATCAGAAGGAGGGTGGGTGGAAGAGGCGAGGGACCAGGCAGAGGTATTTAACCAGTACTTTGCCACTGTGTCACTAGGGAGGGGATGGATATCTACAAAGCAAGGCACGAAGGGATAGAAGGGAGGGATCAGGGGAGCAACAGAAATGGAGCAAGAGGGAGGGAAAGGTACCCCAGGGTGTCACATCTTGATAAGGATAAAAAGACCAGTAAGGTGGAGGGACGGATGATGCTATCTCCACCAAGAGGTGTGGTTATCCCTCAAGGCCCTAAAGAAAAACAAATCTCCTGGGCCGGATGGCATTCATCCGAGAGTACTAGGAATTGGCGGACATACTGGCTGCACCCTGGTGGAGCTTTTCAGCAGGTCACTTGAGACAGGAGGGTATCTAGGGATTGGCGAGAGGCACATGTGGTACCAATCCATAAAGGGGGTTGAGGGAAGTACCAGGTAACTATAGACCCATCAGTTTGACCTCAGTGGTGGGAAAATTAATGGAGAGTATACTAAAGGAATGATTGGGGTGTACTTGGAGGAGGTGGAGTCTGGATAGTCGGCAACATGGGTTTGTGCCAGGTAGATCATGTCAAACCAACCTTGTGGAGTTCTATGAATGGGTAACATCAGAACTGGACAGGGTAAGCCTGTGGATGTATTATTCTTGGACTTCAGCAAGGCTTGACTCTGTCCCCCACAATGGTCTGGTGGAGAAACTGATAGGGTTAGGAGTAGGCCCTTTGATGGTCAGATGGATTGAAAACTGGCTAGCTGGACACACTCAGAGAGCAGTGGTCTGTGGGGAGCTCTCGAACCCTAGAGAGGTTGGTAGTGGGGTACCACAGGGCTCGGTCCTGGGGCCGATCCTGTTTAATGCATACATATCAGGGAGGGTATAGGTGAAATGAGTCTCTTCAGTGATGACTCCAAGATGGGAGCAGTAGTTGAGAGGAAGAGGGGAGGTTGGCCCTGCAAGGGGACCTGGACACCCTGGAAAGCTGGGCTCACACATGAAATTAAATTTCAATATCACCAAGTGCAAGGTGTTGCATCTTGGTCGAAACTCCTAAACACAGGTACACCCTGGGAGGAGGCGCTGGAGGCCTCAATAGGGAAAAAGACCTAGGGGTCATGGTAGATACATGTATGAATAACTCTGAGAAGTGCAGGAGAGCAGCTAGAAAGGCAAACAGGATGTTGGGATGCATCGTAAGGGGGATCACCTCTAGGAGCAAGGAAGTGATTCTGCCGCTGTACAATGGACTGGTTAGACTACACCTTGAGTACTGTGTACAGTACTGGAGACCACACTTGAAGAGGGACATACAGCTCCTGGAGAGGGTACAGAGGAGGGCAACAAAGATGATACGAGGGCTAGGGGATTTGACTTATGAGGACAGACTTGAGGAGCTCTGCCTGTTTTCATTGGAGGAGAGGAGAGACAGGGGGGACATGATTGAGGTCCTCAAGTACCTCAAGGGAATAAATAGGGTAAACATGGCGGGATCTTTAGACTAAAGCAGGGAGGTATCACCAGAGGGCATGGTTTGAAGTTGGAAGGTGGAAGGGTGAGGGGGGAAAAGAGGAGGAGGTTTTCACGAGAGGGTGGTGGACCCTTGGAATGCACTGCCTGGTGAGCTGGTTCAGAGATCCACAGGGAGAGCTTCAAGAGGTGGGACAGACACAGAAAGTGGATGTATCAGATGATGGCCTGTCCTGGGGGGCGGGGATGGATGATAGGGGTTTCTGGAGAACAAGGGATGGGAGGGTCTCGGCACCCAACTAAGGATCTAGGTTCGAGCAGACTCGATAGACCGTAAGGCCTAATCTGCTGGCAAATAGTATGTTAGTATGTTAATTTGTTCAAGTAGGTTCTGTAGTTTCTGTTGTCTTACAAATTAGTTGTGTGCCTCAGGGGTCCATTTTGGGACCCATGTTATTTTCTACTTTTTATTAATCAGCCTCCTGGAGTTTGTAAGTTTAGTGAATCATTGATTTATGCTGATAATCTTGTAATTTGTGCTCAAATTCTGTGTCTGAACTTTCTTGTTCCCTAGAAAAGGATTGTGGTGCCGTCTGTTCTTGGCTTACTTTAAATGCTTTGGTTTTGAACTCAGTTAAAACAAAGAAGTTGTTATTTAACGAGCAATTTATGTTGGTGGACACCAGAACTGAGGATATCTGATTTTCAGGGTGGCCTGCTTGAACAAGTGTCTCAATTTAAGTATTTGGGCACTCTATTGGATCCCAGTTTGACCTTTTCACCTCAGATTCAGTCAATGGTTAAGAAAGTAAATCAAAGAATAGGGGTGTTATACAAATTCAAGTCATTCGAGCAAGCAACTAGATTAACGATTGCTATTGGTTCTCTTCCATATTTTGATTACAGTTCTTATTTATATTATAACATAGGTACAAAAGAAATGCAAGCACTAACTGTGGACTATAATAATATTTGTAGATTTATTTTATGAGCCACCAATAGGACACATCAGTGTAATCTTTATTCTTGGCTGGGGTGGTTTTCCCCTAGTTGCAGAATATAATATTTTGTTGTCTGTCTGATGTATGAATGTTTTTGCTTTGGCTCCCTTTTTTCCTCTTTCTGATCTTGTTGTAATGAGAGAAATGCTTCCCAGCCTGAGGTCAGCTGATGGCCCCCTATATTTTGTCCCCAGGTCTCAGCTTAGATTCAGCTCTAGAGCTTTTTCAATAGCAGCACCCTTGTATTGGAATTCACTCTCACTTAATGTTAGGATTGCTCCATCTGTTTTAACTTTTAAACAAAGGTTAAAAAGTTATTTATTATATAAATCTGCTTGTTATGGTAATTTGCAATTTGTATGTTTTGGTTTTCTATTGCTGTTGATTGTATTTGTGTATTTTTTGTATGTTTTTTTTGTTCGGGTCGGGCCTGAAAAGGGACCTTTGGTCCAGTGCCTTCACCCCGTTACCAAAGAATAAATGAAATGAAATGAAAAAAAAATTATCAGAGCTGGCACTACTCAAGGCTGTATTTCTGAACTTTTTGTCAAATTTAAAGACTATCAATGCCAGTCTGAAGGAGGCAAACAAGCAGCTGTCAGATATCTTAGCTCGTACAACATCGCTAGAGGCTTAACAGACCAGAGCAGACCCAGAGTTAACGTTGCTGGGGCATAAAATCTCCAAAATGGAGTTAAAATTGGAAGATTTGGAAGCCTGAAGCAAACACAACAATCTGGTAATCTTTGACCTTCCATAAGATGAGGAGGGTTCTATACCCATCTTATTCACCCAGAAAGTACTCACTGAAGTGACAGGACCCTCTATGAAATCACTGAGCTGCATCGTGGAGGGAGACATAGGTCATTGAGGCCTAGACCACCAACTGGAGCTCAGCCTGGGCCCTTTATTTGTCCAACTGTTGAATTACTTGGACATGCAACACATTTTTACTAAAGAGCTTCAGGCCATTCAATTGGGAAATTCTACACTCAGGATCACCCAAGACATCTCCTTGCAGTACACCAGAAAGAGCAGCTTACCATGTTTCAGTAACAAAATTAATATCAGCAGGAATGCGGTTCCTCATGTTATATCCAGCTCAGTTGTTGGTTGTTCATAGAGGAACCTGGAAAACCTTTAAGATGGCTGATCAAGTGGCTAAGAATCTCCCTCTTTCCCGACCTTTTCTGCGCCGGCTTGAAGTTAACCAATAAGCAATAAAAGAGGCTGGAGTTACATTCAAGTTTCTGAATTGGGAAAGGACAATTGAATGTGCTAGGCAAGAAATTACATGGCTGGGTCTGTATTTGACTTTTTTAGGACATCTACTTCCCTAAGCCATGTTGAGATGATGTGGGGTTCTTATGTACAGTGGACTCCACATTAGATGGATGCTGTTAATGTGGACAATCACTTTGCATGGACAGAACAGTATTGCCAAAACAAAATCTATATGTAGAAAGCAAATTAGCACTTTATGGTGGACTATGCACGCCACGTAGCATGAACAGTTAATTATGGCAATATGGCTAATCGCACTTGCTCATACACAAGCTCTAGCGGTGATAACTGGTGTTAATTAGAGCTGTTACTTAATCTGTTTTGGTCATTACACCTCATTTCAGAGGTGTTGCTTTATCTGTGCATAGTGGCTTCTTCAAAGTGCCCTGGCATTCCTCTGGCTAGAAAAATTGACCTGATATGGCAGATTGAAAGTCTCCCCCGAATGAGTATACGTGATCTTGCTGCTCATCTCTTTCTCCCCAAATCAACTGTGTTAGACCTAATTCAGCAAAAGAAAGGCTTCAGGCAGAATGACATGGCAACCAAAATCCTGAAAGGAAATGAAAGAGAGATGGTATGGACCGGGAAATAGAGGAGGGCTTACTGTTGTGGTTTGCTGAGGTTCGTCACAGAAACGTTATGGTCAGTAGACCTTTGTTGCTACAAAAAGTTAAACAGCTTGCAGTCACTCTTGAAAAGCTTGAATTCAATCTGACTGATGGATGGCTTCAGCGTTGGAAAGGAAAGAACAACATTTGCTTTTGCTGTGCACACAGCGAAAAGCAAAATGCCGATGGGGAGGGGGATGTCTCTTTCTTTCTTCCTTTCTTCCTTCCTTCCTTTCTTTGTTTCCTTTTCTGCTTTGGATGCACAAGGTAAAAGATAAACAAGCGACAAGTTGCAGGAGTGACTGAGTCTTTAGTTTTCATTCTTTTTCTCTTATTCAATTAATATATATATATAGACCATAAACGTCCTACATGCCTATCAGTACAGACCTGGATGGGACAACCACAGATGGCTGTTATTTCATTATTTATAATTGTAATGTAAATTTGCATGCCATACCCTGATACATATTTGGTAAATACACAACAGTAGCAGACTGCAGTATAAGCTCTGGGGCTGAATAATATTGTCTGGATTTTACTTTTACCAAGTTAGGCTAAAGGGTTCATCGGGCACACCATGGCCTGATATATCTGTAGTTTTCTTTTGGCAAAAGTGATATACCTAAACAATTTTTATTTTATGCTACCCTTAGCAGTTTTTCTCTGGTTTCTCTTACCTTTTGCAACCTGATGAGAGTGAAGATTCAGGTACATGTTTTGGGAACAGGGACATTTTCATCAGCACTGATTTCAGGTGTTTCAGTCCATTTACATTCTGATTAACTGAAAACAACATAGTTTACAAATGTTTTCCCTTGGTTTATGTCATATGTGGTGATTTTGATTTAAACAGTTAAAAATGTATAATTGAAGGTTGACAGACCTATGGTTATTGTTAAGGACTGTTTAGCTATATTATGTATAGTTAAATAGATAGGATAACCAGTTGGGCAGGGGAGAGAGAGAGGGAGGCATAAGGGCTACTGGTGGAAAGGAATCATGTATCAGTTTTTGGCTTGGGACCTCAGCAGGACACAGTCCTTATGAATCATATTGCTATAACAGTACTATCAAAATCTATGAGGTTCCTGGGGTGGGGGGTGTTAATGGTTAAATAATTAAAAGGGGTCCAACTTGTAGGGGTGGAGGGTAGGTATAAGGTTGGTCAAATAGTAGCAGGGGAGTGGGTAGGGAGGAGGGTGTTCCACCGATGACTAGGGTTAGACTTTTGTTTCCTACCTTACTTCATCTATATTGTCTCAAGCATCAGTGTGCAAGAGCTCCATTGAAAGTATTCCTAATAGCTCACTGTGGTAATGGCTACCTTTAATTTCTATTCCTGGAACATCAAGGGAGTGCAGTCACCTAATAAAAGGATGAGAGTGTTGTTACATTTACAAACATTGCACATAGATATTGGCTTCCTTCAAGAGACCCACCTCCCACGCTCCCAGATTCTTCAGTTAAAAAGGGCCTGGGTGGGGCTAGTCAATGGTTCAGGAATAGACACACAAAAAAGTGGGGTGGCTATTATAATTGCAAGATGGTTACCATTATGTTTACTTGAGGAAATTGCAGACCCGATCAACAGATATATTCTACTTAGAGTGCTTCTGGGTCATCTAGAAGTAGTGCTAGGTTCTATTTACAGGCTGAATAGTGATGACCCTTCCTTCTTTTCTACCATAATGACAACACTCTCATCCTGGTCCTCAGTCTATATGGTATGGGGGGTGATTGGAATTCAGTGTTAAATTATCAACTGGACAGGACTGGTTGTTCAAAGCAAACCCCATCCCCAGGTCAAAAGGCTTTAGAAGAACTAATGCATTTATTAGGGCTAATCAAACCCTGGAGAATCCTGAACCCAGAGGGTAGGAAGTATTCTTTCTAATCTATACCCCATCACACACACTCTAGGATAGTCTACTTTCTGATTGGAGTGAGGCACCTTCAAGGAATAGATTATTGTTCCTACTCACCATTGGTCATCTCAAACCACCGCCATCCAGTAATAGAATTAATCTAGCACCCTCAATAGTCAGAGACAGGACTTGGAAATTCAACAGTCAACTCCTTGAATCTAAAGAATTCCAAGAACATTTCAAAAGCTTTATAACAGAGTTCATGGAAAACAATGCACCCTCCATGGCCAAACTAGACATGTTATAGGGATCCCTAAAATGTGGTCACAGAGGGGAAATTATTTGGTGCACTACAAAGCATAAAAAACAGATGGAGGCCTCCATATTTTCACTATTGGAGTGTATTCAAGAAAAGGAATCACGTCTATCCCCTACCTCACTATTAGAAGATTTGGAGTGATTAGAATCCTTGAGGGCCCAATATAACAAATTAATTAGGGAAAAAGCAGAGCACCTATTACTCTGCTCCAAAGTTACCTATTTCGATCAAGGGGAATAGGGAGAGGAAGTTGCTAGCCTTGAGACTGCGTTCACAAGAAATGGACAGAATAGTCCCTTAAATTTTAACTGATGAGGAGCAACTCTGCACCTTTCCACAGGAAATAGTGGAAGTTTTTTAAAACTACCACCAGGCCTTGTATGCCACATCCCAAACCCCCTTTACAACTGCAATATTAGCTTCATTTCTTCAGGACATCGAGCTTTCCCAACTTACTGACCTTCAGGTCGAGATCTTGGCTGCTCCTTTAACAATCAAGGAAAGTTCCACAGCCATAGAAGGGTTACTACTAGATAAATCACCCGGTCCAGATGGTTTTATGTCTAATTTTTATAGAGAGTTTAAGGACCAACTCTTCCCAATACTTTTAAACACCTTCAAAATATACTTTTGAAGAGGGGTTATCATACCTTTCCCTGACTACCATAACCATTGTGGTACTTCCCAAACCAGGTCGAGACCCCCTTAGAGTTTCAAACTACAGACCAATCTCACTGATTAATGTAGATATTAAGATTTTAGCCCAAATCCTGGCAATAGACTAAACCGGGTATGGAACGCACTGATTAGCAGAGAGCAAGTTGGGTTTGTGAGAGGTAGACTCTCAGAAGACTATTTTAGGAAACTCTTCTACCATTTCTCTGCATTCAGGGATTCCTCAGTAGCTGTTGCCTTAGTGTTCCTGGATGCAGAAAAAGCATTTGATAGAGTTTCATGGGATTACTTGTTTTCTGTCTTACTCAAGCTTCATATTCCCCAAATATTTATTCGCTGGATAAGAGTACTCTTTTCATCACCAACAGCAAGAGTTTCTTGCAATGGCTCCCTATCCTCTTCCTTTTTCTTACATCAGGAAACTAGGCAAGGGTGTCCACTTTCCCCATTTTTATTTAATCGTTCTTTGAACATCTCATCCGCAAACTTAATAGTTCACCTCACATTACTGGGACTGGAATTGGTGAGAAGGAATATAAGTTGTCTCTCTATGCAGATGATATATTAATGCATATTTCCTCCCCTGCCGCATCACTCCTTGCTGCCCTACAACTCATATCACAGTTTAGTGAGATTTCCAATTACAAGTTAAATGTACATAAAACTGAGATTATGCCACTTAATAAATACACTATTAAATCAAATTTGCAACACCTGGGTTTTCTCTGTGTGAAAGATAATTTGAAATATTTAGGGATAGTTCTCAGAACCTCATCCTGGAAGCTCAGAAAGAACAATCTGGACAACATGGTGATCAGTATTGAGGTGGACATGAACAGATGGAAACTGTTATCCCTAACACAATAGGGAAGGCTTGGGATCATTAAGATGAATACTTTACTCCATATTTTATATCCTCTCCAGATGTTCAATATGTTTATACCTCAGAGCTGGTTCTCCCAAATTAATAAAATTTTAACTGTCTTCCTCTGGCAGGGTAAGAAAGCTAGAAAGGCATTTACCAAGCTAATGCACCACAAGCATGATGGGGGATTACAAGCTCCCAATCTACACTTGTACTATCTTGCTATCCATTTAGTAAGGTTTTTACATTGGTACAAGTATTCCCAGGTAGCACCATTAGACCCCTATACTCCTTTGTGGGTGGAAATTGAAGCTACTTTGTGTTCTACCTATGGAATAAATGTAGCGGCGCTACCCTTTCTCTTAAAGAAAAAATTGCCTACTCCACTACAAGATACTTCCCTAGGAGATTTTTAATGTCCCAAGTACAGCTCAGTAAATTAAAACATAAACCCAAAGCAGGACATTTCTCAACCACTATTTTGAAATCCTAATTTTAGGATTTCTGGCCAAATTCTTTCCAGAGACAAATTTGGCCTAACATGAAAGCAGACAACGTGGAAGATTTGACAGCTCAGCACAAACTGATGTAATTTCTGGAAGCTCAGACTACCTATAGTTGGAACACTGCCTCTGTCTTTAAATATTTTCCAGTTACTCATATGTTATATGCTGTACTAGGCAGAGGTCCATTGGAGTCTACCCTCTACAAAGTAGCCTCCTTCTATCTGACCTCAATTCCTAAAGTGCACCTGATTTCATACTCCTATCACTATTTACAGACATTACTTCACCCTAGTGATATGCCAAGATTTTATTGGTGGGATAGAGCTCTCCCCCCACCTCTTCAACTAGGAATTGGTAACGTATATGGAAACACATGTATATGAACAATACGCGGGACGCTATACAACGTATGCAATTCCAAATTAACCATGACTTAGATACATAGATACATGGATACAGACAGTGTCAGCAGGTGAGGGCCTATGGCCTACCCAGTCTGCCCATTTGAGCTTGTAAGTTCAGTTCATGTTTTCCTAGAAGTCTGTTGCCCCTTACCTCTGACCTCCAGAATTCCTTTATGTCTATCCCATGCATTCTTAAATCCTGTGATTGTTTCAGCCCCCACCACTTCCTCTGGCAGGGTGTTCCACTTGTCCACCACCCATTCTGTGAAGAAATTATTCCTCACATTTCTCTGAATCATCCTCCCTCCAACTTCATCCCATGCCCTCTAGTCCTGGAACATCTTTTTCACTTAAAAATAGTGTATTCCTGCACCCTGTTCCTCCCTGTAAGATACTTGTATGTCTCTATCATATTCTCTCTCCCTCCTCTCCTCCAGGGAGTACATGTTCAGTTCCTTCAACCTGTCCTTATAGGACTTGTGATGCAATTCATGCACCATCTTTGTTGCCCTCCTCTGAACCTTCTCTACCCTGTCTATGTCCTATGTAGGTAAGGTCTCCAGAACTGTACACTGTACTCCAGGTGGGGCCTCACTTGTGTCTTGTATAGTGGAATTATGACCTCCCTTTTCCTGCTGGTGATGCCCCTGCCTATGCATCCCAGCATCCTATTTGCTTTACCTGCTGCCTTTGTCACACTGTTTCCTCTACCTTGAGGTCATCAGAGATGATAACCCCAAGATCCCTTTCCTGCATGGTGCATGCTATATTCTCACCCCAACTGATATATTGTACCAGGGTTTTTGTGCCCCATATGCATTATCTTGCACTTCTTTGCATTGAATTTCAACTGCCAAACGCCTGACCATTCTTCAAGTTTCTTCAGGTCCCTTCTCATTCTGTCTACTCACTCTGGTGTGTCTACTCTGTTACAGAGCTTTGTGTCATCAGCAAACAGTGAAATTCTGCCTTCTAGGTCCTGTGCCATGTCACTGATGAAGATGTTAAACTCGTATTATACTCCCTCTAAATTGTACTGGATGGGCTGCTTACCATCGGACCTTTGCAGGAAATGTGGCAAAGAAACTGGTACGCTCTTGCACATGCTATGGCACGTGATATGGTTTGCCTTTTTCTGGTCCACCATTCAAAATAGACTAGAGCCCTTGTTAGGCCTCTCCCTGAAATTTGAACCCACTACTTGTATTATAGGAGAGTATACAGAGCAATTAGTGGGTAATCAGAAACCTCATGTGGCTCTGATATCAGTATGCACCAAAAAGATTATACTCCGACATTGGAAGGATCAGATAGCCCTGACCTATGTTTAATAGTACAAGGAAATAATGGTTGCCCTAGAGGCAGAAGAAATGATAGCGAATATATCCAATAAAAGGTTGAGGTGCAATCATATCTGGGAGCCTCTGTATACCCTCCTGTCAATGCAGTAGATCAATGGGGACTATTGCAAGTCAGCACTTTCTAAGATGACAACACAATACATAGAGTACTCTAGGTTTAATGAACATTTAGGCTATTTCTTTTTATAAGCTAAAGTTAGTACACATCACAGTCTTTCCAGCACATCTCCGGTGGAACTAAGAGGTGGGGACATGGGGGATATGGGGAGAGTGAAGTGTTAGGTCTTTTAATATATGTTTGTAACACATTTATGACATAATCTATATTATACAATGGACCACCAGAAATAGTTGCTCCAAGGAGCCATCCACAGAGAGTGGAGCTCACATGAAACCTACTAAAACAAAAACAAAAAAAGCATGACGCACCCACTCTGAATGGCATATCAGGAAATATCAGCACTGGATATTAAAAAAATACACTATTCACCATGTTGTACAGAAAATATATTTTATTTTGACAAAATATATAAAAACATAATATAAGACTTAGAAACCAGTTCTGTAGCAGTGGGAAATGCTGTCCTTTCATGTTCTGTCTCTATGTCTAGTTATGCAACTTTTGCTGTAATAATTGTCCTGCCATATACCTGCACGTGCACATTGCACTTTGCACTGGTTTCTAAGTCTTATATTATGTTTTTATTTATTTTGTCAAAATAAAAGATGTTTTCTGTACAACATGGTGAACAGTATAATTTTTTCTTAATATCCAGTGCTGATATTTCCTGATATGCCGTTCAGAGTGGGTGCTTCATGCTTTTTTGGTTTTATAATATACAATGACAAGAAAGAATCATGGACTGTGATTGATCATTCTGGGGCTAAACCCATGGCGTTATCCCAGCATAACACCACAGGTCTAGTCTCAGCCTCATTGTGAATCTCTTGATGATTTTTTGGATCTTATTCTCTTTTTTTTAGTCTCCTCTTAAGAAACAAACATATTTTTCCACGCTAATAAAAACATTCTTTTAAATTATTTTTTTATTCTATATATAACAACAAACTATTGTATAATAGGAATAATGCACTCCAGGGTGTGTATCGTGCTGGGATAATGTCATGCCTGGAGCTTTGGATGCACTCGACCTGTGACCTTGTACCCAACCCCCCATGGCATGGCGTTATCCCAGCATGATACACACTCTGTCATGCATTATTCCTTTATTGAGGACCTCATTTATATGGTACAGGTCTAGCAGGTCATATTGCATGTGTCTGTTACTGACTGGAACTTCAATAAAGTATATTAAATGTAAAAAAAGAAAAGAAAAAGAGATGCACAAAAGCAAGCTGCACAATTTGAAGATAAAGGGGAGAAGGCTCAGGGGCAATGTGAGGAAGTATGTTTTCACAGAGAGGGTGTTGGATGCATAGAACAGCCTTCCTGGGGAGGTTGTGGGGTCTGAAACAGTGGGGGGATTCAAGAATTCTCGGGATCAACCTAAGGCAATGATAGTGGGGGTAGAAGTGGGGTAAAGAGGAAGTAGGCTGCTGGTTACCTGTAATCTGCAGTTTATCCATTCACTAAAAATACCACCAACAGTTTAATCTGGTTCAATTTTAGTTGGTTACTATCTGTATCCCCCTCCCCAGTCATCCCTGAAAAAGAGAGTTCTTGTCTGATAGTCTCAGTAGACCTATGTGGTCAACACAATTCAATAAGTAAATACATAAATTATCCAAAAGGTAGGGAAATAGGCAGACTAGGTGGGCCAAGTGGTCCTAATCTGCCATCAAAGTCTATAATTCAACCCACCATATTAAAGAAACATTTCATAATGATGCTTTATCTCCACCATGCATATAATGGAAAAACACAATATCCCATCTAAGGAGGGACATACACATGTTTCATTTCATAATCAAAGTTAATCCTGCTGTTTGTTTTTTTAAAGAGCTTTTTTTCAAATTGTTTCATTCAATCCCATGGACTCCATTGCTCTAAAAGTAAATATCCAGTACTGTTCTCACTTTAATTAGTAAATTATTAAGATCTCCACCCCTCCTAGTCAAAGTTGGCTTCTCCTCACCTACAGATGTAAAAACAGGTTCCTTCTTTTTGTGTGACCTCCAAACATGGGCATCTAGGGCATTTGAGTGTACCCCTTCTTAATCCATCTAGTATGTTTACCTATGCATGTTTCAAAAAACCTCTGTTTTTTGCCTATGTAAAAACAGCCACATAGTCAAGTAGCCATTTATACAATAGGGGTGAAGTGGTATATCATGACATAAAATCGTGTACCATCACTACCATCTGATAAATGGCACATGACATGCACACACTGAAAATAAATAACATTTATACACACATCACAAACAGATATCACCACAGTATACACATCACATAAGCCATCAACCTGAACTACTTTTGAAATAAATTACAGCACAATGAAAAATAGTATAATAAAACTTGAACCATTGTAACTATTCACCTCCACAGACCAAAAACAAAATCCCTACAGAAGTAACCAAACCAATAAAATATTCCAAAGAATACATGTCAGATGCTGAGAAAATAAAATTGAAAGATGTTTACTCCTGAGCAACCTCAATCACTCTATGTGCTATAATGTTAACCTGCCCACAAATCGGTGGCTCATTCCAGAGTGACACCCCAACAGTGAAACCCAAAAACAGACCATTACAGAGACATTTCCTTTTGCGACAGCACAGTACTGGTGTTGGTATTGTGCCATTGCTGTGCAGGAGATCAGCAAATTTACTTTCGCCCACAAGTGGTGCTTCCTCCCCAAACCCACACCAACCAATGAGCACACACTCTGTTAAGTCACCTTAAATAAGGCATGTGCCTCTCCACTGGTTCAGAATGTCAAGCCTACACCTGTAACCTTTATGTCCGCACCAACTGGTTCCAGTTCAGTAGCAGACTTCAGTACCAGACCTGCCTGTTAAACATAGAAACATAGACTTTGATGGCAGATAAGGACCGCTTGGCACATCTAGTCTGCCCATTTCCCTACCTACAGGATAGACCGCAGATCCTAGTTAACCAACAGACTATTTTTTCCTACCCCCCACTAGAATTGCCTTATGTCTGTCCCATGCATTCTTGAATTCTCCCACAGTTTTAGACCCCACAACCTCCTCAGGAAGGCTGTTCCATGCGTCCACTACCCTCTCTGTGAAATAATACTTCCTCACATTGCCCCTGAACCAGCCCCTCATCTTTAAATTGTGTCCCCTTGTTCTTGCACGTCTCTTTTTTTCTGAAAGATGCTACCCTCTTGGACTTTGTTGATTCCACTGAGGTACTTAAAAGTTTCTATCATGTCCCCCCTCTCCCTTCTTTCCTCAAGAGTATACATATCAAGCTCCTTTAGTCTCTCCTCATACAGCTTCTCTTGCAGACCCTGCACCATTTTAGTTGCCCTCCTCTGGACTGCCTTTATCCTGTCTATGTCCTTACAGAGATGGGGTCTCCAGAACTGGACGCAGTACTCCAGATGGGGTCTCACCAACTGTCTGTACAGAGGGATAACAACTTCCTGTTTTCTGCTACTGATGCCTCTCCCTATGCATCCCAGTATACCCCCAGCCCTCCCTACTACCTTCTCACATTGCTTGCTAACCTTAAGGTTATCTGATATGATTACCCCCAGGTCCCTTTCCTTTTTATTGTTGTTACTACCTCCCCCTCCATTGTGTATTCTTCCCCTGGGTTCTTGTTTCCCAGGTTGCCAAAAAAGCAAGTCTAGGCATGCTACCCATAGGCATCCAGAAGCTCCTCGCCCTCTTTGAATGCAACTGCACCACAAAAAGCTCTGGGAATGTGGTTTTCAAGGTTCCAAGATATTGCACCAATCTAGGACAGAGGGCCTTTGCCCATCAGGCAACTAAATGGACTAACAACCTGCTACCAAGTCTCTTTGCTATTCCAATACTAGGCCCTTTCAAATATGAACAAGGACCTCTGTACTTCATAGTCTGTGCTCTGTTTGAACTGCCCTACTTGTTTTATTTTGTTTTTATTTATTGTGTTTTAGGTTTAATGTTTTAGCCTTTAACGTTCTTGTTTTATTTCTGTGCTGCCCAGTGTTTTTGCGGTCATTTTCCGCTTGCTGTCAGCTATCTGTATCTGTCCTGATGTCTCATTTGCCCTGGGCGTCTCTCTTGTGAGTGAAATGAGTCATTTTGCTGGGAGTTGCATCCTATGCTTTTGCTCTTGTTTACCGCCTGCTGCTGGTTGTTGTCCAGGCATTTCCTTCAGTGTGGGGAAGTAAGTCGCCTGGCATCCCACTTGTGGGTGAAGTGAGTGGTTTTTGCTGGGAGCAGTATTCTACATTTTTTGCAGCTGTCTACTGCTCACTGCTGGTTGCTATCCTGATGTCTCCTTTAGTGTGGAGAAGTTTGTTCCTGGTCACAGGGATGCTTGATTGTACTGGATCCTTGGATTCACTGGCTGCTATTATTTGATGCTTGGCCCTTACAGCTTGGATGTACTGTTGGAGGACTTTACAGAGTTGACTGAGGAAGAGCTGGATACTCTTGTTGTGAGAATTTTGCAAGAACTTTGGCTGAAAGGACAGTTGCTGGTGTTTTAATGTATCGTGAAGTGGTGCAACCTGATTAATTGATCAGTATCCTTCATTTCTCTGGGATTTTCAATTTTATTTCAAACTGTATTCAGTCTAGCTTGGGGAAGCAGTGCCATACTGGTGGTTTTGGTTGTGGGAGGCTCTTCCCCACAGCCCTTTTATGCCTGAGTGATCTTGGGTTGTGCTGTCTGGGACTGAGCAGGAGCTGTTCTCATTTCTTCCTAAGGAGTTGGGGGTTATTGGGGGGCTCCTAAGCTACTCTGAGGTTGGCCTTATTAGTCCGGCCTCGGGATATCTGAAGCTGTTGGTTCTGGTAGTGTAATAGAGTCTGATTAGGCAGTCTAGGGGTGTGTGTGTGTGGGGGAGCTCCCACTTCTTGCAGTTAGGCCTGTGGATATTCTCGGCCTTATTTGAGACTTCTCTGCCTCCACCTATGGACTTGCACTGAGTCTGCATGTTGTTGTTCTCTGGATGTACATTTGGAGTAGTTTGGATTTTGATTTGGGTCATTGTAATGCCATTTGACGTTTCACTGGATCCTGCTTTCATCTTATGAAGAAAAGTGTGTGTAGTGAGAGGGCCTCACTATCCTTATATACTTGGATTCCATGCAAAATGAATCATCGTCATCAGTGAGAGTGCCTAAAACTGCAAATGGACTATTTATATTTTTGCTTCTGAATATTTTTGTCCTATTGGTAGTGAAAAGACCTTTAGGACAAAAATTAGTTCTCAATTGTATTATTTTATTTGTTATTTTTGTTTTAGTTTTCTTCCCTCCTCAGAGCCGTGAGAGGGTTCAGGGGTGGGGAAGTTTTATTAGCTTGCTTTTGTTTAGTTGTTTACTGAATTATGTTATTATAGTTATGTTCTGAGTAAGGTGAAATTATGGGTGGGTTTTAGTTTAATTGTAATTGAGGGTAATTTATATATGAGGTAATAAGGATTTTTATTGAGGTGTCTAGTAGTTAGTTTGTTTCCTGCTTGTGGTATGTGTTTAGCTCCCCCGGCTGTGCATTATTCATCTTCCGACATCCACACCCTCTGCCTCCCCCCTCCCCTCACATTTTCCATCTATCAGCACTGTCGGGCGCTTGGTATTGTACGTAGGAGGGTTGGGGTAGGTGCGGTGGGGGTGCAGACACTGGAGGGTGAATGAACGGACCTCTCATATAGGGCTGGTTAGGTGCAGAAGATGCCCTGGGGCAAAATGGAGCCTGGAACGTGGTGTTCCATGTCTAGTCCCCATACCCAAGGGCACCATCTGTTCTGATGGGCAAGTATTCGGGATGGCTTAGGAGCCTTGTTCAACTCAGGCGGTGTTGTTCAATGCCAGATCTGTTAAAAAAAAGTCTGCCATTATTGCTGACTTTGTCAGAACATCTGATCTGGCTTGCATCACTGAGACCTGTCTTTGGGTGTACCAGTTGATGAGGCTGAATCATTTGAGTGTACCGTAGTTGCTGGTGTGGGTTGCAGGATAGCCCTCATCTACCATCCACCAGGGGACGAGTGGTGATTTCTGCAGGAAGTGGCAGACTTTGTCGCTGATACGGCATTGGAGTCACCCAGGTTGATGGTTCTGGGCAACTTCAATGCCTGGGACAACAACAAACTCTCAGTCTTTGGTCAACACTTCCTCCAGCTGATGACATTGCTGGGCTTTACACAGATTGTTTCATCAGCTACTCATAAACACAGTCACTCTCTGGATTTGTTTTTTTCTCCTGGGGATTGAGGCCTCCGATTTGGTGGTGAAACCTGTCAGTTGATCTGATTATTACACCATGGGCTTCAATTTTCGTGCTCTCCTTCGTAGGTCTTCCCCTGTAGAGATGGTTCCATACCACCCTTTGTACCTTGAAGACCTGATGGCGGTGTTGAACCTCTCAGAGTTCCCTATTGCCAGCATGAATCCGGAGTTGATGGTTTTGGCTTATAATCAGGCCATTTCCTTGGCTCTTGACTCAATTGCTCCTGTCCGTGTTTGTCCCCTCTCTCTCTGCCCTTGGGCCCCATGGTTTGATGGGTCCTTGAGGGAGTTACAATGCATGGGACGATGGTTAGAGCGCTGTTGGTGGAAATCTGCTCTAGAAGTTGACCGCCTTAGTTTGGAGGGGCATTATCGGCTCTACCAATCGGAGATCTCCCATAAGAAGGCAGAATTTCTATCCAGGGAGATTGCTGTTGCTCAGAATAGACCAGCTCAGCTCTTCAGAACTGTGGACAGGCTGTGCAACCCAGCCTGTCTTCTGCTCCGTTAAGCTTTTTCACAAAATGAGTGTGATGAGACAACTCAATTCTTTGTGAGTAAGGTTGCCGACATCAGATCAAAGATCTTCCAGACACACTGTAAGGGGGAAGCTGTTGGTCAGCATTCGGCCATGGTAACCCGGGCCTCTAGGAGTTCCTTTGACCTACCAAGGCTCAAGGATGCTATGTGGATCATCCAGAGGATGTGCCCTATGTGCTGTAGTTTAGATCTGGGTCCAACCTCCCTGATTTTGAGTTGTGTTGAGATCATGGGCCCGTATCTGGCTCAAATAATCTGGTGCACCCTAGAACTGGGTGAGTCTCCTAGCTCCCTAACGGAAGCGGTGATGACCCCCCTTTTTGAAGAAAGCTTTTTTGGACTCAGATATTTTTGCCATCTACAGACCTATCTCTAACCTTCCCTTTATTGGGAAGGTTATTGAGAAGGTAGTGGCAAACCAGCTGGAGGACCATTTGACCATCCATAATATCTACAAACCTCTCCAGTCTGGTTTTCACAAGAGGCATAGTACTGAGACTGCTCTGGTTTGGGTGCTGAATGATCTTCTGATGGTGAGAGATCAGAGAAACCATTCTGTCTTGGTTCTCCTTGATTTGTCCTCAGCTTTTGACACTGTAGACCATGGGGTTTTCCTCGAGCGCCTGAGGTCCATCTGTGGACTATCTGGTACAGTACTCAGATGATTTTCATCTTTCCTATCTGGGAGAACACAGAGAGGAGTTGTGTCAGGGATTTTTTCCTCTGACCCTTTCTCTCTGCAGTGTGGGGTCCCCCAATGTTTGGTGCTTTCCTTCATGTTGTTTGCAGTGTATATGCTGCCCTTCGGAGACATTGTAAGATGGTATGGGCTGAGGTTTCACTGCAGTGCTGATGATACCCAGCTCTACTTGTCTTTTGGCCCTGACCAGGCTAGTGCTTTCTCCGTATTTAATAGCTGCCTCACTGAAATCTATGACTGGATGAATTTGAGCTGGTTAAAGTTGAACACCAGTAAGACTGAGGTTATGGTTTTGGACCCGGGTCACAAGGTAGAGGGGTTGAGGTCTGACTAGCCTTCTGGTTTGTTTCTGGGGGGGATCAGATCCTTACCTCTGAATGGGTGTGTAACCCTGAAGTGGTACTTGATGACGGGCTGACCCTTCCTTATAAGGTGTCAGCAGTCATTACGTCTGCATTTTACCATCTTTGGAACATTGCCAGGGTGAAGCACCTTGTTCCATCCGGCAATTTACCTGTGTTGGTCCACACCTTTGTGACCTCTTGCTTTGACTATTGCAACTGCTTGTACCTGGGGCTTCCCGGGGTTGATATCCACCGCTGGCAGCTAGTGCAGAACACTGCTGCGAGGTTGTTGACAGGGGTTTCAAGAAGGACACACATTACCCCTGTTTTTCACAATCTGCACTGGCTGCCTATACAGTGGTGGATCACCATTAAAGTAGGTAATTTGACCTTCAAAGCCCTGCATGGTCTTGGCCCTGACTACTTGAAAGAGCCTCTCATTCCTTACAGCCCTTTACGACAGCTCGGTTTGGCTGATGAGGGGTTGCTGGAGGTTCTGAGGGTTATTTTAAAATTTTCTGGGGCTTGGGCTTTTATGTTTATAGCCCCGACCCTCTGGAATTCTCTGCCTAGCTGGCTTCGGGAATGCATGACCATGGAGATTTTCAAGCGGGAAGTTAAGACCCATTTGTGGAGTCAGACTTTCAAGGCTTGAGGTTGTTGTTAATATTCTGATTTTATATGTGTATTTTTTCTGATTTTATTGTTCATTTGTACAGCATCTTGGTGCTTGAAAGGCACTTAATAAATAAAGTTGTATTATTATTATTTATCATAGCTGGTTAGCAAAGCAAGTTGCGACAGTTTCCACTCAGGCCTCCAGCCTCTGGCTGTTCGTCAACCTAACTACCTCCTGGCACCGTTTATACCCCCATTTCTTCCCTCCTTAAACTGTGCCATCCTCCTCCCCTTCACTTCTACCCCTGCACTGCTGGGCACCTCTCCAGACCCTGCTTCTTCCGTCCCTAACTGACCCAAACTCCTCCCCACACCTTCTACTCTACCTCCCCTCACTCCCTCTCTACCACTCTCCTTCTGCTCCCATTCCCTCTTCCCCCTCTTATACTGGCATCCTGTTCTGATCCTGCACCACCCTTTCACCCAGCACCCTCTGTTAACACTTCCTGCTACTGGCACTGTCAGTATGCTTTGTATAAGCCTCCATCACCAGTGATGAGGCCCACCTTCTGAGATGATTTTCAGTATATATATTCCCCTCTTTCTCTCTTCAGTTTGCCTTCTCACTATTACTCCTCTCTTCCTGAGCCAACCCCCCCTTGTTTATTCTCTCTCTCTCTCTCTCTCTCTTTCTCTCTCTCTCCATTTTTTCCTTTTGTGGGGGCAAATACCATTGTATGTAGTGTTTGCTTATTTCAGTCACATATGTAATCTCTTGTCTAATTTGCCTTAATTGTTCTTGTCCTCTTACAGCCTCCCATAAGCTGTAGATTTGTTTGTTACTGTAATGACCCTGGCACGGAACCTATGTAATGAGACGATACTCAAAGGTTAATCTTAGAGCTTAATACATAAATAAATAAACTAAACACACTATCAAACAAAATGATGACAAATTTACTACCACCCAATCAGAATGAAATGAAAATCACCATTCACAAGACTGAAGCAAAAAAAACTAAACAAACTGACACAACCTACAAACAGAAACACAGAAATCATACACTTAGTCAACGAGAAGAACATGATGAACCCTGTTTATATAGTCCAAACAACCCACAGAACACCATCAACGCCTCAGTTTTATCCGGGTTCAACTTCACCAACTAGTACTCATCCAGTCCTGGATCTCAGATAGGCAGTTGGTAAACACCAAGACAGCATCTCTCTGCCTGCATACAAAGGACATGTACAGTTGAGTATCATCTGCATAGCAGTGAAACTCAGCCTGTACCCCTTAATAATGGATCCAAATGGCAGCATGTACACAGCAAACAACATAGGTGCCAAAATGGAGCCCTGTTGTACCCCGTAGGATGGGGGAGAGGATCAAAGGAATACATTTCTGAGACCACACACTGTGTCCTATCCTCAAGGAAAGATTTAAACCATCTGAGGACAGTACCCGACTGTGCACAGATGAACTGCAAGTGCTCCAATAGCACACCATGGTCCACAGTGTCAAATGCTGCCTAGAGGTCAAGGAGGACCAAGATAGAATGAGTCCTCCGGTCTCTTGCTATTAGGAAATCATTTAGTACCTGAACAAGGGCCATCTTGGTATGCTGCCTCATCCTAAATCCAGACTGAAGAGAGTCATAGTCATTGTCAGTGGATAAATGATCATCCAGCTGCAACGCAACCACCTTCTCAATAACCTTACTCATAAAGGGTAGGTTAGAGACAGGTCTGTAGTTGATGAGACAGTCTGGGTCAAGAGAAGTGTTTTTCAGGAGCGGTTGTACAACAACCTCCTTCAGGGTATCTGGAAAGACCCCTCTCTCCAATGACTTCCAGGCTATCTCAGCCAGGACCGGGCCGATTTCCACAACATACTCCAAGGAGATGTGTTGGGACCAGGTCCAAACTACAGCTGGTTGGCCACAAAATCTAAATGATCCTCGCAATATCCATGATGTACAGTTGGCCAAAGTCAGACCAGACAATCTGGGTGGTTGCAACCTCCCGCCAACCTCTGCCACACCCTGTAAAGGGGGCTGGGCAGATACTGGACTTGATGCTGACAACTTCATCAATGAAAAATTGAGCAAACTCATCATACCTCTCTTGTGACATGGCTCCATTGAACTGCAGACAGATTGGATTGCATAATCTGTCAACAGTTCAGAAGAGCTGAGCTGGTCGATTCTGCACAGCAGCAATCTCCCTGGACAGGAATTCTGCCTTCTTATGGCTGATTTTCAATTGGTAGAATAATGATCCATCAATCTAAATCAGTCATCCTCCAGGCCAGACTTCCACCAGTCCCTCTTGAACCTTCAACCCAGACTACCATGCACCTCTCCCCAGGGCTCAATAGAAATTGATTACGCTTATCCAACAGTACCTCTGTTTACTCCAAATTCATCACTCCCCACATCACTCACATAATCAGTGGCTCATCCTTTCAGCCTACACAATTAAGCAGTTATTACCCCCAAATCATTAGGTGTGGGATTCAATCCCCTGCCAGAGACTCCTGGTCCATCCATAGCCTGCTGCTCTGCCCACTAGGCCATATTGCTCATAACTGTTTCAAGCTGATGTGTTCCACTAGCATCCCAGCTCCCCTGCTCTTGGTATGCCTTTCTGTCCTGCTGGAGTGATCCATTAGTGCATTGGACCTCCCGGCCCCTGCGGATCATGGTATGTCCATATGCCCTGAACAGCCCACTAGGTACTGATGAGGGAGGACCAAATGGGGAGAAGATTACAAAGGAGGAGCTGGGAAGGGTTTACACTGATACAAACCAAACACACACAACCACATATTATGATGACAACCATATACATATAAAAAGCTTTAATAGTTGTAACAGACACATGGCAACATTTCTGCCTGCTGTTGCCATGTTTTTTTATAGCTATTAATGCTTTTCATATTATATGGTTGTCAGTGTCATATGTGGTGGTGTGTGCAATTGGTTTGTATCAGGTGTGTGAGAGAGCACTAGTACTTCTTCCATAATTTGCTCACTTTGTATGTGTGGAAGCCTACTGCAGTAGCATATGTGTGTGACCGTGCTATTCTTTTTCTTTCTGGTCTATCCTCATTCCTTATTTCAGACTGGCCACCTGGAATGGGACATCTCCTTCTTGCTAAATCCTTCACTGTCTTTTCTGCAGATGTGGAATTGTAGTCTGACCCCAAAAGCAACAAACTATAAATAATGCTGTGCAGCAGTCTGCAGCCTTAAAACATTTATTTATTGAGGCACAGGAATGTCTGCTGCCATTTTGTTTTTGTTTTTCCAGTTTGTTTATATTCCTTGTTTCTATAAAGAAGAAAAGTATATGATGTAGTTTAGTAACAGACTAGGTTGGTTGTCCAATCCAAAAAGGTTTTGCTGCTAAGTCCAGTGCTTTTCATAGCAATGCTAATAAACAAACAAATGCAGCATTAAGTATTTTCTTTAATAATGTAAATTAATATATTGTGACTGAGGCTGAGTGAGGTGAGCCATGTAACAACTGCTGTGTGTGCTACTTGCTAGCCTTGTCCTGCCCCTCTTTACTAGTTCAAGTTAGAAATTCAGACAATTGTAAACTGAAGTTCAAACATGTTGAAAATGTAAGTCACCTGCCTTAGTAACAAGTGTTTGGTCTCATTTCTAATACATGAAGTAAGCAGTTCTTACCCAAATAATGAAATCAAGCTTGGTAACAGAGGTGGGTCTATCTGAGACCTGTTCAGAGCCCTGCTATGTTCTCAGGAGTCAGCCATCCTCTCACTCCATTTTATGCTGTGTGTAAGTGGAGGAGGGGCTGAATCAAGATAATGATGTTAAAATTATTCAGGCTTGCTTCTTTTGATTCTAGGAATATGTTAGATGTATAAATATGTAAGGTAATGTGTGCACACTTTTGGACCTAACAAAAGAAGGTATGTTTAAAAAAATATGTTTAAGGTTTAAAAGGGGCAGAGTCTGATGTGGTCACCTGATGGGTTCCTAGTATAAAAGGGAACTCATCCTGTGGAACATTCAGATTTCGTTGGAGGATCAGAAGGTGCTGGTCCAAAATGTTAGTCTGTAACTCTTCATACTAAGACTCTTTTGAATCCAGGACAGCTCATTGCTGGAATAGTCCTTGGAAGACTGGAGTATTGTTTTGTTTTTGTATCTTTTGTATTTCTTTTGACATTGCAAGTTTGCAAGTTTTATTTGGTTATTTACTTGTCTCTACTTAATAAAAGATTTGGCTTGGTAACATTAAGCCTTGCCACCTTACTGTGGTCTCAGTGTCCATCATTGCACCCACACCCTTTGACACAGCGTAAATGCTTTCTTTACTCAGAACACCACAGCCTAGTGTGAACTCTTTCCTTTGATGTATAAGACAGGGGAAGGGGCAATACCATATCTAGAGATACCAACAAACAACCGATAAGAGATGTTGGCAGATAGGGAGGGCCAAGAGTCATAGGATAATTGTGAGACACAGGGATAGAAGGGGGGAAGGAGGACAGTGATACAATGGAGAAGTGAAATAACAGAGTGGAAAAGAGGGGGACTGAAATAAGAAAGACATTGTCCCCTACAGGGGACCAGGCCACTGGGGACTACTGTGTAGGCTGTTAAAGGCATGGGGTGAACAAAGAAGCACAAGGGAAGAACAACAAGAGGCAAAGGAGATAAAGGGCATGGTAGTAGGGAATGTTGAACCTAATAAAAGACCTAAGGAGGAAGAAGTACAGTGGTGCCAGGAAATAGTGGGCAGTAAAGTCATCACATTGGAGACTCCATTCTTAAGGGGATCATGTGGAGGGACAAGGGAAGACTGAGGAGTGCCATCTCGGTGGAATGCATGCCAGGCATGACTGCCCACAAAGTGAAGCATACTACTTTCACACGTATTAAGGGACAAGGATGAAGGCCTTACATTGTGGTGCACCTTGGCACAAACAATTTAGCAGACAATGGTGTGCTAGAAGTACAAACAAGGTTCAGAGAGAAGGTCAGATATGCAGTGAAGAGGGCAAGGCAGTGACCATCTCTGAGGTCCTACTAGTTCCTAGGGCAAGTTCAAATAGGAAGCAAAGAATTTCTGAGTTTGATGCTTAGTTGGCATAATGGTGCAAGGATATGGGGTTCTGGCTGGTAGAGGGATGGTGGTCTATATGGGTAAACAAAAACTTACATGCCCAGGACAGGTCCATGACAACAAAGCAGGCTCAGCAGTGATGAAGCAGAGGCTGAGTGAGTTTGTGGCTACATCTTATAATTTAAATTAGGAAGGGGGGGCTCAGGCTTGGAAAGAAGTCTGAGACATACAAAGAGAAGTCCATTGATCCCCCCCAACTGTAGATAAAGAAAATGGGGGGAACTTACTTGGGTGAAGGGCATGGTGGGCAGGAACATATGACAGAGGGAGAGGTTACAGGGTATAAAGTAGATGGAAACCAGGGGAGGACACAAAGTGAAAGGAAAATACTATGTGAGGGATGGAAGGTTGTGTTCCTAAATGCCAGAAGTCTGTTGAATAAAATGGATGACTTGCAAGCACTGCCAGTGGAAGATGAGGTGGACATCATAGCCATCTTAGAGATATGGGTATCCCATCACAATGACTGGGATCTTGAGGTGTCAGGCTACAAGCTGTACATGAAGGACATGGAAGCAGGGAAGGGAGGGGTTGGCTTTGTTCTTGAGGAGCAAAATTACCTTCATAAGGTATCAGAGTCCCTAAAATCCTCTGGGAAAGCACTCCAAACAAGACTAATAATGCTTTTTTTGCAAATGTAGAATTTATTATTAAAATACCACAAAGTGCTCACTGACCACAATACTTGCCCTGGCTCTTCAGGTTATACAAAATCATTAGTCGGAGACGTGGTCAGGAACTGGAAGACCTGTGAGTGCAGCTCCAGTCATCGGGGGGGAAGAGAAGATCAGAATGGAAGTGGTCAATAGACCATCATTCCCATGGAGATAACGTGAAACTGGGTGAACAGATCAGAACTCAGGGAGGCAAAGGCAAGTGGTACTTACTGGTAACTTCAACCTACCAGGGGATAACTGGTAAACACTATCAATGACCAGCTCGAGGGAAAGACATGTCCTGGATGCCTTCCAGGATGGCTTACTGGAGTAGGGGGGTCACAGACTCTACTAGGAGAGATGCGATTTTGGACTTGGTTTAGCCAACAGAAACCATGTCCATGACATTAGGGTAGTGTTTCTTCTGGCAAGGAGAGACCACTGAATGGTATGTTTCATACTGGGATTAGGATATGAAAGATCGAAGACTCACACGTAGTTGACTATAAACGGGCAGATTTTGGAAGGATGGGAGAAATCATAAAGGAACATCTCTCTAGGATTAGGCTGGAGATGGGGTAGAACAGAACTGGGAAGCAATAAAGGCCATTATCACAAAGGCTACACAGTTCTGTGCCAGAATCAAAAGCAAAAACACCAGACAAAAAAGGCCTAGATAGTTCACCTCTGAAGTGGCACACAGAGTGAAAGAGAAAAGAATTGCCTTTTGTTAAATACAATCGAATACAGAAGGGTGAGGATAGGGAATATTATCTGATGATGTCTAAGGTGGCAAGTGGTACTGTCAGGGCAGTGAAAGCAAGGAGGGAGCTTCACTTGGCTGAGGGAATCAAGTCTGCAGAAAAGGATTTCTTCTGATATGTAAAGGAAAAGAGGTGGAGGAAGGAGGATATAGTGAGACCAAAGAAGGTGGGGGGATGGGTGGAGAGTAATGAGTAGCAAGCTAAGGCATTAAACCAGTACTTCAGCTTGGTCTTAACAAGGGAAAAAGAGGGACCAGTACCTAGAGGCAGAAGGGAAGCTGATTGAGGGGAAAGTGGGGGAATGGAAACACCCATCTTGGTAGAAACAGTGTTACAGGGTCTCAGTACCATCCAGTTGGACAAAGCACTAGGACTGGACAAAGTGCACACAAGAGTTTTAAAGAGATGGCTGACATTCTGGCTGGCCCATTGGTGGACCTGTTTAATATCTCTCAGGAGTCTGGGACAGTGCCAAGGGACTGGAGGCTGGTACACCTGGTGCCACTCCACAAGAATGGCCCTAGAGATTACCCAAGGAACTAGTGTGCTGTCAGCTTGACCGCCACTGTAGGAAACCAGATGGAGTCAAGCATTAAAGGAAGACTAGTGGATTATTAGTGGTCACACAGACTCCAAGACCCTAGACAATATGGTTTCAAGTTGGGAAGATCATGCAAGGCAAATCTGGTTGACTTCTTTGACTGAGTCAGGAAGGCACTGGACAGAGGACAGGTGGTGGATGTACTTTATTTAGACTTCTATAAAGTGTTCAACTCAGTCCCACACAAAAGGCTGGTCAACAAGCTCAAGGGGATGGTGGTGGGGAGAGTTAATGAGATGTGTTAACCGCTGGTTACAGGACAGAAGTCAGAGTGTGGTGGTAGCAGGGAAAATCTTGGAACCTAGGCCGGTCACCCGTGGGGTACCACAGGGTTCTGTTCTTGGCCATGTGTTACTCAATGCCTTCATTGTGAATGTAGCAGAAGGGATTGGGGTAAAATATCCCTTTTTGCAGATGATACTAAACTCTGTGGAGGGGTGGATACAGAAGACTGTAGAAGGGAGTTACAGAAGGACCTAGCTAAATTGGAGAGATGGTCAAATACCTGGCAACGGGTTCTCAAGACCAAAAAGTGCAAGGTTATGCACCTTGGCACATAAAACCCGGGGGTGGAGTACTAGTTGGGGAGGGTGAAAGTAGTAGAAATTAAGGAACAAAAAAAAACTAGGGGTTATCACTGTAACATGATAACCAGCTACTAGTTATAAGCATATAGTTTTGACATAAATATATGTTTAGACTTCTGCTTATGGTTGTTGGTTGGTTAAGTTTATTGATCGACAAAATAACCATTACAATATAAAAGTAAAAACACTCAAAGAAATGTTAAAAATTAAACATTGTTAAATACCTAAATGGGCAGACTGGGTGGGCCATAGGCCCTTATCTGCCGACACTGTCTATGTATCTATGTATCTATGTATGTACCTTATACAATTATACATATGGCTTGTTTGCAGAGAATAAAGTGCTCACAAGATTTATATATTATAAAAATACCATTTTACAATAAAAAATATTCCTTATATTTAGATCGCTACATAATTTTACCCTTTATACTTACAATATGCTCATGTAATACATAATTTCACATAAATAAATCAATAAACATTACCACATAATAAATTACATCAATCGAGCATATAAACCATGCAAAGCTATTTTATCATATGAACAAAAAATAATTAACAGGATTCATAGTTGAATCTTAGCTAAAACAAATTCAGTGTCTAAATAATCATTGCAGTTCTTCTTTAAGTCAATAACTATCTTATTATATAGAGTCTTCTTTTCTCAATTATTTTCAGTAGGGAGACCACGGAACTCAGTATTATGGGATCAACATTCGTAAATAAACATGACACTAACTGGGCAGGTTGATAGTTTTGACAACTTAATATATTTCCCAGCAGGAAGGTCTTATGTTTTTCATATAATGGGCATAAGAGAACTAGATGCTGCAAATTGTCTTCCCTCAGACCGCATTTACTCATAAAAACCTTGTTTTTTTCCCCTGAGAATAATCCTGTTTTCTTATTATTCTTGAAAACCTCGAAACAGAATCTAGTAAGTAAGATCCTTTGCCCTGGGTTAGGGAGGATAGAGATATATTTTTCAAATCTATGTGTCCTTTTGGTTTTAGCTAGCAAACTGTGAGCTTTAGATAACTTACAAGCCTCTAGGTCACTTTGAATAAAGTTATCCTTTATTTTGTTTTTTATTATGAGTTTGATTTAATCAATGGGCAGCCTTAGACAATCGGTAACTATGTGTTAAAGTCCATATGGTTTAATAAGTCTCTCAAGAACCTGCATGCATGGGAAGATGATGCTTGAGTGGGAATAAGTAATTGCTTCTTCCAAGCATAAACCCAGAAGTCTATCTGAATTCATCATATAGACTCCAACCCAGTAAATGATTTGTCTCTGGACACAAGTGCATTCTTTTAGTAACTCTCCTGTCTTAGCCCTTACCATAACTGAGGGGGGCACTGTTTGGAAGTCCCAGAATCTTTTTATGATATTTATTTAAACTGTGTCCTAAAGAACATCTAAAATCCCTCCCCAATACTTCTACTCCACAAAGCATCTGGCTTTTGATTTTCATTCTAATGACTCGTAGATTTCCTTCTACTGATTTCCCTCCAAATTTATGAGAGACTACCCAGATAACTGGGAGGAAAGCATCCAGCTTACATTAATATTTTTCAGATGACCAGTCCAAGTCCTGATTTGATTCAACATTATTCCTCTCTACTCCTGTGTGTTTTCCTACCCCCCTCTACAACCTTTCCTCGTTTTCTGTTTCCTTGTTCTTTGTTCCTTGTGTTCTGTCTTTTCTGAAAAGAATAGCCCAATCTCATATTGCCATTAATACCTGCTGCTGCTTTATTTTGATTTTGATTACTAATGTCCTGCTTTTGAAATCTTACTCTCAGTCTCCCACGGTTTAAAGAATGCAGTTTACTCCATTTCAAAATGTCATCTCCATTATAGTCATTTCTATCTCTTTGTAACTTAGTGCATTTCTTAGTAATTAGTTCTTGTTCATATTTCAAGATTTTTTTTTTCTCAAGTTGCTCATTAAAGTCAAACTATTCCTCCAAAGCCTTTAATTTAACAGTAACTTCTTTAGCTTGATTTAATTCAGTGGTCAGGTCTTTAAATTTACTCACGTCATCTAGAAGTAAAAGCTCAATAAAGACTTTCACGCATTCGCAAGCAGCTTTGATCCATTCATCCTTAAATTGGGAATTCTCAAGGCTGCAAGAGAGTGTAATGTTAATTCAGAGACCCCTCGGGGCCTGACCATAGTCTAAATATTTATCTAAACTACTTATATTGTACAATAGTTCTAATTCTTTAATCAGTAGCTTCTCTATATTAATAAAGGCTTGTTAATGCCCTTTCTAGCACCAGTATCTGGGGCTTTCAGTGATATTTAACTTACTGCGTAACTTTATACAACGAGCTTCCAAAGAATCAGTGTTGGTTTCTTCCCAGTTGTAAACAGCGTTATCCTGACTTGTTTACATGGTTGTCATTTCTGCATAATACATAATAAGCAAGTCCAGGCTCCTGAAGTATAGTCCAACTTGTTTGATTACAATCACACGTTACGCTTAAATTCACAATGTTCCACTCAACCAGTTGCCGACCCCTCAGCGTGTGAAAGCTGCAGAGAAAACAGCACCTTCCAAAGACAAAAACAGAACTCCTCTGCGCTACCACATGGCAGTTGTCTGCAAGAACCACAAGCGAGGTGGCTAATCTCTACAATATTGCAAAGTCTAGAAATGTGTGGTGTTCAAGAAATACAGAACCCAATGTTGCTAATAAGCAATGTTTTTACTGCAAGAAATCTTGATACAAAATAATATGCGAACTGCAAAAACGTGAAGTGTAGTTACTCCTAGCATTTCGACTACATGAGTCTTCAAGGAGGTTAAGTCACACAGGTGAAACCAAACTTTATTATGTTAATCAGTGTTTACATCATAATCTAAAGATGTATAGTCAGTGTTAATTGATATTTCTATAATGTCTTGATTTTTTTTATTTTTTGTCATGTCATTTTTTTTATAGTATGAAGTTCTACCAAATAGATTAAAAATGGAATGCAGTACAATTTAATTAATGATCCCATAGGGATATTTGTGCAAGTGTGTAATAATAAGAATGTATTATATCAAGTAGTAACTTTATTATTTACATGCCCCTTTAACTTGAAATGGCTGTTTAGTTAACTAGTACTGTCATTTAGACTATGACGTAAGCTTTAATTGCCTTCATTAAATACACCTTAGCCCCACCCTTGTTCTCTTCCATTGGTTACAGTTTTTCATCTTGCCTCTTTGGCATCTGTATCTTAGCACTTGCCTTTACAACTCTCACTGCTGGATCAAGGAAGAGTATTAGCTAACGTTTACACCTCTGACCGGAGTACACATTTAATTATATCTCTGTGAGGTACTCCCACAAACTCGTTGCCAGCACCCTACACCCTAATTCTCTATCCCACAGCACTATGGGCCACTTCTCCTGGACTGTACTGGTGTTCTGTCTATAAATCCTTTGCCTTGCTGACCAATTCTTTGCAGCAGCCCTATGGCACCCCCCTCAGGACAGATCGGCCACTCCACCTTGTCACCTTCAGACTGACTCCACATGTATCCACTTAGTAATACCATGCATACCCAAGTCTGACTCAGTTCTCCTGGGGCTATGGTGCTGAAAAAACCTACATATATCGCCCACCCTAGGGGAGGTCAGCTTTATGTTGCCCTTTTCCTCAACATCTCTCCAGATAACCACCCTGCTCCTGCTGCTACTTACTAGGGACATTGAACCCAATCAGGGGATCCCCTGTCCTATGACTACTCCCTACCCTTCCGCAGCAAATGTAAACCTCCCCAAAGGTTTGAAAATTAGCCATATGAACATTCAAAGAGTCTGCCCCAAAATGGCTGAACTAGAGGCATGGGTTACTCATATACTCATGGATATTCTCTTGCTTTAGTAAGGACAGGCTAGGTAAAAGAGCCAGTGGTGTCCTCATATACACCTGGTCTGACCTCGATGCCAGTGAGCTCCCCAACCCTGACTCTGGCCCATCCTCAGCAGAATCTCTCTTCCTTTCCCTAACTCTAGGCAATGTCAAAAAAGTAATCATTGGGTGCCTCCGGACAAGTCTTTGCTTGATCTAACCCTTTTCTTCTACTCTCTCTCCAGTCTTCCTAATCATGATCCGGTGCTGTGTGAGGACTTTAATATGAATTGGTTTAAACCCACTGCTAACAAACTGCAGGCAACCCTAGCTGACTCCAACCTGGCTCATGTTATACTTGATCCCACCTCCCACAATATTAAGTCTGGTAAACATAAACATAGAAACATAGAATTTGACGGCAGATAAGGACCGCTTGGCCCACCCAGTCTGCCCATTTCCCTACCTATTGAATAAGCTGCAGATACTAGTTAACCAGCAGTCTACTTCTTCCTACCCCCACCCCCAAGAATGGACTTATGACTGTCCCATGCATGCTTGAATTCCATCACTGATTTTGACTCCACAACCTCCTCCGGAAGGCTGTTCCATGCAGCCACAACTGTCTCTGTGAAAAGATACTTCCTTAAATTACCTCTGAGCCACCCCCCCCCCCATCTTCAAATTGTGCCCTCTTGTTTTTGCACACCTCTTTTTTTGAAAGATGCTACCCTCTTGGACTTTGTTGATTCCCTTGAGGTACTTGAATGTTTCTATCATGTCCCCCTTCTCCCTCCTTTCCTCGAGGCTATACATATTAAGCTCCTTTCATCTTTCTTCATAAGTCTTCTGGTGCAGACCCTGCACCATTTTAGTTGCCCTCCTCTGGACAGCTTCCATGCTGTTCTATGTCTTTCTGCGGAGATTGGGTCTCAGAACTGCACAGTACTCAGATGGGGTCTCACCAATTGTCTGTACAGAGGGATAATAACTTCTTGTTTTCTACTGGTGATGCCTCTCCCTATGCATCCCAGTATCCCCACAGCCCTCCTCGTGGCCCTCTCACATTGCTTGTCTACCTTTAGGTCATCAGATATGACTACCCCAGGTCCCTTTCCATTTTTTGTTGTTATTAGTATCTCACCCCCATTGTGTACTCTTCCCCTGGGTTTTTGTTTCCCAGGTGCATTACCTTGCACTTCTTAGCACTGAATCTAAGCTGCCATACATTTGACCATTCCTCTAACCTTGCCAAGTCCCTTCTCATCCTTTCCACCCCATTGTGCATCAACTCTGTTGCAGATCTTTGTGTCATCTGCAAAGAGACATACTTTTCTTCCAGTCCTCTGCAATGTCACTTATAAAGACATTGAAGAGGACCAGTCCCAATACTGAACCTCTACGTACCCCACTAGTAACCTCCTTTCTTCTGAGTGGACTCCATTTACTATTACTCTCTGTCCTATTCTCCAGCCAATTCTTTACCCAGGCTGTCATCTTGGGACCCACTCCCAGGCTGGCTAATTTGCATATTAATCTTTGTGTGGGACTGTGTCAAATGCCTTGCTAAAGTCTAGGTAGGCCATGTCCACAGCCCCTCCCTGATCCACTACTTAGGTCACCCAGTCAAATAAATCTATCAGATTTGTTTGGCATGACCTACCTGCTGTGAATCCAGGCTGCCTAGGATCCTGTGCCCCTCTGGCCTCTAGATACTTGACAATTCTTTCCTTCAGAAGTGATTCCATCATTTTCCCTATCACTGAGGTTAAACTAACAGGTTTGTAGTTTCCTGCTTCTGCCTTGCTCCCACTTTTGTGAACGGGAATCACATCTGCCCTCCTCCAGTCCTCAGGTACCACCCCATCCTCCCATGATTTGTTAAAAAGGGTAGTCAGAGATGTCACTAGTTCTACTCTTAGTTCTTTTAGAATTCTGGGATGAATCCCATCAGGCCCCATTGCTTTGTTCACCTTCAGTTTTAAGAGTTCTTTCAGAACCCTTTCTTCTGTAAATGGGCTGGTATCAACTTCTATATCCAGAGTGTTTCTACTGTTTGTTTTATGCACCTCCCACTCTTCATTTGTAAATACTGAGCAAAAATATTTGTTTAGTATCTCTGCCCTTTCACAGTCTCCTCTGCCCACCCTCCCTCCCTTTATTAAGCCTTACTACTCCTCCTTGGTCTTCCTTTGCTCTTTGATGTACCTATAAAAGATTTTATCCCCCTTCTTAACTAAGTTGGCTATCTTTTCCTCAGTTTGGGCCTTTGCTGTTCTGACTGCCTTCCCAGCCTCCTTTTGCATTAACTGATACAGTTCTCTGTCCTGCTCCTTCTGTGATTCCTTGTACTTCCTGAATGCTTTCTTTTTCTCTTGAACCTTCACTGCCACTTCCTTTGAGAACCATAGTGGTTTCTTACATTGTTTTGTTTTGTTTATTTGCTTCACACAAAGGCTTGTAACCTCTGTGATGGCAGTTTTGATTATTCCCCATTGTTCTTCCACCCCTCCTTCCTGCCCATTCGCTAGTGCATTCCTTAGGCACTCACCCATTTTGGAAAAGTCAGCCCTCCTAAAGTTCAGTACTTTTGCCTTTGTATGGCTTGACTCTATTGATGTGTTTATTGTGAACCATACTGTTTGATGGTCACTAGCTCCCAGATGGCTACCCACTTCTACAGCTGTGATCCTCTCTCCATCTCCATTTAAGAGAATCAGATCTAATATTGCTCCCTCTTGAGTGGGCTCCAATACTAGTTGTCTAAGGCATGCCCCTGTAGGGCATCTAGAATAACTCCACTCTTCGAAGTGGCTGCTGCAACTGCGCTCCAGTTAACATCTGGCATATTCAGATCACCCATCAGCAATATCTCCTTTTTCTGCCATTCTAAGTATACTTTCTATCATTTCATTGTCATTTCTCTCCCAGAAGGGGTCTGTATACAACCCTATGCGGATTGTGGTGCCATTGCCTGTCTCCAAATTTACCCACAGTGCTTCTTCTCCTCCCTGTTTACCCTTTTGTTCTGTTGCTTTTATTCCTTCTCTTATGTAAAAGCTACTCCTCCTCTCTTTACCCTCCCTGTCCCTCCTGTAGATAGTGTATCCTGGTATGATTTTGTCCCAGTCATGGTTTTGTCGTACCATGTTTCTATGACTGCCATGATATCCAGATGTTCCTCCTCCATCAAGGACACTAATTCAGGAAGCTTGTTACCCAGACTACGGGCATTGGTACTCATTGCTCTCCATTTTTTAATGGCTTTACCTTCTGTTGCAGCATCCCCCACTGACCTTTCTACCTCAGTCTTTTTCTTATTTAGTACCCTGTTTTGAAGGGAGAGGCTGGGATTTTCCTGCTGCTTATCAGTGCCTCCCCCTTTGACTAGTTTAAAAGCTTGCCAATGAAGCATTTAAACTGATTGCTCAAAGACTTGTTCCTTCCTGGACAGATTCAGAACATCCTGCCAGTATAGGCTGGTGTCCCTCCAGGTGGAACCCCAGTCCCCAATGAAGCCAAACCCCTGTGCTCCACACCATTTTTTCAACCATTCATTAAACTGCATATTGCTAATTACCCTTGCATCCCCCATGCCATTAACAGGCAGCATCTCTGAGAAGGATACTGTGTGTGCTACTTGTCTTAGGTCCCTTCCCAACTCTGCAATGTCCTCCTGTACTGCTCTAATCTCATGATGAGCCAAGTCATTTGTCCCTAGGTGGACAATTATGTCCAGCTCAGACTCCCTTGCAGCTGTTCTCGTGATCCTGAGGATCGCTTCCTCCCTCCAAGCCAGGGCACTCAGGCAGGCACCTTACTTCAGTTTTCCCAGCTCCCCCAGTTCTATACCCCTAATAATTGAGTCCCCACCAGGGCTGCTTCCTTTCCCCAGGTGTCCTCTGCCTCCTTCCTGTGGGCCTCCCTTGTGACAGTTGTCATCAGTCTTCTCTGCAGGTGCATCCATAGGGGAGCTATGCTCCCCCAGAATGGTGTATGGATTGTGGAGTGGAACAATTGACTGGGTGTGCCTCTGTTCCACCATCCTCACCCTTCCTGAGCCCACTGTGGTCCAACTGCTGTGCTTTCTTCATAACCTCTGAGGTAGAGGTGGTGGCGCTAGTGCTCCCTGGATGGGGAAGGTTCCCTTCCTACTGTCCAGTGTTGCCTGGGGGAAGGTTTCCTTACTACTGTCCAGTGTGGCCTGAAGATGGGCAACTTCCTCCCTTAGGGCAGAGAGTTGTCTGCAAATAGGGCAGCATCTCAGCCTCCAGAAAGACTCCCGGAAGACTGGTGCCCCACAGCCATTACATTGCACTACTCCCCACATGTTTATCTACTTTTTGTTTGTTTTTTATGTGTGTGTGTGTGTGTATGTGTGTGATTGGTTTGTTATATAGAATTATATATATTATATAATGTGTATGCTTATATTGTCAGTGCAGTGTGCTAGAGAGGATATGACAGTGATATGCACCTTGCACTCTTGAGGAAATGATGTCAGAACTTCAGGTATAAAGGAACTATTTCCAGGGGTGGGGTGAGGGTGGGAAGGGGTTGGGCCTAAACTGTGCCCTCACAAAACAATCAGCTAAAAGCTCTCACCCACTGCTGCGATGAGTGCCTTCCTGTCAGCAAGATACCCGACACAACAATTTGACAGAGAAAATACCCTGCTAATCAAACAGAGAAAAATCCAGACATCCAAGTCAGACACAGGTAAACCTCCTCAGTCCCAAAACAGCCTGGTGGTTTGTTAGCCACAAAGGAAAATCAAATATGCAGTTATTTCAACCCTTCTGAAGATGCTGACAAGATAAGCAGTTTTGAAAACCCCCTTCCTGAATTAAAAACTAAAATAATTAAACACAAAGCAATACCAATGTAAAAGTAAGGAAAACTTCTCTCAGATGTAAGCAAGAGAGAGAGATTAGTTACAGGTATCATACATTGCTTGACTGGGTTGTCACCAATTGCCCCCTGAAGATTAAAATGGCTACAGTTTTACCTGATTGTATAAGTGATCACTCCCTTACGTTAAGTATATGGAGGAATAACTTCTCAAACCCTCCCCCCATGATCACCCTAGTTGTGATATGTCCAAACTTGATGTTAACAAATACATCTCTTTGCTCCATAACACTGATTGGATTCCCATTACAACACTCCCTGATGTCAGCCTAGCCTTGGACAATTTAATCAACACATATACCCAGACCGTTATCTACCATGCTCCCCAGAAAAAATGTAGATCCAAGGGCAATAATGCTCAATAAAGATCTAAGGATTCTCATGTCCTCTCAGGACCAAGCTTGGTGTTCTTACAAAAAAAGAGGGCTACCCTTAGACCGGCAGAAGTACAGGCATCTTAAATATTTATGTAAGAACTTCCTTCATAAAGCTAAATGCTCCCACTACAAATCATTGCAAATGGATCATCTTTGTAACCCTAAAGAGTTTTGGAAGCAGGTTAGCTTGTTAATTAAAAGGAAACCATCTGAACTTCCTAACTCACTTATCGCACAGGGCATTCCCCTCACTGACCCTTTAGCTATTGTCTCCTCATTTAATGAATTCTTTACTGATCTAAATAAATACACATCACTGTTTCATAACTCTTCCAACCCCCCACTACGCCACCTCTGGGGGACAACCATGGATCTCGCCCGGACTTCCATCTTAAACTAGCCACCTGTAAGGAGGTCCTAAGGCTGCTCTTGAGCCTAAAAGAGGAGAGCTCTCCTGGCCATGATACACTTGAACCATGATTCTTAAATTGTGGAGCTTCTGCTCTTGCTTGCCCAGTTTGTGACTTACTCAATCGCTCCTTCTTATCAAGCACCATGCCTGATAAGTGAAAGATTGCTGTGGTCGTCCCGGTTCATAAAGGAGGGCCAAACTACATTGTTGAGAACTTCAGGCCTATTTCCATCCTGTGCCCACTAGCAAAAATTCAGGAGCACATTGTCTATAATTATCTCCAGACCTACCTTCACCACTTCAATCAATCAATCAATCAATCAATCAATTTGTATTTATAAAAAAGGCAGCTTTCCAAAACCAAGGTGCCTGAACAACAAAATGAAACAAATATAGTTAAATGACATACATTATATAAATTCCAATAAATATAAAACCACATAAAAACACTTCAATTACCAAATGCCAGGTCAAAAAGATAGGTTTTTAATGCAGTTTTAAGACTCTGGATGGTTAGGCAATCTCGTACCCGATGAGGTAGAGAATTCCACAGGGATGGAGCAACAAAGCTAAATGCCCTTACTCCTGATGTCTGAAAATGTACGCTGGGAACCTTTAGCAATCCCCCATCAGTGGATTGGAGAGGATGGGAGGAACGGTACAGACAAAGGGGTTCTTTCAGGTAGCTCAGTCCCTGGTCATGTGGGGCCTTATAGGTTAACAAAGAGACCTTAAAGGTGATCTGCTACTTAATCGGGAGCCAGTGCAGATCACGGAGCACAGGCATTATATGACTGGCTCTTGAAGCACCAGTCAACAGCCGGGCAGCCACATTCTGCACCAGCTGCAAGTGGTGGATATCAACCCCTGACAGACCTAGGTAAAGGGCATTGCAGTAGTCAAGGCAGGAAGTAACAAAGGCATGAACCAATGTTGAAAGATTGTCGGGAGGACCCAGATATTTCACCTGGGTGATATTTCTCAGATGGTAAAAAGAGGTTTTAATAACTGCTGACACCTGTTATTTCAAAGCCAGACAGTTATCAAACATAACATGCAGGTTCTGTACACAGTCTGTGGTAGCTAGCTGGACACCTCTGAGCCACAAGTCTGAAGGTGAACCTGCCAACACACCCGCCTCATGACAGCCCGGGTTCACAACCAACACCTCAGTTTTTTCAGGGTTCAGCCTTAGCCAGCTCATATTCGTCCAGGCCTAGATTTCAGCCAGACAGCTGTTGAGCACCAAAATGGCATCATCCTGTTCAAAGACAAAAGATATGTATAGCTGAGCATCATCTGCATAGCAGTGAAAACTCAAGCCATACTGTCTAATAATCACTCCTAACAGCAACATCTACACTACAAACAACATGGGTGCTAAAATGGATCCCTGCAGAACCCCAAAGGGCAGAGAGAATGGAGATGAGGTACAAACCCCAGACACCACTCTCTGAGTCCTATCCATGAGGTAGGATTGAAACCAACTGAGGACAACCCCTGATAGTCCACAGATGAACCGCAGGTGATCCAGCAGTACATCATGGTCCACAGTATCAAATGCTGCAGACAGATCAAGAAGGACCAAGATGGAACAAGTCTTTTGATGTCTTGCTATCAGGAGGCCATTTAGTACCTGAACAAGAGCCACCTCAGTGCTATGTCTCATCCTGAAACAGGATTGGAGAGAATAATAGATATTGTGGCTGGTCAAATGGTCATCCAGTTGTAAAGCCACCACCTTCTCAATAACTTTACCCAAAAATGGAAGGTTAGAGACAGGCCTGTAGTTTCTAAGATAGTCAGGATCCAAGGAAGGCTTCTTAAGAAGATGCCGAACCATGGCCTCCTTAAGAGAAGCTGGAAAAATTACCCTCTCCAAGGATAACCTGACAATCTCAGCAAGGACTGGACTGATAACATCAATGCAGCCAACAAGCAAACACGTAGGCCCTGGATCCAAACTACAGTTGGTAGGACGTAGAGTCTGGATAACCATCACAATATCACCGATTGTAGACTGATCAAAGTCACACACAACACTCCAACTGAGGGTCCAACGTCTCCTACTGACCACTGCTACTCCCTAGAGAAAGGGTCATGCAGACCTCAGACCTGATCATGGCAGTCTTATCCATGAAGAATTGAGCAATCCCCTCACACTGCTCTTGTGAAAAAGAATTTTTGGGCTGAAGACAGAGTGGATTGCACAATCTGTCCATGGTCTGGAAAAGCTGGGCTGGTCAATTCTGCATGGCAGCAATTTCCCTGGAGAGGAATTCTGCCTTTTTATGGGAAATTGCTGATTGATAGACCAAATAATGGTCCATAAAATGAAGCCTTTCACACTCCAGGCCAGATCTCCACCATTGCCTCTCTAGCCTTCTCTCCTCAACTCCCTCAGGTCCTCATCAAACCATGGAGATCTAGGGCAAAGGGAGAGTGGATGAACATGAACTGCAGCAATGGAATACAGGGACTCTGTCACCACCTAATTATAGGCAAGCACAAGATCCTCTGGAACCATGCATTCTCTCTGCATGCCCGATAGGTCAAGCTCCACCATCAGGCCATCTGAGGATACACCCTTCAAAAACCAGTGCTTGACCATCTCTATGGGGCAGATCTCTTGGGGGGGCCTCAAAACTGAAGCTGATGGAATGATGGTCTGACCACCTGACTGGTTCCACCACCAAGTCGGATATCTCCATCCCCAGGAGGAATACCATGTCCAATGAATGACCACCAATATGGGTTGAGGAGGAAATAATCTGAGTGAGGCCCAATGAATTCATTAATTGGAGGAAGTCTTGTCCAAACTGTGAGTTCATTATCGACCCAAGCATTGAAATCCCCAAGGATCAGCCATCTATGGGGTCCCAACGTTAGGTCGGCAATGAAGTCCGCAACTTCCTGCAAGAAAACATTCCCATCACCTGGTGGATGGTAGATAAGAAGAATCCTGCACCCACACCCTCTCCCACAATACATTCAAAGGAGTCGGTGGTGCCCACTGAGATTTCCCTCAGGTTCATTCCTGATTTAAAACAAAGGGCCACACCCCCCACCCCTGTGATTGATCCTCAGGTGGTGTATCACCGAGTACCCTGGAGGGATCATTGAAGCCAAAACAGGGCCAGCATTTCCATCCAACCAGGTCTCGGTGATGCTAGCCAGGTCGACCGTATTAACAAGATCCCTGATTATGATGGTCTTGTTCCTAATCGACCTGGCATTGCATAACACCGCCCAGGTTCGATGAGTAGCCAGAAGAGACACTTCACTCTGCTTTCCCCATATCAGCATGGCTTCTGAAAAAACCATAGCATCCTCACAACCTTGCTGAAAGTAACCTCTGATATCTTTCAGGCCATGGACCTAGGCCATGTCACTGGAGCCATCCTTGTCAACTTTACCAAAGCATTCGGCCTAGTGGATCACAGTCTTTTGCTTCAGCAGCTACAGGATACAGGTGTGGATACCTCCTCCATCTGTTGGATACAGAGCTACCTCTCTTGCCCCTCCAAAAGAGTTAATTGGGCAGGCTTTCTCTCTGGCCTCAAAAGCATAACTCATGGGGTTCCACAGGGATCAATCTTGGGCCCTATCCTATTCTCCCTCTTTGTCAATAACTTGCCTAGTCACTCTGGGGAGGTGACGGTTCACCTCTATGCAGACAACGCTATTCTCTACCACTTTTCCCCCAACCCGACCAGGATAAGTAATGCTCTCGCTGTGGACTTCTCTGACCTTGAGCACTGGTTCCAGATCAATTGACTCCTCCTCAAAACAAAACAAATAAATAAATATATGCTCTTCTCCCATCATGCCCTTTCCACTCTTCCTATCTCCACTCTGACCATCAAGTCCCTCAATAGTGACACACTCAAGACTGTCAAGTCTTTCAAGTACTTGGATGTCACCCTTGACATCTCTCTCTCCTTCAGAATCCATGTACCCACCATAGTCAGGATGCTAAACCAAAAGATGGGTCTCCTTTATCGTATCTGCCTCTACCTCACCTCAGCCTCTCTGAACAAAATTGCATCCTCAGTACTCCTTCCACTCCTTACCTATGGTGCACCCTTGCTGCTTTCTACCAGTGCATCCAACTTGTCACTCCTTACTCTTGCCTGTCATAGGGTAGAAGATTCGCCCTAGGGGTCAATATTTGCCACCACCACTGTGACATCCTCTCATCCCTGGGATGGCTGCCCTATGTCTCCAAATTGTGATATTCTACCCTGAATTTTATGCCCAGGCTGGTACAGAAGTTCACCCCTCATGTCTCAGTGACATTGTCCACCTAAAACAAGCCCCACATGCACTCAGGTCAGCATCCTCCCCCTTCTGTCAAGACCCAATCTACAGCCTAATGTTGCATGCAGGTCCTTCTCTTATGCTGTAGTGTCTGACTGGAACTCACTACCCCCTTTATATTATCTTTCTTCTCTCCCTCATTCCAACAAGCCTTACGTACCTCTCTCTGTTCCTCTGCTACTTGCTTCTGCTTCGTCTAACACTCCTAGTAGTATTGGTGCATACTAAGTGACAAAATGATTGATGGGCTTTTAATGACGCCCCACCCAGACATGATGTATCCCCCATCCCACGTCACTTCGATGGATCAAGCTACTAGCGGAATCTACAGCATGGAAGCTTGGGTGCACAGCATCCTATTTTGATACAATACAAGCTGTTAATGATGCGTTGACAGAATTTAAAGTGTTGCCAAGTGTTGCAAAAGGTCTTGACAAACTGTATGACCAGTTGAGTATGACACTGCAGAAAGATGTTGAAGAAGCCGTTTCTTCAGGAAGTCGTAAAAAATATTTTAAAATCCCTCTGCAAAAAGGAAGCTCTGTGCCCTATTACATGTATTTGTATGATATTGAGAGTTCTGATGAGGAACAGATGGCTACTTGGTGAGAGCCATTAAGATAGGTAACCTGTGGGGAAACCACCAAAGAAACTTTGAAAAGCAGAAAATGAAAAATATTTTGTAGACATTGATAACCATGCAAATTCCAAACTATGCTACTTACCATCAATGCGGTCCCATAAATGGTGATAAATGTTAGTTTATCCAGATTTTGATGAATGACATTAAAAAAGACTCATGTTGGTGTGAAATAATGAAAATGATTGTGCGTGTAAACAATAATGTGTTAGAAACTGTTCAAAATGCGCTGCCACTAAAATTTGAAAAATAGGGGTCTGTTTCTCAGGGTCGTGTATTCTTAGCTATGGCCTAAACCATTGAGATCTGCTGTTCTATTTTAAAATGTCAAAGACAGCAAGATGTTAGAGACATGGTTGAATTTATATCAGACTTTCTTGTAAATCAGCAAAACAAGGCCTGTCTTTTCTTGTGATGTTTTATACTATCATATACTGTAATTTTAGCACAACTGCTATCGCATGTTTTGTGTTGTTATATAATGTATGTATACAATGTGTGTGCTTTCATAATAAAAAAATTAAGACTGGAAAAACCACATGTGTCTTATTTGTGCTGTTTAACAAAAATCATGGTTAAGAAATCCTTGAAAAAAAATTGCTATGATCCTCTTTTGCCTGGTAGCTTAGGAGGTGTTCAAAGACTACATGACGCTGCAAAACAAGAGAAAAGGCTTACCCGCATACAAGTATCACACTGGTTGTCATTACAAGATGCCTACACTATGCACAAGCCTGCAAGGAAGTGATTTCTTAGAAACAGGGTAATTGTTAACAACATTGATGCACAATGGCAAGCTGATTTGGTGGAGATAAGTAGCCTTTACAAAGAAAATAATGGATTCCAGTTTATTCTAACAGTTATTGATGTTCTGTCAAAATATGCATGAAGTAAAGTGCTAAAAAATAAATCAGGAACAGAGGTGACAGAGTCATAGAAACATAGAACATAGAAGTTGACGGCAGATAAGGACCGCAAGGCCCATCCAGTCTGCCCATTTCTTTTTCTACCTTATAAATGTGCCATCGACCTTTGCTCTGTCAGTGACCTATCTATTCATAGTCATTTGTATTGCTCCTTTATGCCTATCCCATGCCTGTTTGAAGCCCTGCACTGTATTCATAGCCACCACTTCTTGTGGTAAGCCAAGCTCATGCATCTACCACCCTTTCTGTGAAAAGAATTTCTCACATTCCCCTTAAATCGGCCTCCTCTAATCTCTCATGCTGTGTCCTCTTGTCCTGCTATTTTTCTTATATTTAAACATGTTAGACTCTTTCACCTTGTTTATGCCCTTAAGGTGTTTAAATGTCTTGATCATATCACCTCTCTCCCTCCTTTTGCTCAAGGGTATACATATTGAGCTCCGTTAATCTGTCCTCATATGTCTTCTGATGCAGTCCCTGCACCATTTTGGTTGCCCTTCTCTGGACTGCCTCAATTTGGTTAATGTCCTTGTGAAGGTGTGGCCTCAATACTGCCGCATGATACTCAGATGGGGCCTAACCAATGTCTTGTACAGAGGATTATTACCTCCCTCTTACGACTTGTGATACCCTACTATACACCCTAACACCCCCTATTACCTACTGCTTTAGAGGTCTGCTTGGATGATTTTAGGTCATCAGTGATGATGATGCTCAAGTCTCTTTCTTCCTTTGTGACTGCTAGCAACTCCTCCCAGCCTATAAGTGGCTTCAGGGTTTCTCTTCCCTATGTGCATGATTTTGCACTTCTTTGCATTAAATCCCAGTTGCCACTCTTCTGACCATTCTGCTAGTTTATCCAGATCTCTTCTCATTCTGCCCACCCCATCTGGATCATCTACTCTGTTGAAGATCTTGGTGTCATCTGCAAACAGACAAGCCACCCTCTAGTCCATCTACGAGGTCACTAATGAAGATGTTGAATAGGACTGGCCCCAGGACTGATCCTGAGGTACCCCACTTGTGACTTGCATCTCTTCTGACTGTATACCATTTACCACCACTCTCTGTTTTCTGCCAGTCAACCAGTTTGCCACCCAGTTGACCAACTTCAGCCCACCCAGGCCTACCTAGCTTATTTTTATCAATCTTCTATGTGGAACAGTGTCAAAAGCTTTGCTGAAGTCAAGGTAGACAACATCAACTGCTCCCTCTTGGTCCACCACTCTGGTTACCCAGTCAAAGAAACCTATGAGATTAGTTGACAGGACCTTCCTTTGTAAAACCCATGCTGTCTTGGATCCTGTGCCCTATGGATTCCAGGTGTTGCACTATCCTTTCCTTAAGGAGTGCCTCCATAATCTTGCCCACTACTGAGGTAAGACTGACGGTCTGTAGTTCCCGCCTCCTCCTGCTACCACTCTTGTGGGCGGGATCACATGAACCCCTTCTCCAGTCTTCTGGGACCTCTCCTGTGCTCAGAGACTCACTAAACAATTCTGCTAATGGCTGCTAGTTCCTCCTTTAGCTCCTTAAGTACCCTGGGATGTATGCCATCAGGTCCCATTGCCTTATCCACCCTGAGCTTAGCAAGCTCTTGTAGGACCACTTTCTTTTGTGAAGGGAGTAGTGCTCACCTCCCTCCCCTGTGTCCATGATGCTGAGCTGCGGGCCCTGCCATACCTTCTCTTCAGTAAATACTGAGCAAAAGTATCTATTTAGGATAGATGCCTTTACAGGGTCCTCCTCACATGCTCCCTTTTCTCCATTAAAGCTTAGCAATACCCCTCTGGACTTTCTCCTTTCACTAATGTATCTATAGAAAGTCTTGTCACCTTCTTTTACTGTTCGTGCTAGTGTTTCCTCAGTTTGGGACTTTGCCTGCCTTACTGCCTTCCCTGCTTCCCTTAGGGCAGTTTGGCATGCCTCCCTATCTTCATCCCGCTGTGTTCCCTTATATTTCCTGAAGGCCAGCCTTTTGGCTCTGACCTTTTCTGCTACTGTATTTGAGAACCAAAGTGGTTTCCTTCTTCTTTTGCACTTCCTTTCTGTCTAACACAATGGGATGTTGCTTCAAGTATTGTATCCTTAATGCTTGCCCACTTTGCCTGTACCTCCTCACCTGTGTTTCTTTTTGCAGGGCTAGCTTAACTCTGTTGGCCATCTTATCAAAGTCAGCTCCTCTGAAGTCCCATATTTTGCCTTGAATGGGATGATTTAGATGTAGTAGCCAAATTGAACCATACCATGTGATGGTCACTGGCCTCAGGTGACCTTCTACCTGGAGATCTGTGATCCCTTCTTTGTTAGTCATACTAGATCTAGGATAGCCCTGTCTCTTGTGGGTTGCTGTACCAGTTGTTTGAGGCCCTCCTGCAGGAATCCACTATAAGTTTAGTTCTGGCAGATGTTCCTGCTGGTATTGACCAATCTGTATCTGGCATGTTGAAGTCCCCATTATCAGAACCTCCTCTTTAGCTGTCATGTTTTGTGTATCTTCTAATAGTAATGTCTATGTCCTCCCTCTGGTCTGGGCGCCATGTACAACCCCAGTTCTTATTGATGTCACATTTCCTGTTTCAGGGTGACCACAGTTCTTCTGAGCTCTTATGTGTATTCTAATTTCTGTAGCTTTGATATTTTCATTAACATACAGAGCCTCCTCCCCCTTTTGCACCTCGGTCTCTTCTGAACAACACATAGCCAGGTACTGAAGTCTCCCAAGTGTGGTTACTGGTAAACCACGTCTCACTAATTGCTACTATGTCCAGTTTACCTCTGATATTATTGCCTGCAGGTCTGGGATCTTATTTCCCAGGCTGTGAGCATTGTGTACATGATTTTCGTAATGGCCAGATTTTGGTGTGTTAGTTGTTGGGTGAAGTTGGCATTACCCTGGCCATGTCGTATGGGGAGACAAACCTTTTTCTTACCTGGTGATGCAAATGAACAGCAAACACGCTGAATTCCTGTTTGACCACTAGCTGAGGGGAGGGTGTTCTTCCCATTCGAGTGGAGGTGCTGCACCCCTCTCCCATTGCTAGTTAAATATTCTGCAAAGTCAAACTTCTGCCCCAATGCAACTCCTCTTTTAGTCAGATGCAGTCCATCAAATTAAAGAACTTTTCGCTCCCAGAACTGTTGCCAGTTCCTACAAATCTGTGTCCTTTTCCTGGCACAGTCCTTGAGCCATGTGTTTAGCTCCCTATCTCCCCTTCTCTGACCTTCCATCCATCTGCTCCCTTCTCCCAGACTGGCAGGATCTCAGAGAAGGGATACCCAGACAAAATAGATGATAGTCTGTCACCCAGCCTAGTCAGGTGTTCCTTGGTCTCTGACAACTGACCGGCTGGTGAGATCATTAGTCCTATGTGTACTAGGACATCAATGTTTTCCCTGCTTTGTGAACAATTTTAGCAATGCGGTCAGTGTCTCTCCATGCTGATGTACCTGGGAGACATCTGACCATCACCCCTGGCTGGAGATGGGTATCAACTCCCCGAATCATGGAGTCTCCTATGATCAGAAATTTTTTGGATTTCCTTTGTGCTTGTTTAGTTTTGGTTCCTGATTTGGGTGAGTATTGTTGTGCTAGCTCCTGTGCTTCAGTGTCCTGCTCTGCAGTGTCTTCTGCCTCTTTATTTGATTTCAGAGATAGAGGCAGATACCTGTTTACAGTGTTTATATGGTTTTGGGAGGTAATGTTGGAGAGCAGAGGTGATGGGACACCTGATTTGCTCCTGCCAACCACTGCCAACCTCCTGGACCAACTACCTCTGTGGTCGAGTTTTTCTGTTGGATGCTGGGAAATGGCGGGTGGTTCTTATAATGTGTTTCCTCTTCAATATGAAATTTGAGGCGTGCAATCTCTGCCCATGCTGCCCGGAGCTGAGACCTAAGATCTCCAAAAGGCCAGCATGTGGGACAGTGTCCTAAATCCTGTAAGACTGTCCTTCTGAAAATTGTTCCACAGTACCCGCAGTTAATGAAATCCATTCCAAATAAGTTGCTGGGTTTGTAACCTAGTCAGGTAATTAGAAGGAAAAAAAAGGAAAAAATGCAAGTAATGGTTTAATTGTGCTTTGTTTAACTTGATTATAACAAGTTAAATTACTAGTGCCCTGTAAATGAGATTACCTTGTGGAGGCCCCACTGATCCGCCTTCCTGCTCTGCCACAGGAAATGTCACAACTGTGGTACCCTATAAAAGGAGTAAGGCGTGGGGTGGTTGGGGATGGGTGGGTGGCTGGGCCCTTCCCTGCCCAAAAGAAGAACCACGGACGAAAGAACAAGGAGGTAAGAGCAGAAACAATCAGTCAACAACAAATGCAGTAACCCTGAAAGCTTATCCTAATGTTAGATAAAACTGTAAAACCTATAAGCACCACCTGTAATATTTCAGAGAAGATATACCCTGTAAGAAACACTTTGCTCCAGAGAAAAATAAAGCAGTAACAAGATATACCTTGCAAAAGACAATTTGAATCAGAAGATTACAGCAGTAATCTGTTAGCACACCTGTAGGCACACCATTAATAATGCAGAAGAAGGTATACCAGCAACAACAATTTGAATCAGAGAAAAATAAAACAATGAAATGTTAGCAACAAACAGTAGCAATCCCTGTGAGTAAAAATAAAAAACACCACCACACAGTAAATCTGCTTAGCCAAACTAAGTCTTAATCCTTCTCCTGCTCTGGTAGTTCTCACTCTGCGCTTCAAGCAGTCTTAGAAGGAAAGAGCTCAGGTGAAGCTAGGTGCCAAACCAGTAGCAAACCAAGTCTTCAACCTCCCTTTCTCCCTTTAGTCTTTCAAAATGATACTGCGAGAGGGGTACAAGCCTGGAAAATTACAAACAGATGAAGGGACCAAATTTCTTAATGCTAAATTTCAATAATTTTTTAAATATCAAAGCTTACACCATTTTACAACATCAAATGATGTTAAGACATGCATTGTGGAAAGATTTAACTGCACATTGAAAACAAAAATGTGGAGATATTTACAGCATTTACTACGTATAAGTACATAGATGTCCTACAATCTTTAACAAAGTCCTATAATTAGTTATCACTGGTCCATTAAAATGAGACCTGTCAATGTAGCACATGACAATTCTTTAATTACCTGGAAAAATCTATATAAAGATTTGGAACCAAAAGTGAAATGACCTTTCAAATTTCATGTGGGAGATCATGTGCATGTTTCTAGAGTTAAGAAAACATTTGAAAAGGGTTATGAACAAAACTTTACCAGCAAGACATTCATTATTTCTAAATGTACACCAAAGCCTATACTTGTGTACAAATTAAAAGATAATAATGGTGATGAAATAAGAGGTACATTTTTTGAGCAAGGATTGGAAAAAGTTGCAGACACAACAAACCGTGTATACAGGGTGGAGAAAATAGTCTCACAGAAAGCACAGTGGAAGAAACATTTTGTTTTAGTGAAATGGCTTGGCTGGCCATCAAAATGTAACAATTGGATAGAATATAAATGGCTGAGAGATTTAAAATTACAAAGATGCATTTGTGTTTTACATGATGGCAGTTGCATGAAGACATTAGTGGTAAAACAATGTCTGAGAATGTTTTTTATGTTACATTGCCCAGCTATGCCTCTTTTGAAATGTTTCCCATTAACACAATATCTGATTATACTGTGAAACTAGCAAAACCTATCAATTTAGTGGGTTTATGGGAAGTTGGTCTGTCAGGAATACAGTATCCAAGGACATGGGACAATATTACATCACAGGTGAAAGGTCTATATTAGCATTATTGATTCCCAGAGGTTATTATCAAAATGTTGAAGATGTCACAGCAGCCATCAATGAGACACTGGAAAGCACAAGGCAGAAATGTGGCTAGAATATGACAGTCAGGACAGGAAAATAAAATTCCACAAAATTAGTGGTAGATCATTTATAACTCGCAATAATCTTTCACGTATTTTGGGAGTACCACCTGGCATCCCACAAGTGCAGTAAAGCATCATACCATATTATGCAGACATCAATGGTGTTTTTTATACACCGTTTGTATATTCAAATATTGTTGAGCACCAAAGACTCGGAGACAGCCATGTTCCCCTACTTCATGGTGTGGAAATATCTGGTAAGAATAATGACATCATAACCATCCGCTATGATGAGCCATATTATATACCAATCAGCAAACATCAGTTTGAAACTATAACTACCATAATAAAGAATGATCAAGACAAAAATATGTTATTCTTGTTTGGCAAAGTGATCATGATGCTTCATTTTCACCCTGTTATAGGAGCCTTCTGAATGCCTACAGTGTCACAGAGGTTGTACAGTGACCCTAGCCTTTATGTGGCCTATTGCAAAGCACAGGCTGGTCACGGCTTGTCTGGTTTTCATGGAGCCCCTGTTATGTATGGTACTGCCATAGGTGGCATAGTTAGAGGTTTATTTAGAAAAGTTGTTCCACTATTACAAAAAGGTTTCCAGATAGTGAAACCCCACCTTAAATCAGCTGCTAAAAATATTGTAAAAGATGTAGTGGGGAATGTTGTAAGTTCCTTTACATCACATGATCCAAAGAAGCCATGAGATGGTGCAGGAATGAATGGTTGCTTACAAGACAGCCAATAAGAAAAGGAGAATGGTCCTCCCAGGGACCCATGAAAGCACTATTAAAAGGCTGCATGTTCAAAAGAAAAGAACAGTTGTGAAACGTAAATGCCAGGAGAGAAAACATCATAAAAGCATCAGACAAAGGGACTTATTTTAAACCATGTCTCTGGTACACTGCATGTCTCAAAAATGTGGAAAATCAGAAATAGACCTCTTCATGCTACCACTGACCCAAACCAGTATATAGAAAAACCTTTATGTCAAAATCCCACCCTTGTTAGCCTTAAGTAATAACACAGCTCTGGGGTTTTATGTGGCGGGTAATGGTGAAGACTACATTGACCTGAACAACACCTTGTTATACCTTTTGTGCAAGATCAATAAGGCAGGTAGTGACATTGATGATCAGGCTAGAGTGAGCTTAATTAACTACTCTCTAGTGATAATCTTTAGCCAGATGGATATATGGATATAGTGGTGGGCGATCGTCTAATTAGCCAAAGTAATAACAGTTACTCCTACAGAGCAATTATTGAATCACTGCTCAATTACGGCGAAGACACCCTGTCTTTACAATTTTCATCTGGATTATTTATAAAGACACACCAGGACAGCACAAAAAATACAGTTCTTAATGGGCTGTGGGGGTTTAAAGTGAGCTGCTTTTACAGCAGGCAGTCATGGTAGAACTGCTGGGCCAATTCCATAGAACTTTTTACAGGAAAAATTGCTCTTGAATGGAGTGGATGTTAAAATTAAACTTATTCGCAACAAGAACAAATTTTGTTTAATAAGCAGCGATGCAGATGAAGAATATAAATTACAAATAAAGGCTGCATCTAGATATGTAAAAAGAGTAAAAATGTCACCAGCTGTACATATTAGTCATGCTCAGGCTTTACAGGCTGCTAATGCAAAGTACCCTATTGATTATGTTAGCATTAAAGTGTGAAGTATAGCTGGTGGGAGCCATGTATGTAAACAAGATAATCTGTTTCAGGGTCAGATACCTAAATTATTGGTGATGGGCTTTGTAGATAATGATGCTTTCATTGGTGTGTATAATAAAAACCCATTCAATTTTAAACTGGGTCAGGAGTACCATCACTATCCAGGGACCACCCAGTCCCAATGCAGCTGCCTCAAAGGATGCCGAGAACGAGGAGCACTTGGATGACAGTGGGCTCAGGAGGGTTGAAACAGTCAGGCAGAGGCACATCCAGATCCTATTCCTCTCAAGAACTCATATGCAACACTGGCAAATGAGGACAACAAATAGAGATACCCAGAGAAGTAGAAGGAAAGGATGGAGGTTAGCCAAGGAGGTGGCCTCAGTGGGAAAGCAGTGGACCCCAGAGGAGGAGGAAGTGAATCCTGGTGGGGGACTCCATTGTAAGAAGGATACAGCTAGGAACACAGGAGGGCGGACAGGAGGTGAGGTGCCTACCAGGTGCCACAGCATGGAGGATGGAAGGAAGATAGTGGGGGTACTGGAAGGCAAGATGGGAGGGTGAGCTGGATGTCATTATCCACCTAGGTACTAATGACTTGGCAAATGGGAGCCAAAGGAAGTTCAGGAAGAGTTTAGGAAACTGGGAAGGGTCTCAAGCAAGTAGCTACTTCTGTCACTTTCTTAGTACTACCTGTGAGAGGCAAGGAGAGCATAGGAGTGCATGCACCAGAACTTTAACTCATGGTTGAAGAACTGTACGCAGGAAGGATTTGGATTCATTGGTGACTGGGGACCCATTTGGAGGGATGGAGGTTTGTTCAAGCCTGATGGCTTGCATCCATCCTGGGGAATCAAACACTCAATGATAAGTTTAAATGCTACATTGACAAGCATTTAAACTAGCAAAGAAGTGTGGCAGGCCAGCAAGGGAGGTACCTACTTGCTCACCCTCACAACTAGCAGTGGAACCAGTGAACCAGAGGGTGGCTATCTCTGCAAAGCAATGTGCAAAAGATGGAGATTAGTGTCCAAAAGGTGGATAAGCAGAAAAGGGGCAAAATTCAGCAGAAGGGCAGACAGCAAGGAGAACCAGGGATAAATGACAACCAAGGAAGGGGCTGGAGTAGAACAGTGAAGCAGTCTAGGGAGGTCAAATCATGGAAAGCCATGTGTGCAAATGCCAGGAGCCTTAGCAACAAGATGGAAGATCTGGAGGCTGTCATGGTACAGTCAGACCTGGACATTGTGGCCATCACTGAAACCTGGTATAATGATAACCATGACTGGGAGATGGCCATACCTGACTACAACATATTCAGAAGAGACAGAGCAGGCAGGAAGGGAGGAGGAGTGGCACTGTATGTTAAAAATGACATATGGGCCACAGAGATCCAGGAGGAACAAAATGGGGAGAGATACTGTGGGTTAGCTGGAAAGGAAAATGGGGACAGCCATCCGCACAGGTGTGGTCTATAGACCACCAGCCCAGGAGGAAGAAACAGATAGGGAGCAGTACTAGTCATCCAAAGGATGGCAGACAAAGTGAGGTAGTACTGGTTGGAGACTTCAATATTCCAGACATGGACTGGAGCATCCCAACAGCAGCATCAACTAGGAGCAGATTTATCCTGGACTCCTTCAGGGTGCCTTCCTTAAGCAACTGGTCATGGAACCAACTCGGCAGAAGGCAATACTGGACCTTGTGCTCACAAACAGGGACAGTGTGATGGGGGTAACAGTGGGGAGCACCTGGGTAACAGTGACCACCAGTCATTGTGGTTTGAAATCACAGAAAGAGCAGAACCAAACCACAAAAACATGTATCCTGGATTTAAGGGGCAGACTTTGGGAAAATGGGGAGATACTTGAAAGAGGCATTAAGAGGAATGGGACAGAATCAGGGTTGAGGAACAGTGGGCAGTATTTAAAATGGGATTATAAGAACAACACAATTATGCATTAAGCAGGTTAGCAAGAGGAAAAGGAAGGAGACCATTATGGTTTTCCAAAGAGGAAGCAAAGAAAGTGAAAGCCAAAAAGATTGCATTCAGGCAATACAAAAAGACACAGGCAGAGGGATAGGAGAGTACCAGGAGAAACAAGGGAGGCAGGGAAGTCAGTAAGGAAGCCAAAGCTCAGACAGAAGAACACATCACAAAATCAGTGGGTAAAGGGACAAAACCTTTTACAGGTACATAAGTGAAAAAAGAAAAGACAAAGGAGGGATAGTGAGACTGAAGGGGAGGATGGAGCAGCGTGGAGGATGACAACAGTAAAGCTGACATATTGAACAGGTATTTCTGCTCAGTCTTTACTGAGGAAGAGGGGTAATGGGTCTGAAGAAAGTACAAGGGTGAGAATGGTGCAGAAATGGACTCAAGTCCCTTTACACGAGAAAGGGTCCTGAAGGAACTGGAAGTAATTAGAGTTGATAAAGCAATGGGGCCAGATGGGGTGCACCCCAGGGTCCTTAAAGAACTAAGAGAGCTGGTGGCTGAACCTCTGGCTATCCTGTTTAGCCAATCACTGGAAACAAGGGAGGTACCCAAAGACTGGAGGACAGCAGATGTAGTCCCCTTATACAAAAGTGGGAACAAAGAGGAAACAGGGAACTACAGACCAGTCAGCCTCACCTTGGTAGTGGGAGATCATGGAAGCACTACTGAAGGAGAGATTGGTGGAACATCTGGTTGTCAATGGACTACAGGACCCAAGGCAGCATGGTTTCACCAGGGAGTCATGTCAGACTAACCTCATTGATTGTTGACTGGGTGACTAGGGAGGTGGATCAGGGGAGGGCAGTGGACATGGCCTATCTGGACTTCAGCAAGGCCTTTGACACTGTGCCACATAGAAGACTATTACACAAACTGGGAATATGGGTGTGGGCAGGACTACAGTGTAGTGGGTAGGTAACTGGCTGGGTGGCAGGACACAGAGGGTGGTGGTAAATGGCTGTCACTCCACAGAGGGAAGAGTGACCAGTGGGGTACCACAGGGATCAGTGCTGGGAATGGTCCTATTCAACATCTTCATCAGTGACATTGTGCAGGATCTAGAAGGCAGAATTTCACTGTTCGCTGATGACACAAAACTCTGTAACAGAGTAGACACACCAGAGGGTGTAGATAGAATGAGAAGGACCTGCAGAAACTTGAAGAATGATCAGGGTTTGGTAGTTGAAATTCAATGCAAAGAAGTGCAAGATAATTCATATGAGCACAAAAACCCTGGCACAATATATCAGTTGGTGGGGTGAGGATATAGCATGCACCCAACAGGAAAAGGATCTTGGGGTTGTCATCTCTGATGACCTCAAGAGTGAGGGAATCAGTGTGACAAGGCATCAGGTAAAGCAAATAGGATGCTGGGATGTAGAGGCAGGGGCATCACCAGCAGGAAAGGGAGGTCATAATTCTGCTATACAAGACATAGTGAGGCCCCACCTGGAGTACAGTGTACAGTTCTGGAGACCATACCTACGTAAGGACATATACAGGGTAGAGAAGGTTCAGAGGAGGCAGCAAAGATGGTGCATGGATTGCATAACAAGTCCCATGAAGACAGATTGAAGGAACTGAAACATGTACTCCTGGAGGAGGGAGGGAGAGAGGGATATGATAGAGACATACAAGTATCTTACAGGGATGAACAGGGTGCAGGAAAACACTATTTTTAAGCGAAAAGATGTTCCAGGACTAGAGGCATGGGATGAAGTTGGAGGGAGGACGATTCAGAGGAAACATGAGAAAGAATTTCTTCACAGAACAGGTGGTGGACAAGTGGAACACCCTGCCAGAGGAAGTGGTGGGGGCTGAAACAATCACAGGATTTAAGAATGCATGGGATAGACATAAAGGAATTCTAGAGGTCAGGGGTAAGGGGAAACAGACTTCTAGGAAAACAAACTGAACTTACAAGCTCAAATGGGCAGACTGGGTGGGGCATAGGCCCTTATCTGCCGACACTGTCTATGTATCTATGTATCTATGTATCTAATTTTAAACGTTTTAACATTAACTTTATAGCCCTCTATGTAAATGGTGAACAAGTCCCTGCTAAACTACTGAAACCTAACTTTATAAGTGGTATTGCTGTCAGAGAATATATCAGTTTGATCCACATGAGTGGAAAACATATGAAAGACAACCCTCTGCTGATAGACCATGTAGGTTTTGTCAGGTGTACACACTTTTTGCTTTTGATCTAAGCCCTGACCAAGACTGTAGTGACCATTATTCACTAATCTGCTCAGGCAACCTGAGAGTTGAAATACGGTTTGCTGACCCACTGCCAGCTAAAGTGAATATGGTGGTATATGCGGTTTTTGATAATGTTATGGAGATTAATCAAAGAAAAAACGTTGTGTTTGACTTCAATGAAACATGAATACTCAACAACTGGACACATTTCTCCACACCAACCCTTCTACCAGAAATAGCTTTTTGGGGGTCTTTGCAAGTGATCAACTACCTTCAGAGAGACTTACATGCATGCCAGCCTCCTTAGTTGTGACTACACAGCCCTGGTCTATGCCTGGTGAACTCTAGTTAGCTATTTATTTACCTGACCATACCACGAGAATTTCTTGACTCTTATGGATTTCCTCCAAACTTTAAATTTTTTCCACCATCATTTGTAGTGTTTTTCAGGAAAAATGTGAGAGAAACACTGTTTAACTCTAAACAGGTTCAAGATGTAACATCTACGACCTGTGAACACCATTCTATATTTTTCTTACATCATAGATACAAAGGTGTATCCTTTAATGATGTGATTAGTCTGTATTCTGATAATTTAATAATGAATGATCGAAAAGTTTATAAATTTGTCAAACAATATAGAATTGTTTAAAGGCTGAAGCCTTCTTTTTCTTTAAGTCTGCAGTCAGTAATTTCATGTAATGATTATAACCAAAGATATTACTGTTGGTAGATCCACAAACAATGCATGCTGTATTTTCTAGGCAACATTGTAGTTTGCTTTTATAGTGTATAATTATTAAAGGTACTGTTGTGAGTAGACAATAAACACAGCCATTTGTGAATTGCATCAGAATGTTTGTTTATTTTTACAATATGATAAAATAAAAGGCAGCATATAGTTTAATTAATAAAATGTACAAAAACTCACAATTAGGAGAAAGGTGTAGGACATAGCATAGGTGTTAAAACATGAACCATTGTGCTTATTTTATGTTTGCTTGCACGCAGCACAAGAAACATATTGCAGCAGCTTGGTGCCGAAGCAGGTTCTGGAGGTGTGGGCACTGTTGAGGCCAGTACTGGCATGGCACTTTGGGGCATGTGTGATGTCCACCAACAATGGGAAACATGGCTGGTGACACTAGTTTTGAACCTTGGCACCAACATGTGAAAAAATAGCTGTTGCAATCCGGGGCCACCTCGTCATTGCAATGTCAGCCATTCACTGCAATGAGGGAGCAACCCATCATTGCAGGGTGGGATCTTGCAGCCCTGATATTGTTTGTGAACATGGCAGTGGCTTACCATCTGTTCACAAACAATATTAACTCTCTCCCCTCTCGAGGGGGTGCCCAATCCCCCTGGCAGCATGTGCCCGCCCAATACATTTGTTGGCCGATGGGGGCCCCAATCCCAGTCGGTTGCAATGCCTCAGATGTATGTTGCTGATGACCCATTGGCAGTATGCAACGGCTGCCCTGCTTTTCTTGTCTGCCGACAGGGTGACAAATCCCCGTCAGCATAATCAACCCCCCCGTTGTTGTGTGCTGACAGGGTTGCAAAAACCCCATCGACATAATGTACCCCCCTTTGTTGTTTGCCAACTAGGTTGCCCCATCCCCTGTTGGCTAGAGTGGCTAGCCAAAAGAAAAGACTGAGTTGGCATGCTGGGATCCCACCCCACCATGCCACATTGCCCTGTAAATAAAAAAGTCCGGCGATGTCTTTTTTTTTTACCTGTAATGAAGGAAATGGTCCCCCGATGGTCTCCCTGGTCCCCTTCTCACAACCTGCAGCCACCCACTGTGCACCCTACCTCCCTACACCCACCTCACCCCATACTTACCTCTGGTGTCTGACGTGACACTCTTTGGTGGACCGGGAACATGTCTGCACTCTTCAAAGCTGACCACGAACTGAGGAAATGCTTGAAAGCTGTATAATTGAATAAATAGGGTTTTTTCAACTTTGCTGCATATCTCAGGCATTTTTTGGAATTTTTACACCAAATTTTCAACATGGGGTTTTTGGGACCCCTCCTCATGAATGCTATCACTGTCATGGTGTTAATCAGCCCCAAAAAGTGATTTTACAATCACAGCGTGGAATCACCTTTCAGGACTGATTAATGAAATGACAGTGCCAGTGTTCATGAGGTGGGCTCTCAAAAAGCCTATGTTGCAAATTTGGAGGGAAAAATCAAAAAAAATAACTGTTTTATGAGTGTGCATTGTGCAGTTGCTATGCACACTCGTAACTTTGCAAATTTGCAATAAATTCACCCCAGATTTTCAACAATGGCATTTTTTCAGGCCTCCTTGTGAACAGTACAGCTGTCATTTTTCACAACATAGACAAAATCTGTTTTTGCACTTGCAGCACGGAATAGCGAGGTTGGTTTGTGATATCAGTGTTCCACACAGATTAAGAAACTGACAGTGACACTGGTCATGAGCAGAAGTGTTAAAATGGCTATGTTAAAAATTTGGTGAAATAATTCCCCAAAATGACTGTTTTACGAGCATGCGTTGCACTGTTCTTATGCACGCTCATATGTTCATGAATTTTGACTATTTTCAATCCAGATTTTCAACATTGCCATTTTACCACACCTCCTTATGAGCAGTACAGCTGTCATTTTTCACATCTTGCCCAAAATGTGTTTCCGTGCATGTAGCGCACAATGGCGCAGTCGGTGTGCAAAATCAATGTGCGGGACAGATTAAGAAAATCACAGTGACACTATTCATGAGCAGAGGTGTTACAATGGCTATGTTAAAAATTTGGTGAAAAAAGTCCATAAAATGACTGTGTTATGAGCGAACATTGCGCAGTTTCCATGCACCCTCGTAAGTTCATGGATTTCTAATATTTTCAGTGCAGAATTTAACCACTGTCATTTTTCCACACTTCCTTATGAACAGTACAGCTATCATTTTTCACACCATGGCCAAAATGTGTTTTTGCACTTCCAGCACAGAAATACATGGTCGCTGTGGGAAATCACTGTTTGGGACAGATTAAGAAAATCACAATGACACTGTTCATGAGCGGAGGTTCCAAAATGCCTTTGTTAATCTGCTGTAAAACATCCCCAAACTAATTGCATTATGGGTGTGCGTTGCCCAGTTTCTACACATGCTCGTGACTTCAACAGTTTTTTTTTATATTTTCACTGCAGATATTCAACATTGCCATTTTTTCCACCTCCCCATGAACAGTACAGCTGTCATTTTTCACATCCTGTTCAAAATGTGTTTCCTCACCTGTGGTGCCAAGTGGTGTAGTCACTGTGCAAAATCAGCTTTTGGTTAACACACTGATATTGCCACTGTTCATAAGGTGGGGGATCAAAAAATCCCATGTTGCAAATTTGGAGTGAAAATGCCAATGAACACCTGAGATGTTAGGGTTTCTGACCGTAACACCTCATCCTGAAGAGATTGACAGGCATCAGGGGTGTGACTTGGGATTCTCGCCTGTAATGCTCATACCATTCCATACCCTTCAGCCAGTGAAATGCATCGAGGTGTGCCCTGGACTCTTCGGCCCCAAAGTTCATCACATTCTTCTATACAGCACCTATCTCACCATATTTCCTGATGGAATGGGGTGAGCATAAGTGCCAAAGACCCCAAGGCACACCATGACACTTGTCTGTGTCTGCAGGGTAGGGTGTGGTGAAATGGCGTGGCCGTTATGCCTGATGACCCAAAGGCACACCCCAATGCCTGTCAGTCTCTGCAGGGTGGTGGCAGAGTTGGCTTCAGTTCAATACTTCACTGCCATTCCTATTATGTAGCTCTCTGACGCCTACACTACCAATGCCAATGCCAGCAAGCAAATGTTTGGCATTGACAAATGCTTGTTTGAAAGGGTTTTTTCTTAGCTTTGTCACTGGTGCTGCTGTGTGGGATTCAGATGCTGGTGTTGCAAAAGTATCTGTCAGAACCTCTGACAGCTGTTTTTAAAATTCTGAATCAAATACCTGGTTTGTATGTTGAGTACCACTGATTCAGGAGCATTAATTTCTGCTAAAGCATTGATAAATTTGTCCCACCACCTATGTTTTTTAGCATCAGTTGTATATCTTTGTGAAGTAACAGCTCTGACTAAGTCATATATGTGAGGCCCTTTAATGGGCACACCGTGATATATAAATTCACCATGATCATTCCAATATGTAACGCTAGCAGACCCATTTAGTTTGTTTAACAACATTTAAGTGTTTTTTCGGGCATGTACAGAAACACCTTGTACTATGTCACTGTATATGTCATCAGTGCCAGGTAGCAGTGTGTTGTCATATTGTGACTGCATTAGCTCATGTGGTGTCAAAGATAATGACAAGTTTGCAACATCTTTTTCACCTTGGCATACGACTGTGAGATAGCGTTGTAGCACATTCCCATATACTTTAGCCTTCTCATATTCAGAAAGGTCAGTCCTTTGAAGAACAGCCTGCATATCAGCATCCAGCTGTCTTTCCACACTCTTTCTTGGTAGTTCTTCAGGGGGTGGGTGACCTCTTAGCATGTCCAGCTGATGTTTAGGTACCAAATACATTTTTTGTGCATAAGTCATGCATGTCTCATCTGCTTGATAGAAGGCTGGGTAAAAATGGTATAGTCACGCTGAGCAAGGTGCCTATAAAACCCCCAGACTGTGTTACAAGATGCTTCTTAATGTTTAACAGACAGCTTTTTATTACTTAATTTTTTAACAATGTTGCATCTCCTCTTTAGCGTCCTAATCTGGTGAGTTGTGAGAGGTATATTCCCTTTAATAGCGTTGAGTGCCACCTCTGCAATTGCTGCTATTAAATCATCAGAGGCTGAACACAGAGAAAAAAATACTCACCTTAGTAATGTTGTTTCTTCTAATGGAGTCTTGCTATATTATGAGATATGCAGTGAGTCCCAACCTTCAAACTGCTCCGGAGGTGAAAGAGTTTACTTTCCATGCCAGGCATGGAACACTGAGCTCGAGCTCGGTTGAAACTCTGTCTGTTGTTCTTCAAACTCAAACCATTAGATCTTTATAAGTTAAACTCACTGAGGTCCTGTGTGGAAGCTGTAAACCTACACTAGCCAAACTGGCTATAAATACAAGAACACATTTTTTGGTTCCCAAAACAAAGACTCAAGTCAGGAGACCCAAAAATGAAAACACAAAACCAAGTCACCCCAAAAGAGGGTGAAACAACAAAGGTAGGCATCTACTAATTACCAACACTGCACTCCACCACAAAAACAGTGGTTCTGAGAGGGGCAGGCAGGGGAGGTCATAATATAGCAAGACTCCTTTAGAAGAAATAACATTACTAAGGTGAGTATTTTTTTCTTCAAACAACATGAAGTCTTGCTATATTATGACATATGCAAACTACACAGCAGTACCTCCATGGAGGAGGGACAGAACCTACTTAGGGAATAGGCTCTAAAGCACAGTTGTGCCAAACCGAGCATCACTCCTAGCCTGGATATCCAGGGAGTAATGCTTGGTAAAAGTGTGAACTGTTTTCCAGGTAGCTGCTTGACAAATCTCTAGGATAGGGATGTCCCTGGCCGCAGCCAGGGAAGCAGCTGTAGCTCTGGTAGAGTGAATCCTCAGGCCTGAGGGAGGAACCTTACCCAGTTTTTCATAACAAAACTGGATTCAAGAGACAATCCACCTGGCAATGGATCTTTTAGTGGCAGGTTTCCCTTTGCCAACCTCACCAAAAGTGAGGAACAATTGGAGGGAGTCAAACTTGTGACCCTTGGTATGCTCTATGTAGTAGCTAAGGGCTCTCTTCACATCTAAGCTGTGAACCCTCATCTTGCCAGAGGAGGAATGGTCAGTGAAGTACACTGGAAGAGACATAGATTGATTAAGGTGGAAATCTGAAACCACCTTAGGCAAGAACTTCCTGTTAGTCCTGAGGGCCACCTTATCCCTATGAAAGGAGATAAAATCAGGCTCCACTGACAAAGCATGTAATTCACTTATGCATTTGGCAGAAGTGATGGCTACTAGAAACACAGTCTTCCAAGTCAAGTACTTAAGCTCTGCTGAAGACAAAGGCTCAAAGGGTGGTTGCATAAGCTGAGCAATGCAAATATTAAGATCCCAGGCAGGGGCAGGGTCCCTGAATGGAGGGTTAGTGTGAAGCAATCCCTTAAAAAACTTTGAGAATACAGGATGAGCTGAAAGAAAAGAGGATTTACCTGCTGAAATAAAAGCAGACACAGCTGCCAAATACACTCTCAGGGTAGCTGGTCTCTGCCTCTAGGTATTTAAATGAACCATATAATCCAGGACTGTGGGTAAATCAGCAGATTCTGGGGAAATATGCTTCCCAGAGCACCATATGGAAAACCTTTTCCATTTGGAATTATAAGTAGCCCTGGTGGAAGGCTTCCTAGAAGCCTTTAGGATATCCATTACACCTTGGGAGAGGTGTAGGTCAGCAAACTCTAACTCTTCAAGAGCCAGACCTTGAGATTGAGAGATTTGACGTTCGGGTACCAAACTCTCCCCTGAGCACAGGTTAACAGGTTGTGATTCCTGGGAAGACACAGGGGAAGATGGACTGCTAAGGACAGTAGGAGTGGGTACCAAGGCTGCCTGGCCCAGTCTGGAGCAATCAAGATAACCTTGCAGGGTTGACATCTGATTTTGACTAGCACTTTGAATAGGAGAGGGAAGGGGGGAAGCATAGAGAAACTTCCCTTCCCAACTGAGAAGGAAGGCATCCAGAGGGACTGAGCCCAAAACTGGGGGCCTGCAGCAAAAAAAGGGAAGTTGGTGATTGCCTGGGGCTGCAAAAAGATCTATCTGTGGGGTTCCCCATCTGGCAAATACCATCTCCAGGACTAGGGGGTCCAGTGACCATTCATGATGGCCCTGGGAAATCCTGCTGAAAGCATCTGCCAAGACATTGTCCTTGCCTGAGAGGTGAACTACCATAAGGGAGGTGTTCAATGAGTAAGCCAGAGACCATAACTTCATTGCTTCGGTGCACAAGTCCATAGACCGAGTGCCCCATTGCTTGTTGATGTACCACATTGTGGTGGTATTGTCTGTTCTGACCTGAATAACTTTGTTTTGAACAGATTTGGAGAAAGCTTGAAGTGCTAGAAAAACTGCTCTGAGTTCCAATAGATTGATGTGGGGCAGAGATTCCTGAGGGGACCACAATCCCTGGGTAATGAGGTCACCCATGTGAGCTCCCCACCCCAAGAGGGATGCATCTGTAGTAAGGATTAAGGAGTGAGACTGAGAGGCAAAAGGAACCCCCTGTCTCAGATTGCTCTGGCCCTGCCACCACTGCAGGGCCTGGATCAGGGTTCGAGTCACTGGGATCAACTTGGTTAGAGGGTCTTTCCTTTGAGACCAAAAGGCTCTCAAATGGAACTTGTGGTCCCTCATCTGAAATCTTGCTCCCTGCGCTACTGCTATAGAAGCAGCCATGTGCCCCAGGAGCTGTAGAAAGTGCCTTGCTGGTTGAGAGACCTGCGGGGTGAATGAGGAGGCCAGAGAGACCAGGGTCCTTGCTCTGTCCAGAGGAAGAAAGGCTCTGGCCTGCTCTGTGTTTAGCTCTGTGCCTATGAAGGTGAGGAGCTGGACAGGATCTAGAACTGACTTTGGAAGATTCAGAAGGAATCCAGGAGAAGTGAGCAGTTGCTGAGTTATCTGTAGATGTAACTTGACTTGGTCTGGAGACTGGCCTACTATGAGCCAGTTGTCCAGGTAAAGGAAGATGGCAATCTTTTGCCTTTTTAGGTGGGCAACTGCTACTGCCAGGCATTTTGTGAAAACCCTTAGAGCAGAGGTGAGCCCAAAGGGCATTGCTCTGAACTGGTAACGGCCTGAGGGCAGCTCAAACCTGAGGTACTTTCGATGGGAGCTTCTGATGAGAATATGGAAATAGGCATACTTGCGGTCCAGGGACACTAGCCAGTCCCCTGGCCTTAGAGATGATAGAATAATTCCCAGAGTCACTTTTTGAATTTTGGTTTTAAAAGGTGCTTGTTTAAGTATCTGAGATCCAGGATGGGCCACCATTCTTCTGTCTTTTTTGGGGTAAAGAAGTACCTGGAGTACAAGCCTTTGCCCTGGTGTAGGGGTGGAACCCTTTCCACAGCTCTGAGAGCTAGGAGGGAAGAGACCTCTGCCTCTAATGCAAGATCCTCTGAAGGATTTGCAGGTGGAAAGGATCTGGTTCTCATCTTCAGAAATGTTTTGAAGCTGAGAACCAGTCCCTGGCTTACTACTTCTAGGACCCACTTGTCTGATGTCAGATACTTCCAGTCCTGGACAAAGTAAGCCAGCCTGCCCCCTACAGGTAGCTGAGAATTGGCCCTGGCAACTCCATCAAGGTGCCTGTTTGGCAGGGGCTTTGGGCTGAGGGGTGGAAGCAGGCCTGCTTGTACCCCGTCTGCCTTTCCCTCTAAAGAACCCCCTCTGGGCATAGGCAGAAGAGGAGGCCTGGGCTTGGTAAAAAGGCCTATTAAAAAAAGGCCTGCCCCTGCCCCTGGGAAGCTGCCTTTGAGGAGTGGCCTGCCGTTCTTTGGCCTTTGCACTCCTATAGGTGGTCCTATACTCATCCATTTTCTTCATGTAATTCTCTGTCTGCTCCCAAAACAGAGAATCACCCACAACAGGAAAATCCATGGCCTTAGTATGGGTATCCTGTGATAGGCTAGTACATCTGAGCCAAGCCATTCTGCAAAGTGCCACAGATGTAGCCATGACTCTTGATGACCAATCATTAGAGTAAACTGCAGCATGGAATTGCACCTTGGATGCCTCACTACCATCAGCAGCAGCCTGCTCCAGCTCCTTGGCAAGCTGGCCAGGGACCTGCTTTGCTAGAGCCATAACAGTATCCGATCTGGATTTCTGGTATCTGGCAACATAAGCCATATAATTTTCCTGTCTGAGTCCCAAGGATGCTGCCATGTATTGTTTCTTTGCTATGGCATCAATACTCCTGGAGTCCTTATCGGGGGGGGGGTGAAGCCAAGGAAAAATTAGCCTTGTCACAGACTGCAGCCTGCAGTACCCCAACATGGCTGCATTGTTGTGTGAGGAACTCCGTATCAGAGCCTGACAATGTGTACCTCTTGTCCATTCTCTTATCCACAGAAGGTATAGTGTGAGGAGCTTTTAAAATTTTAAGTCTATTTCCCAAAAGATTTATGCAAGGGGAATAAACAGTCTCCTAGATTCTGCGATATCCATCATTTCCACATAGTCAGGCTCCTCTTGATCATCCACAGCTTCCTCCATAAGGAGCTGGAGGATTTCCGCCACTTTTTTATAAAACATAAAATGAGAAGGAGACTCAGAAAGCCTAGAAGGAGGCACTCCTGAAGGTCTGTCTGGGGAGATGTCCGGGTCAATGGGCACATCCAGACTTTCAAATCCACATTCACTCTCCTCATACTCCTCTTTCCCCTCCTCCAGTTCATAATACTCCTCTAACTCATCCTCTTGAACCAGTGGAACCGGCTGAACTGGGCGCTTACCCGATGGTGCTAGTTCGGTCAGAACTGGAGAAAGTGACTGGACAATTTTTATCGCTTTGGCTATCTCTTCAGCGGTTGGAGAGGAAAGTTTTGGCTCCACACCAGCTGATTTTCTAGGCCTTTTTGCTGGACCCGGCTCCTCAGAGTCAGATCTCCTTTTGCCCGAGGAAGTCTCGCCCTGGTCAGAGGGCACTCCCTTCAGTTCGGTTGGAACTGAACCAGGCTGGCCATCCGGTTCAGCGGACATTTTGGCCTCCCTTTCCCTGAGCTTACCAACTCTCTTTTCCAGGGTAGCTGCAGGAAAACTTTTACAAATCTGGCAGTCTGCATTGAGGTGGTCAAACCACAGACAACAAACACAGGAGGTGTGGGGATCAGCCTTGGCAAAGACTTCCCCACACACACTGCAGTATTGAAACCCAGTGGGCCCAGTTTTTCTTTTGGGTTTCTCAGACATAGTGCCAGCCTAACCAAACTTACCCATTTATGCAATCCATCAGGTAAGACCCTCTTATCGGTTCCCAACCGTGTCATGGGTCATGGAAAAAAATGTAATAAAATCCGTTTTTTTTAGAACCGATAAGAACCGGTAACCACACACTAAGAGATAGATTTAGATATTTTAAGCAACTTGATCGGTTCAAACTGAACCGATAAACCGTTTACAAGTTCCGCACAGAATAGAAACAAATGTAAAACCTATCTAGTACTCACAATACCACAGACAGAGTCTGAACCGATCGGTTGCAGTTTAAATTCAGTTGAAAACTGAGAAAAATAATTCTTTAACCGACAAAATGAACCAAGCAGAAGGAGAAATCTCCGGAGCGATTGTTCAGTGAGGCAGAGTAAAGAATCTGATGGCTTGAGTTTGAAGAACAACAGACAGAGTTTCAACCGAGCTCGAGCTCTGTGTTCCATTCCTGGCATGGAAAGTTAACTCTTTCACCTCCGGAGCAGTTTGAAGGTTGGGACTCACTGCATATGTCATAATATAGCAAGACTTCATGTAGTTTGAATAGCTTTTCGCTGTCATGGTGGCCTCTTCAGTAGCAGCTTAAGCATTGCAAGGTTTCTTTTCAGACATGCTGATGTGTCACAGGGCTATGACCATCTGGCTACAATGAACAAATGAGGCAGTTCTTATTTTCAGGGGCCATTCTGTTTCATGATGTATGCAACGGGTAAAGCAGGTAGAAACAAACCAGACCTTAACTGGTATGATAAATCCACCAGAAGATAACCATAGGCCTCATGGGTAGCATCTTCAACGACCTCTTCAAGAAATGTGGTCTTTTCAGGATACATCTGGTGGGCCAGTGCACTGACTTGTAGCTTATCTCTGGGATTTTTAAATAAAACTATATAATTAGCATTTAAATTTATGGTCCTGCTTTTTTTACCCTGGACAAACAAATTTTATGTGACACACAGGATAGTAACATTTCTGTGATGGGAGTACTGTGTGAAACATTTTTGAATTTCACAATTTTCATATGCTGTTTCCATTAAGTAATCTACAATTAAAAGATTTACTTTTTGAGATGGTAATAGTGTGTTATCTTGTAGAGTGCTAGGGAATACCTTCTATAAATCTCAATTGGGGAAATTTGCTATGTAATTCTGTATACAAAGGTTGCCAACAGCTATAACACCAGCTAATATTTTCTGGAAATATTGTTAAAGCACTGAGACCAGCTTCCAACATGCTTTTAATAAAATAACTTTTTCCACAGTTTGATGGTCCAGCCAAAATACAGGAAAAAGGGTGCTGCAAACCATACCCATATCAGAAGCCATAAGGCAATGTTTTAAACTCCTTGGTCAAAACCCTTTTGTTGTAGACAACCCTGAAGGTTTTCTTTTCTGGCTTGCTTTCAATACTGGTGCTCTTTTTGTTTCTCACAATTTTTTTTCAGTCCAGTAGTAATTGATTGTACCTCCAACACCTTCATCCACACCACCGTCCTTGGCAAAATGCTCTACTAGTGATTTGAGACAGCTGTGGTTAACCTTTTCACTATTAGCCATGTTTAGTGTTATGCCTTTTTCCTTCATGCAGATTTTACCCTTGGTCAGTTTGTAGCCATAGGTTTTAGGACCACCAGACACAAACTCCACAATGTGTTCACCATGTGATAATTCACTGGTCAGATCACCCAAATAGTCACCCAGTGGTGGATCCCAGTCACCCAGTCTGCTGACAAGCAAGACTGAGTCTGTATCATGGTATAAACAGTGGTCCTGCAGGCTTTTGAGTAAACTGTACAATTTAAGTTGACCATAAGCTGTGGTAAAGGTAGCAATAACAACATTAAGGTTGATAGTGTTTGCGTGGTGATTTTCAATGTATTTCCATTGTACTGAGGCTTTATCCTCATTGATTAAATACAGACTAGATACATGGTAGCGATCTGTAAAAAGGTACTGAAAGAGTTCTTCAGCATCCTTGACAAGAGCTGTGTTCATCAAGTTAGGTCGCTGGCCAAATTTTCCCCACAAAGAATTCAAAAACAGCTTTGCAATTTGTCCTTGGGCTGGGTTATTTGCTATATTTTCTGCTTCTAAAACAATGTCTTCCTTAGCATAGTACTGCCTGATGTATGCTTTACATTCTACATCAGATGTACACTAATTTGGATACATACATAGATACATAGACAGCGTCAGCAGATAAGGGCCTATGGCCCACCCAGTCTGCCCATTTAAGTTTGTAAGTTCAGTTTACGTTTTCCAGGAATTCTGTTGCTCCTTACCCCTGACCTCCAGAATTCTTTTATGTCTATCCCATGCATTCTTAAATCCCGTGATTGTTTCAGCCCCCACCACTTCCTCTGGCAGGGTGTTCCACTTGTCCACCACCTGTTCTGTGAAGAAATTCTTCCTCACGTTTCCTCTGAATCGTCCTCCCTCCAACTTCATCCCATGCCCTCTAGTCCTGGAACATCTTTTTCACTTAAAAGTAGTGCATTCCTGCACCCTGTTCCTCCCTGTAAGATACTTGTATGTCTCTATCATATCCCCTCTCTCCCTCCTCTCCTCCAGGGAGTACATATTCAGTGCCTTCAACCTGTCCTCATAGGACTTGTGATGCAATCCATGCACCATCTTTGTTGCCCTCCTCTGAACCTTCTCTACCCTGTCTATGTCCTTACGTAGGTAAGGTCTCCAGAACTGCACAGTGTACTCCAGGTGCAGCCTCACTAGTGTCTTGTATAGTGGAATTATGACCTCCCTTTTCCTGCTGGTGATGCCCCTGCCTATGCATCCCAGCATCCTATTTGCTTTACCTGCTGCCTTGTCACACTGTTTCCTACCTTGAGGTCATCAGAGATGATAACTCCAAGATCCCTTTCCTGCTTGGTGCATGCTATAGCCTCACCCCCCAACTGATATGTTGTTCCAGGGTTTTTATACCCCCATATGCATTATCTTGCACTTCTTTGCATTGAATTTCAACTGCCAAACCCTTGACCATTCTTCAAGCTTCTGCAGGTCCTTCCTCATTCTGTCTATACCCTCTGGTGTGTCCACTCTGTTACAGAGCTTTGTGTCATCAGCGAACAGTGAAATTCTGCCTTCTAGGTCCTGTGCAATGTCACTGATGAAGATATTGAATAGTACTGGTCCCAGCACTGATCCCTGTGGTACCCCACTGATCACTCTTCCCTCTGTGGAGTGACAGCCATTTACTACCACCCTCTGTGTCCTGCTGCCCAGCCAGTTACCTACCCACCGCACTACTGTCCTGCCCACACCCATATTCCCCAGTTTGTGCAATAGGATACCCTGAAGCTTCCTGTTTCCCCTTTAGGTGTAATTTAATATAATCTGTAAAAAGACTGTCTGACCTGTCTTGATAGTGCCAGACTTCATACACCTTGGCCACCTTATATCCTTTATCTAAAGCCAGCTTTAGCTCTTCAGTACACCATGTGCCCTCCAGAGATCGTTGTTCATCTGAATGGATACATGGTTGTGACTGTTGAACTGTCTCAGCACATATGTGACACAGTGTAAACACCAACTTTCCACGTATCCTGCTGGGCAGAACAGGCAAAAGAAACCATGAGGCAGATACACTTTAGCTTTTATAAGCCCAAAATATTGTCTGAGATCCTTGAAATTGTCAAATATAACCACTGGGTGCCCTATGGGATATGTCTTGGGTCTTGTTCACATTGGGATGCAAACTGGTAAAACCATAATAATGAATTTTCTCACCAGGTTGTGCACTGTAATATAAATGCGGAGCATTTGTGCACCCTTCCTAGAGTGATTCATGGGGATCCACGAACTTTGGAAAATCAGCTGCTTTCTAAAAGGCCTGCAACTGAGGATTCTCACACACCAGCTGTTTCTATTCATGCTCCCACATAACCCTTACATTCATACCCTTTTCATGTCTGAGAAAGTTTAATTTCTTGATAGTCATGTAATATAGGTATTTGTAGGTTGTGCCAAGCATTGGGTTAAACAAATCTTCAAAGAAACACATCCTGCAGCCATGATAACAGCAACCTAAAAACTCAGATGCTGTAGGGACACCATCTATTACAACATAACCATCAAGAAAGTAATTACCTACTTGCACTTCACCACCATTCAAAGTATGCTGTATGGAAATATTTTCTTGTTTAGTTATGTACATAAGCCACTGTATGGCAGGTGTGGAGAAACCCTTGCACTGGTGGTGATAGTTGTCAGAGGGTATAATCCCTATGGTGTCTGGCTCTAGAAATGTAAATCAGTACGTGGCCATGCATACTGATGCTGTAGTGATGTACTGAAAGGGGTAAATTTGCCTCTCTCCTCTGCAATGTCTTGAAACATTTCCTCTATACCATCTTGAAACAGTTCACATGCCTGTTTTAGAATCTCTACATTTGACTTGCACTAGCGGTGTAATTCTTTTTTTAAATGAAAAATATATTTTTTATGCAATTCATACCACTCCAAAAACAGTTTTTTTTTCATCTGCCATCATGTAATATATATCATAATCATTGGGGTCAGGCATAGGCCCTACATAATTTTGATTTTATGGTTTGTTAAAAAAGTGCAGAAAGAACCCCTTTACTCCATCAAAGCCCATCACATGTGACATAGCAGCTAGTCTCATAGGAAGGAAATTTAAACTGTCAATAAAACAGATTTTTAACCATGTTACAGTTACAGACATCAGTTTACTTCCCTGAGGCAATAACTCCACCTCCATTTTCTCTTTTACAAGCTGATTTAAGATGAAGTGACCATCATACACCTTTGCATTATGAGCTATAATGGTGTACCCCTTAAAGCCCTTTTGAATAAACTTTTTTACAAACTGTGCAGCATAGTCAGTGCCTTCAAATTCCTACTTGTGACCTCTTTCAATTACATAGATATAATTAGGAATATGTCTAGAGTCACCAGCACTGACATCTTGCATGCATTCAAAATCATAAAATATATAGCTGCTTGAACATGGCGGTGTCTTTAATGGCTGAATATAGCATAAGTGGGGTTCAAAAGGGTGTACATCTGTAAGACAGTTATGATATTTTGGCTGAAAACAAACATGTACACCCTCCTTAGGTTTTCCACATAATTTGCATAATTTAGTTAAATGACAGTCGGGGAATGTCAAGTTTATGTTGTCTGTAACAGTCTGTGGAGTTACAGTGTTTATTGTGGTCAGGGCACTGTACCACCTCACTTTGCACTTCACTGCAGCCAAAGGATCTGCATGTATGGCACATGTTAGAGCAAAAAAGGCATGACAATGCACACACATATTTCTGGCACCAAAAAAGCCTTTGAGATTTTTAATACCATAACAACGGTTTTCATGCAAAAGCATAAAAGCAGTATTAGCCCATTTATTAGGAGAACTCACAAACTTTGCCATGCATCAGCTTTGTTCATAAAGTAAACAAAGATGGTCACATTTAGCTCTGTCTCAGATAGGTGTATGTGACTCAAATCTTCAAGTGTGTGTTCTGACAAGCCTACCCTGTTGTGTAAATCTTTAGCTTTTGCTAATATCTACTGATCAACTAATTGCTTGTTTAGCAAAGCAATTAAAGTAGCAGCAAAGCATGATGTGTCACTTTGATTTATAATATTGACTAGGTGTCTTGCTTTTTGCTTTACAATGAGGCTAGATAAGATGCTTCTGACATCTTTGGAAGCACTTCCACAGACATTTCGCACAACTGCCACAACCAGCATTAATGTCTCATTAGTACACAACTCCATCTTGCTATTTAATAAATTGACAATATGTTCTAAAAATTCATCTGCATTTAATTCATTGGGGGTTCCAACATAATGAGTACACAGGGTCATTTAAGCTATCACAATTCAGGTGTAGCTGTACAAAATCATTACTACGCAAAGTGGGCCTTATTCTGTCCAACAACTGTTGCACAGCTGTGCTGATTGCAAAATAGTATTGGTCTATGTATATTATTTGGTCTAGGTTGGCAAAATGTAACTGCTGGCGATACTCAGTACCATTAAAATTATTTCTGGATATTTCATATTCAATAATTAATTCTAAATATACAAGTACTGGTACATCATCTTCCTCTCCTGTGGGGCCCCCTGACTACATGTGTCTTCTTCATCTTCTTCATGGTATGGGGTAATATTGTCCCCTATCTGCATGAGTTTGGATGTGCTGTTTTGAGAAGGCTCCATTAATTCCTCACAACTCCACACAAATATCAGAATTATCATTTTGCATACATTCACAGTTTTCACCCATACAACACACTGCTTCACAGCCACTACTTTCTTGGTCCTCAGAAGACTGCTAGCTTGATAAACACACAGGACAATCACACTAACAATCACAAACACAACATGATATGAAAGACTCAGGTTTCCCATGGTTGTGCTGTTGTGGCTTGTGTCTGAGCCAGGGACTCTGCTGTTGTTTTCATTCTGCTTCAGATGACCAATATTTTTTAGACTTCTAATTCTATTACTAATGTACTGGCTCACTATATTACACCTGATGTTTCTGGTGACTGCCCTTGTTTAATAATTCTATTAATAATTTTATTGCACTCATTTTGAATGGTACACATTTTTGCACCACGTACAGCTATTTTTTGAATTATTTTCCTAGTACCCGCCATTTTTGGTATACCAGTCACAGCTAACAGAATTATTTAAAATTTAGTTTATGACTATAATTCTGCAAGGCTATCCACCTTAACTGTGTTATTAGATATTTCAGATATTAGACTGCAACTGACGGGTATCTGCACATGTGACGAGACTGTTTCAGGTGTACCAATAGGTTCTAAATTGTAACTATATGTATACACAAGTGTACCACTAGTTGGGCCTTTAACATGTGGTGATGCTTTTTCAGGTATCAGTGTTCCAGGTGTAATTATAGAGTCAGCTTTACTCACACACACAGCTGATGATTTATTGCACAGCAGCTCTGCAGTTACACTATCAGTGGCACAGTCTAATGTAACAGGTGTTTGTGTTCATTATTATTATTACATTTGCAGCATCTCTTACCCCCAATCCCTATATGGCAACGGTGTTCACGTTTGCACTTTTGTTGGTAGATGGTGTATGGCCAGATCTTAAAGACACTCATTGGGGGACAGAAGAAAGTTTCAAAATGCCATTATTCTTTTGGGCTGCTGAGGTTGCAGGCACTGTGTGTGGGAATGGTCCAGTCTTGTTACTAGGGCTCTTTTTCTGTCTGGATAGTCCTGAATGTGCGTGATGACTTCTTGCAGACTTTTGAAATACAGCTTCTATATGATTAAATTCTGTATCATCTACTAACAAAAAATTAGAGAACATAATTATATCAACACTATACACCATATTGACTACATCCTGAATACAAACATGCAGTATGCCAAAATATTAAATAGTTTGCCACAATGAGCCACACATAATTATAACTATAAAATCAGAACAACTATGTGTTTAAAACATTGCCATGCCCAAACTTCTTAACAAATATTGTAGAAACATATGACTTCATATTACAATTTTTGTTGAGAAAGCATGCTAAATTTACAAAAAAAAAATTTGCAAATACCACCACAGCTGCCCCTTATCCATCTGCAGCACTGTAAAAATAAGTAATTAGTTTTCAGTTAATGCCCAACACTATTAAAAATGTTAACACAAACCCACTGTTTTGTCTTCATTAACTGATGTTGTTTTATTTTCAGATGTGGACTCTGGCTGACCAGTTTCTACTAAAAATCAAAACAGTATATAAGTCACCACTAACCAAATAGTGTTTCCAAAGCATACTCTGTGTAGTCAGTTATTACTTCTTTACACATTTAGAAACAGTATTTAGCTAGTTTTAAACTTTAGCAGATTTTGTCATCTATCTACAAAGTGTAGGTGTCAACAAATCAGTTTGCTAGAGGGTTTAGAACCATGTGTATACATTGGTAGAAACAAATTAGCAAAATGTGTATTAACAAACACTTTATATTATTGCTAACATTGCAGCTGTTGATGAATCAAACTAAGGCTCACATTACTGTAAAGTGGCTACAACACTATCAAATAAATTAATTACTATACAACACACCGTAATGTAAGCAACATAGGCAGAAAATCCACTTATGCATAAGTTCTCATGCAACACAATTATAACAGGGCAAGGCAGAGGGGTATCATGATCTTGTCTTGACTTGTACACATAATTAAGACATTGGTACACTTAACCGGACATACTGTATGATGTAATATGTGTTTACCTGCCTTAGAGTTGCTTTGTATACACAGGGCTGGCAAACCTGAATTAGGAAAACTTAGTTATAGTCTTATAAGAATGATTTGACACAATCAAAATATTAAAAATAAATTAAAAAGTGCACTCATCAACAGCTCCTTATGGGTCTTCTGATTCTAGAACATGATCATGAAAGCCAATCTGAGAAAACTGTTTTGCAAAATAATTTTCCATGTTAATGTCAAGGTAACAATAGTACTTCACAAGCTACAACTTTGCAAAAGCTTACCAATGGTGGCTTCAGAGTGGCAGAGACTGGTGCAGTTTAAAGCATCTCCTTTTATATTGTCCAAGGGGCTATGACACGCCCCAAGCATTGTACAGAATGAGAGCTTATGTAAGAAAGACCCATGATGACCAAAAAACTCACTGATTAATAATCAATACATTTAAATACACAGGGGTAGTGGGAGGGGGTGGTGGGTTGCTTAGCTAATATGATGCTTTCATGCTTAAAAGTTATTTTCTATAGATTAGAAATGTTATTTTACAAGTCAAATAATGATTTAATTTAATCCTTGCTATATAGCAATGCACATTCTTAGTTTAGGCTGACTATGACAGCTGATTCTCTGGAGCTGCTTAATGTTTAACATTAAAATTCACTACTGCAAGAAATTCATTGTTTACCCCTTTTAATTTTGTTTTAAAGCCATAAAATGTGGCTAGTTTTAAGGGTTTATATTATAACCATAAAAAGCCTTTTTTATGTTATTGCTCTTTCTGTATACTTGATAAATCCATAATATTTGTATCCACCATCCACCCCTAGCTGCTGTAACAGATGTGTGTTATTTAGACTTTTATATCACTCTTGTTTTTTAAGCGTATTGAGTAAACACTGTGGGTCTCACACAAATGGTCCTAAATCATTAGTTAAAACTATATATTACAGACTGCATCTCTGTTGAGCTGGAAAAAATTGCAAAACTTTCCCGGGCGTATCAATCAACATTAACATTTTAAGGTTAGAAACAGCATTTTTTGGGGGTAGACCATCTGTGATTCTCCATTTTAAAAACAATGGTACCAAACAAAAGTTGAAAAATAGGTATCCAGCTATTGAGTTCTAAATAAATAGCATTTTCAGACACGTTCCCAGGCATATCAAACAGCTATAAAATTTTAAGGTTAAAAAGGTCTTTTGTTTTTGGGTGGTGCCTTCTGTGGCTGCCCATTTTAGAAGAATGGTAACAGACAAAAAGTTTAAAAATTAAGTGTTCAGCTATTGAGCTGTAAGTAAATGGCATTTTTCCTAAACTTTCCCAAGCTTATCAATCATTATCATTTAAGGTTTGAAGAGGTCTTTTGTTTTTGGGTGGTATCTTCTCTGACTGACCATTTTAGAAGAATGGTAAAAGATAAAAGTTAAAAAATTAGGTATCTAGCTATTGAGCTGTAAGTAAATAGCATTCTCCTAAACTTTCCCAAGCTTAGCGGCCATCATCGTTTAAGGTCAAACTCAGGCCACTGTGGCCATTGCACAAAGACTGTGCATATACCATCAACATTGAAATTAGAAGGAGGTCGATTAAGGAATAATTTGAGAAATTTATTTTTCACAGAAAGGGTGGTGGATGCATGGAATGGCCTACCTCAGGAAGTGGAGGCTATGAATACAGTGCAGGGCTTCAAATAGGCATGGGTAGGCATAAGGGAGCAATACAGATAAGTATGAATAGATACACCACTGAAAGGAAAGGACGATGGCAGATTTATAAGGTAGAAAAAAATGAACAGACTGGATGGACCTTGTGGTCCTTATCTGCCATCAACTTCTATGTTTCTATGTTTCGACATGAATTTCTGCTCGAAGCCTGAAACACACACATTTGCTAACCAGCTTCTATCCCAGCAGCTTCTGTTCATTTCGGGTAACACTGAAAACATTTTGTAGAGTTTTAGATAACATTAAGCTTTTAGCTACATACACAAAACAATATTTTATACAGGGATATGACTTTTGATAATCTGTAAACATTTTGCAGCAGGCCAGAATTTTTGTAAATCAGTTTTGCTGGTATGATAACAGAAACTAAATAAGTTGTTTTTATGATGCAGGTGACAAAAACTTTAAAAGCATTGTGTATGTTGGGAGAGAACTCTTAACTGCAGAAAGAAGCACTTCTCCATTTATAAAATCAAACTAAAAGTATAGGGTACAACTGGAACACTAAACCACACTTTAGACTGACAAAAAGAAAAAGAAAATTATAAAGCCAGTGAGAAAAAAAACAACTGTGATAAATGCATTTACTACACAGTCTTTTTAATCAAATGTGACAGTTTCATACAATTAGTGTTTTTGCCTTTTCATTTGTTTATTCATTCACAGAAAATATACACCAAGTCTGGTCTGGACCCTCTGACATGCCCTGACAAGCCTGAACAAGCCCAAATTTGCCCAACCCATAAACGCATCATAGCCCCATGCCAGAAAAGGGGGTGCATTATATCTGGGGTGGGAACACTATGTAAAATTTGGCACAGCCAGAACTGCATCACTGGCACTTTGTCGGATCCTGTGAAGCTGGACGCAGACGTGACATGGGGTGGGGGCTACATTATATCCGGAGGTCATTAAAAGCCCATCAATCATTTTGTCACTTAGTATGCACCAATACTACTACTACTCCTCCTTTCTCCTCCTTGTCCTTCATGAGCCTCTATCAGGTCTGGGTACTGTTTTACTTTCACCTGCTACTCTTGCCTTTATGTGACAAATTACTGCACCTTGTTCAACTGTGCTGAGCTGTTACTGTACTCAGAACTAATATTTGTAATCATTGTTTTGTACCAGTACATCTTTTAATGTTAATGTTTGACAAGAGTTCCGGGACTCTGCTCCTTGTTCTACCTTTAGTTGCTTAACAGTTGTTATGTACCCCATGTCCATTCTTGATGGCTATGTATCATCCTTTTGTACTACTATGTTTCATTCTATTGTACTACTTTGTATTTTTGCATTGTGCTTTCCCAGAGTCGACCCTGAAAAGGGACTGCAATTGTCTCTGTGGTCCTACATTGTCACAAAATTCAAATAAATAAATAAATAAATAAAAGTCAAGGGTATGGCCCAGCCAGTCAGAAGCTGGTGAACAGACACTTATTGGATGGGCAAATTTGCAGCCCAAAAGATGTAACATTGCTACCACCACAAAATGCAAACATCTAACTGGTTGCACAGAAATAACATACTGTGCCTGTGTGCACATAAAACAGCTGAGTATAAGACAAAGAAACTGCAATGAGGAGCACACATGTAATTGGCTGTATTAAAAATAACATGCTGTGTGCATAGAAGACAAAGTATAAGACAAACTTGGGTTGTGTAAGGTCCCTCAATGACTGACTCATCCGACGGTATCTTCCATCTTACACTGTCAACAGCCAGGACATGCAGTGGCATACCCCAGGAAGGTGAAAATGCTGAGCCAACTGATGACATGTAGCAAGAAGTAAATGTCCCTCCAGTTCAATTGCAAGTTACTTGTGATTATACTCTCTCTCGATCTCTGCAAAGATAGTACACTCAATAATAAAGAGAAATATTGTTACAAATGGTTTTGAAAAAAAATGTCTTGGGTCAATCATGAAGATCTGGATATAGAAAAGTGGGTAATACCATGGTCTCATCCTGTCAAAATAATTGATGGCCTTGTTTACATCCAGGTGTTTGCAGCTTCACCCTCAGGGCCAACAGTAACAAATTACTTAAACATTCATTCTCCATTGTGGTTCTTAGGTAGTCTTTAACTCCCTTCAACACAGAGAAGTACCTCTCATTTGAAGTTGTAGACACTGGGCGGCTCAGAACAATGTCAACCATTGACAGCAAAAACTGATGAGACCTTGAAAATTCAGTAAGAAAATTTCTAAATTCAGTAGTCGATGTCAGTGGCATTGCACGTGATTTAATGTTAATATTTGCAGCTTCAACTTCAACATCAAGACTATGAAAACTGGTTCCTGTTGATTCATAGTGATCTGCAAGGATCTGTAGTTTGCAGTAATCAAGAAAATGTACACTGTTTGGATTACATGCATTTATTGCAGAAAGCAACTTAGAGTGAGACATGAATCTTCTGTCCAGTTCAGCAAGTATTCTATCCAAAAAAGGATAATGGAACTCAGTTTTTATGAAATCTTGAGTGATTTGGGGAACATCATATGTAGTAGACTGCCTCAATGTGCTAGTGACAAAGAACTGAGCCAGCTTTGAATATACTGTATTGTTTTTGTTCTTTGTGGTCATGATGTGCTTGCATGGCTGGAGTCAGCATCAGAGGTTCTATGACTGGGTATTTCAATTTCAAGTTCCTTCACCATGTTGTCAGCTACATCACAGAGCTCCTACCATCTGATTTCAGAATACCTCATGTCTTGTACAGGAGTGATAGTGCTTTCCACTAATTCCAGAGCACTGGATAAATTCAGTTTTTCATTTTGCTATTCTTTAGAGGCACTGTTCATTATCTTAAATATTTTCTCCAGGGCTAAGAGTTTAGCAAAATGAATAGCTCTTCATTTTTCCCAACAGGCCTTTTGCAGTAGGTAGCAGCTGCTCCATCAGCAGTTTGAATAGACAACACTTCCAGTGATTCTAACAGACCACCATATCTTGCATACAATTTTCAGAGGATCTACCTACAAGACCACTGAGTTTCACATAGGCATCCAAGCTCAAGAACCCTGGTGCAATTATTTATGTGCTTCAATAAAATCTAATGCCGCTTGTAACTACAGCTGAGGAAGACATACTGCTCCTGAGCAACTGTGAGTACTTCAAGGCAAGCTGTTATGTTGGAACATTTTTCCTCTATAACAAGGTTAAGCCTGTGCACCTGACAATGCACAAAAAAAGCATGTTTAATTTTTTCTCAAATTTGAGCTTGCACTCTTGTGAAAGCACCACTCAGTACAGAAGCTCCATCATAGCACTGCGCAACCCTGTAATTACCTGTAACATCAATCTGAAGATGCTACAGTTATTGAAGGATCAGGTTTGAAGAGTGTTTCAGCATTTAGGTTTTGCAAGTGGAAGCACCCTGGGGTTCTTTCTCAAAAATTCCTTCTCTTTGGCAGTGTACTAGGAGGCACAGCTGTTCTTTTTTGATGGATCTTTGATTTCATCAACTAGGTTGAAAACTACTTGGCTTGCCAGACTTCTTCAACAATGCTTTCTGTAAGGATTTCTGCAGCAGAGTATATTAAATCATTCTGGTACTGATGAGATGTATAATGTCCATATCTGTTTGCCAATCTACTACTAAGGCTGGGTTGAGAAGAAGTAACAAGTCTCAGAATTTCAATGAAATTACTGCTGCTTTCGAATCTTGTGACTCATCATTCCCACAAAAAGCAATACCCTGTCTTGCACAAAGTAGGTAACTTCTAAAAGCATCTCAACATGATTGCAATTTTCTGCAATAGCAGCAGAGTGACTGGAGACAAGCTGGTCTACAACACTTGTAGAGCTTTTGGACTGAAAGTATTTTTGCCATGCAACAGATACACTTGTATGTCTAGAGCTCAGTTTGTGCAGTTTTAACAAACTTTTAAAATCTTTCCATTTCTGAAAGCCACACTCAATAAATTCTCTGCTGCCAGCTTGTTCACCAGCTCTTGTACTTTGAGTACCAAAAGGTTGGCATGGAAAACAGAAAACAGAATCTGTCGCAATTGAATATTCAATGAGCAGGTATGACGAAAACCAACTACTGTTAAAACATCGACCATCTGTGACAGAATAAGCATTTAGTTTGGGCAGGACTGGATAGCTATTTTTGGAACCTGGAATATCTACAGCTTTGGAGATGCTTATGCTGCTATTAGTCCCATCCAGTGACATCATGCCCATAGGACCCAAGGGGGCATGTGTGCTCCCTCCAATACTGTTGTGCAGGCCATTAAAAAATGTATTTAATATTTAATTTTTTATTGTCCAGAGGGCCAAATAAAAATGGTATTTTTTCAGAGCCTTTTTGGTGGCGGCTGGAGGGTGGGGCTCTGAATTGATTGGTGTGTGTGGGAAGCCTGAGAGCCATTGGTAGTTCTAAAACAATGTACTTGCTCTCGCTGGGCTGGTTACTGGCTTTGGGGCTGAGCTGAGTGCCTGTAAAAACAAAGTGAGAGAGACAAACACAATAGGCAGTTGACTGGTGGCAACTGCCAGCCATCAGCAAATCACAGCCAAGGTGCGAAGAAATAGCTTGTGCGGCAAACTGGTTCTTGTTCATCATCATTCAGTTGAGCACCATTCTCTGACCTGACAGTCAGTCATTCTGTTTGAGTTGAGACAAGTCACCAGTCGGCACTGAGAGAGTGCAGTTGGTTGGTGTGTTCCTCCAGATTAGAACACAAGAAGACTGAAGTTCCTGGCTGCTTTGCAGTTTAAGAAAAAGGTCAGTACCACAGGGGAAGGTGGTAAGGCTAAGAGGCAGTTTTTAATTTCACCCAGCATTGCCATGCCACAGCAACTGTCCTCACCTCCTGTATCACAGCAGACTGAGGTACTACTAGACCAGGCCCAGCATGACCCACTTGATCCTCAGTAAGTTTCAGGGTTCTCTCACACCCCACTTTTGCTTAGTTTCTTACTGAAATATTATTTTATTTGAAGGACATTATATGGACTGTCAATTTAACCTCCTTTCAAATAGAATAATAATACAATAATAAAATAATTGATTGTATCACTATTGCAGCCCACCTCCCCTGTCAATAAGTCTGACCAAGTGGGGTGCAGACTAGAGCAGGAGTCACAGGGCTTTACCTTCTTCTAAGCAGTAACCTGTCCTGAGTGAACTGGATGAGAGAAGAGAAAAGAGAGAGAGAGAGAGAGAGAGAAAAGGAGCAGGACAAACAAAGCCAGGTGGCAGTGTGGTGGTAGCCCTCAGACACAGACCTTATAGTAGGCTTCACTACCACAGAAGTCTTTCCCCTTGAGTTTTCTCCACATAGAAAATCCATTTTTTAAGCACTGGGGGACTGTATGAGACCTCTGCACAGGCCACAACAGAACCATTTGTTGTCTGGATTCTCCAGTACTAAAAAGTTAAAAGTAAAAAGTTAAAAGGTGGTTTCCTTTTGTCCTCTGTGACTGTACACCAGCATCATTCTCTTAATGCTGCCTGCTACTCCACTGATTTATTTTTTTTGGGGGGAGGGAGGTTGTCAAAAGGCATTGATCTGATTGACCTAGCTAACAAAGTGAGAGGTCTGCTGACCCTTGGCTCCTCCACCTTTGGTAGTGAATATGAAATGCCATGTTTTCTGACCATGACATTTTGTTAACATAACCTTACGCATTCTGTCCAATAAAAAAGGGTGTATCAGTGTACGTTAGGAGTTCATCCTTATCACAGAACTTAGAAGACTATAACTGTATGAAAAGGACCACAGTAATTATTTTTTATGCATGGCTTTTGCCACTTGCAAAAGTACAATCATTCTCATTCTCTTTACTAAACTATAGACCTGCACATTTGGCATAGACTGAGAGAAGCCCTTTTTAAATATAGGCCCCAATTAGTGCTTACATTTGGAAATGTCAGATTTGTAGAAGGGGCAACTGCCATCACTGGCAGGTGCAACTCTACTGAAGAATTAAAGCTGCAGTATTTATAAGTAACCATATCGTTTTTTTTTTCCAGCAATGTTTAGTCTGACAAACCTAAAACTACACATTTTTTATTTGTTTCCTTTCATTCCCGAACCAAGATATAGGATTAAAGTGCCCAATCTGGTGGTGGCATGCTGAGGCAGGTGAGGAGGCAGGCAGCAGTAAGTATCTCACCATCTCTGCTCACCGAGATTTGAATTGAAATGTCTCCTAAGTGCATGCTTTCCCCTGTCAGATCAACTCTCTTAAGGCACTGAGACTGACTGGTACTATCCACCCCCTGCCTGCCAGCATCAGTGCCTTAGGGCAGCCTATCAGACAGGGGAAGGCATGCACTTAGGAGACATTTCAAATCTGGAAGGTATGCTGCCTCCTGGCTTGAATCATTATCACAAGTGCATCAGGCAGAAAAATTAGTCAGTCTGGTTAGCTAAACAAAGCCATTTTAACTCATTGCATTCCGGACATTTACAAATTTTTAATTAGTAAGCACTCGTTAATCCATAAGGTGATCATTACGGTACATTTTGCACTTGCAGTAATCTTCTGATTCTGTCGGTAGTGAGCTGGTCTGTTTGCTTCACAAGGTGCTTGCCGTAGCTTTTATTATTTTTCTAAGGAAAATCAAAACCACTTTCATGTCCACACAGTCAAAATGATGCCTCACTGCAGCAGCCCTTGCCCAGATACCTACACTCCTACCCATTGTGCAGAGCTACCATTCAGCCTCTGGTACTGTAGTAAGTATCTGCTCTCTGCCATGCCCTGGCTGTCAGTTATCTGTACTTGTGAGGTACTACTGTATGTTATTTCAATTTCTCTTCTGTATTTTGCATCCAACTCTTGGGTTAATGGTTTTATCTTGAAGGGCTTAGGGTTAAATTGAATGCATTGATCCTGTCATTTAATGTTGGGTTGTTCATTTCCTCTAGTTCACTTGATTACTTCATCTCTAATTGCATCAGTTTCAGCATCCTAGGGACCCTTCCCATTGATTGACTAGGAGCTCTATTTTATAGTACAGGTGTTTTTTTTTTGGCACAGTGTCCTTCACACAAAGTACACTTTAAAGAGCTTCTCAGTGGGGTTGGCTCCAGCCCCTGCTGGTTGGAGGGAGCAGAACAGCTGGCACTCATGGGCCCCCTACATATTTTTTTTCCTATGGTACTAGCTCTACACCAACTGGGGTAGAACATTTTTTTCACCACAGAATATGCCTTGGTGTCGAGCCACCATGAAGTGGAATTGAAAACAATCAGAAAATACTGTGAGTACAACCAGAACACTGTATTACAGAAGGAGACTGTTTACAGACTGTATAGCATTTGGGCACTTTGTAGGTTAAGGCAGCAGTACTCACTCAGGTCACTAAGAACAAAAAGAAACAAGAAAAGAAAATAATGGTGATTGTAGAGGAAAAAGTAGGAATTATCCTCATTCAGGACCATCTAGTTTGAGTGCAGTGGGAACCAGTGACCAGTTAGGAGCAGTGGTGCCCAAGGTGCAGGCATCATTCTTCTGTATGTGGGGACCAGTAGGCATCCAGGAGTGGTGAGGCCTGGAACTGCTGGCATCATGCTGCTGTCTGGGAGGCCAGTGGGCAGTGGGAGTGGTGGGGCCCAAGAATCCTGGCATCATGCTGCTCTGTGGGGGACCCATGGGCACCTGGAAGTGCTGGGGCCTGAGTCCTGGCATCATGTTGCTGTGTGCATGGGGGCTCAAGATCACAGGCATCATGGTCTGTGTGGGAGACCAGTGGGAGTGCTGGGGCCTGAGAATGCTGCCATTATGATGCTGTGTGGGAGACTAGTGGGGCTTGAGAGTGTGGAGTCATGCTGTTGTGTGTGGGGTTGACTAGAGTGCAGTTGGGAGCAGTGGGTCCCGAGCATGCTGGTTTCATGCTGCTGTGTGGGGGCAGTGGAGAGTCAGGAGCAGTGAAGCCCAAGAGTGTTGTTCATGTAGCTGTGTGTGGGGGACCAGTTAGCAGTTGGGCACGATGAGACCTTGGAGTGCTGGCATCATGTTGCTGTGTGGGGGTACCAGTGGACAGTCAGAACATTGGGGTGCAAGATTGCTGGCTTCATGCAACTGTGTGTGTTTGTATGAGGGGGGCAGTGAGCAGTCAGAAGCAGTGGGGACTGAGAGAGCTGGCTTCATGCTGTTGTGTGGGGGGGGAACATGTGGGGCTGTCAGGAGCAGTGGGGCCAAGGGTGCTGGCATCATGCTGCTTGCTGGGAGACTGGTGGGCATCCAGAGTGACATAGCCTGGGACTGCTGGATTCATGCCATTTTGTTTGGGGGCCAGTGGGAAGTTAGGAGTGGTGGGACCCCAAATTACAGGCTTCATGTTGCTGTGTGGTAGGAACCAGTGAGCTTTTGTAGCTGGGAGCAGTGGTGCTGACCTTATACCTCGGTGTCTTGCTTTGGGGAGGGATTTGGGAACAGAGACAGTTGTTTCTACTTTCTCTGCACCACAGCATGTAAGACAAGAGGGTTTGAGACACAGGTGAAATAATGGATGCCCCTAAGGATGTGGGATGGTTGAGATGTATCTTGTGTCTGTGTACAGTATTAGAAATGTTCAGACTGAGGAAGTGATTGTCCAATTATTAAACAGTGAGGTGACACCCAGGCCAAAGAGCTCAGATTTGCTTACTCATGCAGTAAATCATGTATTCTTCTTCCCTAGGTCATTAAAATGCCACCTTCAGGGCCCGAAGCTAACAGGAAAGCATTTTTTGGAATCTGAAGCTATGCTATTCTGTCTTAGCAGGAGGTTGATGGATGCTGGGTGTCGGCCGATTTTATTCTGATGTAACAATGGAATTTAGTGATTAGGTAAACCATCAGGTTATACTGTATGTACTAATTTACTATCAGTTCATGGGGGGGGGTGGGGGTGATAGCATAAAATCCAATAAATAGTGTATGGTTTTCAAGTCTCCCCTTGCTGCAAACATCCACCACCTGTGAAAGACAGGCATCTCAAATAAATTGGTTGGGAAGTCTAGTAGCTGATGCCAACAGCAGGACATGTCTGCATCTGAAGAAGGGGAATGGGCTCAGGGATGGACAGTAAGAGATGCCATATAGTCAGAGCATGGGTGACAATGAGGCAGGTATTTGATTTACTCGTGGACGTGGGTACACTCAAAGGAAAGGTAATCCATCCAAAACCTTTAATTGAATACAAACGTACAGGTATATTGGACTGCTCAAGACTTTCTGAGCAAAAAAATTACTGAGCTTTTTCTCCCATTTTGGGTTAGAATTTATCAGTGGTGTGGCCTGTCATGTTGTGTCACAACTGGGTATTTTGAAGTATTTTCGAGTAATTTTATTCTATATCTTGACTCTTCCTCAACACTGCTGTGCTCTGCATGGGTCATGGGTCTTTGTTCAGAGGATCAATCAACTCTGATTTCCTCTGCACTGCCTGGGCTTACTAAATGCAACGTTAACCAGTAAAAGTGCAACGGAATGGATTTTTGTGTGGGCAGCGCTAGTGTTTCATAACTATGTATGTCCATTTGTGTGGAGGTGGGGGCACAAATGAGCAAGTGCCAGTGCCACAGAGTACCTTTCCTAATTGGCACGATGAGTATTTTCTGAATAGGAGGACCGCGGGAGAAAACAGCAGATCACATGCCTCTGAACAGCTTTCATTACGTGTAGTTACTGTCTCTGACAATAAAAATAGTGCACATGCTACAGAAGAGAGTTTAAACTATTTCAGACCATAAACTATTGCCAACAGTCAGCTGCCCATTTCCTTAGTTTGAAACAGACAGATTTAATTCTCCTCTGTCTGTGTACACTATTTTGTATTTTTATTCACTACCTGGCTGTGAGGTATCACCTTCAGTAACACTGGTGTGTGCCTATCTGTTGTTCACTCTTGGCTTTCATGACCTGCACTGCCCGTGTTTGTGTGTGTTTGTCAAAGGAGGAGCCAGGAGAACAAATGTCAGTGCATCAGACTACAGTGATTTTCTTAACCAGTGTCACAGCTTTGCCTTTCTCTGAGGTGGGGACAGGAGAAGTGGTCCTTGCCTTTCCTGACATCCGGTGCCCACTAAGTGAAAGAGTAGTAAAGGCAGGAGGGTAGGTGTCATCCGGGCTCACAACTGGCACACCATTGTGTGTGCCCACATTACACCCATTGAATGCTGACAGTAACATCCAAGGTGGCAGGGAGGAATTCATGGACAAGACTCAAGAAAAGCAGAAAAAGACCTTCATGTGTCGAGGCCCACACTCTACCTTAGCACACACACTGCCTGAAACAAGACAGAGATTTGGGGTGCCTCCACTGCTTTCTGTCCCCACTGAAGAAATAGAGACAGAGCTTACACTGCTTGTTGTTAAATAATCACTGTTTCTGTTTCTTATTTTTATTTCAGATCATAACAGCAGGAGCAGTACATAAACGGTGAACAGCCTTGATTTGTTAAAGCTGAATGCCAGAAGGAGAGGACGGTGTTAATATCTACAAGACATCTTGTTAGCTGCTATTGCAGCAATCCTCACCTTCTCAGACACACACAAGAATTTTTTTTTTTTATTTATACTTCTTGTGCCAACTTGTGCCAGCTGCCGGTACAGTCTGCCCGATCACGGTCTTCACCACTTCCCACATGCTCACATGAGCCTCTACTCTCCCCTGATACCCTCTGGCTTGCCCCCCCATGGTGGGCCGTGGCACTGGTACAAATGTTGCGAACATCAGATTAGGTTGGGGGAGTCTGCTTGGAAGCTGGGTATGGGATGGTGAAGTGAGCGTCAAGGCACTGGCTGCGGTGGTTTTCTGTTTTTTTCTGGTGGACAGATATGTTCAATGATGCTGTGTGTCTGTACAACCCCCTGAGCATGCTGGACGCCAGTTGCTGTGGTAACCCGTCTCCCCAGGCATCCTTCATGCACTGGACAGCCATTCCACCCTCCCCCAGAGGAGAGCTGTCAAGAGATGCTCCATCTTCTATCTCCAGGCAGCCATTAGACTGACTCAGGTCTTTTCCCATTCCCAGGTTGCCAGCACCATAGTGGAAATACAACCACTGCACTGGCAGATTGGCCTGTAAGTTCATTTCTAAAAATTGGAGGTTGTGTTCTTTGTTTGTTTATCCTTATAGTGTCCTGACTCCTGAACAACCCACAATGACTGTTTGTCAGTCTCTGCTTTGGTTCCTCAGCCCTCCATACTGTATTAAAGCAGTTTATAAAGTACTTGAGAGGGACCACAACAGGGTCAACATGGACCCCTTCCTTAAGCATGCAATTTATTCATTTTAAGTGTATAATCTGGAAAGCTCATGGGTAACCTTATTCAATTCACAGTTTCTGCATCAGAGGCACTATGAGGAGACTAGGAGAGACTGAAGGCAATCTGTACGTACTACTGACTTTGCTTCACCCAGTGACATATTTATAGGTCTCTGTCATTTCTTGATCTACCCTCTTTCTCACAGGGTGTCACATAGATACATAGATACATAGACAGTGTCAGCAGATAAGGGCCTATGGCCCACCTAGTCTGCCCATTTGAGCTTGTAAGTTCAGTTTGTTTTCCTAGAAGTCTATTTCCCCGTAACCCTGACCTCTAGAATTCCTTTATGTCTATCCCATACATTCTTAAATCCTGTGATTGTTTCAGCCCCCACCACTTCCTCTGGCAGGGTGTTCCACTTGTCCACCACCCGTTCTGTGAAGAAATTCTTTCCCATGTTTCCTCTGAATCGTCCTCCCTCCAACTTCATCCATGCCCTCTAGTCCTGAAACATCTTTTCGCTTAAAAATAGTGTTTTCCTGCACCCTGTTCCTCCTGTAAGATACTTGTATGTCTCTATCATATCCCTCTCTCCCTCTCTCTCCTCCAGGGAGTACATGTTCAGTTCCTTCAACCTGTCTTCATAGGACTTGTGATGCAACCCATGCACCATCTTTGTTGCCCTCCTCTGAACCTTCTCTACCCTGTCTGTCCTACGTGGGTATGGTCTCCAGAACTGTACACTGTACTCCAGGTGGGGCCTCACTAGTGTCTTGTATAGTGGAATTATGACCTCCCTTATCCTGCTGGTGATGCCCTGCCTATACATCCCAGCATCCTATTTGCTTTACCTGATGCCTTGTCACACTGTTTCCTACCTTGAGGTCATCAGAGATGACAACCCCAAAGATCCTTTCCTGCTTGGTGCATGCTATATCCTCACCCCTAACTGATATATTGTGCCAGGTTTTGTGCCCATATGTATTATCTTTGCACTTCTTTGCATTGAATTTCAACTGCCAAACCCTTGACCATTCTTCAAGTTTATTCAGGTCCCTTCTCATTCTGTCTACATCCTCTGGTGTGTCTACTCTGTTACAGAGCTTTGTGTCATCAGCTGAACAGTGAAATTTGCCTTCTATATCCTGTGCAATGTCACTGATGAAGATGTTGAATAGGACTGGTCCCAGCACTGATCCCTGTGGTACTCCCCACTGGTCACTCTTCCTCTGTGGAGTGACAGCCATTTACCACCACCCTCTGTGTCCTGCCACCCAGCCAGTTACCTACCCACCACACTACTGTCCTGCCCACACCCATATTCCCCAGTTTGTGTAATAGTCTTCTATGTGGCACAGTGTCAAAGGCCTTGCTGAAGTCCAGATAGGCCATGTCCACTGCCCTCCCTGATCCACCTCCTAGTCACCCAGTCAAAAATTCAATGAGGTTGGTCTGACATGACCTCCACCTGGTGAAACCATGCTGCCTTGGGTCCTGGTCATTGACAGCCAGATGTTCACCAATCTCTCCTTCAGTAGTGCTTCCATGATCTTTCCACTACCGAGGTGAGGGCTGACTGGTCTGTAGTTCCCTGCTTCCTCTTTGTTCCCACTTTTGTATAAAGGGGACTACATCTGCTGTCCTCCAGTCTTTGGGTACCTCCTGTTTCTAGTGATTGGCTGAACAGGATAGCCAGGTTCAGCCACCACCTCTCTTAGTTCTTTAAGGACCCTGAGGGTGCACCCATCTGTCCCAATGCTTTATCAGCTCTTATTACTTCCCGGTTCTTCAGGACCCTTTCTAGTGTAAAGGGACTTGTGTCCATTTCTGCACCATTCTCACCCCTTGTACTCCTTCAGACCCATTACCCCCTCTTCCTTAGTAAAGACTGAGCAGAAATACCTGTTCAATATGTCAGCTTTACTGTTGTCATCCTCCACGACTCCCATCCTCCCCTTCAGTCTCACTATCCCTCCCTTTGTCCTTCTTTTTTTCCTTATGTACCTGTAAAAGGTTTTGTCCCTTTAACCGCTGATTTTGCAATGTGTTCTTCTGTCTGAGCTTTGGCTTCCCTTACTGACTTCCCTGCCTCCCTTTGTTTCTCCTGGTACTTCTCCCTATCCCCTTCTGCCTGTGTCTTTTTGTATTGCCTGAATGCAATCTTTTTGGCTTTCACTTTCTTTGCTACCTCTTTGGAAAACCATAATGGTCACCATGTTAGTAATGGTGGATAAGGGGATATTGACAAAGACACATAAATATGTACTACAGGGTTTTAAATAATTGATTAGCAGTTTTTTCTTGGGACAATACTAACTGTATAGAAAGCATTTATATAGGTTTTCTAGAAGTGTTATGTTTGTTAAACACGGTGAGATAAGTGCTGTGCATTTTCACAATGTTTTAACACTTTTATGAGCAAAACGCTAATCATTTTTAGAGTTAAATAAAACCCTGTACTACAGTGAGGTATTTAATAAATACCTCAAAGTAGTACATAAGATGTAGAGGTGGACAGTACAGTATTTTTCTGAGGAAAAAGATGCACGATGTGAACGAGACAGTCAGTCAAGTCAAAAGTGGGTAATTTCAGATGAGATGTTAGTAAGTACTTTGTGGAAAGAGTGGTTAATTCATGGAAAAGTGTTCCAGTTAGGTAGTGTTGGAAAAACAGTTTTGCACACAAGCAGCCATGGAAGAAGTGCAATGTAGTACTATTGGGAGACATGGGATGGGGAAGGAGCGGGACATAGGGTATGCTCTGATGTGAGAGGACAGGATATACAAGTTACAAATTTTGTTTTTAGGTGGAGCCCTCACTGGCCCTTCTGACACACCCCTCCACCACCCAATTGGGTATTAGACCCCTTCCCCTCATCCTCCATGAGGAGGCCACCATCATTTATGGCATGGGACTCCATCGGTCTTGTATTTTTCTCCCCTTGCAGAGAGGAGCGTTCCATGATGTGAGTGGAGGGGGGCATGCACACATCCACACCCACCTCCCTCCAGGTGTCTGCCCCATCTCTGCACCCTCTGCTGCAGCATCGGGGTCAGCCAAGTGTCAATGACTGGCATTCCCCCTCCCCAGGGAAGGGGAACAGTCCTTTGGATGTTCAATCCTTCCCCAAACCAGCCAACCCCTGATGGTCCGGGTCTGTTCCAAAACCCAGGTCACTGGTGTGGCGCAAGGTGTGGCATCCAGTGCCTCCACCCTCAGTGCCACCATGCCGGCCCTCGGGTCACAAATTGGAAAACCATGCATGCCACTGACAAGTGATCCTTATTGGGTATTCCATTCTGTTTATATGCATGTTCTAGACAGATTGGACATAAGTGGTTTACTGTCATCGGGATCTCCAGCTCACCGACTGACTACAATTCCATCCATGGGAATAAGTTTCCCCTACCCCCACTGCCCCTCCAGTAGGGTAGGGTGTCTTCTGTTGGTGAATTGCAAGGTGTGGAAAAGTTCAAAAGACGACAGGTGACATGGGGCTGTATTGAAGAAGCAGTGAAAAATATGAATAAAAAAGGTAATTCAGTATGCTTGTTGAGTTTATGGTTGCTGAGGGAGTGAACTAGCTGAAAAATGGGGAATGATGCTGTACCCACAAGCTAAACTGAACCTTGATTTGACTGTGTTAAATGTTTCTTTCAGGAGAGTTCTTGTGATCCCTACACTCCATATCTGATGTGTGCCTGGTGGAGGACATCCCAGTTGTACAGCAAAAGAAAGATATTCAGGTGCTACAGCAACTAAGGACTAAGGTAGGGTCACATCACACTTCTCTCATCATTCGTAATGGTCAAAATCAGGATCAATGGTCTGAATATTAAGATTGTATTTTTTTTTTTTTTCACTAGTCCTCTACTAATTGTGAAGATGTTTTTAACAGCAAAGTTCTGCTGTGCACACATAGCACATGAATTGTGTTTTTAATGGGTAATTTAGTTTCTATTCTGTGGTGACGTAACCAGCCCATGGAAGAAGTATCTATGGGGCAGGATATTCAAAGGGGTTGGATGACTTCCTTCACATATTCATGCCTGTGTAGTACAATATGGCCTGCAAGCCCATTGGTCCACACTGTGGACCAATAGGCTCAACCCCCATACTGTAAGCTGTCATTAGACAGGTGGCAAGTGGTATGCTGGTGGGTTGGTGCCACCCACCAATGACCAGGGGCTGGGTGGGATGGCTGCCTGTGGGGTTACCACTGGCTCACCAGGGAATTGTTGTTCATGGAGTCAACTGTGATCTGGGCTTCAGGTTGGGAAGGGGTTCCATTGGACTACCAGAATTCATGGGATATGTTTCTGCCTGCAATCTGGCTACTGGGTAGGGGGTCTGCTAGATTATGAGGGACTGTAATGTACTGTTGTTACTGCGATCACAGTTATGGGGAGTGGATGCCCCAGGACCCACTTGGTCCATACAATGGTCTGTGCAGGGCTCCAGGTGTATGTTGCTGGTCTGACATGTGCAACAAATGTAAATGGGTCATAATGACATGCAAATGGGTCCATTTGTGCCATGCATACATTATGGCCCCATTTGCATGCCCAAGTCTGAATATCGTGGGTGATGTCCACAGCACAACTGGAGTTGGTCTGAGCATTCCGGTCCTCCTGTCCAGTGAATTTACTGGTGCGTTATCATTGCGCCATGTCCATTCTATGCCATATTCAACGGAGATGCACAATGGTGCATTATCTTCAATATCTCCATGTCTTGGCCTCGCATCTCAGATCGCTGCACCTCTCTTGCTCCATTGCTTGGCACAGTCTGAATATTGGTCTCATAGTGTACAGTGAAGTGTTGTTAAACTTCTGCATATAATTCCATCATTCTTAAAATGTTGTTCTACTGCAGTCCCAAGGTAATGGGTAATGTGGTAGAACAGCATTCTAGAACCTCAAACTGCATGAGTCAGTTTCATTTTGAAAGCAAAAGAATCCAAAACACATACTTCATGCAGTACTATTCAGTATAGTTTCCTATCTAGTAATTTCTGTGTCTCACTTGCAATCACTTTCACTTCCACTATGTTAACCTTATGTAGTATAACTTAATCTAAGTGGAATGCAGGTGATTGCAATTTAGTCAGATACGATTTGGGTCTGATCTGAAGTGACAAGATAAGTAGGGGTAGAAATGGAAAGATGGGGCAGAGATAATTGTCCTTATTTTGCATCAGATTCTGTTTATATGTATGTTAATCTGTATAGAATGTACATATGCTGGCTGTATGTAAGGATTATTATAAGAATGAAGTATAATGAAGGTGTATGAACCACCCACTTAACTGAACCTTGAACAGAAGGTATTTGTTTTTATCAGCAGTGTTCATTAGATTACTACGCAGCAGGACATCACTGGATTCTGATGAGTCCCTGGTGGATAATGCTCACCAGAAAAACACACCAGTCAACAACCATCTGCATGTAAACAGATCATAACTGTGTTGTGCAACATTTTCTTTAGGTAGTGAATAAAATGAGGAACAGTAGTGAAAATTAAGTGAATAACAGTTACCCAAAAATTACAGGACAATCAAGGATGTGCATTGTCTCATTTGAAACAAGACAATATAACGCCTCCTGCTGTGTAAAATATGATTTTAAGTGTTGCTGGCTGGCTTGCATATTCTTTTCCTTGGCAGTTATGCAGTATGGCAATTATACAATATTACAACTTCCTTACTAGTTTGCAACTCACTTGTGAGTCAGGTATAATATAACTGACTCATAAGTGAGCTCAAACTATAAGGAAGTAATAACTGTATAACTTCATCTTGTTAGAGAGTGGTGGACTGAACAAGTTGCCTGAATGCCTCACTCTACAGTAATAATCATCTGGTTCATATTTTAATTACATCTTGCAGTGTAGAATTAAACATTGTCATCAGTAACAAGACATTATATGTCAGACAGTATGCAAGATGCACAGGCTGCGTTGCATTGCTATCTTGCATAGTACTGCCAATAATATTGCATATTGCTTGTTTATAGTGAACGATTACAAGTGGGACAAAGGTCAAAGATATTCAGGCATCAATGTATTGTGACTTATGATCATTATTGGCCCAGTCAGCCTCGTTCCTAACATGATATGTACTTTACCATGTTAAAAAGTCATAAGCCATTTTTCAACACTAAATTTTCCGCCACATCATAAAAATAGGTAGTTTAGTGAAGCACGGATGATGGTCACCAGGAATCTCACAGTCAAGTCCTTCCTGTCAGTGGGTTAATATGACTTGTTTCACTCACTGGTAAAATAGGCAGCATCATTTAATCAACATAGTTTTTACCCAGTATGCATGTCACCGCTAGTGTGACAAGGTTTACACATTACCTGGTGTCTATGTATTTAGTGCTCTTTTGATGTGTGTATGACCCCATTGAAAGAACTACTGCTACGGTAAGTTCTTACATAAGTGCACTGTCCTATGAACCTGCTGTCAGGAAGGACTAGAATGTGGGTTTAGTAGATGACATTATCAGACAGGTAGTCTTCCCTGACACTGGCTTTTTAATAGGGCTAGAAATAATGGTTACATTATAGCAAATAACTCAAATTAAGTAACCTTCAAGTACTTCAGGTACAAACCTAGTTTGTGGTTTTAGAATGGAGGTGGTTGAAGTTATTAGTTGTTCAGAAATGTAATACTTCAGTGTTTTTCAAAATTTAAGTTCACTGTGAAGGTTTACATTATAGCCACTTTAAGTTTTCCTTCTGCATGATGGTTATGTGATGGGTGATATTCAATTCTTCAGTTATTCAGTACACGGTGTATTGAGTAATTGAAGACATGACACAGAGCAAAGGATGTCTTACTGCTGGCTGTTCAGATATTGGTTCACAGCCATTGTCAGTCTTTTAGATCAGTCATCTTTCAGGTCAGTCTGCTTGCATGTGCATCTTCTGTAACAGCTCCTTACATAGTCCATTATGTGCCTGTGTGGTCACAAGCCACTGACACAGCAGTCCTCAGTCATCCCATCTGTCCTGCCATGCTAATACCATTGCTCTTTTGGCAGTCATGGTAATGCTGTAAAAATAACTGTAGATGAAGATATAATCTTCTGTACAGAACACCCCCTACCCCCACTAACATGATATGTACAGAATAACTGCATTACCTTCATCCAGGCATTCTACCTTGAATGTTGCAGTGATCCTCTGTGTTGCTTATCAAGACTACTACATTGACCAAATGGCCATCATCAAACTCATACTGCGTGAATGGAGTGGACTAGGAAAATGTGCCAGGCAACATTGGATCTCTCATTGAGAGATGGTCTTGCAGCATACAACAATTGAAGGACTGAAGCTGGCAGGTACCAAGACCACTCTGAATACTTCTAGCTAGCAATGTATTACTGGGGACTAACACCTGGCATTGCCCCATCCCAGACGTCTGCTTATGGCTCCTTTCCCACCACTGAATAGTGCACCTCTGCTGTGCTGACACCCAATGATTTAGTAGCCCACCGTTTGGAATGCAATTACCCGTTCTTTATTATTTTAATTGGTAATTTTACTAGCCATAAATGTCTTTGTACATGTTCTCCATCTTCCTTCATAGAGCAGCAGCAGACTAATTTTTCTTGTGGAAAGCAGCTTCCCTCCACAGGTAGGGTCTCCCGTATTGGGTCTTTTTGCATCCCTTCTTAGCACTAAGTGCCAAGTTTCTGTTCTGGAGATCCAGGCCTGATGTTTTATGTTGAAATGCATTGGCCTTCTTCAGGTCAGAGAAATCTTGGTATGCCTTCCCTGCATTTACATTGCTGCAGGGAGTTCTTAAACTGTAGTCAGAGCACAGAGATTATTTTTAATAGCCCTGTATTGGAAATACAAGATTCTCTGTCCACTACTCTGCCAGCAAGTAGTAGTGGTTGAACATCAATTGCCGCTGCCTTGTGCTCCAGCTTGCTTATCCAGAAATATTGTATTCAGTCTACATCGACCACAAGCCACTAAACCTTTATGCATGGCTCTTGATGCAGACTTGGCAATTGCCCACTTTTGAGTTTCTTTAGAATTTGCAGATGCCATATTACTGCCACAAAGCCTTTGGCAAGAGTCACTACGCAATGCTGTGGAAGTGATATTGTGTGTGTGTGTGTGTGCACCACTGATCATTTGGATCCGATTGAACTGTCCATTGAATCTCATTCTTGAGTACATCCTTTCACATTGGTGTCTGGTCAGAGCCACTGGATCAATCAATCAGACTTTATTTAATCAGACAGTTAAATCATTGTGCAAGCTCATTTTCAAGACGGTCTTGGACACAGAGGACACTTTCACTTATAGCAGACAACACTTCATACAAAAGTAGACAATGGTACAGGCAGTTACAATATACAAAATCAGTACTTGGATGAATCAGACATGTAAAGCAACTGTAAATATAGGCATTTAAAGTGCAGCGATACAGGTTGTAGCTTACAGAGTACAATTGAGAGGAAGGAGGGACGTAGTAGAGGGAAAATTGGGCAGCCTAATAGAATGAGGCCCCTGTGAAGCTACTTGATGGGGTGGGAAGTGCACTCCTCACTTAGGGTACAAACTTTACACCAACTCTGCCTGCCATTCACCTGTAGTGAGGCAAAACTGTTGCCTAATTGAATTTATCACACCCTTCTTGCGGAGGTATTCTTCACCTGAAAATTATATGTACAGTTAAGGTCCATGTGACCATGTCTCCAAATGGGATCTTTTGTTTACTTTGGAAAAGTTCACTGTCCTCCCTTTGAAGTAGACACAAGATGAGAGCTACTTTTTGTGCTGTATAGACTCTTACATTTAGTTCCCACCAGGGCAGCCTGAATGATTCCTAAGAGTCATGCTGTTATTTATAAAAGGCATTATTTATTTTTCCATGGGGGGTAACCTTGCTGATTAAGCCTGTGGTCATGCATAAGATGTTGTCTAAGTTTATAGTGAATCTAAGTTTACATTGAATCTAACTTTTCACCTGTATATTTGCCAGAGTGCTGTAACTCAGGGGTGGGTAGCCTTGCCTTCATACACTGGATGTTGAAAAGCTGCTATAGTACTACTTAAGTTTTCCACTGTACCCTGGCTCCTGCTGTCTTCAGTCCTACCATTGATGCCTGCTGCAACAGCTCCTTCTTTCAAAGATCTAATCTCGTGGTATGTTCCTTTTTAATCACCAGTGTAATGTTCAGTCTTTATTCAAAATATTTGTACATCAATCAACACACAAGTATTTCTGTGACTTGGTCATGCAATGTAGATATTATGTTTCAGTACTTTCTATTTGCACGATCTATGGTTGCCTTATCCTTGCCACCTGCTTGCAAATTAAATTTCTCAAGGCAACTGCTGTCTGACTCCTGCAAATGTATGCAAATGCCACTAACACAAGACTAGATGAGTCCCTGTAATTTACAAACCAAATGGCATACATGGAGCAGCGTAAATATGCTGGCTTAGCTTTGGACATGCATTTAACGTCTAATGTGTCCAAATGCTGGGGCATGTTTTTTTCAACATGAAGTCAATCCGTGTGAGTGTGGACCGTGTACAAGCTGATAAGGAAGCACTACTGCTTTTTTTCACTTATTATATGCTACACTCCCTGTTTCTCCAGTCTTCATTCAGTCAGTGTACCAGTAATAGTCATAGGGCTGGATATTCAGACCGTGCCTGGCAGTGGCACAAGCCTGGGTGCAGTGCAACTGGGCTACGGTGGGGCAAAGACAAGAAGATATTCAACAGTGATGCACCATGGTTCAGCACCATTGAATATGGCATGGTTGGCACACATACTGAGCATGACACAGTGGCACTGCACCAGTGCAAGCCACAGAGAGGGAGCATGGGGATGTGCCACTGGAAGTACAGTTGTGATAGGGCATCACACCGATATTCAGCCAGCGGCATGCAAATGAGGCCATAATCTATGCAATGTGCAAATGGAGCCAGTACACTAGCCTCTGAGGCCAAGAGATCAGAGAGCTGTGGGTTCAGTTCCCACATCTGGCACTTGGGTTAATATCCCAGTACTGACACTGTAGTGCAGCATGAGAGGGGTGCTACACTTCTGAGGTGCCGTCTTTCAGATGAGACTTTAAACCGAGGTCCCATCTGCCTGGATTGGTGGTAGCTTAGGTGGATGTTAAAGATCCCATGGCACTTATCGAAAAGAGTAGGGGAATTTTATTGGTAATAAAGTGGGCGTCATTACAGAGAAATAACAAAACATAGGTTAACAATCAAAAGAAACAGGCTAATTCAGTTAACAGAAAAAAACTTCACAATTTTTCCACAACAGTGCAGCTTGAGAACTAGAAGGAACTAAAAAAAATCATTTCTTTTAGCAGAACACAATGCTGCACGAATATTACAAAGGACTTCACTAATTGAAATAGTTTTTTGGTGTCATACTAATAAGCATCTTGCTTGCCATAAATAATAACGCATAATAGCAAAGATTATATACAAGCTATCGACATGATATCTTCTATTAAGCAGGACATTAGTGCAAAACATGACATGTTCATAAGAAAGGAAGACAACAGAGGCTCTGACCAATTGGCAGCTAAAGTAGACCAAACTTCCAAAGAAAATGGACATTCACAAAATAAATGTTGCTGAGTTTCAAAAATATGGAGGCAAGAAGTTCTAGGGCAGTACCTCAAAGTCAAGGCTTTATGCTTATGGATTGTTATTGACCCCTAATCTATCGTAAGTTACTCAGCCAAACCATATCCTATAAATATGGTGGTAACTGCTGATTTTGAAGTTGATGGAGTACCCAGGGGAGACGCCCAGGGGACAAGATGGAAAACAATCTCCTCCTGAGCCTCCAACCTCCAAAGTCTCTCATATAACATGGATCTAGATAATATACAGAAGTCCTGAGGAAGAAACATAGAAACATAGAAACATAGAATTTGACGGCAGATAAGGACCGCTGGCCCACCCAGTCTGCCCATTTCTCTACCTACTGGATAAGCTGTCAGATCCTAGTTAACCAGCAGCCTACTTCTTCCTACTCCCACCCCCAGAATTGCTCTTATGACTATCCCATGCATGCTTGAATTCCACCACTGATTTTGACTCCACAACCTCCTCCAGAAGGCCATTCCATGCATCCACAACCCTCTCTGTGAAAAAATACTTTCTTAAATTACCTCTGAGCCCCCTCTATCTTCAAATTGTGCCCTGTTGTTCTTGCACACCTCTTTTTATTGAAAGATGCTACCCTCTTGGACTTTGTTGATTCCCTTGAGGTACTTGAAAGTTTCTATCATGTCCCCTCTCCCTCCTTTCCTCGAGGCTATACATATTAAGCTCCTTAAGTCTCTCTTCATATGTCCTCCTGCAGACCCTGCACCATTTTAGTTGCCCTCCTCTGGACAGCTTCCATCCTGTCTATGTCTTTGCGAAGATTGGGTCTCCAGAACTGCACACAGTACTCCAGATGGGGTCTCACCAGCTGTCTGTACAGAGGGATAATAACTTCCTGTTTTCTACTGGTGATGCCTCTCCCTATGCATCCCAGTATCCCCCCAGCCCTCCTTGCTGCCTTCTCACATTGCTTGCCCACCTTTAGGTCATCTGATATGACTACCCCCAGGTCCCTTTCCATTTTTGTTGTTGTTAGTATCTCACCCCCCATTGTGTACTCTTCCCCTGGGTTTTTGTTTCCCAGGTGCATTACCTTGCACTTCTTAGCATTGAATCTAAGCTGCCATACATTTGACCATTCCTCTAACCTTGCCAAGTCCCTTCTCATCCTTTCCACCCCACCCTGTGCATCAACTCTGTTGCAGATCTTAGAAGGCACCAGGTTAAGGCCATCTTAAAACTCTCTTTCCCATAAGCAGGGATTACTTGGGATTTAGAAATAACACCTTTGTAACGAGCATGCCAATTATCAAGGCAAAGGGAAAACCATGCTAAGAAATAGGGTTTCCAAAAAACATCCCCAGGTTTTAGAGCTTTCCCATAATTGTAATTAAAAAGGCTGTAAAAAAAACAACAGGGTGGATCATACTGATTCCACCTCTTTGATTGGCCTGTATGTGAAATTCCTTTAATGGGATTTAACTCAGATCCCCATAACTCCTTGAAAAAATACCAGTTAATCTGTAAACAAAGAAATAGGTGGTGAGAACACGTAACTAAGGTGTAAAAAAATCGGAGTGACCAGAGTTTTAAGAAGCACAATCCTTTTCTTTTTCCCAATTAAATGACGTTTCCACCCATTAATCAAATTATCTGCTCTCTGTAAAGCAAGGTTCCAATTATATGCTTGCATGTTATCATGACCAAAAAATATCCCTAAATATGGAAAAGCTTCTGATGTAACAGAAACTCCGGCATAGAGGCCTGTGCTGGGAAGAGAGTTATGCCCTAGTGGTACACATATACTTTTTTTAAAATTTATTTTTGAGCCTGAAACTGAAGAAAAGGTCTGAAGAACTTGAACAATAGCCTCTTGCTTTGTTGAGGAATCCACAGCCAAAGTTAAATCATCAGCATAAGCTAATGTTTTAAGGGGTAGAGGGGAAGGGGTACAAAATAATCCAATAATCTGTGGACAAAGAAAAACAGCTCTCAGAAGAGTATCTATGTAAAAATTATACAATAGGGGCCTGAGCGGGCATCCCTGAAGAACCCCACAGGCTAGAGAAATAGGACGGCCTATCTAGCCATTAACATTAGGGCGTATCACTACATCTCTATATAACAAACGAATCCAGGAAAGAAAACGCACTGGAAACCCAAAAGCTGTCAGCACTAGGAATAAGAATTCATGAGAAACTTTATCAAAAGCTTTTTCTTGGTCCAGACTTATAATCCACCCAGAGACTGCATTTTGTTCTCCTAAAGCGAATATTTCGCACAATAAAATAAGATTATCAGAAAGATATCTTCCTGGGATACCACAAGTTTGTGTAGAACTTATCATATGTGATGCAAAAGTAATAATTCTGGACAAGAGTTTTGGCAAGGATCTTATAATCAACGTTTAACAGACTGATGGGTCTCCAATTATTTATATCAGAGGGATCCCCTTTCTTTTTAAAAAGTAGAATCAATAAAGCTTCTTTCATGGAAGCAGTTAAAGTATCACAACGTAACATCTCATTATAAACAATGGTTAACACAGGGACAAGATCTGTAGAGAAGGTCTTATAGAAATGTGGGGTCAGTCCATCTGACCCTGGGGCAGAATGTGGATTTAAACTATTAATGGCAGATAATACTTCCTGTTCGTCAATATCAGAAGACAGCTTATCTTGATCGGAATCAGAAATCTGAGGTAAGGACAATGATTGAAGAAAGGGATCTGCATTAACTAGGTCAGCTTTAGTACCGAACATATTGAAAACGTGATTTTCAACATAAGCGAAGCAATTCTTGAGGTTTTTATTAGTAATTCCCCAGACTGGGATAGAAGAGAGGAGATTAATTTGTGTCAATTCTATCTTTGCAGGCCTTGAAGGAATCTAAACAACCTTTAGTAATATGAGTTCCAAAATGAGCTTCCTGACCTAAAGAGTCAGCTCGATTATACTGAAATAACCTCATTTGAGCACTGATTTCGCTAATTTGTGAGCTAAAATCATGATTAGTGGAGCCGACCAAAGAAAATAAATGCTGTAACTGATGCCTTAAGATTAAATAGGACAAATATTTAGTATTTTGTTTATTGGCAGCTGTTTTTTGAAAAAGCTAGCCTCAACTCAGCTTGGAGGCCTCCCACCAGTCTATCCTAGTATATAGAGTTCAACTACAGACAAACGAGCTAAAAACTCTTTGTGCCAAAGTTTAAGAAAAAGAGAGTCACTAAGTAAGGAATCATTGAGCCGCCAACCAGCTTTCTTACATCTCGGGGCTGAAGCCCAGGAAAAGGAGGCACATAAAGCAACATGGTCTGAGAATTCAGTTGCCACAGTTTTACAAGAAAGTAAAATCAAAACCTTAGATAAAAAAAGAAAATCTATCCTAGTGTGTAAGGTCCCCTTAAAAAAAGTAGACCCACCCGACTTGTGGAAATACCTATATGCATCCACAAGCCTAGCCGTGGAGACTATATTATTTAAAGCTATAGAATCACAAAATAGTTTAGAAGTCTGGAGGCCTCGATCTGATTGATGTAGGCACAATTAAAGTCACCAACCATAAAAGTAATCTAGCTGTAAAGGATAAGGCTTAATTAGATGAAAAAGGAAACTCTCTGTGCCTTGGTTTGAGGCATAAGTCCCTATCATCCAAAACCTTTGGATATATAAAGTCCAACAACAAGGCCCTACCAGGAAATATCTACTAATCTGAATACTCTAAAATCAGAGCTAGAAAATAATATCCTAATACCATCACAAGTGTCTGGTCCAATAAACCCAGAAGGAGGGTCCTGCAGTCCATGCTTCGAGGCCTGGAATAATTCCCCATGGGTCTTTAATCTGGTATCGACTAGGCAGATAATGTCATAGTTCAGGTCAGAAAGGGTTAAAAAAATCCCACCCAGCTTCTTCTTCCCTTTAATACTATTCACATTCAGAGAACATATATTTAGAGAAGACATAATTTAAGAATTGGATAGGACTTGCCCTCCTTCTTTGCCTAGTGTGTTTGGCTATTGGGTCAGTGTCAGCCCCATCGACCCCTTCAGGGAAGGAAAGAAGGAGGAGGTATCAGTATCCTCACCCCAGAGTCTTTATCAGAAAAATCTGTGGCTAGAACCCGCAAACTTGTTAGGGGTTTGCCAGCTACGTGAAGGGTATCCTTACGCCATCAAGCAACAGCAAGGCCCTTCCTGGTTCGTTTGTGGGTAACATGTAGTAAAACTAGGAATGTCTCTCTCCAGCCGTGGGATGAGGGGAGGCATAACTGTTCAATAACTGGATGAGTAATAATAGGAGGACACAGTAGAAGAAGGAAGGGATCTGGCTGGAAAGGGGTCTGAGAATCTGAAGCAGGGACTGCAGAGATCATCTCCAGATACCGAAGGGGACAATCTCTAAGGCAGAGGAGACTAAGTTGTGGGCATGTAATTGTTGTGCAACAGTGATGATGCCATCATGGGAAGGGCAGTCATCTCTGTTATGAGAGGCCCAAGGGCACCTGCCATAAGCATGGCCAGTTCCCTCACATAAGTTGCATTTAAATGAGTTAGAACATTTGGCTGCAATATGACCATATTCAAAACAGTGGCTACATTTAAGAGTGTCACAAGCAGCGCTTAAAATGAGTGCGTGCCCCACACTTAAAACAAGACTTTGCTGCCCACGTAAAAAATGAAGCCTTGTCCTTGCCCAAAAGAAAAAATTAGGAAAATGTTTTGGGCCAGTATTAGTTGAAAAAAGTTTAACCCGCACCTTCCAACTACTCATCCCAAATTTGTTCAGAGTCCAGATTAGGGGTAGGCCTGTTCAAAACTTCACACCATTTATTTAACCAGAATGAAATATCCTCAATGTGAACTCCCTCATTCTTAAAAACAACAGTAATGTTTCGAATTGCAGGTTTAGTGAGAGGAATGGCCTGGAAAGGGGACCAGACTGGTGTAGATTGGAGTTTGTCATACTGAGCCCAAAACCTATCAAGCCCAGACATTTGTTTGAAGCTGATATCAAAGTTGGAGTTACCAATATTAATCAATGCAAAAATCTCAGAAGAAAAAAACTTCATCAACCCTTTGAGAAGAGTTTTAGCAATATACAAACAGTCACGGGGAAGTTCTAAACCACCCTTATAAAGTAATCTAACAGCGTTCCTCAATGGTGCAGGCTCGCCTTTGGAGGAAAATAAATCAGCAAGTTTGAATGTAGAACCCTGAGATACAGTGGCAGTAGCTAACAAAGTAGGTCCTGAAAAAACATTTTTAGTCCCTTGCAAAGCAGAAGTAGTCTTAGGGATAGTGGTTTTAGTACCAGAAATACTAGAACAACAACAGTTAAAGGATAAGACACACCCCTAAGGTGCGTTGGAGCTCATGCATTTTTCTCAGTAGATTTCTGAAGCATATTTAGATACACAGGATCTTGGGAATCAGGATCCAAGTCCTCCAACTCCCCTTTCCCAACCTGCATTTTTAATGCTTTCTCCAGTGACCAGTCTGAGTGGGTATCCTGGTTAGGGTTTGGCTTTTATGAAAAGTAAACCCCCACGTTTCGACCAGCCAGGTTCTTGTGTAGCAGAAAAAAAAAACAGAAGGTTGCCCAGGAACAGAAACGGAGTCAATGTTATTACTAGAGTCACTTACTGAAATGGAACAGCTTCTTGCAAGTCAGTTTTATGAGTTTCGGTTCAGTCGGTTGCTGAATATTGCTGAAGAAACAGTCTGAAGGTTGTCTGCAGCAGGGAGCAGGAGGAACCAACGCGGAAGAGACTGAAGTCAACTACCGGTAGGACGCCGATCATGGGCCTTCCAGTGTCAGCGTCGCAGGAAAGAGAGCAAGGAATAGGCGTCTGAGAAGATGCATGCGCAGAAGCCATCAACGCTGAATCGAGAATCTGCAATTGCAGGACTAACGCCTTTCATTGTTCCTGGAGGCTAGAAGCAGGAGAGGGAACTCCATTCCCAACAGGTACAGCAGAATTATCCTCAGTAGGCACGACAGAAAAGACGGAGTCTATTTCTAATATAGTCGCGCTGCTAGTAGCAGCTATATCCAGACGTTCCTCTAAGGCCTCTAAGAAAGGTAGCACAGAGGAGGAGGCCGACTCCCCTGAGCTAGCAGCGTCCATCTCCTCCAGGGATCATGCGAACTGGCCATCTTGGGTAGCCAGCGAAAGGCTCCACCACACAGATTAGGGAATTTCCGTGTCCTGGCCAAATTTCCTCATTCACTAAAAATACCACCAACAGCCCATCTGGTTCAAGGTCAGTTGAATTCATCTGTATCTCGCCTCCCGGTCGTGCCTGAAAATAGGCAGGATTTGTCTAGTGCACTTACCAGTCAACAAAACTAAATAAATAAATAAAATAAATAAATGATGGTCCCATTTACATGTGATACACTGGGAGTCTGACAAAGGCAAAGGTTATCAAAAAATTCTCACACACCTAGAGAGTTCTTCTCACATAAATTTTAAAATGTCTCAGTATGCTATATACGAGGTTGTATATATGTATATGCTTAATTTGGGGCTCTTTTTCAACTTGCAGTTATACCTAATTTCAGGATTTTGTCTCTCATTATCTACTCTTTAATATACCAGGACACTTGGCATGTTAGTTGTAACCTCATCTTACAAGTATTAGAGAGAATGCTATCCTAGGGTTTTTATCACCAGAATGCTTTCTTAGCATACTGAGACATTTTAAAATTTATGTGAGAAGAACTCTGGTTTTGAGAAATCTTGATAACTTTTGCCCTTCTGAGGCTCCTCAGTTAAAAGCATACTGATGTTAATTAGCTTCTCTGACGTAATCTTCTGTTATGTTTTAAATGTATATGTTAAATCAATGAGAATTACTTCTGTTTTTTTCAACATAATTCATGTTAATAGTATGGGATTTTCAAAATAACTGCCATAAAGCATCTGAAGAAGGACCAGGTAGGTTCAAAAGCTAGAGCACTTTGTTCTTTTCTACAACATCCATGTTTGTCCAATAAAAGGTATCAAATCATTTGTTTCTGGATCTACTCATACATGACGTATTACCACAGAGATTCCCTCAGAAAATACATTTTGATAGTTCATACAGTACAGGTTCCTGAAATAACAAAAGTGAGGCAGACACCTGTTTGTCAATCTGACATAACAACTGTTGTTCTCCTATATGAGTGTATGTATGGGGCTACATCACGCACAGATACGCCTATGACTGAAATTTTAGATTTATTTTATATCCATTACACAAGCCTGAATTATTTATATAGGCAAATAACAATGCCAAGTTTTTAAGTGACAGAACTAAGCTGTGATACAGACAGGAGATTTCTCACAAACATTTATTTATACCACTTCAGTTACCCACTAAAAAACAAATGACCAACTCTTTATGAGACCAGAATGATACATTGGGACCAAATGTATCTAAACACAAACCAGGGCAGATGGGTTAGTAGCACACTTGGAGTAAAGAATTAACCCTACAGATTGTTCTGCCTGGGGCATGCACCAGCTACAACAGAGAATTAAGGGCATCATTGCTGCAGCAACAGGATAGGCAGGAGTGATGTCATCACTCAGTAATAGGGATGGGAATATCTTCACTGATTTAAGTTGCTACAGAACACATTAACAGAGGCTGATTTAAAACGAAACCACAAAACCAAACAGTATGATATTTCAGGAAACAGTAATCATGACACAGGGACCGAATTCCTGTGTGTATTGTAAAACAGTAAAACATTGGCATTTGATCTTTAATGTTGGCCTACTACACTTGTAAAAACACTATAGGGGAGATATTCAGACTGCGCAAGGCAATAGTGCAGAGTGAGTAAAGCGCATCCAAATGCACTGGGGCAAGACACGGTGATATTCAAGGTGATGCACCATAGCACATCACCTTTGAATATGGCACTAGAATGATCATGGTGCAATGACAACACACTGGTGCATTCCCCAGACAGGAGGACTGGGACTATGCCAGCACAACTGTGGTTGCGCTGTGCGCAGCATCGCGATATTCAGACTTGGGCATGCAAATATACTAATATATGCAGGCACAAATGGGTCCACACATATCATTATTGCCCCAATGGCATGCTTTGCACAGAGCATCCTGGCAAAATGCGACTGGCACCCTGCATAGCCACTGGAAGCAGGAGTTTAATCCCTGGTGGGCTATTGTACCCTCCTTACATATGCCCAATCATGGGCATTTATAAATAAACTATCCCTAGTAGTCTAGTGGTAACCCCTCCCTCCCATAACTTGATCACAGGTCCAATGTCTGAACCATGATCCCTGGTGTTCCAGTTGCACCCCTACCTCTCCCTCCTGCAGAGGACCACAGATCCCACCATCATTGGCAGCTGGCTGCACTCTGCCCTCATACTGCCTCCTTGCTGTACTGCACACAGACCACCAGACCAAAGCTACACCTGACAAGGGTGCCTTTGCTGCTGCCAACAGCCTCAGGTCCTTTGTCTACCAGCTGCATCCTTCTGTACTGTCCACAGACCATCAGACCAGAAATACGCTGCTGGAAACTTCTGGCGTATCCACGCCGACTGGCTGCATTCATTCTGCTCTGCCTGCTGACTGGTTGCTCCACTTTTTGAATACTTTGCTACTCCTATTCCTTTTGGACTTTAACCTAATTTAATTTACTGATTCTGGTACTGGTTAAGTCTCTCCAAACTGTCCTGTGAATGCTAACTTAAATGTGACTCTAAGCCTGTTTACATCAATATTGCAATCAAGAGTTGGTTTGCAGTGCACGATCCTTTAGAGTGCAGGTTTTCACAGGTTTCAAAGTATTTCATCTCTGTTGTTTTAAGGTCCAGTGGTACTTTACCTGGATTAGAAACTAAGCTTAAAGTGATACAGCATTTTGTGAACACTTCTTTGAGTAAACCAGGTTTCATTTGTGACACACTTGTAGCTATGCCCTGCAAATAACCCCATTTTTGTTTCCCTTTCTCTCCTTCCTGCTTAAATGTTTCACCCTTCCCCAAACTTTATTAAATACTCTCCCTCCCCCAGCAGCACCACCCCTAGGCAGTCTTCATCCTCCCCTCTCACTAATATTGCAACTCCCTTTAAAGATACAGAATGCAGTTATAGGGTCCAACACTTGTCGGTGTTAATCTTATCTCTTTAAGTCTCATTTACTGTGTTGCACCCCCTGCCCCTGAACTAAGTCCTCATCATAGTATTTGGGTGGTATTTCTGCCACATGTATTAGGCTTCTGATCTGCCTAATTCCAAACCTAACCCTTGACATTTGAGTGGTATTTGTGCCACACGTTAGTCTTCCAAACTGCCTAATTCCAAATCTAACCTTTGACAACAACAAACAAGAGCTATGTTACTTCTCCATTGGCAGGTTATACAACCCACCCACTAGAGGGAGCAGTTGAATTCTTCAGCAACATGAAACCTCTACTACTGCAGAAGCTTCTCTGACAGGACTCTTGGCATAGCTCATATGGAGTCCAACCTCACAGGAGGCCCAAGGAATGAATGGGATGAAACTACTTTGGACTCCCACCTGCCCTATTACACTATAGAGAGTACTGCACAGCAGGGGGCACAAATACCAACACAACATGCCCTCAAGCCTTCCACAAATGTTTCAGGTGGCGAGCCCTCAGTCATCACACTAGCAGCCCTGCTCCACAGCCGCTCCCTCATAGCCTAAGCCTACAACACTAGGCAAACAGAAGTAAAAGTCAGACCCAGCAGGGCCCTTTGGTCTCACTCTCTTCCTAAGATGATCCTCCTACTACTGCTGCTGTTATCTGGTAATGTGCACCCTAATTCTGGTCCACACCACACCACCACTACCAACAGAAAAGGGATACTCAGGATTATTTCCCTTAATATTGGCAGCTTACTTCCTAAGCTCTCGGAATACTAGCAGGACAGATTGTCTAAATGTGGGGGCGGATGCTTAGTCTATGTCAAATGTAATATCAAATCCCAGATCGCGGACAGCAGTATGCACTCAAAAGAGGCTCAAATCCTAAACTTAAAACTCTCCATAGGGCTGCAAAACAAAGTCCTTGTGCTTACCATGGTGTACATACCCCTGGGTCAGCAACTGCCAGCATGAACTTCATAGGGAACCAGCAAATGCTGGGCAAATGAGGAGGAACAGGTCATAGTCGGTGACTTTAACATTACTTAGCTTTCTCAGAGAGAAGTTCGACAAAGACCAGATTTCTGGACTCTACCTTACCCAAATGGTAACACAAGCCACCCGCCTCAACTACCGAACCAGAACCAGCTCACTTATTGATTGGTTATTATCCTCCCCCAGAACACATCTCTGAGGTTTCTTTCTACCAGACAGTCTCAGTGACCACTCCCCAGTTTTGTGTTTATGGACAATTAAGTTCTCTAAGGAACTGCCTAAAGTGTCCTGTAACTGTACCCTAAAAGCCAGACTCTTGGAAGCTTTCGAATGACACCTAAAACTGATTGATTGGTCCCCAGAAGACAGAGTCTTGGATGGGAACCAGCCCCTGGATTACTTCCTCAGAACCTTCACCCAGGCATGTGGTATCTTTACCCCATCAGTGTCAAGAAAGTTAAAGGAACTACAAATCCCTGGCTCTCAGGCTCACTACTTGTGCTCATGCACCAAAGAGATAATCTCTGGCATACGGCCAAGGTGACAGGCAAGCAGGCTGACATGTCAGCCTATAGAGCTGATAGAAACAACTGCACAAGTCTTGTTTACCAATCTAAAGCCACCTACTATAAGGACCAACTAAACAAATTATGGGGATTGGGTAAAGATTTCTGGCACTCCTTGAAATCACCAACTGGTAGTGCCCTGAGAGTACCAACAGACCTGATCACCTCAAATACTAGGATGATCCAGGAATTCCTTGATATCACTAACATCTTCAATTTAGCATTCATGGATCTGACTGGTGTATTACCAGGTGAATATCTTGTGCCACTAACAGAGCAGCTCCCATGTCCAGATACACCCACACCTGCAGGTTATGGACTGCCACTTTTCTACTTCAAGCAGATCTCAAGGACAGCGATGATCAAATATGTCAACAGGTTCTGGGCAAGACCAGGATGGGGAGTGACTTAATCGACCTGAAGCTGGTCGCCCTAACCCTGGAGGAGATAGTTGACCCCCTCACTAAGGTTTTTAACTCCTCCCTTAGGTCGAGTGTGTTCCCAGATGCCTGGAAGCTGGCGCTAGTTACCTCTGTCTTCAAAACTGGAGACAGAACTAACGCATCTAACTACAGGCCAATCTCAATTCTGTCCTTCCTCAAAAGCTTTGGAAAGGATGGTCTCAGACCAGCTCACTGAGTACTTCGAGCAGTGTAATCTGCTTGGCCCTCAACATCATGGTTTCCAAAAAACACTCCAACACTTTTGGCACTAGTTGAATACACTTCCCAGCTCTATGATGTTTTGGATAAAGCGATGCCAGTGGGTTCTGTATTCATAGACCTCACAAAGGCCTTTGACTCAGTGAACCACCACCTTCTCCTCAGCAGCCTGTCATCAACTGGCCTATCTCCATGTGTGGTGACTTGATTTGAGAGCTATCTCTCCCATAGAACTCAGTGAGTCAGAATAGGAGACACATACTTGGAGGCAAAGGAGGTGAGCCTAGGAGGCTCCCAGGGATCTATCCTCAGCCCTCTACTCTTTAGCCTGTTCATAAATACCCTCCCCTCTGCCTGTCCTGTACACATTGTACTCTGTGCTGATGATGCTGTCATATCCATCCCAGGCTGAGACCTGCATGCCATTACTACTGAACTGCAGGACAGCTACCATAAGCTCAGATCCTGGTTCTGCAAGAAGAAGATCCTGCTCAACCACAAAAATAAGAGCATGCTGTTCACATTTCTCCAAAATAAAATAAAGTTCAGACCACTGCAAATTCTGAGCCCTAAGGAGACCCCTTGAACAAATCTCCTTATTTAAATACCTAGGAATTTACCTCAATGACACTCTCAATTTCTGCAGTCATATTGACCACATCATCAAGTCCTCCAACATAAAACTGGATGTTCTGTACTGCCACAAGCACTCCCTACCACCTGCAGTTCTGAAATTAGCCATAAGTAGCTTGATACTAGCCACCATTGACTTTGGGCTCCCAATCTATGGAGCAGGCTCTGACACTGCCCTCAAGAAAGCCAGCACTCTCCTAAACAAGGCCTGATGCTTAACCTTGGGTGCTGATCTCTCTACCCACACTTGTTTCTTCTTCAGTGAGACAGGGTGTCTCACACTCCACCTCTGAGCTCAACTCCAAACTAGCATGCTTATCAAAGAAGCCTTGCTAGGGCTTATGTCTGAGTCCACTAACAGGCTTGCAAGTCCATTACCCCTTAAGCAGGCAAGGAGCACTGCAAAATGGTGACTCCTGGTGCCATTCAAGCATACTAAACTGGACAGAGATTACTCACTTTCCTGGGCCCAAAGTGGTTCAATGAGCTCCCTACCACACTCTTAGAATGCACCAAGCTCAGACAATTCAAAATTGGGCTTAATTCCCAACTAGAACTTAAACAAATCTGTGTGCCACACTTGGCCCATGCTCAGGGTCCCTAGACTATCCCACCCACCCCTTGGCTCGAACCACTCAACCACTTCCCCTGAACTCTTCCCCCATGCTCTCTTCAACAAATCTCCTTATCCACAAAATATCTACCTTGCATAGTCTATGCTACAATAAACTGTCAACCTCCCCTTCAGACAGATCATCCACTACATCAACTACATATTTTAACATCTGACAATGCCTAGCTTTGGCTACTCCCACACCCATTCTCAACCCTGGCCACCACTGGTCAGCTCAGCCTTCCACTCTGGCAACCATCCATGCCCCACCCTCATTTCCTCCTGTACTACCCAGCAGGACTCAATCCTGGCATCTCCCCTCTAACCTGTTTCTAACACTACTGCCTCTTTCCTGTTTCTAACACTACTATGTACAGCACTAGTGCTGTTACTTACTAATGTTAGACTCCTATGTACTAGTAAAACCTAGATTCCCATGTATTAGTTAAACTCAAAGTATGTGCAACCCTCTGTAAACTTATTTTGTAATCCACTGTGTGCTATGTGTTATGTTGTCTGTATCATGTTTAACTGTCTTGGAACCTTTGAAAACAAGTCCTTGACTCAAAGGTATTAATCCTAAACTGAAATAACTAAATAAAAAAATAAATACTGCCCATCTGCCCACCGAAAGAAAGCTTACAGTATGAGCTGTAATCCTATTGGTCCACATTGTTGACCAATGGACTTGCAGGCCATACTGTACTACACAGCATAAATATGTGAATGACTGCATTCATTCACATATTCATGCCTGTGTAGTACAGAAGGGGAGAGAGGGGTACACTAGCCCCTGAGGGATACCTTTAATATTACAAATGTCCACAATTGGACATGCGGGAGGTGGGAGGGTACCACTGGACTACTAGGATGGGATGAGTGCTTGTGGATGGTGTTCCTGTCTGCTGGCTGGCCACCATAGTTGATGGCTACTGTGTTGCACCCTGCAATACAGCCACCCGCCTGTGGGTGGCCAGCATTGAGCCTGTTTTTCAGCTCAACTTTGAGCCCCAGTGTGCGGCGCATCTAGGGACTGTGCCAGCAAATGCGCCTCACATCCCAGGCTGAATATTGGGATGTGCTGCATGTCATGGGCATACCCCAGCAGATGCGACACATATATTAATGATGCATCCCGTGTATTGGGACTTGTGCTATGCATGTCCACCTTCTGAATATTGCACTGGGGTGCATTGCAGGGTGCAACAGGCACAACCCCTCTGAATATCTCTCTCTATGTGTTTTGAACCTGGTGTGTATTCATTTCACAAACTTCCAGTTTTACATGTAATCAACAATCAAAAACACACAAACTTATTACTCAAACAAAATAATGTTATTTCTTTACCAGGAAGAAGGAAGACAGTTTACTGAGGTGATAAACAATGCAGCAAAGTAAAATGTTTACATTTTCAAACCTAATTCCATTACTTCAGATATATAAGGGCAAGATATAACATCATTAACCAACATCACATCAGTCAGGATAGCAGCAGTGCAGCTGTTAGTCATGTTGAAGGTAATGCAGAACAACAAGCTATGTCAGTGTTTAAAGCTAATCAGTACTACAAAAAATAATTTGTCACTCCCATCATTGAATGGTGTAGTTCAAGTACAAATATCTATCTATCTATCTATCTATCTATCTATCTATCTATGGGATACATGATGGGCAAGAGTGGGATATGGAAAATATTCTCACTCCTGCAGAGTGAAAAAGCATCTCACAATGCAGGAGTGAGAATATTTTCCATATCATGATCACATCATACATACTGTTTATACCACTGGGGTGGGAGCTCATCTATTGGTTTACTGTTATGTAGTTATTGAGGTGTAGTTGTAAGGAGTGGATATGAACTGGATATGTATGAGGTATATGATTGGTGGATATGTGTGTGTGTGTGAGTGTGGCTATTCTGTGATTGGTTGGTGTCATGTTTGTTCTGTGGATCTGGTATGTGTTCATAAGTAGGGTGTTTGTGTGGTGAGATGTGTAAGCATTGCTTTACTTCTGGGAGTAACTTGGTTTGTTTGGGTATTTAAACTTGGTGCAATTTGTACATCTGGGTAAATTGCGTGTGTAATCTTGGTGCACTTTACATTTATTGGCAGTGTATTTGCTGAAGTTAACGAGAGTGGAGCCACAGACATGTTGCTGTTTTGAAACAGTGTTTTATTTATTTCTATATATATTCTCTTGTCAAGGCACGTAAACAGTGTAAATGAACATAAATTGAGAAGCTTCTCATTTATTTAACTGAAATAAATCAGTATATGCACATAAAGATAAATGTTTCAATGATTAACAGCAGCTTTTGTCCTGTCGACTAAAGTTTGGTAGCTGTAATTTGGAGGATTTCTTTGTCCCATTTCAAGATGTGCCAGTCAAGTTCAATCACTCAGTTCAGTGAAGGTGTTGTGAGTTAGTCAGAATCTGAGTCTGATAGCTTACGTAGACGTTTTTTGTCTTTTGTAGAGAGGTACTGATGTCCTGAAAAAAGAATGGGATAAGTTAGTTAATGGATTTTCATACCTACAGCTGATTGCATTTTAGAATATGGTTCAGCTTGCATTTACCTTGAATGGTGTTGAAGGCAATATTCGTAGCTGTTATTGTTGCATTTTGAAATGTGGATGGTGTACTTTGCAGGCAGGCAGCTGGTAAAGCGTTACCGGGCTCAGGTTTCTTGTGTGATTTGATTTGTTTGTTTTCAGCTTCAGTTTCAGTGTGTCTGCTTGTGCTTAGTTTGGTCATCATCACTGAAATTACAGTGCACTATATATCGAGTGTTTATTCCACTGGAGCGCTCTGACCCCAGTGGTAGTAAAGATAGTTAAGACTATGTTTATCTTCCTTAACAGACATGGCTACTGACATGCAGATGGAGACAAGTTTACAGTACCTAAGGACCATCTAGCTAGGGAGGAGTACATAAAGAAAGGGCCAATTCAGAAGCGTTTAGACAAGTGCCCCCAAACAAACCTTGGAAACATGAAAAGGTCTTTTAACAAAGGTTGGTTATCAAAATATAATTGGTTAGAACACAATAATGCATCAGATGCAGCTTTCTGCTTCCCATGCAGAGTTTTTGGTATTGATATGGCAAAATATGGCACAGCATTTTCTCTTGAAGGGTTTAACAACTGGAGAATAGCCTTGGAGTCAGGCATAGGTTTCAGTAGACATAGTAGCAGCAAACAACAATCTTGAAAATGTTGAAAAATGGAAACTCCATCTTGTTAGTGAACCACTAGATAAGCAGTTATCTGAACAGAGGGCAAAACAAATAAATCTAATATCAAATCAGAGAGAGAATAGGTACAATGCTGTCACCTGACTTGTTGATATTACTGCTATGCTGGCTCACTTGAGACTACCATTTACAGGACATGATGAGTCTAAGGAATCCGTGAACTGGGGTGTATTCAAAGAAATTGCATCTTTACTTGCAAGATATGACCCAGTGCTTAAACAACACTTAGAAATGGTTTCTAAAACCCAAAGGCTACCAAGTTACCTGTCAGCTCAAAGTCAGAAATGACTTAATCATGTCTATTACAAGACATGTGAGGACTACAATAATTGATGAAGTAAAACAGACAGTGAATTTCACAGTTTGCTTTGATACAACTCCAGACGCTTCAAAACAAGACTAGTTATCCATGGTTTTACACTATGTTCGCAGAGATGCCACAATTCATGAATCATTACTTAATGTCATTCATGCAAAAACAGGAAGAGGTGACAGTTTAGCAAATATCTTTGTGAAACACTGCAGCTATGTTACCTTAGTATTTCTAATGTAAAGGGGCAAGGATATGATGGCTGTGCAGCAATGGCAGGGGCTTAAACAGGGTACAGGCCAGAATTAGAGAATCTTGCAATATAGCATATTACTTTCATTGCTATGCACCATTTAAATTTGGCAGTTGTTGACATACATGCAAAAATTACTCAAAGTGTAATTTTTTATGTCCTTGAGCAGTTATACATATTTATTGAAAATTCCACTAAAAGATACAGTTTCTTTCTTGCTGTACAGGAACAGTTCTTACATTAACTGACAATGCTTCACAAAGTTCTCAGAGAATGCATACTCTTAAGACACTTTCTGGTACTCGGTCTAGCAAAATTGATAACCGTAAAGCACTGCCTGCAACCATTGAGTCTGTGATGCAAACTCTTGCAAAAATTCAAGAAGATGGCTCTTTTGATAGAGAGACTGCTAGCACAGCCATGGCCCTCAGCAGATCAATAGACTATCATATCTGTCTTTATTCGATATCATTCAACAAGATTTTGTCCATTACAAATGAAGCCTAGAAATATCTTCAGTCTATTGAATTAGACATATCTGTGACATCAGTGAACAAGTGACCACCAAACAGTGTGGTTCACGATAAACTCAGCTGCAGAGTCAAGCCATATAAAAGTGAGGGTACTGGATTTCAGGAGGGCTGACTTTGGCAAGATGGGAGAATGCCTTAGAAAAGCACTAGCAAACAGGCTAGAAGGAGGGGCGGAGCAACAATGGGGAAATATCAAAACTGCCATCTCAGAGGCAACAATCTTTGTGTGAAGCAAATAAACAAATCAAAATGAAAGAAAAAGCCACCATGGTTCTCAAAAGAGGTGGCAGGGAAGGTTAGCGAGAAAAATGTAGCATTTAGGAAGTATAAGGAAACACAGAAGGGGCAGGACAGAGAACTGTACCAGTTAAGGCAGAAGGAAGCAGGGAGAGAAGTCAGAATAGCAAAGGCTCAAACTGAGGAAAAGATAGCCAATTCAATTAAGGAGGGGGATAACACTTTTTATAAGTACATCAGGGAGCATAGAAAGACAAAGGGAGGGATAGTGAGGCTGTATAGAATGGATGGCGGGTGAGCAGAAGGACAGTGAAAAAGCAGAGATAATGAATGAATACTTCTGCTCAGTATTCACAAAATAGGGGGGAGGTGCCTAATCCAATTAACAGAAGCACTCTGGATAGGGAGGTCAATCCCAGTCCTTTCATAGAAGAAAGGGTTCTGAAAGAACTCCTGAAACTGAAGGCGGACAAAGCAATGGGGTCTGACTGAATTCACCCCAGAATTCAAAAAGAATTAAGGGGAGAACTAGTGACACCACTGACTACCCATTTTAACAAATCATGGAGGATGGTGTGGTACCTGAGGACTGGAGGAAGGCAGATGTGATTCCCCTTCACAAAAATAGGAGCTAGACAGAGGCAGGAAACTACAGACCTGTCAGTTTCACCTCTGTGGAAGGAAAGTGATAGAATCACTTCTGAAGGAAAGAATTGTTGAGTGCATAGAGGCCAGTGGGGCACAGGACCCAAATCAGCATGGATTTACACCAGAAAGATCATTTCAGACCAAAAATAATTGATTTCTTTGACTGAGTAGCAGACCAGGAGAGGACTGTGGACATGGCTTGTCTAGACTATAGCAAGGTATTTGACACAGTCCCACAAAGAGTAATAATCAAATTAGCCAGCCTAGGAATGGGTCCCAGGATGGTAGCCTGGATAAAACATTGGCTGGACAACAGGACCAGAAGGTAATTGCTAAATGGAGTCCACGCTGAAGAAAGAGGTTACTAGCGGGGTACTGCAGGGTTCAGTTATGGGTCCAGTCCTTTTTAATGTATTTATAAGTGACATTGCAGAGGGACTGGGAGGAAAAGCATGCCTCTTTGCAGATGGCACAAAGTGCTGCAACAGAGTTGATACACAAGGAGGCGTGGAAAGGATGAGAAGGGATTTGGCAAGGTTGGAGGAATGTTCAGAAGTATAGTAGCTTGGATTCAATGCAAAGAAGTGCAGAATAATGCACCTGGGAAACAAAAACCCGGGGAAGATTACCCAATGGGGGGAGAGATAGTAACAACAACAAAAATGGAAAGGGACCTGGGGGTAATTATATCAGATGACCGTAAGGTTAGCAAGCAATGTGAGAAGGCAGTAAGGAGGGCTGGGTGGATACTGGGATGTATAGGGAGAGGCATCACCAGCAGAAAACAGGAAGTTGTTATCACTCTGTACAGACAGTTGGTGAGACCCCATCTGGAGTAGAGCATCCAGTTCTGAAGATCCCATCTCAGCAAGGACATAGACAGGATGGAGGCAGTTCAGAGGAGGGCAAGTAAAATGAGGTCTGCAAGAGAAGCCATATGAGGGGAGAATAAAGGAGCTTAATATGTATACCTATGAGGGAAGGAGGGAAAGAGGGGACATGATAGAAAATTTTAAGTACCCCTGTGGAATCAACAAAGTCCAAGAGGGTAGCACCTTTCAGAAAAAGAGATGTGCAAGAACAAGGGGACACAATTTGAAGATGAGGGGGGATGGCTCAGGGGCAATGTGAGTAAGTATTTTTTTACAGAGAGGGTGGTGGACTCATGGAACAGTCTTTCTGAGGAGTTTGTGGGGTCTGCAACTGTGGGAGAATTCAAGAATGCAGGGGACAGATATAAGGCAATTCTTGTGGGGGGTAGGAGGAAAAAGGCTGTTGGTTAACTACGATCTGCAGCTTATCTGTAGGTTGGGAAATAGACAGACTAGGTGGGCCAAGCAGTCCTTTTCTCTGTGCACCACAGCATGTAAAACAAGAGGTTTGAGACACAGGTGAACTAATGGATGCCCTAAGGATGTGGGATGGTTGAGATGTATCTTGTGTCTGTGTACAGTATCTGAAATGTTCAGACTGTGGAAGTGATTGTCAAATTAACAGTGAGGTGACACCAGGCCAAAGAGCTCAGATTTGCTTACTTCAGTAAATCATGTATGCTTCTTCTTCCCTAGGTCATTAAAATGCCACCTTCAGGGCCCGAAGCTAACAGGAAAGCATTTTTGGAATCTGAAGCTATGCTATTGTCTTAGCAGGAGGTTGATGGATGCTGGGTGTCGGCCATTTTATTCTGATGTAACAATGGAATTTAGTGATTAGGTAAACCATCAGGTTATACTGTATGTACTAATTTACTATCAGTTCATGGGGTGGGGGATAGCACAAAATCCAATAAATAGTGTATGGTTTTCAAGTCTCCTTGCTGCAAACATCCACCACCTGTGAAGACAGGCATCTCAAATAAATTGGTTGGGAAGTCTAGTAGCTGATGCCAACAGCAGGACATGTCTGCATCTGAAGAAGGGAATGGGCTCAGGGATGGACAGTAAGAGATGCCATATAGTCAGAGCATGGGTGACAATGAGGCAGGTATTTGATTTACTCGTGGACGTGGGTACACTCAAAGGAAAGGTAATCCATCCGAAACCTTTGATTTAATACAAACGTACAGGTATATTGGACTGCTCAAGACTTTCTGGAGCAAAAATTACTGAGCTTTTTCTTCCATTTGGCTTAGAATTTATCAGTGGTGTGGCCTGTCATGTTGTGTAACAATTGGGTATTTTGAAGCATTTGCGAATAATTTTATTCTATATCTTGACTCTTCCTCAACACTGCTGTGCTCTGCATAGGTCATGGGTCTTTGTTCAGAGGATCAGTCAACTCTGATTTCCTCTGCACTTCCTGGGCTTACTAAATGCAATGTTAACCAGCAAAAGTGCAACGGAATGGATTTTTGTGTGGGCAACACTAGTGTTTCATAACTATGTATGTCCGTTTGTGTGGAGGTGGGGGGGGGGGACAAATGAGCAAGTGCCAGTGCCACAGAGTACCTTTCCTAATTGGCACGATGAGTATTTTCTGAATAGGAGGACCGAGGGAGAAAACAGCAGATCACATGCCTCTGAACAGCTTTCATTACGTGTAGTTACTGTCTCTGACAATAAAAATAGTGCACATGCTACAGAAGAGAGTTTAAACTATTTCAGACTATAAACTATTGCCAACAGTCAGCTGCCCATTTCCTTAGTTTGAAACAGACAGATTTAATTCTCCTCTGTCTGTGTACACTATTTTGTATTTTTATTCACTACCTGGCTGTGAGGTATCACCTTCAGTAACACTGGTGTGTGCCTATCTGTTGTTCACTCTTGGCTTTCATGACCTGCACTGCCCGTGTTTGTGTGTGTTTGTCAAAGGAGGGCCAGGAGAACAAATGTCAGTGCATCAGACTACAGTGATTTTCTTAACCAGTGTCACAGCTTTGCCTTTCTCTGAGGTGGGGACAGGAGAAATTGGTCCTTGCCTTTCCTGACATCCGGTGCCCACAAGTAAAAGAGTAGCAAAGGCAGGAGGGTAGGTGTCATCCGGGCTCACAACTGGCACACCATTGTGTGTGCTTCCACATTACACCCATTGAATGCTGACAGTAACATCCAAGGTGGCAGGGAGGAATCCATGGACAAGACTCAAGAAAAGCAGATAAAGGACCTCGATGTGTCAAGGCCCCACACTTCTACCTTAGCACATCCACTGCCTGAAACAAGACTGAGATTTGGGGGGTGCCCTCCACTGCTTTCTGTCCCCACTGAAGAGATAGAGACAGAGCTTACACTGCTTGTTGTAAAATAATCACTGTTTCTGTTTCTTACTTTTATTTCAGATCATAACAGCTGGAGCAGTACATACACGGTGAACAGCTTTGATTTGTTAAAGCTGAATGCCAGAAGGAGAGAAAGGTGTTAATATCTACAAGACATCTTGTTAGCTGCTATTGCAGCAATCCTCACCTTCTCAGACACACACAAGAATTTTTTTTTTTTTTTATTTATACTTCTTGTAGCCAACTTGTGCCCAGCTGCCGGTACAGTCTGCCTGATCACAGTCCTCACCGCTTCCACACGCCACATGAGCTGCTACTCTCCCTGATATCCCTGGCTTGCCCCCTCATGGTGGGCCGTGGCACTGGTCCAAATGTTGTGAACATCAGATTAGGTTGGGGGAGTCTGCTTGGAAGCTGGGTATGGGATGGTGAGGCGAGCGTCAATGCGCTGGCTGCAGTGGTTTTCTGTTTTTTTTCTGGTGGACAGATATGTGCAATGATGCTGTGTGTCTGTACAACCCTCTGAGCATGCTGGATGCCAGTTGCTGTGGTAACCCCCGCCTCCCCTAGGGGTCCTTCATGCACTGGACATCCACTCCACCCTCCCCCCCCAGAGAAGGAGAGCTGTCCAAGAGAGGCTCCATCATTCTATCCCCAGGCAGCCATCAGATGACTCAGGTCTTTCCCCGATCCCAGGTTGCCAGCACCGCAAGTGGAAATACAACCACTGTGCTGGCAGATTGGCCTGTAAGTTCATTTCTGAAAATTGGAGGTTGTGTTTTAGCCTTCATTGTTTGTTTATCCTTATAGTGTCCTTACTCCTGAACAACCCCACAATGACTGGTTGTCAGTCAATGCTTTGGTTTCTCAGCCCTCCATACTGTGTTAAAGCAGTTTATAAAGTACTTGAGAGGGACCACAACAGGATCAACATGGACCCTTCCTTAAGCATGCAATTTATTCATTTTAAGTGTATAATCTGGAAAGCTCATGGGTAACCTTATTCAATTCACAGTCTCTGCAACAGAAGCACTATTAGGAGACTAGGAGAGACTGAAGGCAATCTGTACTTACTACTGACTTTGCTTCACCAGTGACATATTTATAGGTCTCTGTCATTTCTTGATCTACCTCTTTCTCCCAGGTGTCACCATGTTAGTAATGGTGGATAAGAGGATATTGACAGAGACACATGAATATGTACTACAGGGTTTTAAATAATTGATTAGCAGTTTTTTTCTTGGGTCAATACTAACTGTACAGAAAGCATTTATATAGGTTTTCTAGAAGTGTTTTGTCTGTTAAACACAGTGAGGTAAGTGCTGTGCATTTTCACAATGTTTTAACTCTTTTATGAGCAAAACACTAACATATTTTTAGAGTTAAATAAAACCCTGTACTACAGTGAGGTATTTAATAAATACCTCACTGTAGTACTATAAGATGTAGAGGTGGAAAATGACAGTATTTCTCTGAGGAAAAAGATGCACAATGTGAGCAGGACAGTCAGTCAAGTCAAAAGTGGGTAATTTCAGATGAGATGTTAGTAAGTACTTTGTGGAAAGAGTGGTTAATTCATGGAAAATGTTCCAGTTAGGTAGTGTTGGAAAAAGCAGTTTTGCACACAAGCAACCATGGAAGAAGTGCAATGTAGTACTATTGGGAGACATGGGATGGGGAAGGAGCGGGGACATAGGGTATGCTCTGATGTGAGAGGACAGGATATACAAGTTACAAATTTTGTTTTAGGCAGAGCCCTCACTGCCCTTCTGACACACCCCTCCAGCACCCAATTGGGTATTAGAACCCTCCCCTCATCCCCATGAGGGGCCCACCATCATTCATGGCATGGGACTCCATCTGTCTTGTGTTTTTCTCCCCTTGCAGAGAGGAGCATGCCATGATGTGAGTGGAATTGGGCACACACACATCCATGCCCATCTCCCTCCAGGCGTCTGCCCCATCTCTGCACCCACTGCTGCAGCATCGGGGTCAGCCAAGCGTCAATGACTGGCATCCTCCCTCCCCAGGGAAGGGGAGCAGTCCTTTGGATGTTCAATCTTTCCCCAAACCAGCCAACCCCTGATGGTCCGGGTCTGTTCCCAAACCCAGGTCATTAGTGTGGCGCAAGGTGTGGCGTCCAGTGCCTCCACCCTCAGTGCCACCATGCCGGCCCTATGAGTCACAAATTGGAAAACCATGCATGCCACTGCCAAGTGATCCTTATTGGGTATTCCATTCTGTTTATATGCATGTTCTAGACAGATTGGACATAAGTGGTTTACTGTACCGGGGATCTCCAGCTCACCGACTGACTACAATTCCATCCATGGGGAATAAGTTTCCCCTACCCCCACTGCCCTCCAGTAGGGTAGGGTGTCTTCTGTTGGTGAATTGCAAGGTGTGGAAAAGTTCAAAAGACGACAGGTGACACAGGCCTGTATTGGAAAAGCAGTGATAAATATGAATAAAAAAGGTAATTTGGTATGCCTGTTGAGTTTATGGTTGCTGAGGGAGTGAATTAGCTGAAAAATGGGGAATGATGTTGTACCCAAAAGCTAAACTGAACCTTGATTTGGCTGTGTTAAATGTTTCTTTCAGGAGAGTTCTTGTGATCCCTACACTCCATATCTGATGTGTGCCTGGTGGAGGACATCCCAGTTGTACAACAAAGAAAGATATTCAGGTGCTACAGCAACTAAGGACTAAGGTAGGTCACATCACACTTCTCTCATCATTCGTAATGGTCAAAATCAGGGATCAATGGTCTGAATATTAAGATTGTATTTTTTTTTTTCCACGTAGTCCTCCTACTAATTGTGAAGATGTTTTAACAGCAAAGTTCTGCTGTGCACACATGCACATGAATTGTGTTTTTAATGGGTAATTTAGTTTCTGTTCTGTGGTGGACATAACCAGCCCATGGAAGAAGCATCTATGGGGCAGGATATTCAAAGGGGTTGGATGACTTCCTTCACATATTCATGCCTGTGTAGTACAATATGGCCTGCAAGCCCATTGGTCCACACTGTGGACCAATAGGCTCATACCCCCATACTGTAAAGCTGTCATTAGACAGGTGACAGTGGTATGCTGGTGGGTTGGTGCCACCCACCAATGGCCGGGGGCTGGGTGGGATGGAAGTCCTGTGGGGGTTACCACTGGCCCTCGGGGAGGTGTTCATGGAGTCTACTGTGATCTGGGCTTCAGGTGGGGGAAGGGGTTCCATTGGACTACCAGGATTCATGGGATATGTTTCTGCCTGCAATCTGGCTACTGGGTAGGGGGTCTGCTAGATTATGAGGGACTGTAATGTACTGTTGTTACTGCGATCACAGTTATGGGGCAGTGGATGCCCCAGGACCCACTTGGTCCACACAATGGTCTGTGCAGGGCTCCAGGTGTATGTCACTGGTCTGCCCTGTGCAACAAATGTAAATGGGTCATAATGACATGCAAATGGGTCCATTTGTGCCATGCATACATTATGGCCCCATTTGCATGCCCAAGTCTGAATATCGTGGGTGATGTCCACAGCACAACTGGAGTTGGTCTGGAGCATTCCCGGTCCTCCCTGTCCAGTGAATACACTGGTGCATTATCATTGCACCATGTCCATTTTATGCCACATTCAACGGAGATGCACAATGGTGCATCACCTTTCAATATCTCCATGTCTTGGCCCCTGCACATCTCGGATCGCTGCACCCCTCTTGCTCCATTGCTTGGCACAGTCTGAATATTGGTCCCATAGTGTACAGTGGAGTGTTGTTAAACTTCTGTATGTAATTCCATCACTTTAAAAATGTTGTTCACCGCAGTCCCAAGGTAATGTGGTAGAACAGCATTCTAGAACCTCAAACTGCATGAGTCAGTTTCATTTTGAAAGCAAAAGAATCCAAAACACATACTTCATGCAGTACTATTCAGCATAGTTTCCTATCTACTAATCTCTGTGTCTCCCTTGCAATCACTTTCATTTCCACTATGTTAACCTTATGTAGTATAACTTAATCTAAGTGGAATGCAGGTGATTGCAATTTAGACAGATACTGATTTGGGTCTGATCTGAATGACAAGATAAGTAGGGGTAGAAATGGAAAGATGGGGCAGAGATAATTGTCCTTATTTTGCATCAGATTCTGTTTATATGTATGTCAATCTGTATATAATGTACATATGCTGGCTGTATGTAAGGATTATTATAAGAATGAAGTATAATGAAGGTGTATGAACCACCCACTAACTGAACCTTGAACAGAAGGTATTTGTTTTTATCAGCAGTGTTCATTAGATTACTACGCAGCAGGACATCACTGGATTCTGATGAGTCCCTGGTGGATAATGCTCACCAGAAAAACACACAGATCAACAACCATCTGCATGTAAACAGATCATAACTGTGTTGTGCAACATTTTCTTTAGGTAGTGAATAAAATGAGGAACAGTAGTGAAAATTAAGTGAATAACAGTTACCCAAAATTACAGGACAATCAAGGATGTGCATTGTCTCATTTGAAACAAGACAATATAACGCCTCCTGCTGTTAAAATATGATTTAAAGTGTTGCTGGCTGAGCTTGCATATTCTTTTCCTTGACAGTTATGCAGTATGGCAATTATACAATATTACAACTTCCTTACTGATTTGCAACTCACTTGTGAGTCAGGTATAATATAACTGACTCATAAGTGAGCTGCAAACTAGTAAGGAAGTAATAACATAATAACTGTCATCTTGTTAGAGAATGGTGGACTGAACAAGTTGCCTGAATGCCTCACTCTACAGTAATAATCATCTGGTTCATATTTTAATTACATCTTGCAGGGTAGAATTAAACATTGTCATCAGTAACAGGCCAGAAGGTGAAGGAAGGAAACATATTCGATTCAGTGCTTCAGAGTAACTGGTAATTGGTATTTTTCTTTTAAACTTAGATTGTAGGCTGGTAGTGACACTATACTTTCTTTCTGTGTTGTCTTTACTTATAATTGTTTTTGGGCTGTTGAAAATTTAAAACATAGTGGTGGTGTAATTCTGTGCTGTCTTTAATTGCTGCAAATTTTATCTTGGCTTGTCTGACTGTCCTGTAGCTGGGTGAAGGGTGTTAATTGTCTGGCCTCTGACCTCAGCTACGTGATAACTGGAGGTGGGGCTTAGTCACAGTAAAGCAGCAAACAGAGGTTCATCTTCTCAGAAGAAGCCAGAAGGTGAAGGAAGGAAACATATTCAATTCAGTGCTTCAGAGTAACTGGTGATTGGTATTTTTCTTTTAAACTTAGATCGTAGGCTTGTAGTGACACTATACTTTCTTTCTGTGTTGTCTTTACTTATAATTGTTTTTGGGCTGTTGAAAATTTAAAACATAGTGGTGGTGTAATTCATGCTGTCTTTAATTCTAAATTTTGCCCCCACCCCTTCCCCCAACTCTTAATTATATGCCCTGATAAATCTGATTGACAGGAGCTAAACACAGGGTATAGTAAGAGGTGAAGTAGGAGGGGCATAAGGAAGAGACCACCCTCAGCACGACAAGTGTTTTGACTCATTTATTTATTTATTGGTTTCTTTTCCTTAAAAATATATATATATTTGAGGATCAGTTACAGGATTTTAGTGCTGTAAATAAATAAAAAGAGAACTATGAGAGCTTCAGTAGCAGAACACGTGAGTGGAATTGCAGTATAATGTGGGGAGTGGTGCAATGCAGTGGCTGTGGGCAGCCATATTCAGGCAGACCTTCTGGACACTGAGGTGCTGCCCTATCTGCATGCATCTCTCGGGACTGTGGGATGAGGTAGCCAGACTCAGAGCGGAAGTAAACTGGGTCAGGAGTACCATCACCCCTATCCAGGGACCACCCAGTCCAATGCAGCAGCCTCAAAGGATGCCGAGACGAGGAGCACTTGGATGACAGTGGCTCAGGGAGGGTTAGAGCAGTCAGGCAGAGGCACATCCCAGATCCTATTCTCTCAATAACTCATATGCCACACTGGCAAATGAGGACAACCAAATAGAGGTACCCAGGAAGTGGAAGGAAAGGATGTGGAGGTTAGGCAAGGAGGTGACCTCAGTGAGGAAAGCATGGACCCTAGAGGAGGAGGAATCGAATCCGGTGGGGACTCCATCATAAGAGGGATCCAGCTAGGAACACAGGAGGGAGGACAGGGCAGTGAGGTGCCTACCAGGTGCCACGGCATGGAGGGATGGAAGGAAGATACTGGGGATCACTGAGAAGGCAAGACGGGAGGGGAGCTGGATGTCATTATCCACCTAGGTACTAATGACTTGGCAAATGGGGAGCCAAAGGAAGTTCAGGAAGAGTTTAGGAAACTGGGAGGGTCTCAAGCAAGTTGCTACTTCTGTCACTTTCTCAAGTACTACCTGTGAGAGGCAAGGGAGAGCATAGAGTGCATGCACCAGGAACTTTAACTCATGGTTGAAGAACTGGTGCTGTGAGGAAGGGTTTGGATTCATTGGTGAATGGGGATCCACCTGGAGGGATGGAGGTTTGTTCAAGCCTGGCCGGCCTGCATCCATCCTGGAGGGAATCAAGCACTCAATGATAAGTTTAAATGCTACATTGACAAGCATTTAAACTAGCAAAGGAGTGGCAGCCAGCAAGGATGGTACCTACTTGCTCACCCCCACAGCTAGTAGTGGAACCAGTGAACCAGAGGAGTGGCTATCTCTGCAAAGCAGTGTGCAAAGATGGAGATTAGTGTCAAAAGGTGGATAAGCAGAAAAGGAGCAAAATTCAGCAGAAGAGGCAGACAGCAAGGAGAACCAGGGATAAATGACAACCAAGGAAGGGGCTGGAGTAAAACAGTGAAGCAGTCTAGGAGGTCAAATCATGGAAAGCCATGTGTGCAAATGCCAGAGCCTTAGCAACAAGATGGAAGATCTGGAGCTGTCATGGTACAGTCAGACCTGGACATTGTGGCCATCACTGAAACCTGGTGTAATGATAACCATGACTGAGATGGCCATACCTGGCTACAAATATATTCAGAAGAGACAGAGCAGGCAGGAATGGAGGAGGAGTGGCACTGTATGTGAAAATGACATAAAGGCCACAGATCCAGGAGGAACAAAATGGGGAGAGATACTGTGGGTTAAGCTGGAGAAAATGCGGCCAGCCATCCGCACAGGTGTGGTCTATAGATCACCAGCCCAGGAGGAAGAAACAGATAGGAGCTGATGCTAGCCATCCAAAGGATGGCAGACAAAGGTGAGTAGTACTGGTTGGAGACTTCAATATACCAGACGTGGACTGGAGCATCCCAGCAGCATCAACTAGGAGCAGATTTATCCTGGACTCCTTCAGGGTGCCTTCTCAAGCAACTGGTCATGGAACCAACTCGGCAGAAGGGCAATACTGGACCTTGTGCTCACAAACAGGGAGAGTGTGATGGGGGTGATGACAGTGGGGAGCACTTGGGTAGCTTGTTGACCACCAGTCATTGTGGTTTGAAATCACAGAAAGAGCAGGGCAAACCACACAAAAACACGTATCCTGGATTTTAGGGGCAGACTTTGGGAAAATGGGGAGATACTTGAAAAGAGGCATTAAAGGGAATGGGACAGGAATCAGGGTTGAGGAACAGTGGGCAGTATTTAAAATGGGATTATGAGAACAACAGAATTATGCATTAAGCAGGTTAGCAAGAGGAAAAGGAAGAGGAGACCATTATGGTTTTCCAAAGAGGTAGAAGAAAAGTGAAAGCTAAAAGATTGCATTCAGGCAATACAAAAGACACAGGCAGAAGGGGATAACATAGAATTTGATGTCAGATATGACCGCTTGGCCCACCCAGTCTGCCCATTTCCTACCTGATGGATAAGCTGCAGATCCTAGTTAACCAGCAGCCTACTTCTTCCTACCCCACCCCTAGATTGCCTTATGACTGTCCCATGCATGCTTGAATTCCACAACTGTTTTTGACTCCACAACCTCCTCTGGAAGGCTGTTCCATGCATCCACAACCCTCTTGTAAAAATACTTCCTTAAATTACCTCTGAGCCACCCCTCTTCTATCTTCAAATTGCCCTCTTGTTCTTGCACACCTCTTTTTTGAAAGATGCTACCTCTTGGATTTTGTTGATTCTTGAGGTACTTGAAAGTTTCTATCATGTCCCCTCCTCCCTCCTTTCCTCGAGGCTATACATATTAAGCTCCTTTCGTCTTTTCTTCATATGTCTTCTGGTGCAGACCCTGCACCATTTTAGTTGCCCTCCTCTGGACAGCTTCCATCCTGTCTATGTCTTTGCGGAGATTGGGTCTCCAGAACTGCATGCAGTACTCAGATGTGGTCTCACCAGCTGTCTGTACAGAGGGATAATAACTCTTGTTTTCTGCTGGTGATGCCTCTCCCTATGCATCCCAGTATCCCCCAGCCCTCCTTGTTGCCTCTCACATTGCTTGCCCACCTTTGGGTCATCTGATATGACTACCCCAGGTCCTTTCCATTTTGTTGTTGTTAGTATCTCACCCCCATTGTGCTCTTCCCTGGGTTTTGTTTCCCAGGTGCATTACCTTGCACTTCTTAGCATTGAACCTAAGCTGCCATACATTTGACCATTCCTCTAACTTTGCCAAGTCCTTCTCATCCTTTCCACCCCACCTTGTGCATCAACTCTGTTGCAGATCTTTGTGTCATCTGCAAAGACATACTTTTCCTTCCAGTCCTCTGCAATGTCGCTTATAAAGACATTGAAGAGGACCGGTCCTAATACTGAACCCTGTGGTACCCCACTGCTAACCCCCCTTTTTTCAGAGTGGACTCCATTTACTATTACTCTCTGTGTCCTATTCTCCAGCCAATTCTTTACGGAACTCATCCATAATCTGATTTCAGCAAGGCAGTTGTCTAGTGCAGAGAGAGCACCATCTAGCCCGGGCGGAAAGGACAAATACAGCTGATTATTACTTGCATTTGATGTAGCGCCATATGGGCAGTGGTAGCATAGGTTGTGAGGCCATAATCCACAGCAATAAGACTGAGGAGGTAATGGCTAAGTGAAGAGCTTCAGGTTGCAGGCAGTCTTTATGTCTGTACAGGAGACCAATGCGGGTGTTGGTGGTGGAGGTGAGGATTTTTATGTTTATGGAACGACAGGGAAGAGTCAAATGTAATACCTACATACTTATACTTTTGGACCTGTTCAATGGGATGAGAGAAATGGAGAGTATTTCCAGGGGGAAATTCTTTGATCTGTTTTGGCGGTGGGCATAGAGCATCGTCTTAGTTTTTTTTAATGTTGACCTCCAATCTGTGTTCAGCAAACCAGTGTTCAATCTGAGAGAAGGAGTTTTGTAAGGTACGGAGGAGAGAGAGGATCAGGATGTGCGGTGTAAAGAACAGTGTTGTCAGCATACAGGAGAAGGTTGCTGGGGCAGGATTTAGGCAGGATGTTGAGGTAGATGCTGAATAGCAGGGGAGCCAGGATAGATCCCTAGACAACTCCTGAGTGCACAGGTAGCATTGTAGATATGGTATTAGTAAGTTTAACACATTGGGGTCTAGATGAAAGATAGTTGGAGAACCATGAGAGTGGACAGTGAGAGACCCCAATTTGTTGTAATGTGTTAAGAAGGGGGAGGTGAAAAACCATGTCTAAGGCCTTTGAGAGGTGGGGAGATAATGGAGTCAAGTGCAAGATATAAGATATGCATATCGAAGGTGTCTTTGCAGTAATTGGAGCTCTGGAGGGCTTTGGACAGTAATGAACTGATGTATGGAGCATTATTATGTTTGGAGGGTAAAAAGAAAATAATTTGCATTTTTCCAGCCTAGATCAGCAGAAATTTGTCATAACTCATTGAGGTATCTGCTTTCAGAATGAGCATTGACTTTCACAAATTATCAGTCAACATGCAGAACATTTCAACTTCAATAGTAGCCAAGTATATCAAGTCTATTCTTTCAAAATTTGACATGAAGCAGAAGAATATGACAGGAATAATTGGTTCTCTCTGGTTACTACTGATGTCACAGTCACTGTGGTTTAACTGGTGATGTAGTGAGAGGAACATAAAGCATTTTTATTCATCCTCCTGACAGAGTGCTTTCCCACACATCAAAGTGCTTTCATGTATGAACAAGAACAGTTAAACAACTGAACTTACCATTACAGTATTTCATCAAATGGATCTCAGCCATCGTGTGACACTGTAGGAAATTGCACAGTCAGTAAAAGAGAACACACACAGAATGGTTCACCTTGAATGGAAGAATACAGAACACCAGAATTTGATAGCTGATCATGTGAAGGGGTCCAGACTGTTTGGCAGGCCAGATGGCAAGCTATTTCGATTGCATGGCATATGTTGCACAACTTTATGTCTTTTTGGGCAGACACTGGGATGTGTGCAACCCTCTCAGACACACCAGACCTGGAGATGGATACATTCTCAGGAGTCAATCATGCAGGTGGATGAACTGGATGTTAGGATGGACCAAGGTTCCCTAGTCCTGGGTCAACAGGTACATGCACAGTGGGAGGGAGACCAGAGGTTACTCTGCTATCTGCTGAAGTAGAAGGAAACCATTCTGCCTTTGCTTGAATAGAGCTGCCATGATCATGCCACCCTCTTCCATCTGCAGCTTGATTAGCACCCTATTTATTTGAGGAAAAAAAAGATGAGTACAGTACTGCAAAACTCAGCAGACTAGGAGGGAGAACAGTATGAGTTGATCCAAGCCATCAGGGCACTGGTCCAACTGCAACCGGTGAATCCAGGGTAGGGTATATACGTGTAGTGTGGCCAATGGAACAGTGGCTTTGGTAGTTCCCATAAGGCACAGTAGTAGGAAGTACACCATGGTAGTAATGTAGTGGCTCTGAGTCACTTTCAGAGTATGAGCAATGTGACTTTCTGCTCTGATTAGAGGCAGGAAGGCCTTTCCCTGTTCGGAGTCCTGAACCACCCCATTGTACTGCAGCCTTTTGGATGGATGCAGGACCGATGTTAAAGTTATTGACATCGATAGTTGTAATGCTGAAAATATTCCTTGTGGGTTACTCCTTCACTGATGTCAAATATTCCTATGTTGTTACCCGATGACTGCAATACTCCAGATAGAAGATCATCCCATCACCTAACATAAAAGTCCAAAATACTTTTAAATTTAAGAATTGCTCTCTGACTATATCCCAAAGTTTTCAATTTTACTAGGTGGTTTACAGGCAGTAAAGCAGCTGCTTAATAAATCAATTGAATGATTGTAATCAAAATTGTGGTAATCTGCACCTGTTAATGCTCGTGAACTCCATTGCTTGTCTGTATATTACGATGAAGGTAAATTCTTACTTCAGAAAATATGTTTTTTGCTTGTGTATGGTCTCCTAACTACACAATGTGGATGGTCAAGTGACTCCTCAAGCCACAAGTCAACAATTCGATCACTGTGTATGTGTGGACACAAATGATGTATGCAACTGCATTGGAGTTTGCGTAACATATGATAAAAACAGTAACATAAATCTGTTCTGATAATGTTTCTATCAATTTTCACATGGATCAAAAATTATAATTGTAACTTTTGGGGTACTATTTTAAAATGATGCTCTTACTGCTGTTTGCCCTGTCACGTCACACTGCTGTGCCATGATCTGCCCACTGTCAGTCCCTTAGTTCAGTGTTAAATAACCAGTTTGGTGCTTGCATTTGACTTAAATTGTGGTCAGCTGTGTGATCTACCATTAATCAGTCAAGTTCCAGAAATAATCTCTGATTTTGTCAAGTTCTACAAACTGAGTTCTCTCAGCTTCCTCAGCAATAACCATAAGATCATTAAGATGTTCTTGAGCCAGACAGAAGCATAGACTTTGACAGAAGATAAGGACCGCTTGGCCCACCTAATCTGTCAATTTCCAAACCTACAGGATAAGCTGCAGACCCTAGTTAACCAACAGCCTTTTTCCTCCTACCCCCAACAAGAATTGCCTTATGTCTGTCCCATGCATTCTTGTATTCTCCCACAGTTGTAGACCCCACAAACTCCTCAGGGAGACTGTTCTATGTGTCCACCACCCTCTCTGTGAAAAAATACTTCCTCACATTGCCCCTGAGCTGTCCCCTCCATCTTCAAATTGTGTCCCCTTGTTCTTGCACATCTCTTTTTCTGAAAGATGCTATTCTCTTGGACTTTGTTGATTCCACTGAGCTACTTAAAAGTTTCTATCATGTCCCCCCTTTTCCTCCTTTCTTCATAGGTATACATATTAAGCTCCTTTAGTCTCTCCTCGTATGGCTTCTCTTGCAGACCCCATTTTAGTTGCCCTCTTCTGGACTGTCTCCATCCTGTCTATGTCCTTGCTGAGATGGGGTCTCCAGAACTGGATGCTGTACTCCAGATGGAGTCTCACAAACTGTCTTTACAGAGTGATAACAACTTCCTGTTTTCTGCTGCTGATGCCTCTCCCTATACATCCCAGTATCCCCCCAGCCCTCCCTACTGCCTTCTCACATTGCTTGCTAACCTTTAGGTCATCTGATATGATTACCCCCAGGTTCCTTTCCATTTTTGTTGTTGTTACTACCTCTCCCCCCATTGTGTAATCTTCCCCTGGGTTTTTGTTTCCCAGGTGCATTATTTTGCACTTCTTTGCATTGAATCCAAGCTGCTATACTTCTGAACATTCCTCCATCCTTGCCAAGTCCCTTCTCATCCTTTCCATGTCTCCTTGTGTATCAACTCTTTTGCAGATCTTTGTGTCAGCTGCAAAGAGGCATACTTTTTCTTCCAGTCCCTCTGCAATGTCACTTATAAACACATTAAAAAGGACTGGACCCAGTACTGAACTCTGTGGCACCCCACTAGCAACCCCTCTTTCTTCAGAGTGGACTTCATTTACAATTACCTTCTGTGTCCTGTTGTCCAGCCAATGTTTTACTCAGGCTATCACCCTGGGACCCATTCCCAGGCTGGTTAATTTGATTATTAATCTTTTGTGTGGGACTGTGTTAAATGCCTTGCTAAAGTCAATATAGGCCATGTCCACAGTCCCTCCTTGGTCTGCTACCCAGTCAAAGAGATCAATTATTTTTGTCTGAAATTATCTTTCCACTGTGAACCCATGCTTTCTTGGGTCCCGTGCCCCACTGGTCTCTAGGTACTGAACAATTCTTTCCTTCAAAAGTGATTCCATCACTTTCCTTCCACAGAGGTGAAATTGACAGGTCTGTATTTTCCTGCCTCTTTCTTGCTCCCACTTTTGTGAAGGGGAATCACATCCGCCTTCCTCCAGTCCTCAGGTACCACACCATCCTCCCATGATTTGTTAAAAAGGGTAGTCAGTGGTGTCACTAGTTCTCCCCTTTATTCTTTTAGAATGCTGGGGTGAATTCCATCAGGCCCCATTGCTTTGTCCACCTTCAGTTTTAGGAGTTCTTCAGAACCCTTTCTTCTGTGAAAGGACTGGGATTGACCCCCCCTATCCAGAGTGCTTCTGTTAATTGGATTAGGCACTCCCCCTCCTCCTCTTTTGTGAATACTGAGCAGAAGTATTCATTCAGTATCCCTGCTTTTCCAATGTCCCTCTCTGCCCACCCACCGTCCATTCTATTCAGCCTCACTATCCCTTCCTTTATCTTTCTACGCTCCCTGATGTACCTATAAAAGGTTTTATCCCCCTCCTTAATTGAATTGGCTATCTTTTCCTCAGTTTGAGCCTTTGCTATTCTGACTTCCCTCCCTGCTTCCTTCTGCATTAACTATTATAGTTCTCTGTCCTGCCCCTTCTGTGTTTCCTTATACTTCCAAAATGCTATCTTTTTCTCACTAACCTTCCCCGCTACCTCTTTTGAGAACCATGGTGCCTTTTTCTTTCATTTTGATTTGTTTATTTGCTTCATAAAAAGGCTTGTTGCCTCTGCAATGGCAGTTTTGATGTTTCCACATTGTTGCTCCACCCCTCCTTCTAGCCCATTTGCTAGTGCTTTTCTAAGGCACTCTCCCATCTTGCCAAAGTCAGCCCTCCTGAAATCCAGTACCCTCACCATTGTATGGCTTGACTCTGTAGCTGAGTTTATCATGAACCACACTGTTTGGTGGTCACTTGTTGCCTGATGTCACAGATATGTCTAATTCAATAGACTGAAGATATTTCGAGGTTTCATTTGTACTGGACAAAATCTTGTTGAATTATATCAAATAGAAACAGAAATGAAAGTCTGTTGATCTGCTGAGGGCCATGGCTGTACTAGCAGTCTCTCTATTAAAAGAGCCATCTTCTTGAATTTTTGCAAGAGTTTGCATCACAGACTCAATGGTTGCAGGCAGTGCTCTATGGTTATCAATTCTGCTAGACCGAGTCCCAGAAAGTGGCTTAAGAGTATGCATTCTCTGAGAACTTTGTGAAGCATTGTCAGTTAATGTAAGAACTGTTCCTGTACAGCAAGATAGAAACTGTGTCTTTTAGTGGAATTTTCAATAAATGTGTACATCTGCTCAACGACACCCAAAAAAATTACAATTTGTGTAATTTTGCTGCATGTGTCAACAACTGCCAAATTTAAATGGTGCACATAGCAACAAAAGTAATATGGTTTGTTGCAAGATTCTCTAATTCTGGCCTGTACCCCTCTGTAAGCCCCTGACATTGCTACTCAGCCATCATATCCTTGCCCCCTTACATTAGAAATACTAAGGTAACATAGCTGAATGTTTCACAAAGATAGTTTGCTAAACTGTCACCTCTTCCTGTTTTTGCATGAATGACATTAAGTAATGATTCATGAATTGTGGCATCTCTGCGAACATAGTGTAAAACCATGGATAACTAGTATTGTTTTGAAGCATCTGGAGTTGTATCAAACAAACTGCGAAATTCACTGAGTGTTTTACTTCATCAATTATTGTAGTCCTCACATGTCTTGCAATAGTCATGATTAAGTCATTCTGACTTTGAGCTGACAGGTAACTTGGGTAGCCCTTTGGGTTTTTAGAAGCCAGTTCTATGTGTTTTTTAAGCATTGGGTCATATCTTGCAAGTAAAGATGCAGTTTCTCTGAATGCACCCCAATTCGCTGATTCCTTAGACTCATCATGTCCTCGAAATGGTAGTCTCAATCGAGCCAGCGTAGCAGTAATATCAACAAGTCAGGTGACAGCATTGTACCTATTCTGCCTCTGATTTGATTTTAGATTTATTTGTTTTGCCCTCTGTTCAGATAACTGCTTATCTAGTGGTTCTGTAACAAGATGGAGTTTCCATTTTTCAACATTTTCAAGATTGTTGTTTGCTGCTACTATGTCTACTGAAACCTATGCCTGATTCCAAGGCTATTTTCCAGTCTTTAAACCCTACAAGACAAAATTGTTATTTTATTTTGTTGTTTTTTAACTAGGTATAGCACACTAAGCTGAAAGCTTTTTTACAGGAGCGACCTGGGAGCACAAGGAGGTTAAGTGACTTGCTCAGGGTCACGCAGTATGCAAGTGGAAGCTGTGGGATTCAAACCCAGGTCTGGTCTGCTGGATGTCACCAGATTTGCAGCTCAGAGCCTTAGACCACTGCACTATACTGCCTCCAATGATGTTTCATATTTTGCCATATCAATACCAAAAACTCTGCATGGGAAGCAGAAAGCTGCATCTGATGCACTATTGTGTTCTAACCAATTATATTTTGAGAACCAACCTTTGTTAAAAGATCTTTTCCTGTTTTGAAAGTTTGTTTGGGAGTACTTGTCTAAACACTTCTGAATTGCCCCTTTTTTTATGTACTCCTCCCTTGCTAGACAGTCCTTAGGTACTGTAAACTCTGTCTCCATCTACATGTCAGTAGCTGCATCTGTTAAAGAAGATAAACATAGTCTTAACTATCTTTTAGTGCCCCCAGTGGAATAAACACTGATATATACACTGCACTTAAATAAATCCTGCTGACGTCAGTAAAGCGAGGATATCAAACATTTATCCACACTCTACTCAATGTTTCACAAAGATAGTTTGCTAAACTGTCAACCATTTATCCTTGCTCTGCTTACATCACCTCGCATTTCTCTTCCACAGTACAAGCAACAGAAAACACAAAAAAAAAAAATGTCAGAAAAGAACTGCTGCCCTTCACAAATTAGTAATCATCAGACAAAATTAAACCCATGTGTCTAGAAAGCAATAAATGTAGCCCACACAGCACTCCTTCTCCAGGTCTGCAAGCACCTTCCTGTCTGTGCAAAATCTTCCTCGCAGTAAAACCTAGAAACGACAAAAGAAAAAACAAATTACGACTGTGCCTAAATAACACAAATGCAAACAAACAACAGTAACAGTTACCAAAAGAAACAGCACAACAACCCTGGATCAACAAAATGATATGACAAAAATGCTCCAAAACTACCACTCTGCAAGAAGAAATCTTCGACCTATGTACACAATTTAAACTCGATACAGAACCAGACAAAAACACACAAGACGTAACAATTCCTGAGATGCAAGAAGAAATGATGGCAAACAAATACAAATACGTTCTCAATCCACGTCACATAGACAATTTCGTCCACAGCTCCAAAAACTCAAATATCATGAAAAAAAAAACAAATGCCAATGTGAACCATTTGCACCGATTCCTACAACAAGAAATGAACATCATCACCTCTGATAATGAAGACATTTCTCCAAACCAGTTAGATACACTGTTATGTCACTATTTCATCTTGGATCAAAAAAAGGATGGATCCCACTACGAACCACTTACAATCCAGTCCAGATTCCAAGGTCTGTAGCTAAAGGACAAAACTTACCCTAAATCACTATCAACTTCACTCAAATTTGAAAAACCAAGACAGGTAATTTTGTCCAAACAGAAACACCTGAAACAACTAGGCATGGGAAACTAACCATATGCATCAGATGAAATCAATGATGTAATAATTGAGAAGTTAAACGAGTCTCAATTACTAGGTCTAAACAACCATCAGTCACTAAGTAACACCATGTGGCTGACTATAACATTATATTTTGGTGTCCGAGGTTACACAGAGACTAAAAACATGAGATGGGGAGATATCTCTCTAAAACAGGATGCTGACAACCAACAATACCTAGAATACTCAAAAGAGCGACAAACAAAAACCCAAAGTGGATCTAACCTGAACGACACCTGCATGACCAAACCACAAGGTTATGAAGTAGCTGATCCCATAACTTGCCCTGTTAAAAACTACTTGATATACACTAACAAAAGACCTAAAAAGAACAACATTCCAGATGCTCCATTCTTAGCCATCCTCTGCCTATCGAACTACAATGCAACACTTGGTTTAAAAACCAACCCTTGGGAATTAACACCATAGCCAAAATAATGAAAACAATGATAGAACAAGCTGAATTCTCCACAAATAAAAGACTCACCAATCATTCAATATACAAGCACTTAATTCAAAGCTTGCTGACAATAATGTTGCCCCAACTGACATCATACAGATATTGGGTCACAAGAAAGTAGAATCCATTAACACTTACTCCACTCTGAATGACGAAGAGAAATGAAAAATCTCCTCAGTACTCAGTAATTTCAGTGATGATGACCCGAAACTAAGCAAAAGCAGACACACTGAATCTGAAGTTGAAAACAAACAAATCGAATCATACAAGAAACCTGAGCCCAGTAACGTGTAACCAGCTGCCTGACTGCAAAGTATACCATCCACATTTATTTTAATTTTTTATTTTTTATTTTTATTTTTTATTTAGCTTTTGTTGACCGGGTAAGCGCACTAGACAAATCCTGCCTATTTTCAGGCACGACCGGGAGTGGGATACAGATGAATGCCAACTGACCTTGAACCAGATTAAGCTGTTGGTGGTATTTTAGTGAATGAGGAAATTTGCCAGAACACGGGAAATTCCCTACTCTTTCGATAAGTGCCATGGGATCTTTAACATCCACCTGAACTACCACCAATCCAGGCAGATGGGACCTCGGTTTTAACGTCTCATCCGAAAGACGGCACCTCAGAAAATGCAGCACCCCTCTCATGCTGCGTTACAGTATCAGTACTGGGATATTAACCCAAGTGCCAGATGTGGGAACTGAACCCACAGCCCTCTGATCTCCCGGCCTCAGAGGCGAGTGTGCTACCTACTGAGCCACTGACACTGCAAAACTTTAAAAATGCAACAATAACAGCTATGAATATTACCCTCAACATCATTCAAGGTAATTACAAGCTGAACCATATTTCAAAATGCAATCAGCTGTAGGTATGAAAATCCATTAATTAACTTATCCCATTCTTTTTTCAGGACTTCAATACCTCTCTACAAAAGACCAAAAATGACCACGTAAGCTATCAGACTCAGATTCCGATTAACTCACAACACCTTCACTGAAATGAGTGACTGAACTTAACTGACACATCTTGAAACAGGACAAAGATGCAGTATCAGTGGCTCAGTAGGTAGCACACTTGCCTCTGAGGCCGGCAGATCAGAGGGCTGTGGGTTCAGTTCCCACATCTGGCACTTGGGTTAATATCCCAGTACTGACACTGTAGTGCAGCATGAGAGGATGCTGCACTTCTGAGGTGCCGCCTTTGGATGAGAAGTTAAACTGAGGTCCCATCTGCTTGGATTGGTGGTAGTTCAGGTGGATATTAAAGATCCCATGGCACTTATCAAAAAGAGTAGGGGAATTTCCCTGGTCTCCTGGACAAATTTCCCTTATTCACTAACAATACCACCAACAGCTTAATCTGGTTCAAGGTCAGCTGGTATTCATCTGTATCCCCCTCCCCCAGGTCGTGCCAGAAAATAGGCAGGATTTGTCTAGTGTACTTACCCGATCAACAAAAAATAAATAAATCCTCCAAACTACAGTTACTGAACTTTAGCCAAAAGGACAAAAGCTGCTGTTAATTATTGAAACATTTATCTTTATTTACATATATTGTATTATTTCAGTTAAATAAATGAGAAACTTCTCAATTTATGTTCATTTACACTGTTTACGTGCCTTGACATGAGAATATATATCAAAATAAAACACTGTTTCAAAACAGCAACATTTCTGTGGCTCCACTCCTCGATAACTTCAGCAAATACACTGCCAATAAATGTAAAGTGCACCAAGCATTACACACACAATATACCCCGATGTACAAATTGCACTAAGCATAAATACCTAAACACACCAAGTTACTCCCAGAAGTAAAGCAATGCTTACACATCTCACCAAACACCCTACTTCTGAACATATGCCAAATCCACAGGACAACCTGACACCAACCAATCACAGAATAGCCACACTCACATACACACACATATCCACCAATCACATACCTCACACATATCCCATTCATATCTACTCCTCACAACTAACACCTCAATAACCAAATAACAGTAAACTAATAGATGAGCTCCTGCCCCAGAGCTTTAAACACTGGCATATCTTGTTGTTCTGCACTATCTTCAACATGACTAAAAGCTGCACTGCTGCTATCCTGACTGATGTGATGTTGGTTAATGATGTTATATCTTGCCCTTGTATATCTGAAGTAGTGGAATTAGGTTTGAAAAATGTAAACATTTTACTTTGCTGCATTCTTTATCACCTCATAAACTGTCTTCCTTCTTCCTGGTAAAGAAATAAAATTATTTTATTTGACTAGTGAGTTCGTGTGTCTTTTTGATTGTTGATTACATGTAAAACTGGAAGTTTGTGAAATGAATACACACCAGGTTCAAAACACATAGAGAGAGATATTCAGAGGGGTTGTGCCTGCTGCAACCCTGCAATGCACCCCAGTGCAATATTCAGAAGGTGGACATGCATAGCACAAGTCCCAATACACCGGGATGCATCATTAATATATGTGTCGCATCTGCTGGGGGTATGCCCATGGACATGCGGCACATCCCGATATTCAGCCCGGGATGTGAGGTGCATTTGCTGGCACAGTCCCTAGATGCGCCGCACACTGGGGCTCAAAGTTGAGCTGAGAAAAACAGGCTCAATGCTGGCCACCCACAGGCGGGTGGCTGTATTGCAGGGTGCAACACAGTAGCCATCAACTATGGGTGGCCAGCCAGCAGACAGGAACACCATCCACAAGCACCCATCCCTAGTAGTCCAGTGGTACCCTCTCCACCCTCCTGCATGCCTGATTGTGGACATTTGTAATATTAAAGGTATCCCTGGTGGGCTAGTGTACCCCTCTCTCCCCTTCTGTACTATACAGGCACGAATATGTGAATGAATGCAGTCATTCTCACATTTGTGTCGTATAGTACAGTATGGCCTGCAAGTCCATTGGTCGACAATGTGGACCAATAGGCTTACAGCTCATACTGTAAGCTGTCATTTGGTGGGCAGATGAGCGTATTTATTTTTATTTTTTATTTAGTTATTTCAGTTTAGGATTAATACCTTTGCATCAAGGACTCATTTTCAAAGGTTCCAAGTCAGTTAAACAAACAGATACAGACAACATAACACATAGCACGACAGTGGATTACAAAATAAGTTTACAGAGGGTTGCACATACTTTTTAGTTTAACTAATACATGGGAGTCTAGGTTTCACTAGTACTTAGGAGTCTAACATTGTAAGTAACAGCACTAAGTGCTGGTACAATAGTGTTAGAAACAGGAAAGAGGGGGAGAGGCCAGGGATTGAGTCTCCGCTGGGTAGTACAGGAGACAAATGAGGGGCGGGGCATGGATGGTTGCCAGAGTGGAAGGCTGAGCTGACCAGTGGTGGCCAGGGTTGAGAATGGGGGGGGGAGCAGCCAAAGCTAGGCATTGTCAGATGTTCACATATGTAGTTGATGGGGTGGGTGATCTGTCTGGGGGGTTGACAGTTTATTGTAGTGTAGACTATGCAAGGTAGATATTTTGTGGATAGGGAGATTTGTTGAAGAGAGCATGGGGGAAGAGTGCAGGGGGAAGTGGTTGGGTTGTTAGAGCCAAGGGGTGGGTGGGATAGTCTAAGGGCTCTAAGCATGGGCCAAGTGCGTCACACAGATTTGTTTAAGTTCTAGTTCAGAATGAAGCCCAGTTTTGAATTGTCTGAGCTTGGTGCATTCTAAGAGTGTGGTAGGCAGTTCATTGAACCACTTTGGGTCCAGGAAAGTGAGTGATCTCTGTGCCAGTTTAGTATGCTTGAATGGCACCAGGAGTCACCATTTTTCAGTGCTCCTTGTCTGCTTAAGGGGTAATGGACTTGCAAGCCTGTTAGTGGACTCAGACACAAGTCGTAGTAGGGCTTTTTTGATAAGCATGCAAGTTTGGAGTTGAGCTCAGAGACAGAGTGGGAGACACCCTGTCTCACTGAAGAGGGAAGAAGTATGGGTAGGGAGATCAGCAGGCAAGGTTAAGCATCAGGCCTTGTTTAGGAGAGTGCTGGCTTTCTTGAGGGCAGTGTCAGAGCCTGCTCCATAGATTGGGAGCCCATAGTCAATGGTGGCTAGTATCAAGCTACTTATGGCTAATTTCAGAGTTGCAGGTGGTAGGGAGTGCTTGTGGCAGTACAGAACACCCAGTTTTATGTTGGAGGTCTTGATGATGTGGTCAATATGACTGGAGAAACTGAGACTGTCATTGAGGTAGATTTCTAGGTATTTAAATAAGGAGACTTTTTACAGGGGGTCTCCCTTAGGGCTCAGGATTTGCAGTGGTCTGAACTTCTTTTTATTTTGGGGAACTGTGAACGGCATGCTCTTGTTTTTTGTGGTTGAGCAGGAGCTTGTTTTGCAGAATCAGGATTCGAGCTTATGGTAGCTGTCCTGCAGTTCAGTAGTAATGGTATGCAGGTCTCTGCCGGGGCGGATAGGACAGCATCCTCAGCATACAGTACAATGTGTGCCAGACAAGCAGAGGGGAGGGTATTTATGAACAGTCGAAAGAGTAGAGGGCTGAGGATAGATCCCTGGGAGCCTCCTAGGCTCACCTCCTTTGCCTCCAAGTATGTGTCTCCTATTCTGACTCATTGAGCTCTATGGGAGAGATCGCTTCCAAACCAAGTCACCATGCATGGAGATAGGCCAGTTGATGACAGGCTGCTGAGGAGAAGGTGGGGGTTCACTGAGTCAAAGGCCTTTGTGAGGTCTATGAATACAGAACCCACTGCCATCCCTTTATCCAAAACATCATAGAGCTGGGAAGTGTATTCAACTAGTGCTGAAAGTGTTGAGTGTTTTTTTTATGGAAACTATGTTGTTGAGGGCCAAGCAGATTATACTGCTCCAAGTACTCTGTTGGCTGGTCTGAGACCATTCTTTCCAAAGCTTTAGAGAGGGGGGAGAGGACTGAGATTGGCCTGTAGTTAGATGTATTAGTTCTGTCTCCAGTTTTGAAGACAGGGGTAACTAATACCAGCTTCCAGGCATCTGGGAACACACTCGACCTAAGGGAGGATTTGAAAATCTTAGTGAGGGGGTCAACTATCTCTCCTCCAGGGTTAGACGACCAGCTTCAGATAGATTAAGTCACTCCCCATCCTGATCTTGCCCAGGACCTGCTTAACATATTTGATCATCTCAGTTCTTGAGATCTGTTTGAAACAGAAAGGCAGCAGTCCATAACCTGCAGGTGTGGGTGTATCTGGACCTGGGGGCTGCTCTGTTGGTGGCACAAGATATTTACCCGGTAATAGAAACATAGAAACATAGAAACATAGACTTTGACGGCAGATAAGGACCGCTAGGCCCAACTAGTCTGCCCATTTCCCTACCTACAGGATAGGCCGCAGATCCTAGTTAACCAACAGCCTATATCTTCCTGCCCCCCACAAGAATTGCCTTATGTCTGTCCCATGCATTCTTGAATTCTCCCACAGTTTTAGACCCCACAACTTCCTCAGGAAGGCTGTTCCATGCATCCACTACCCTCTCTGTGAAATAATACTTCCTCACATTGCCCCTGAACTGCCCTCCTTCTATCTTTAAATCATGTCCCCTTGTTCTTGCAAGTCTCTTTTTCTGAAAGATGCTACCCTCTTGGACTTTGTTGATTCCTTGAGGTACTTGAAAGTTTCTATCATGTCCCCCTCTCCTTCTTTCCTCAAGGGTATACATATTAAGCTCCTTTAGTCTCTCCTCATACAGCTTCTCTTGCAGACCCAGCACCATTTTAGTTGCCCTCCTCTGGACTGCCTCTATCCTGTCTATGTCCTTGCGGAGATGGGGTCTCCAGAACTGGACACAGTATTCCAGATGGGGTCTCACCAACTGTCTGTACAGAGGGATAACAACTTCCTGTTTTCTGTTGCTGATGCCTCTCCCTATACATCCCAGTATACCCCCGGCCCTCCCTACTGGTAATACACCAGTCAGATCCATGAATGCTAAATTGAAGATGTTAGTGATATCAAGGGGTTCCTGGATCATCCTAGTATTTGAGGTGATCAGGTCTGTTGGTGCTCTCAGGGCACTACCAGTTGGTGATTTCAAGGAGTGGCAGAAATCTTTTCCCAATCTCCACAATTTGTTTAGTTGGTCCTTATAGTAGGTGGCTTTAGATTGGTGAACAAGACTTGTGCAGTTGTTTCTGGCAGCCCTATAGGTGGACATGTCAGCCTGCTTGCCTATCACCTTGGCCATATGCCAGAGTGTATCTCTTTGGCACATGAACGCAAGTAGTGAGCGTGAGAGCCAGGGGTTTGTAGTACCTTTAACCTTCTTGACTCTGATGGGGCAAAGATATCACAAGCCAGGGGTGAAGGTCCTCAGGAAGTAGTCCAAGGCCTGGTTCTCATGCAAGGCTCTGTCTACTAGGGACCAATCAATCAGTTTTAGGTGTAGTTTGAAAGCTTACAAGAGTCTGGCTTTTAGGGTACAGTTATGGGACACTTTAGGCGGTTCCTTAGAGAACTTATTTGTCCATATACACAAAACTGGGGAGTGGTTACTGAGACTGGTAAGACAGAAACCTCAGAGATGTGTTCTGGGTGGGAGGATAATAACCAGTCAACAAGTGTGCTGGTTCTGGTTCGGTAGTTGAGTCTGGTGGCTTGTGTTACCATTTGGGTAAGGTATAGTCCAGAAATCTGGTCTCGGGCTGGCCCGGTGGTGCTGAGGGTTGAGGCATTGAATGTCACACCTCGTGCTACGCCGGCGACCTGGGTTAGGAAATGGATCCGGGTGGGTGGGGGTCGGCTGGGGGGGAGGATAGAGTATCCCAATGGATGTTCTCCTCCCTTGGGGTGGGAAGCCTGGGGCACTTTGGAGTGCCTGATGTCCTGAGAGGGTCGGTGGATGCACTGACTCTCGAGGGGCTCTTCGGCTTCGTCTACCAGAGCCAGGAAGGGGGGACGTCATTAGGTGTTTGAGAGGAATGTGCGTCAGCACTCAGACTCTCTGCACCAGCATCTCAGGGGGCGGGATTAAGGGGGAGGAACTACTTGGAGGAAAAATGCCCTCCAATTGCCTAGATGAAGTCCTCCAGAGTCGGTGTCATTACCCACCGACCAAGGCAGACCCCAATGTGCAGCCCTGCAGAGAAGGGGAAAGTGTGTTGCCCTTCCTCGCCCCACCCAGGGGTAATCCGGCCCATCAAAGGGCCCCAATGGCAGTGTGGCACTCCAGGGGCAGACCAAGCTGGTCGGTGGAGGTTGGGAGGTTGTCACTCCTTGTAGGATGGAACAAGTGGTGGATGGAAGGGATAGTAGGAGTGGATAAAAAAAAAGAAAGAAATCTGGTCTCTTGCTGGAGCTTCTCTCTGAGAAAGCCAGATAATGTTAAAGTCACCTACTATGACGTGTTCCCACTTTTTGCCCAGCATCTGCTTGTTCCCTATGAAGTATTTAATGCCAGCAGCTTGCTGATCCAGGGGTATGTACACCATGGTAAGCATAAGGACTTTGTTTTGCAGCCCTATGGAGAGTTTTAAGTTTAGGATTTGAGCCTCTTTTGAGTGCATACTGCTGTGCATGATCTGGGATTTGATATCACATTTGACATAGACTAAGCATCCACCCCCATGTTTAGACAATCTGTCCTGCTGGTATTCTGAGAGCTTAGGAAGTAAGCTGCCAATATTAAGGGAAACAATCCTGAGTATCCCTTTCCTGTTGGTAGTGGTGGTGGTATGGTGTGGACCAGGGCTAGGGTGCACATTACTAGATAACAGCAGCAGTAGGAGGATCATCTTATGAAGAGAGTGAGACCAAAGGGCCCAGCTGGGTCTGGCTTTTACCCGTTTGCCTAGTGTTGTAGGCATAAGCTATGAGGGAGCAGCTGTGGAATAGGGCCGCTAGTGTGATGACTGGGAGCTCATGCACTCTGGCCAAATGTAAGGTGGGGCACCAGGCCCAATATTAAGCGGGGCACCAGACTCAATGTAACATGGGGCACCAGGCCCAATGTAAGGTGGGGCACCAGGCCCTAGATAAAGTTGGGCACCAGGCCCAAGTTGTGCTAGGGTGTCAGGCCGAGGTAAAAGTAGGGCATAGGCCCAAGGTAAAGAGTGGTATTAAAGGGAGGCCCTGGCATAGCAGAATAGGGCAAGCCAGCCTAGTGGTACTAAAGGAAGGCCCCGGCCTAGCAAAATAGGGCAAGCCAGCCTAGTGGTACTATAGGGAGGCCCCGGCCAAGCGGAATAGGGCAAGTCAGCCTAGTGGTACTAAAGGGAGGCCTCGGCCTAGCAGAATAGGGCAAGCCAGCCTAGTGGTACTAAAGGGAGGCCCCGGCCTAGCGGAATAGGGCAATCCAGCCTAGTGGTACTAAAGCTAGGATTCCTTAGCCACGACGTACTGAAAGAGATCCTATTCCAGAAGACCCTACATTTAGAAACGGGTTCGTTTAAGAGTGTTCGATTTGCCTATACTGTGAAACTACTGTAATTACTGTACTGCTTATGCTGAACTATTGCCCTAAGTACCTGAAATATTGCCCTAAGTACTTGAACTATTGCTCTAAGTACCTGAACTATTGCTCTAAGCACCTGGACTTTGGCCCTCATCAGTAAGAGTTACTCCTGAAGTTATAATTTGCCCTCCTCCAGCAATTTATTATCATTCCACAGTTCTCTGGGCATTTTTCAGTTATATGGTTACTACTGTAAGAAGACAGTCTCAATCTTCTACTACACTGCAGTCTCATAGTGTGGTCTGTAACACCACATACTCAGAATCAGTCTCTACTTAGAAGAAGACATCTTCTCAGCATTCTTCTCTCCTCTTGAGGATCATCCATCAGCTCATCACATTCATCAGTGTTGTCCGTCAAGCTGATTCCATATGCCATTAGCAAGTCGTACCATGCCGCTTTGTTTTTCACAGTTTGAAGGTACGCCCAGAACGCATCATGCACAGCTGTGCCAGTGTCATTCCGTATGTTACTGTTCCAGATGTCCCAAAGTTGGTTGCCCTCTACAGAAGAGTGAGCTCATCCTGAGAACCTAGTCTCGCACCCCTCCTGGTCGCTCGCGAAAGTCGAGTCCGAAGCCCAGTACTGGACGATCCGCCGCTTCTTTGTTTTGCTAGTTCCTGATCCTAGGATTGCAGAGTCAACCATCATCTCTCTTCAGATTCTATGGTTCCTGGTCCTGTCAGAGTTCCTTCTGGGTTTAGCTGGCCCTGGAGTGCCGCAGCATCAGACAGGTCTGCGTAGTCCTCCATTGGATCATCGCCACGCAGGTCTTGATCTATCTTCATCCTTGGCAACCCTGGAAGTGGGTTTGGCCGAGGAACCCTTTGTTTCAGTGTGTTATCCTCAGGAACCAGTTGTTCTGGTTCTACATTCCGCAGCCTTGGAGAGAGGGCTTTTGCTGAAGAAATATATGGTCTGTTTACCAAACCTCTCACCACTCCAGTGGCCTTAACTAGATCCTTACTGGGAAATGTGATTAGGGTTCTACAGTTCTGTTTTACTTCCCTTGTAGCTACCAACGAAGAACAACGGTGTATACGAAGACGCCGGATCTCTGGACTCTTGTAATATCTGGACTCTTATGGAAATGTGTGATGCTAATTACCCTAATACAATTCTGAGTAGCTTATGTTACCTGATCCTCATCTAAGAAGGGAGGACATAGACACATTACTGTTATAAGATATACAAAACATGACAGCTAAAGGGGAGGTTCTGATAATGGGAGACTTCAACATGCCAGATACAGATTGGTCAATACCAGCAGGAACATCTGCCAGAACTAGACTCATAGTGGATTCCCTGCAGGGAGGGCCTCAAACAACTGGTACAGCAACCCACAAGAGACAGAGGCTATCCTAGATCTAGTACTGACTAACAAAGAAGGGATCACAGATCTCCAGGTAGAAGGTCACCTGGGGCCAGTGACCATCACATGGTATGGTTCAATTTGGCTCTACATCTAAATCATCCCATTCCAAGGCAAAAATATGGGACTTCAGAGGAGCTGACTTTGATAAGATGGCAACAGAGTTAAGCTAGCCCTGGCAAAAGAAACCAGGTGAGGAGGTACAGGCAAAGTGGGCAAGCATTAAGGATACAATACTTGAAGCAACATCCCATTGTGTTAGACAGAAAAGGAAGTGCAAAGAAGGGAACCACTTTGGTTCTCAAATACAGTAGCAGAAAAGGTCAGAGCCAAAAGGCTGGCCTTCAGAAAATATAAGGGAACACAGCGGGATGAAGATAGGGGGCATACCAAACTGCCCTAATGAAGCAGGTAAGGCAGGAAGGCAAAGTCCCAAACTGAGGAAACACTAGCACAAACAGTAAAGAAGGTGACAAGACTTTCTATAGATACATTAGTGAAAGGAGAAAGTCCAGAGGGGTATGCTAAGCTTAATGGAGAAAGGGAGCATGTGGGAGGAGGACCCTGTAAAGGCATCTATCCTAATGAATACGCTTTGCTCAGTATTCACTGAAGAGAAGGTAGGGCAGGGGCCACAGCTCACATTAATTGACCGAGGGAGAGGAGGCAGCACTCACTCCCTTCACAAAAGAAAGGGTCCTACAAGAGCTTGCTAAGCTCAGGTGGATAAGGCAATGGGACCTGATGGCATACATCCCAGGGTACTTAAGGAGCTAAAGGAGGAACTAGCAGAGCCATTAGCAGAATTGTTTAGTGAGTCTCTGAGCACAGGAGAGTCCCAGAAGACTGGAGAAGGGCTCATGTGATCCCACTCCACAAGAGTGGTAGCAGGAGGAGGCGGGAACTACAGACGGTCAGTCTTACCTCAGTAGTGGGCAAGATTATGGAAGCACTCCTTAAGGAAAGGATAGTGCAACACCTGGAATCCCATAGGGCACAGGATCCAGACAGCATGGGTTTACAAAGGAAGGTCCTGTCAAACTAATCTCATAGATTTCTTTGACTGGGTAACCAGAGTGGTGGACCAAGGGAGCAGTTGATATGCATACCTTGACTTCAACAAAGCTTTTGACACTGTTCCACATAGAAAGATTGATAAATAAGCTAGGTAGGCTCGGGGTGGGTCAGAAGTTGGTCAACTGGTGGCAAACTGGTTGGACTGGCAGAAAAACAGAGAGTGGTGGTAAATGGTATACAGTCAGAAGAGATGCAAGTCACAAGTGGGGTACTTAGGGATCAGTCCTGGGGCCAGTCCTATTCAACATCTTCATTAGTGACCTAGCAGATGGACTAGAGGGTAAGGCTTGTCTGTTTGCAGATGACACCAAGATCTGCAACAGAGTAGATGATCCAGATGGGGTGGGCAGAATGAGAAGAGATCTGGATAAACTAGCAGAATGGTCAGAAGAGTGGCAACTGGGATTTAATGCAAAGAAGTGCAAAATCATGCACATAGGGAAGAGAAACCCTGAAGCCACTTATAGGCTGGGAGGGGTTGCTAGCAGTCACAAAGGAAGAAAAGAGACTTGGGATCATCATCACTGATGACCTGAAATCATCCAAGCAGACCTCTAAAGCAGTAGGTAAGGCTAGGGGGGTGTTAGGGTGTATTAGTAGGGGTATCTCAAGTCGCAGAGGAGGTAATAATCTCTCTGTACAAGACATTGGTTAGGCCCCATCTGGAGTACCGCGGCAGTATTGGAGGCCACACCTTCACAAGGACATTAACTGAAATTGAGGCAGTCCAGAGAAGGGCAACCAAATGGTGCAGGGACTGCACTGAAGACATATGAGGACAGATTAACGGAGCTCAATATGTATACCCCTTGAGCAAAGGAGGGAGAGAGGTGATATGATCGAGACATTTAAACACCTTAAGGGCATAAACAAGGTGAAAGAGTCTAACATGTTTAAATATAAGAAAAATAGCAGGACAAGAGGACACAGCATGAGATTAGAGGGAGGCCGATTAAGGGGGATGTGAGGAAATTTTTCCCAGAAAGGGTGGTAGATGCATGGAATAGCTTACCACAAGAAGTGGTGGCTATGAATACAGTGCAGGGCTTCAAACAGGCATGGGATAGGCATAAGGGAGCAATACAAATGACTATGAATAGATAGGTCACTGACATCGCAAAGGCCGATGGCACATTTATAAGGTAGAAAAAGAAATGGGCAGACTGGATGGGCCTTGCGGTCCTTATCTGCCGTCAACTTCTATGTTTCTATGTTTCTATGTTTCTATGTTCTATGTAAGAATATAGAAGTGTATAATAATTTCAGAATAAGAGTGGCAATAGGCCTGAAGTTTATTCTTGTGGTAATAACCTTAGTAGTGCTAGATGAAGGTATTTTCCTGTTTATTGCCCTGTTGTTCTCGGGCAACCCCTCCTTCCTCTTGTGGCTACGTCTCTCTACCCTTGGTACAAAATAAACACCCTGCGGGCATTGAAGCACTAAATTGACTCCCACCTCTCCTTGTCTGGGTAACGGTTATCTTATCCACATAATTTGGACCTTGGTGCCTTGCTCATCTCTTTTCACCACCTTTAGAGTAGAGCACTTCCAGACCATCATGGGCATCACACTATGCAAGAGTCAGTAAGAGAAGCTTCTGCAGTAGGAGAGGTTTCATGTTGCTGAGGAATTAGGCTACTCCCTCTAGTGGGCAAGTTGTATAACCTGCCAATGGAGAAGTAATGTAGCTTTTGTTTGTTGCTATAGTCTAAGGTTAGATTTGGAATTAGGCAGATCAGAAGACTAGTACGTGTGGTGGAAATACCACCCAAATGTCAAGGGTTAGGTTTGGAATTAGGCAGGTTGGAAGACTCACGTGTGGTGCAAATACCACTCAAATGTCGAGGGTTAGGTTTGGAATTAGGCAGATCAGAAGCCTAATACATGTGGCAGAAATACCACCCAAATACTATGATGAGGACTTAGTTCAGGGGCAGGGGGTGTAACGCAGTAAATGAGACTTAAAGAGTTAAGATTAACACCAACAAGTGTTGGACCCTATAACTGCATTCTGTATCTTTAAGGGGAGTTGCAATATTAGTGACAGGGGAGGATGAAGATTGCCTAGGGGTGGTGCTGCTGGGGGAAGGAGAGTATTTAATAAAAGCTGGAGGAGAGGGGGAGGGTGAAAAATTTAAGCAGGAAGGAGAACAAGCGAAACAAAAATGGGGTTATTCGCAGGGCATAGCTACAAGTGTGTCACAAATGAAACCTGGTTTACTCAAAGAAGTGTTCACAAAATGCTGTATCACTTTAAGCTTAGTTTCTAATCCAGGTAAAGTACCACTGGACCTTGAAACAAACAGAGCTGTAATACTTTAAAACCTGTGAAAACCTGCACTCTAAAGGATCCTGCACTGCAAACCAACTCTCGAGTGCAAAATTGATGTAAACAGGCTTAGAGTCACATTTAAGTTAGCATTCACAGGACATTTTGAAGAGACTTAACCAGTACCAGAATCAGTAAATAAAATTGGCTTAAAGTCCAAAAGGAAAAGGAGTAGTAAAGTATTCAAAAAGTGGAGCAGCCAGTCAGCAGGCAGAGCCGAATGGATACGGCCTGTCAGCGTGGATACACCAGAAGTTTCAGTAGCATACTTTCAGTGTGACGGTCTGTGGACAATACAGAAAGGAGGCAGCTGGTAGACAAAGGGGACTCACCAGGCTACTTGCAGCAGCAGAGGCACCCTTGTCAGGGGTGAACCTTTGGTTTGGTGGTGTGGATGCAGTACAGTGAGGAGGCAGCTGGTGGACAGAGGGGACCCACCAGGCTCCTTGCAGAGGCAGAGGCACCCTTGTCAGGGGTGTAGCTTTTGTATGGTGGTCTGTGGGTAGTACAGCAAGGAGGCAATATGCAGGCAGAGTGCAGCTACCTGCCAATGATGGTGGGAGCTGGGGGGTGCTCTGCAGGAGGGAGAGGTGGAGGTGCAACTGGACCACCAGGAATCATAGTTCAGACATTGGACCTTTGATCAGGTTATGAGAGGGAGGGAGGGGGGTTACCACTAGACTTCCTGGGATACTGTTTTAATTATAAATGCCCACGATTGGGCATATGCAAGGGAAGGGGGTTATAGTAGCCTACCAGGGATTAATCTTCTGCTACCAGTAGCTATGCAGGGTGCCAGTAACATTTTGCCAGGATACCCTGTGCAACGCATGCAAATGGGGCAATAATGACATGCAAATGGCCCCACTTGCGCCTTGCATACATTAGGGCACATTTGCATGCCCAGGTCTGAATATCACGAACGCTGCACACTGTGCAACCACAGTTGCACTGGTGCAGTCCCAGTCCTCCCTGTCTGGGGAATGCACCGGCGCATCGTCATTGCACCATGATCATTCTGTGCCATATTCAAAGGTGATGTGCCATGGTGCATCACCTTTGAATATCACCGTGTCTTTGCAACGGCGCATCTTGTATGTGCTGTACCTCCACTTGCGCCATTGCCTTGCACAGTCTGACTATCTCCCCTATAGTGTTTTTTACAAGTGTAGTAGGCCAACATTAAAGATCAAATGCCAATGTTTTACAGATTTACAATACACACATGATTTCCAGTCCCTGTGTCATGATTACTGTTTCCTGAAAATATCATGCTGTTTGGTTTTGTGGTTTTCTTTAAATCAGCCTTTGTTAATGTGCTCTGTAGCAACTTAAATCAGTGAAGATATTCCCATCCCTATTACTGAGTGATGACATCACTCCTGCCTAGCCTGTTGCTGCATCAATTATGTCCTTAATTCTCTGTTGTAGCTGGTGCATGTCCCAGGCAGAACAATCTGTAGGGTTAATTCTTTACTTCAAGTGTGCTACTAACCCACCTGACCTGGTTTGTGTTTAAATACATTTGGTCCCAATGTATCATTCTGTTCTCATAAAGAGTTGGTCATTTGTTTTTCAGTGGGTAATTGAAGTGGTATAAATGAATGTTTGTTAGAAATCTCCAGTCTGTATCACAGCTTCATTCTGTCACTTAAAAATTTGGCATTGTTATTTGCCTATATAAATAATCCAGACTTGTGCAATGGATATAATATAAATCTAAAGTTTCAGTCATAGATGTACTGTGTCCTTGATGTAGCCCCCATACATACATTCATGGGAGAACAATATTGCTATGTCAGATTGACAAACAGGTGTCTGCCACACTTTGCTATTTCAGGAACCTGTACTGTATGAACTATCAAAATGTATTTCTCTGAGGGAATCTGTGTGGAAATACATCATGTATGTGTGTAACTAGACAAACTGTCATCCTGTTGCCCCTGTCTCCTGCCCCGCAATTGAGGCTGCTGCCCCCTCCCTCCACAGGCAGGGCCAAATCTACCTGGTACTCCCTGTTCCAGTCTCCATAGACAGGACTGCTGTGCTCTGCTAAGCCCTAGAGTACCAGGGACTATGTCTCCACAGTTGGAACTGCTGCACCATGCTGCCCAAGTCCACCAAAGGTGGGGCTTTTGCTGCCCCCTTCTACCCATTTCTACTGCCCCAAATGGACAGGGCCACTGCATTATGTGCAGTCTGTCTCACAGTCAGGGCAGCTGTACCCTGATGCCATCCTTTGACCTGCCACTTGATCGTGGCATCTGCACCATGCTGCCCTTTGTCTCCTCTGCTACCACATCCAAGGTTGCTGCACCTTTGCAACCATGTTGACACATTCAAGGCTGCTGTGGCCTGCTGTGCCCTAGAGCCCCATGCCACCACCGGAAGGACTGCTGTGCCCTGTTACCCTCTGTCTACACTCTATAACACTAGATGAAAGTGTTTGTTTTTTCTTTTGAGCAGCTTGGGTTCTGTACCAAAGGATCTGACTCTGGTGGCAGGGAGCAGCGTGGAGTAACAATCCTAAGTGAGGAAGCAAGAAGCTCTATGATGCAGCATGGCACAGTCATGATAGGGGGCAGAGGATTGCTTCATGCAGAAGGTTTGACAGTGGGGCAGAACACCTTGGGGCATCAGGGTACTGCAGCCCTGAGACAAGATGCACATGTTGCAGCTGTCCTGCCCATTTGGGGCAGTGCAGTATGCAGTCACCTCAACTGTGAAGGCAGAGGCCCTGGGACTCTAGAGCACAGCACAGCAGTCCTGTCTGCGGAGACTGGAACAAGGGGCAACAGGTGGCATTGGCCCTGCCTGTGGGGGGGGGGCAGAAGGAAGCAGGGGTGCAGCAGCCTCAATTGCAAGGCAGGAGACAGGGGCATCAGGATGACATAGTATGTCGTCACCATAGAATATGTGTTTCTATACAGAATCCCTCAGAGAAATGAAGTTTATAAATTCACACAGTACATGTTCCTGAAATAGCAAAGTATGGCAGACACCTGGTTGTCAATCTGACATAATAACAGTATTGTTCTCAAATGAACATATGTATGGAGGCTCCATCAAGGACACACTACTTCTATGGCTTAAACTTTAGATTTATTTTATGTCTGTAACCCCCCTACAAATGGGGGTTCCTAAAAGTCTCCTAGGAGCTTGTCTAAGTGTTCCCCCTGCCTGCTGGCGTTCGCCGTTTAAGCCACTAGAATGGCACTGTGAGTGCTTGTAGAGCCTCCACATACCGTCTCTTTAAGAGCAGTCTGCTTGCAGACATAATTAATGCTTATGGAGGGGGACTGGTGTTTCTGTGCTTGAATCCCACCTGAGCTGTGGTGTAATTGCTCCATTTTGCAGTCACTGAAAGTGCAAAGGGAGCCCATCTGAAAGATGTAACTCTTTGCCTGTAATCATTTAAAACGTTAGTGAAATTGCAGTTTGTCTAACCTGTCTTTATTGCAGCTGAGACTCTGTGTGTGTTGCTCCTCCATTTTGGACTTGAACTGCTGTGCTGGGCCAATTGAGTTTAAGGGAGCCCTAAAATGGAGACTGCTTGGGCCAACCAGAATTGGGATTCTCACTGGAGCCGGATTACAAAGGGAATGCATGGCTAGTGCTTATGGGAATTGTAGTTTGGACCTTGGCACCTTTTTGCACCAACAGAGGGAGCTCTGGAGTGACTGACAGCAGAATCCTCCAACTGGACCTGTTGGAACCTGAGGGAAATGCCCTGTTCTGTTGTTGGAAAGCTCAGATCAGTTGTGACAGTGAAGAGTGAAGGAACTCTGTGCTTCTGCAGTGTATAGTTTCCCGCAGGAAGTGCATGTGAGGCCCTGAGGTTCGGCCTGCAGCTGTTGCAAGTGCCAGTTCAGAATGAATCCGAGTTGTGAGGAGAAAGAAGGAAGTCTGAAGAGTGGAAACCAGGCTCACCCTGTAGAAGACTGGAGATATTGCTGAATCGCGCTCAATCTGTCAGGAACTGAAGCTGCTGTGTGTCTCCCAGGTATTTTTCAGTAAGTGCGATTGGGATCGAGAAGCAGCCTGCCTGGTATAGTACTTTCCTTTTACATATGAATGTGCATAGTGCTTGTGGGGAATCACTATTTCCTGTCCCCTGTACTGTGTACTGTGTGTTGAAGCTGGAAACAAACCCCAGCTTGTCTCGGACTAAATCCGTTTGCAATCAACTGCAGTGGGGTCCAGTCACAAGGACCTTGTCTCCATGCCCTGTTGTTTCTGGCAATCCAGAAGAACATTCATCATCTGGTTCTCTGCTTGGGCATTGTGAATACAAATCAGGGTATCACACTGTAGCCTGCTATCGATAACAAGTGTGTCATCTAATTATTGTTGTTTCACTTCTTCATGGACTGAGCCATCTAGCTCCATATTACAATTGGGTGTTGTGCATATATTTTCTTCCTACAGGGCCCCATCCATCTGCACCTGCTGGTCAACTCCAGGCAATGGACCTGGCTAGCCTCCCCCCATCCTGGGTACCCAGAGAGGGACATTTTGGACCCTATATATATATGTGCACAGTACTGTGATTTGAAATTGGCCAAAACTAATCAACCTGATTGCCCCCTCCTGTGTTACTGTTCCCTAAATAAATCAGATTTATTGTTATTATACTATATACTGTCTGTGTTGTTGGTACTTATGGAAACAATATTGCCTTTTGTTGTATATTTTGTTTAACCTTATTTTACAGGGGGTCCTCAGTAACGTGCTGCAGAATCAGTCTTGAGGGTAAGGGGTATATATATGTGTATGAAAAGTGTTCATACGTGGGGTATAGGGAAGGTAACTCCCGTGTATTGTGTGGGCCACTAGTGGGAACAAAGGGGGGGGTCACACTGTCCCAGAGGGCTAGTTTAACCACTACTAACCTTGACCTCTAGGTGGAGGCCCCTTAACCTGTCACTAGCCCGACAGGCAGGGGTAGTAGCTCTTGGGATAGTGCCACCTAAGGTTACATGTCCATTAAACAACCCTGGGTTTATATAGCTAAAGAAGAAGAAGAATGCAGAGTTTTGCTGTGACAGAACACAACTGTGATACAGACAGGTGATTTCTCACAAACATCCATTTATACAACTTCAAATACCCACTGACACACAAATGACCACCAAGCCTTTATGAGAACAGAATTATGGATTGTAACCTACTCTATCTAAATACAAACCAGGTGGGGCTAGTAGCACACTTGGAGTAAAGACTATTAGCCCTACACAGATTGCTCTGCCTGGAACATGCACCAGCTACTACAGGCAATTAAGGACTTCGCTGTTGAAGCAACAGGCTAGGCAAGAGTGATGATATCACTCATTAATAGGGATAGAAATATCTTCACTGTTTTCAGTTACTGCAGAGAATATTAACAGAGCCCAATTTAAAGAAAACCACATGAGAAAATGACAGTACAGCCAGGATATTAAAATGGGTTGCACCTTGTACTACTGAGTTGCACTGGCACAACCCAGCATTGCACCCTAGTGGGATATTGAAAAGGCTGCTCGGCACAGCGCAAATCTCGATGTATGGGAATGCAATGTAATCCTATGCAGTGCAGATGTAGGGGGTGTGCCCATGCATATGCGGCAAATCCCGATATTCAGCCCAGGATATGCATATGTTGAGCAACCCCTACATGTGCTACACACTGGTGCTCAAAGTTGAGCAGTAAAATATAGGCTCAAAAACTGGCCACCCACAGGTGGGCAGCTGTATTGCAAGTCACAACACAACAGCCACCAGGCATGGGTGGCTTTCTGCCCAGCAGGACCACAGTCCACAAGAACACGGTCCCCCCGGTAGTCCAGTGCCCCCTCACACCTCACATGCCTGACTGCAGGCAGTAGTAGAAATATATATTTGTTAATGCCCATTCACAGGCAGTAGTATATATAAACAGATTCTTATGCCTGATCAAGGGCCATATGAAGCATAAACATAATCCTGGTGGTCTAGTGGACCTCCCTCCCTCCCCGTATGCCTGATCATGGGCAGTAGTACACTTCAACGTAATCCTATGCCTGATCGCAGGCTGAGCAATATAAAAATTAACCTGGTGGTCCAGTGATACCCACCCACCCACCCACAGAGGCCCTGGCCACCCACACACACCCCTGTCATCGGCAGGTTCATTCACATATCTGGTCCTGTGTAGTACAGTGTGGTCTGCAAGCCCATTGATCCACTCTGTGGCCCAATAGGTGTACAGATCATACTGTACACTGTCATTCGGCAGGCAGCTGGGTGGTACACAGGTGGGTTACTGCTGCCCGCTGATGATGAGGTGGTGCTGGGTAGCCGGGGGCCTCTGTGGGTGGGTGGGGAGGAGGGTACCACTGGACCACCAGGTTGATTATTAATATTACTACAGCCCATGATCGGGCATAGGGATTACATTAAAGTGTACTACTGCATGAGATTGGGCATACGGGGAGGGTGGGGGGTCCACTAGACCCTGGAATTGTGTTTTATGCTTAATACTGCCCATGATCGTGCATACAGGGAGGTTGGAGGCCCACTAGACCACCAGGATTGTGTTTATACATAATACTGCCCGCGATCAGGAATACAGGGAGGAAGGGGGGTCCACTAAACCACCAGGATTATGTTTATGCTTCATACTGCCCATGACTGGGATTTGGAATATGTTTATGCATACTACTGCCCCAGAATGGACATTGACATATGTATTTTCTACTACTGCCCACTAGCGGGCATTGACATATGTATGTTTATACTACTGCCCGTGAACGGGCAAACGGGACAGAGGACTGCAATAGCCCACCAGGGAGCCAACTCCTGATGTCGGCCACTTGGCAGGGTGCCAGGCACAATTGGCCAGGATGCCCAGTGCATCGCATGCAAATGGAGTCATAATGACATGCAAATGGCCTCATTTGCACCTTACATAGATTATAGCCTCATTTGCATGCCCCTGGTTGAATATCGCCGGTGATGCCTTAGCACTACTGCATTTGTGGTGGCGCATCCCTGTGCGCCCTCTCTGTGGCTTGCACTGGTGCAGTGCCACTGTGTCATGCTCAGTATGTGTGCCGACCATGCCATATTCAATGGTGCTGAGCCATGGTGCATCACTGTTGAATATCACCTTGTCCTGGCCCCAGCGTAGCCCAGTTGCACTGCGCCCAGGATTGCGCCACAGCCAGGCACAGACTGAATATCCAGCCCTATGACTATTACTGCTACACTGGCTGAATGAAGACTGGAGAAACAGGGACTGTAGCATATAATAAATGAAAAGAAGCAGCAGTGCTTCCTTGTCAGTTTGCACACGGTCCACATCCACACGGATTAACTTCAAGTTGAAAAAAAATAGAAAAACATGCCCCAGCATTTGGACACATTAGACATTAAAATGTATGCCCAAGCAAGCCAGCATATTTACACGCTGCTCCATGTATGCCATTTGGTTTGTAAATTACAGGGACTTATCCAGTCTTGTGTTAGTGGCATTTGCATACATTTGCAGGAGTCAGACAACAGTTGCCTTGAGAATTTTAATTTGCAAGCAGGTGGCAAGGATAAGGCAGCCATAGATCGTGCAAATAGAAAGTACTGAAACATAATACCTACATTGCATGACCAAGTCACAGAAATACCTGTGTGTTGATTGATGCAGAAATATTTTGAATAAAGACTGAACATTACACTAGTGATTACAAAGGAACAAACCACAAGATTAGATCTTTGAAAGAAAGAGCTGTTGCAGCAGGCATCAATGGTAGGACTGAAGCCAGCAGGTGTCAGGATACTGTGGAAAACTTAAGAAGTACTACAGCAACTTTTCAACATTCAGTGTATGAAGCCAGGGCTACCCACTCGTGAGTTACAGCACTCTGGTAAATATACAGGTGAAAAGTTAGATTCAATGTAAACTTAGATTCACTACAAAATTAGACAACACCTTAAGCATGACTGCAGGCTTAAACCGCAAGGTCACCCTCCCGTGGAAAAATAAATAATGCCTTTTATAAATAACAGCATGAATCTTAGGAATCATTCAGGCTGCCCTGCTGGGAACTAAATGTAAGAGTCTATATGGAACAAAATGTAGCTCTCATCTTGTGTCTACCTCAAAGGGAGCCACAGTAAGCTTTTCCAAAGTAAACAAAAGATCCTATTTGGAGACATGGTCACATGGACCTTAATGGTACATATAATTTTCAGGTGAAGAATACTTCCACAAGAAGGGGTGTGATAAATTCAATTAAGCAACAGTTTTGCCCTCACTACAGGTGAATGGCAGGCAGAGTGAGTGTAAAGTTTGCTTTCCATGTCTGATTCATCCAAGTACTAATTTTGTATATTGTAACTGCCTGTACCATTGTCTACTTTTGTATGAAGTGTTGTCTACTATAAGCAAAAGTGTCCTCTGTGTCCAGGACCATCTTGAAAATGAGCTTGCACAATAATTTAGCTGTCTGATTAAATAAAGTCTGATTGATTGATCGAGTGGCTCTGACCAGAGACCAATATGAAAGGATGCACTCCAGAATGAGATTCAATGGACAGTTCAATGGATCCAAATGATCAGTGGTGCACACACACACAATATCACTTCCACAGCATTGCGTAAGTGACTCTTGCCAAAGGCTTTGTGGCAGCCAAGATGGCATCTGCAAATTCTAAAGAAACTCAAAAGTGGGCAATTGCCAAGTCTGTATCAAGAGCCATACATAAAGGTTTAGTGGCTTGTAGCCGATGTAGACTAAATACAATATTTCTGGATAAGCAAGCTGGAGTACAAGGCAGCAGCAAATTGATGTTCAACCACTACTACTTGCTGGCAGAGTAATGGACAGAGAATCTTGTGTTTCCAATACAGGGCTATTAAAAATAATCTCTGTGTGCTCTGACTACAATTTATGAACTCCCTGCAGCAATGTAAATGCAGGGAAGGCATACCGAGATTTCTCTGACCTAAAGAAGGCCAATGCATTTCAACATAAAACATCAGGCCCTGGATCTTCAGAACAGAAACTTGGCACTTAGTGCTAAGAAGGGTTGCAAAAAGACCCAATATGGGAGACCCTACCTGTGGAAGGAAGCTGCTTTCCACATGAAAAATCAGTCTGCTGCTGCTCTATGAAGGAAGATGGAGAACATGTACAAATACATTTATGGCTAGTAAAATTACCAATTAAAATAATAAAGAACTGGTAATTGCATTCCAAACGGTGGGCTACTAAATCATTGGGTGTCAGCACAGCAGAGGTGCACTATTCAGTGGTGGGAAAGGAGCCATAAGCAGACGTCTGGGATGGGACAATGCCAAGTGTTAGTCCACAGTAATACATTGCTAGCTAGAAGTATTCAGAGTGGTCCTGGTACCTGCCAGCGTCAGTCCTTCAGTTGTTTCATGCAGCAAGACCATCTCTCAATGAGAGATCCAATGTTGCCTGGCACATTTTCCGAGTCATCTCCAGTCAGCAGTATGAGTTTGATGATGGCCGTTTGGTCAATGTAGTAGTCTTGATAAGCAACACAGAGGATCACTGCAACATTCAAGGTAAAATGCTCGGATGAAGTAATGCAGTTATTCTGTACATACATGTTAGTGGGGGTTAGGGGAGGTGTTCTGTACAGGAGATTATATCTTCATCTACAACAGTTATTTTTTACAGCATTACCATGACAGCCAAAAAGAGCAATGGTATTAGCATGGCAGGACAGATGGGATGACTGAGGACTGCTGTGTCAGTGGCTTGTGACCACACAGGCACATAATCGACTATGTAATGAGCTGTTAGATGCACATGCAAGCAGACTGACCTGAAAGATGATTGATCTGAAAGACTGACAGTGACTGTGAACCAATATCTGAAGAGCCAGCAGTAAGACATCCTTTGCTCTGTGTCATGTCTTCAACTATTCAGTACACCGTGTACTGACTAACTGAAGAATTGACTGTACGCCCATCACAAAACCATCATGCAGAAGGGAAAACTTAAAGTGGCTATAATGTAAATCTTTACAGTGAGCTTAAAATTCTGAAACACACTGAAGTATTACATCTCTGAACAATAATAACTTCAACTGCTCCCCCCCACTCTAAAACCACAAACTATGTTTGTACCTGAAGTACTTGAAGGTTACTTAATTTTAGAGTTATTTGCTATAATGTAACCATTATTTCTAGCCCTATTAAAAAAAGCCAGAGTCAGGGAAGACTACCTGTCTGATAATGTCATCTACTAAACCCACATTCTAGTCCTTCCTGACAGCAGGTTCATAGGGCAGGGCACTTATGTAAGAACTTACCCTAGCAGTAGTTCTTTCGATGGGGTCATACACATATCAAAAAAGCACTAAATACATAGACACCAGGTAATGTGAAAACCTTGTCACACTAGCAGTGACATGCATACTGGGTAAAAACTATGTTGATTAAATGATGCTGCCTATTTTACCAGTGAGTGAAACAAGTCATATTAACCCACTGACAGGAAGGACTTGACTGTGAGATTCCTGGTGACCATCATCCGTGCTTCACTAAACTACCTATTTTTATGATGTGGCGGAAAATCTAGTGTTGAAAAATAGCTTATGACTTTTTAACACGGTAAAGTACATATCATGTTAGGAACAAGGCTGACTGGGCCAATGATGATCATAAGTCACAATACATTGATGCCTGACTATCTTTGACCTTTGTCCCACTTGTAATTGTTCACTATAAACAAGCAATATGCAATATTATTGGCAGTACTATGTAAGATAGCGATGCAACGCAGCCTGTGCATCTTGCATACTGTCTGACACATAATACATAGATATATAGATACATAGACAGTGTCGGCAGATAAGGGCCTATGGCCCACCTAGTCTGCCCATTTGAGCTTGTAAGTTCAGTTTGTTTTCCTAGAAGTCTATTTCCCCTTACCCCTGACCTCTAGAATTCCTTTATGTCTATCCCATGCATTCTTAAATCCTGTGATTGTTTCAGCCCCCACCACTTCCTCTGGCAGGTGTTCCACTTGTCCACCACCCGTTCTGTGAAAAAATTCTTTCTCATGTTTCCTCTGAATCGTCCTCCTCCAACTTCATCCCATGCCCTCTAGTCCTGAAACATCTTTTCGCTTAAAAATAGTGTTTTCCTGCACCCTGTTCCTCCCTGTAAGATACTTGTATGTCTCTATCATATCCTCTCTCCTCCTCTCCTCCAGGAGTACATGTTCAGTTCCTTCAAGCTGTCTTCATAGGACTTGTGATGCAACCCATGCACCATCTTTGTTGCCCTCCTCTGAACCTTCTCTACCTGTCTATGTCCTACGTGGGTATGGTCTCCAGAACTGTACACTGTACTCAGGTGGGGCCTCACTAGTGTCTTGTATAGCGGAATTATGACCTCCCTTTTCCTGCTGGTGATGCCCTGCCTATACATCCGAGCATCCTATTTGCTTTACCTGATGCCTTGTCACACTGTTTCTCACTTTGAGGTCATCAGAGATGACAACCCCAAGATCCCTTTCCTGCTTGGTCATGCTATATCCTCACCCCCAACTGATATATATTGTGCCAGGTTTTTGTGCCCATATGCATTATCTTGCACTTCTTTGCATTGAATTTCAACTGCCAAACCCTTGACCATTCTTCAAGTTTATGCAGGTCCCTTCTCATTCTGTCTACACCCTCTGGTGTGTCTACTCTGTTACAGAGCTTTGTGTCATCAGCTAACAGTGAAATTCTGCCTTCTAGGTCCTCTAGCAATGTCACTGATGAAGATGTTGAATAGGACCGGTCCCAGCACTGATCCCTGTGATACCCCGCTGGTCACTCTTCCTCTGTGGAGTGACAGCCATTTACCACCACCCTCTGTGTCCTGCCACCCAGCCAGTTACCTACCCACCACACTACTGTCCTGCCCACACCCATATTCCCAGTTTGTGTAATAGTCTTCTATGTGGTACAGTGTCAAAGGCCTTGCTGAAGTCCAGATAGGCCATGTCCACTGCCCTCCCCTGATCCACCTCCCTAGTCACCCAGTCAAAAATTAAATGAGGTTGGTCTGACATGACCTCCCCTGGTGAAACCATGCTGCCTTGGGTCCTGTAGTCCATTGACAACCAGATGTTCCACCAATCTCTCCTTCAGTAGTGCTTCCATGATCTTTCCCACTACCGAGGTGAGGCTGACTGGTCTGTAGTTCCCTGCTCCTCTTGTTCCCACTTTTGTATAAGGGGACTACATCTGCTGTCCTCCAGTCTTTGGGTACCTTCTGTTTCCAGTGATTGGTTGAACAGGATAGCCAGAGGTTCAGCCACCACCTCTCTTAGTTCTTTAAGGACCCTGGGTGTGCACCCCATCTGGCCCCATTGCTTTATCAGCTCTTATTACTTCCAGTTCCTTCAGGACCCTTTCGTGTAAAGGGACTTGTGTCCATTTCTGCACCATTCTCACCCTTGTACTCCTTCAGACCCATTACCCCTCTTCCTTAGTAAAGACTGAGCAGAAATACCAGTTCAATATGTCAGCCTTTACTGTGTCATCCTCCACGCGCCCATCCTCCCCTTCAGTCTCACTATCCCTCCCTTTGTCTTTCTTTTTCACTTATGTACCTGTAAAGGTTTTGTCCCTTTACCCACTGATTTTGCAATGTGTTCTTCTGTCTGAGCTTTGGCTTCCCTTACTGACTTCCTGCCTCCTTTGTTTCTCCTGGTACTTCTCCCTATCCCCTTCTGCCTGTGTCTTTTGTATTGCCTGAATGCAATCTTTTAGCTTTCACTTTTCTTCTACCTCTTTGGAAAACCATAATGGTCTCCTCTTCCTTTTCCTCTTGCTAACCTGCTTAATGCATAATTCTGTTGTTCTCATAATCCCATTTTAAATACTGCCCACTGTTCCTCAACCCTGATTCCTGTCCCATTCCCTTTAATGCCTCTTTTCAAGTATCTCCCCATTTTCCCAAAGTCTGCCCCTAAAATCCAGGATACGTGTTTTTGTGTGGTTTGCCCTGCTCTTTCTGTGATTTCAAACCACAATGACTGGTGGTCAACAAGCTACCCAAGTGCTCCCCACTGTCATCACCCCCATCACACTCTCCCTGTTTGTGAGCACAAGGTCCAGTATTGCCCTTCTGCCGAGTTGGTTCCATGACCAGTTGCTTGAGAAGGCACCCTGAAGGAGTCCAGGATAAATCTGCTCCTAGTTGATGCTGCTGGGATGCTCCAGTCCACGTCTGGTATATTGAAGTCTCCAACCAGTACTACTCACCTTTGTCTGCCATCCTTTGGATGGCTAGCATCAGCTCCTATCTGTTTCTTCCTCCTGGGCTGGTGATCTATAGACCACACCTGTGCGGATGGCTGGCCGCATTTTCTCCAGCTTAACCCACAGTATCTCTCCCCATTTTGTTCCTCCTGGATCTGTGGCCTTTATGTCATTTTCACATACAGTGCCACTCCTCCTCCATTCCTGCCTGCTCTGTCTCTTCTGAATATATTTGTAGCCAGGTATGGCCATCTCAGTCATGGTTATCATTACACCAGGTTTCAGTGATGGCCACAATGTCCAGGTCTGACTGTACCATGACAGCTCCAGATCTTCCATCTTGTTGCTAAGGCTCTGGCATTTGCACACATGGCTTTCCATGATTTGACCTCCTAGACTGCTTCACTGTTTTACTCCAGCCCCTTCCTTGGTTGTCATTTATCCCTGGTTCTCCTTGCTGTCTGCCTCTTCTGCTGAATTTTGCTCCTTTTCTGCTTATCCACCTTTTGACACTAATCTCCATCTTTGCACACTGCTTTGCAGAGATAGCCACTCCTCTGGTTCACTGGTTCCACTACTAGCTGTGGGGGTGAGCAAGTAGGTACCATCCTTGCTGGCTGCCACTCCTTTGCTAGTTTAAATGCTTGTCAATGTAGCATTTAAACTTATCATTGAGTGCTTGATTCCCTCCAGGATGGATGCAGGCCGGCCAGGCTTGAACAAACCTCCATCCCTCCAGGTGGATCCCCATTCACCAATGAATCCAAACCCTTCCTCACAGCACCAGTTCTTCAACCATGAGTTAAAGTTCCTGGTGCATGCACTCTATGCTCTCCCTTGCCTCTCACAGGTAGTACTTGAGAAAGTGACAGAAGTAGCAACTTGCTTGAGACCCTCCCAGTTTCCTAAACTCTTCCTGAACTTCCTTTGGCTCCCCATTTGCCAAGTCATTAGTACCTAGGTGGATAATGACATCCAGCTCCCCCTCCCGTCTTGCCTTCTCAGTGATCCCCAGTATCTTCCTTCCATCCCTCCATGCCGTGGCACCTGGTAGGCACCTCACTGCCCTGTCCTCCCCCTCCTGTGTTCCTAGCTGGATCCCTCTTATGATGGAGTCCCCCACCAGGATTCGATTCCTCCTCCTCTAGGGTCCATGCTTTCCTCACTGAGGTCACCTCCTTGCCTAACCTCCACATCCTTTCCTTCCACTTCCTGGGTACCTCTATTTGGTTGTCCTCATTTGCCAGTGTGGCATATGAGTTATTGAGAGAATAGGATCTGGGATGTGCCTCTGCCTGACTGCTCTAACCCTCCCTGAGCCACTGTCATCCAAGTGCTCCTCGTCTCGGCATCCTTTGAGGCTGCTGCATTGGACTGGGTGGTCCCTGGATAGGGGTGATGGTACTCCTGACCCAGTTTACTTCCGCTCTGAGTCTGGCTACCTCATCCCACAGTCCCGAGAGATGCATGCAGATAGGGCAGCACCTCAGTGTCCAGAAGGTCTGCCTGAATATGGCTGCCCACAGCCACTGCATTGCACCACTCCCCACATTATACTGCAATTCCACTCACGTGTTCTGCTACTGAAGCTCTCATAGTTCTCTTTTTATTTATTTACAGCACTAAAATCCTGTAACTGATCCTCAAATATATATATATTTTTAAGGAAAAGAAACCAATAAATAAATAAATGAGTCAAAACACTTGTCGTGCTGAGGGTGGTCTCTTCCTTATGCCCCTCCTACTTCACCTCTTACTATACCCTGTGTTTAGCTCCTGTCAATCAGATTTATCAGGGCATATAATTAAGAGTTGGGGGAAGGGGTGGGGGCAAAATTTAGAATTAAAGACAGCATGAATTACACCACCACTATGTTTTAAATTTTCAACAGCCCAAAAACAATTATAAGTAAAGACAACACAGAAAGAAAGTATAGTGTCACTACCAGCCTACGATCTAAGTTTAAAAGAAAAATACCAATCACCAGTTACTCTGAAGCACTGAATTGAATATGTTTCCTTCCTTCACCTTCTGGCTTCTTCTGAGAAGATGAACCTCTGTTTGCTGCTTTACTGTGACTAAGCCCCACCTCCAGTTATCACGTAGCTGAGGTCAGAGGCCAGACAATTAACACCCTTCACCCAGCTACAGGACAGTCAGACAAGCCAAGATAAAATTTGCAGCAATTAAAGACAGCACAGAATTACACCACCACTATGTTTTAAATTTTCAACAGCCCAAAAACAATTATAAGTAAAGACAACACAGAAAGAAAGTATAGTGTCACTACCAGCCTACAATCTAAGTTTAAAAGAAAAATACCAATTACCAGTTACTCTGAAGCACTGAATTGAATATGTTTCCTTCCTTCACCTTCTGGCCTGTTACTGATGACAATGTTTAATTCTACCCTGCAAGATGTAATTAAAATATGAACCAGATGATTATTACTGTAGAGTGAGGCATTCAGGCAACTTGTTCAGTCCACCATTCTCTAACAAGATGACAGTTATTATGTTATTACTTCCTTACTAGTTTGCAGCTCACTTATGAGTCAGTTATATTATACCTGACTCACAAGTGAGTTGCAAATCAGTAAGGAAGTTGTAATATTGTATAATTGCCATACTGCATAACTGTCAAGGAAAAGAATATGCAAGCTCAGCCAGCAACACTTTAAATCATATTTTAACAGCAGGAGGCGTTATATTGTCTTGTTTCAAATGAGACAATGCACATCCTTGATTGTCCTGTAATTTTGGGTAACTGTTATTCACTTAATTTTCACTACTGTTCCTCATTTTATTCACTACCTAAAGAAAATGTTGCACAACACAGTTATGATCTGTTTACATGCAGATGGTTGTTGATCTGTGTGTTTTTCTGGTGAGCATTATCCACCAGGGACTCATCAGAATCCAGTGATGTCCTGCTGCGTAGTAATCTAATGAACACTGCTGATAAAAACAAATACCTTCTGTTCAAGGTTCAGTTAGTGGGTGGTTCATACACCTTCATTATACTTCATTCTTATAATAATCCTTACATACAGCCAGCATATGTACATTATATACAGATTGACATACATATAAACAGAATCTGATGCAAAATAAGGACAATTATCTCTGCCCCATCTTTCCATTTCTACCCCTACTTATCTTGTCATTCAGATCAGACCCAAATCAGTATCTGTCTAAATTGCAATCACCTGCATTCCACTTAGATTAAGTTATACTACATAAGGTTAACATAGTGGAAATGAAAGTGATTGCAAGTGAGACACAGAGATTAGTAGATAGGAAACTATGCTGAATAGTACTGCATGAAGTATGTGTTTTGGATTCTTTTGCTTTCAAAATGAAACTGACTCATGCAGTTTGAGGTTCTAGAATGCTGTTCTACCACATTACCTTGGGACTGCGGTGAACAACATTTTAAAGTGATGGAATTACATACAGAAGTTTAACAACACTCCACTGTACACTATGGGACCAATATTCAGACTGTGCCAAGCAATGGAGCAAGAGGGGTGCAGCGATCCGAGATGTGCAGGGGCCAAGACATGGAGATATTGAAAGGTGATGCACCATTGTGCATCTCCGTTGAATGTGGCATAAAATGGACATGGTGCAATGATAATGCACCAGTGTATTCACTGGACAGGGAGGACCGGGAATGCTCCAGACCAACTCCAGTTGTGCTGTGGACATCACCCACGATATTCAGACTTGGGCATGCAAATGGGGCCATAATGTATGCATGGCACAAATGGACCCATTTGCATGTCATTATGACCCATTTACATTTGTTGCACAGGGCAGACCAGTGACATACACCTGGAGCCCTGCACAGACCATTGTGTGGACCAAGTGGGTCCTGGGGATCCACTCCCCATAACTGTGATCGCAGTAACAACAGTACATTACAGTCCCTCATAATCTAGCAGACCCCCTACCCAGTAGCCAGATTGCAGGCAGAAACATATCCCATGAATCCTGGTAGTCCAATGGAACCCCTTCCCCCACCTGAAGCCCAGATCACAGTAGACTCCATGAACACCTCCCCGAGGGCCAGTGGTAACCCCCACAGGACTTCCATCCCACCCAGCCCCCGGCCATTGGTGGGTGGCACCAACCCACCAGCATACCACTGTCACCTGTCTAATGACAGCTTTACAGTATGGGGGTATGAGCCTATTGGTCCACAGTGTGGACCAATGGGCTTGCAGGCCATATTGTACTACACAGGCATGAATATGTGAAGGAAGTCATCCAACCCCTTTGAATATCCTGCCCCATAGATGCTTCTTCCATGGGCTGGTTATGTCCACCACAGAACAGAAACTAAATTACCCATTAAAAACACAATTCATGTGCATGTGTGCACAGCAGAACTTTGCTGTTAAAACATCTTCACAATTAGTAGGAGGACTACGTGGAAAAAAAAAAATACAATCTTAATATTCAGACCATTGATCCCTGATTTTGACCATTACGAATGATGAGAGAAGTGTGATGTGACCTACCTTAGTCCTTAGTTGCTGTAGCACCTGAATATCTTTCTTTGTTGTACAACTGGGATGTCCTCCACCAGGCACACATCAGATATGGAGTGTAGGGATCACAAGAACTCTCCTGAAAGAAACATTTAACACAGCCAAATCAAGGTTCAGTTTAGCTTGTGGGTACAACATCATTCCCCATTTTTCAGCTAATTCACTCCCTCAGCAACCATAAACTCAACAGGCATACCAAATTACCTTTTTTATTCATATTTATCACTGCTTTTCCAATACAGGCCTGTGTCACCTGTCGTCTTTTGAACTTTTCCACACCTTGCAATTCACCAACAGAAGACACCCTACCCTACTGGAGGGCAGTGGGGGTAGGGGAAACTTATTCCCATGGATGGAATTGTAGTCAGTCGGGTGAGCTGGAGATCCCCTGACAGTAAACCACTTATGTCCAATCTGTCTAGAACATGCATATAAACAGAATGGAATACCCAATAAGGATCACTTGGCAGTGGCATGCATGGTTTTCCAATTTGTGACTCATAGGGCCGGCATGGTGGCACTGAGGGTGGAGGCACTGGACGCCACACCTTGCGCCACACTAATGACCTGGGTTTGGGAACAGACCCGGACCATCAGGGGTTGGCTGGTTTGGGGAAAGATTGAACATCCAAAGGACTGCTCCCCTTCCCTGGGGAGGGAGGATGCCAGTCATTGACGCTTGGCTGACCCCGATGCTGCAGCAGTGGGTGCAGAGATGGGGCAGACACCTGGAGGGAGATGGGCATGGATGTGTGTGCCTAATTCCACTCACATCATGGCATGCCCTCTGCAAGGGGAAAATACAAGACAGATGGAGTCCCATGCCATGAATGATGGTGGGCCCTCATGGGATGAGGGGAGGGTTCTAATACCCAATTGGGTGCTGGAGGGGTGTGTCAGAAGGGCAGTGAGGGCTCTGCCTAAAACAAAATTTGTAACTTGTATATCCTGTCCTCTCACATCAGAGCATACCCTATGTCCCCGCTCCTTCCCCATCCCATGTCTCCCAATAGTACTACATTGCACTTCTTCCATGGTTGCTTGTGTGCAAAACTGCTTTTTCCAACACTACCTAACTGGAACATTTTCCATGAATTAACCACTCTTTCCACAAAGTACTTACTAACATCTCATCTGAAATTACCCACTTTTGACTTGACTGACTGTCCTGCTCACATTGTGCATCTTTTTCCTCAGAGAAATACTGTCATTTTCCACCTCTACATCTTATAGTACTACAGTGAGGTATTTATTAAATACCTCACTGTAGTACAGGGTTTTATTTAACTCTAAAAATATGTTAGTGTTTTGCTCATAAAAGAGTTAAAACATTGTGAAAATGCACAGCACTTACCTCACTGTGTTTAACAGACAAAACACTTCTAGAAAACCTATATAAATGCTTTCTGTACAGTTAGTATTGACCCAAGAAAAAAACTGCTAATCAATTATTTAAAACCCTGTAGTACATATTCATGTGTCTCTGTCAATATCCTCTTATCCACCATTACTAACATGGTGACACCCTGGGAGAAAGAGGGTAGATCAAGAAATGACAGAGACCTATAAATATGTCACTGGGTGAAGCAAAGTCAGTAGTAAGTACAGATTGCCTTCAGTCTCTCCTAGTCTCCTAATAGTGCTTCTGTTGCAGAGACTGTGAATTGAATAAGGTTACCCATGAGCTTTCCAGATTATACACTTAAAATGAATAAATTGCATGCTTAAGGAAGGGGTCCATGTTGATCCTGTTGTGGTCCCTCTCAAGTACTTTATAAACTGCTTTAACACAGTATGGAGGGCTGAGAAACCAAAGCATTGACTGACAACCAGTCATTGTGGGGTTGTTCAGGAGTAAGGACACTATAAGGATAAACAAACAATGAAGGCTAAAACACAACCTCCAATTTTCAGAAATGAACTTACAGGCCAATCTGCCAGCACAGTGGTTGTATTTCCACTTGCGGTGCTGGCAACCTGGGATCGGGGAAAGACCTGAGTCATCTGATGGCTGCCTGGGGATAGAATGATGGAGCCTCTCTTGGACAGCTCTCCTTCTCTGGGGGGGGAGGGTGGAGTGGATGTCCAGTGCATGAAGGACCCCTAGGGGAGGCGGGGGTTACCACAGCAACTGGCATCCAGCATGCTCAGAGGGTTGTACAGACACACAGCATCATTGCACATATCTGTCCACCAGAAAAAAAACAGAAAACCACTGCAGCCAGCGCATTGACGCTCGCCTCACCATCCCATACCCAGCTTCCAAGCAGACTCCCCAACCTAATCTGATGTTCACAACATTTGGACCAGTGCCACGGCCCACCATGAGGGGGCAAGCCAGGGATATCAGGGAGAGTAGCAGCTCATGTGGCGTGTGGAAGCGGTGAGGACTGTGATCAGGCAGACTGTACCGGCAGCTGGGCACAAGTTGGCTACAAGAAGTATAAATAAAAAAAAAAAAAAATTCTTGTGTGTGTCTGAGAAGGTGAGGATTGCTGCAATAGCAGCTAACAAGATGTCTTGTAGATATTAACACCTTTCTCTCCTTCTGGCATTCAGCTTTAACAAATCAAAGCTGTTCACCGTGTATGTACTGCTCCAGCTGTTATGATCTGAAATAAAAGTAAGAAACAGAAACAGTGATTATTTTACAACAAGCAGTGTAAGCTCTGTCTCTATCTCTTCAGTGGGGACAGAAAGCAGTGGAGGGCACCCCCCAAATCTCAGTCTTGTTTCAGGCAGTGGATGTGCTAAGGTAGAAGTGTGGGGCCTTGACACATCGAGGTCCTTTATCTGCTTTTCTTGAGTCTTGTCCATGGATTCCTCCCTGCCACCTTGGATGTTACTGTCAGCATTCAATGGGTGTAATGTGGAAGCACACACAATGGTGTGCCAGTTGTGAGCCCGGATGACACCTACCCTCCTGCCTTTGCTACTCTTTTACTTGTGGGCACCAGATGGCAGCATGTCAGCAAAGGCAAGGACCAATTTCTCCTGTCCCCACCTCAGAAAAAGGCAAAGCTGTGACACTGGTTATGAAAATCACTGTAGTCTGTTGCACTGACATTTGTTCTCCTGGCCCTCCTTTGACAAACACACACAAACACGAGGCAGTGCAGGTCATGAAAGCCAAGAGTGAACAACAGATAGGCACACACCAGTGTTACTGAAGGTGATACTCACAGCCAGGTAGTGAATAAAAATACAAAATAGTGTACACAGACAGAGGAGAATTAAATCTGTCTGTTTCAAACTAAGGAAATGGGCAGCTGACTGTTGGCAATAGTTTATAGTCTGAAATAGTTTAAACTCTCTTCTGTAGCATGTGCACTATTTTTATTGTCAGAGACAGTAACTACACGTAATGAAAGCTGTTCAGAGGCATGTGATCTGCTGTTTTCTCCATGTCCTCCTATTCAGAAAATACTCATCGTGCCAATTAGGAAAAGGTACTCTGTGGCACTGGCACTTGCTCATTTGTCCCCCCACCTCCACACAAATGGACATACATAGTTATGAAACACTAGGCTGCCCACACAAAAATCCATTCGCTGCACTTTTGACTGGTTAACATTGCATTTAGTAAGCCCAGGCAGTGCAGAGAAATCAGAGTTGATTGATCCTCTGAACAAAGACCCATGACCTCATGCAGAGCACAGCAGTGTTGAGGAAGAGTCAAGATATAGAATAAAATTATTCGCAAAATGCTTCAAAATACCCAATTGTTACACAACATGACAGGCCACACCACTGATAAATTCTAAGCCAAATGGAAGAAAAAGCTCAGCAATTTTTTTGCCCAGAAAGTCCTGAGCAATCCAACATACCTGTACGTTTGTATTAAATCAAAGGTTTCAGATGGATTACCTTTCCTTTGAGCGTACCCACGGCCACGAGTAAATCAAATACCTGCCTCATTGTCACCCATGCTCTGACTATATGGCATTCTTACTGTCCATCTCCGAGCCCATCCCCCTTCTTCAGATGCAGACATGTCCTGCTGTTGGCATCAGCTACCAGACTTCCCAACCAATTTATTTGAGATGCCTGTCTTCACAGGTGGTGGATGTTTGCAGCAAGGAGACTTGAAAACCATACACTATTTATTGGATTTTGTACTATCCCCACCCCCCATGAACTGATAGTAAATTAGTACATACAGTATAACCTGATGGTTTACCTAATCACTAAATTCCATTGTTACATCAGAATAAAATCGGCCGACACCCAGCATCCATCAACCTCCTGCTAAGACAGAATAGCATAGCTTCAGATTCCAAAAAATGCTTTCCTGTTAGCTTCGGGCCCTGAAGGTGGCATTTTAATGACCTAGGGAAGAAGCATACATGATTTACTGCAGAAGTAAGCGAATCTGAGCTCTTTTGGCCTAGGTGTCACCTCACTGTTTAATAATTTGACAATCACTTCCACAGTCTGAACATTTCAGATACTGTACACAGACACAAGATACATCTCAACCATCCCACATCCTTAGGGGCATCCATTAGTTCACCTGTGTCTCAAACCCTCTTGTTTTACATGCTGTGGTGCACAGAGAAAAGGACAGCTTGGCCCACCTAGTCTGTCTATTTCCCAACCTACAGATAAGCTGCAGATCGTAAAGTTAACCAACAGCCTTTTCCTCCCTACCCCCACAAGAATTGCCTTATATCTGTCCCCTGCATTCTTGAATTCTCCCACAGTTGCAGACCCCACAAACTCCTCAGAAAGACTGTTCCATGAGTCCACCACCTCTCTGTAAAAATACTTACTCACATTGCCCCCTGAGCCATCCCCCTCATCTTCAAATTGTGTCCCTTGTTCTTGCACATCTCTTTTTCTGAAAGGTGCTACCCTCTTGGACTTTGTTGATTCCACAGGGTACTTTAAAATTTTATCATGTCCCTCTTCCCTCCTTCCTCATAGGTATACATATTAAGCTCCTTTATTTCCCCTCATATGGCTTCTCTTGCAGACCCATTTTACTTGCCCTCCTCTGAACTGCCTCCATCCTGTCTATGTCCTTGCTGAGATGGGATCTTCAGAACTGGATGCTCTACTCCAGATGGGGTCTCACCAACTGTCTGTACAGAGTGATAACAACTTCCTGTTTTCTGCTGGTGATGCCTCCCTATACATCCCAGTATCCACCCAGCCCTCCTTACTGCCTTCTCACATTGCTTGCTAACCTTACGGTCATCTGATATAATTACCCCCAGGTCCCTTTCCATTTTTGTTGTTGTTACTATCTCTCCCCCCATTGGGTAATCTTCCCCGGGTTTTTGTTTCCCAGGTGCATTATTCTGCACTTCTTTGCATTGAATCCAAGCTACTATACTTCTGAACATTCCTCCAACCTTGCCAAATCCCTTCTCATCCTTTCCACGCCTCCTTGTGTATCAACTCTGTTGCAGCACTTTGTGCCATCTGCAAAGAGGCATGCTTTTCCTCCCAGTCCCTCTGCAATGTCACTTATAAATACATTAAAAAGGACTGGACCCATAACTGAACCCTGCAGTACCCCGCTAGTAACCTCTCTTTCTTCAGCGTGGACTCCATTTACAATTACCTTCTGTGTCCTGTTGTCCAGCCAATGTTTTATCCAGGCTACCATCCTGGGACCCATTCCTAGGCTGGCTAATTTGATTATTAATCTTTTGTGTGGGACTGTGTCAAATACCTTGCTATAGTCTAGACAAGCTATGTCCACAGTCCCTCCCTGGTCTGCTACTCAGTCAAAGAAATCAATTATTTTTGTCTGAAATGATCTTTCTGGTGTAAATCCATGCTGATTTGGGTCCCGTGCCCCACTGGCCTCTATGCACTCAACAATTCTTTCCTTCAGAGTGATTCTATCACTTTCCTTCCACAGAAGTGAAACTGACAGGTCTGTAGTTTCCTGCCTCTGTCTAGCTCCTATTTTGTGAAGGGGAATCACATCTGCCTTCCTCCAGTCCTCAGGTCCACACCATCCTCCATGATTTGTTAAAATGGGTAGTCAGTGGTGTCACTAGTTCTCCCTTAATTCTTTTTGAATTCTGGGGTGAATTCAGTCAGACCCATTGCTTTGTCCGCCTTCAGTTTCAGGAGTTCTTTCAGAACCCTTTCTTCTATGAAAGGACGGGATTGACCTCCTATCCAGAGTGCTTCTGTTAATTGGATTAGGCACCTCCCCTCCTATTTTGTGAATACTGAGCAGAAGTATTCATTCATTATCTCTGCTTTTTCACTGTCCTTCTCTGCTCACCCGCCATCCATTCTATACAGCCTCACTATCCCTCCCTTTGTCTTTCTATGCTCCCTGATGTACTTATAAAAAGTGTTATCCCCCTCCTTAATTGAATTGGCTATCTTTTCCTCAGTTTGAGCCTTTGCTATTCTGACTTCTCTCCCTGCTTCCTTCTGCCTTAACAATGGTACAGTCTCTGTCCTGCCCCTTCTGTGTTTCCTTATACTTCCTAAATGCTACATTTTTCTCACTAACCTTCCCTGCCACCTCTTTTGAGAACCATGGTGGCTTTTTTCTTTCATTTGATTTGTTTATTTGCTTCACAAAAAGATTGTTGCCTCTGAGATGGCAGTTTGATATTTCCCATTGTTGCTCCGCCCTCCTTCTAGCCTGTTTGCTAGTGCTTTTCTAAGGCATTCTCCCATCTTGCCAAAGTCAGCCTCCTGAAATCCAGTACCCTCACTTTTATATGGCTTGACTCTGCAGTTGAGTTTATCGTGAACCACACTGTTTGGTGGTCACTTGTTCACTGATGTCACAGATATGTCTAATTCAATAGACTGGAAGATATTTCTCAAGCTTCATTTGTAATGGACAAAAATCTTGTTGAATGATATAGAATAAAAACAGATATGATAGTCTATTGATCTGCTGAGGGCCATGGCTGTGGCTAGCAGTCTCTCTATAAAAGAGCCATCTTCTTGAATTTTTGCAAGAGTTTGCATCACAGACTCAATGGTTGCAGGCAGTGCTTTACGGTTATCAATTCTGCTAGACCGAGTACCAGAAAGTGTCTTAAGAGTATGCATTCTCTGAGAACTTTGTGAAGCATTGTCAGTTAATGTAAGAACTGTTCCTGTACAGCAAGAAAGAAACTGTATCTTTTAGTGGAATTTTCAATAAATATGTATAACTGCTCAAGGACACCAAAAAAAATTACACTTTGAGTAATTTTGCTGCATGTGTCAACAACTGCCAAATTTAAATGGTGCGCATAGCAATGAAAGTAATATGCTATATTGCAAGATTCTCTAATTCTGGCCTGTACCCCTGTTTAAGCCCCAGCCATTGCTGCACAGCCATCATATCCTTGCCCCCTTACATTAGAAATACTAAGGTAACATAGCTGCAGTGTTTCACAAAGATAGTTTGCTAAACTGTCACCTCTTCCTGTTTTTGCATGAATGACATTAAGTAATGATTCATGAATTGTGGCATCTCTGCGAACATAGTGTAAAACCATGGATAACTAGTCTTGTTTTGAAGCGTCTGGAGTTGTATCAAAGCAAACTGTGAAATTCACTGTCTGTTTTACTTCATCAATTATTGTAGTCCTCACATGTCTTGCAATAGACATGATTAAGTCATTCTGACTTTGAGCTGACAGGTAACTTGGGTAGCCCTTTGGGTTTTTAGAAACCATTTCTAAGTGTTGTTTAAGCACTGGGTCATATCTTGCAAGTAAAGATGCAATTTCTTTGAATACACCCCAGTTCACGGATTCCTTAGACTCATCATGTCCTGTAAATGGTAGTCTCAAGTGAGCTAGCATAGCAGTAATATCAACAAGTCAGGTGACAGCATTGTACCTATTCTCTCTGATTTGATATTAGATTTATTTGTTTTGCCCTCTGTTCAGATAACTGCCTATCTAGTGGTTCACTAACAAGATGGAGTTTCATTTTCAACATTTTCAAGATTGTTGTTTGCTGCTACTATGTCTACTGAAACCTATGCCGACTCCAAGGCTATTCTCCAGTTATTAAACCCTTCAAGAGAAATGCTGTGCCATATTTTGCCATATCAATACCAAAAACTCTGCATGGGAAGCAGAAAGCTGCATCTGATGCATTATTGTGTTCTAACCAATTATATTTTGATAACCAACCTTGTTAAAAGACCTTTTCATGTTTCCAAGGTTTGTTTGGGGGCACTTGTCTAAACGCTTCTGAATTGGCCCTTTCTTTATGTACTCCTCCCTAGCTAGATGGTCCTTAGGTACTGTAAACTCTGTCTCCATCTGCATGTCAGTAGCCATGTCTGTTAAGGAAGATAAACATAGTCTTAACTATCTTTATACCACTGGGGTCAGAGCGCTCCCAGTGGAATAAACACTGGTATATACAGTACACTGTAATTTCAGTGATGATGACCCGAAACTAAGCACAAGCAGACACACTGAAACTGAAGCTGAAAACAAACAAATCAAATCACACAAGAAACCTGAGCCCGGTAACGCTTTACCAGCTGCCTGCCTGCAAAGTACACCATCCACATTTCAAAATGCAACAATAACAGCTACGAATATTGCCTTCAACACCATTCAAGGTAAATGCAAGCTGAACCATATTCTAAAATGCAATCAGCTGTAGGTATGAAAATCCATTAACTAACTTATCCCATTCTTTTTTCAGGACATCAGTACCTCTCTACAAAAGACAAAAAACGTCTACGTAAGCTATCAGACCTCAGATTCTGACTAACTCACAACACCTTCACTGAACTGAGTGATTGAACTTGACTGGCATCTTGAAATGGGACAAAGATCCTCCAAATTACAGCTACCAAACTTTAATGACAGGACAAAAGCTGCTGTTAATCATTGAAACATTTATCTTTGTGCATATACAGTTTATTTCAGTTAAATAAATGAGAAGCTTCTCAATTTATGTTCATTTACACTGTTTACGTGCCTTGACAAGAGAATATATATAGAAATAAAATAAAACACTGTTTCAAAACAGCAACATGTCTGTGGCTCCACTCCTCGTTAACTTCAGCAAATACACTGCCAATAAATGTAAAGTGCACCAAGCATTACACACGCAATTTACCCAGATGTACAAATTGCACCAAGTTTAAATACCCAAACAAACCAAGTTACTCCCAGAAGTAAAGCAATGCTTACACATCTCACCACACAAACACCCTACTTATGAACACATACCAGATCCACAGAACAAACATGACACCAACCAATCACAGAATAGCCACACTCACACACACACACATATCCACCAATCATATACCTCATACATATCCAGTTCATATCCACTCCTTACAACTAACACCTCAATAACTACATAACAGTAAACCAATAGATGAGCTCCCACCCCAGTGGTATAAACAGTATGTATGATGTGTAGATCATGGGATATGGAAAATATTCTCACTCCTGCATTGTGAGATGTGCTTTCTCACTCTGCAGGAGTGAGAATATTTTCCATATCCCACTCTTGCCCATCATGTATCCCATAGATAGATAGATAGATAGATAGATAGATAGATAGATATTTGTACTTGAACTACACCATTCAATGATGGGAGTGACAAATTATTTTTGTAGTACTGATTAGCTTTAAACACTGACATAGCTTGTTGTTCTGCATTACCTTCAACATGACTAACAGCTGCACTGCTGCTATCCTGACTGATGTGATGTTGGTTAATGATGTTATATCTTGCCCTTATATATCTGAAGTAATGGAATTAGGTTTGAAAAATGTAAACATTTTACTTTGCTGCATTGTTTATCACCTCGTAAACTGTCTTCCTTCTTCCTGGTAAAGAAATAACATTATTTTGTTTGAGTAATAAGTTTGTGTGTTTTTTTGATTGTTGATTACATGTAAAACTGGAATTTTATGAAATGAATACACACAGGTTCAAAACACATAAAGGGAGATATTCAGAGGGGTTGTGCCTGGTGCACCCCGTCAATGCACCCGCAGTGCAATATTCAGAAGGTGGACATGCATAGCACAAGTCCCAATACACCGATGCATCATTAATATATGTGTCGCATCTGCTGGGGTATGCCCATCGATATGCAGCACATCCCAATATTCAGCCCGGATGTGAGGCGATTTGCTGGCACAATCCCTAGATGCGCCGCACACTGGGGCTCAAAGTTGAGCTGAGAAAAACAGGTCTCAATGCTGGCCACCCACAGGCGGGTGGCTGTATTGCAGGGTGCAACCACAGTAGCCATCAACTATGGTGGCCAGCCAGCAGACAGAACACCATCACAAGCACTCATCCCATCCTTAGTAGTCCAGTGGTACCCTCCCACCTCCCCGCATGTCCAGATTGTGGACATTTGTAATATTAAAGGTATCCCTGGTGGCTAGTGTACCCCTCTCTCCTTCTGTATTATACAGTGACGAATATGTGAATGAATGCAGTCATTCTCACATTTATGTTAGGTAGTACAGTATGGTTTGCAAGTCCATTGGTCAACAATGTGGACTAATAGGATTACAGCTCATACTGTAAGCTTTCTCGTGGGCAGATGGGCAGTATTTATTTTTTTTTTATTTAGTTATTTCAGTTTAGGATTAATACCTTTGAATCAAGGACTCTTTTCAAAGGTTCCAAGACAGTTAAACTGATACAGACAACATAACATATAGCACAGCAGTGGATTACAAAATAAGTTTACAGAGGGTTGTGCAAACTTTTGAGTTTAACTAATACATGGGAATCTAGGTTTTACTAGTACATAGGAGTCTAACATTGTAAGTAACAGCACTAAGTGCCGACATAGTAGTGTTTGAAACAGGAAAGAGGCGCATAGTAGTGTTAGAAACAGGACAGAGGGGGAGATGCCAGGGATTGAGTCTCTGCTGGGTAGTACAGGAGGCAAATGAGGGGTGGGGCACGGATGGTTGCCAGAGTGGAAGGCTGAGCTGACCAGTGGTGGCCAGGGTTGAGAATGGTGGGGAGCAGCCAAAGCTAGGCATTGTCAGATGTTAAAATATGTAGTTGATGTAGTGGATGATCTGTCTGAGGGAGGTTGACAGTTTATTGTAGATAGACTATGCAAGGTAGATATTTTGTGGATAAGGAGATTTGTTGAAGAGAGCATGGGGGAAGAGTTCAGGGAAGTGGTTGGGTGGTTGAGAGCCAAGGGTGGGTGGGATAGTCTAAGGGCTCTGAGCATGGGCCAAGTGTGGCACACAGATTTGTTTAAGTTCTAGTTCAGAATTAAGCCCAATTTTGAATTGTCTGAGCTTGGTGCATTCTAAGAGTGTGGTAGGGAGCTCATTGAACCACTTTGGGCCCAGGAAAGTGAGTAATCTCTCTGCCAGTTTAGTATGCTTGAATGGCACCAGGAGTCACCATTTTGCAGTGCTCCTTGCCTGCTTAAGGGGTAATGGACTTGCAAGCCTGTTAGTGGACTCAGACATAAGCCCTAGCAAGGCTTCTTTGATAAGCATGCTAGTTTGGAGTTGAGCTCAGAGGTGGAGTGTGAGACACCCTGTCTCACTGAAGAAGAAAGAAGTGTGGGTAGAGGATCAGCACAAGGTTAAGCATCAGGCCTTGTTTAGAGAGTGCTGGCTTTCTTGAGGGCAGTGTCAGAGCCTGCTCCATAGATTGGGAGCCCAAAGTCAATGGTGGCTAGTATCAAGCTACTTATGGCTAATTTCAGAGTTGCAGGTGGTAGGGAGTGCTTGTGGCAGTACAGAACATCCAGTTTTATGTTGGAGGACTTGATGATGTGGTCAATATGACTGCAGAAATTGAGACTGTCATTGAGGTAAATTCTAGGTATTTAAATAAGGAGACTTGTTCAAGGGGTCTCCCTTAGGGCTCAGAATTTGCAGTGGTCTGAACTTCATTTTATTTTGGAGAAATGTGAACAGCATACTCTTATTTTTTTGTGGTTGAGCAGGATCTTCTTCTTGCAGAACCAGGATTCGAGCTTATGGTAGCTGTCCTGCAGTTCAGTAGTAATGGCATGCAGGTCTCAGCCTGGGATGGATATGACAGCATCATCAGCACAGAGTACAATGTGTACAGGACAGGCAGAGGGAAGGGTATTTATGAACAGGCTAAAGAGTAGAGGGCTGAGGATAGATCCCTGGGCCTCCTAGGCTCACCTCCTTGCCTCCAAGTATGTGTCTCCTATTCTGACTCACTGAGTTCTATGGGAGAGATAGCTCTCAAATCAAGTCACCACACATGGAGATAGGCCAGTTGATGACAGGCTGCTGAGGAGAAGGTGGTGGTTCACCGAGTCAAAGGCCTTTGTGAGGTCTATGAATACAGAACCCACTGGCATCGCTTTATCCAAAACATCATAGAGCTGGGAAGTGTATTCAACTAGTGCCAAAAGTGTTGAGTGTTTTTTATGGAAACCATGATGTTGAGGGCCAAGCAGATTACACCGCTCGAAGTACTCAGTGAGCTGGTCTGAGACCATCCTTTCCAAAGCTTTTGAGAGGAAGGACAGAATTGAGATTGGCCTGTAGTTAGATGCATTAGTTCTGTCTCCAGTTTTGAAGACAGAGGTAACTAGCGCCAGCTTCCAGGCATCTGGGAACACACTCGACCCAAGGGAGGAGTTAAAAACCTTAGTGAGGGGTCAACTATCTCCTCCAGGGTTAGGCGACCAGCTTCAGGTCGATTAAGTCACTCCCCATCCTGGTCTTGCCAGAACCTGTTGACATATTTGATCACGCTGTCCTTGAGATCTGCTTGAAGTAGAAAAGTGGCAGTCCATAACCTGCAGGTGGTGTATCTGGACATGGAGCTGCTCTGTTAGTGGCACAAGATATTCACCTGGTAATACACCAGTCAGATCCATGAATGCTAAATTGAAGATGTTAGTGATATCAAGGAATTCCTGGATCATCCTAGTATTTGAGGTGATCAGGTCTGTTGGTACTCTCAGGGCACTACCAGTTGGTGATTTCAAGGAGTGCCAGAAATCTTTACCCAATCCCCATAATTTGTTTAGTTGGTCCTTATAGTAGGTGGCTTTAGATTGGTAAACAAGACTTGTGCAGTTGTTTCTATCAGGCTCTATAGGCTGACATGTCAGCCCTGCTTGCTCGTCACCTTGGCCGTATGCCAGAGATTATCTCTTTGGTGCATGAGCACAAGTAGTGAGCCTGAGAGCCGAGGGATTTGTAGTTCTTTAACTTTCTTGACACTGATGGGGTAAAGATACCACATGCCTGGGTGAAGGTTCTGAGGAAGTAATCCAGGGCTGGTTCCCATCCAAGACTCTGTCTTCTGGGGACCAATCAATCAGTTTAGGTGTCATCTAAAAGCTTCCAAGAGTCTGGCTTTAGGGTACAGTTACAGGACACTTTAGGCAGTTCCTTAGAGAACTTAATTGTCCATAAACACAAAACTGGGGAGTGGTCACTGAGACTGTCTAGTAAGAAAGAAACCTCAGAGATGTGTTCTGGGGGGTAGGATAATAACCAATCAATAAGTGAGCTGGTTCTGGTTCGGTAGTTGAGGCGGGTGGCTTGTGTTACCATTTGGGTAAGGTAGAGTCCAGAAATCTGGTCTCTTGCCGGAACTTCTCTCTGAGAAAGCCAAGTAATGTTAAAGTCACCGACTATGACCTGTTCCCACTCTTTGCCCAGCATTTGCTGGTTCCCTATGAAGTATTTAAGGCTGGCAGCTTGCTGACCCAGGGGTATGTACACCATGGTAAGCACAAGGACTTTGTTTTGCAGCCCTATGGAGAGTTTTAAGTTTAGGATTTGAGCCTCTTTTGAGTGCATACTGCTGTCCGCGATCTGGGATTTGATATTACATTTGACATAGACTAAGCATCCGACCCCCCACATTTAGACAATCTGTCCTGCTAGTATTCCGAGAAAGCTTAGGAAGTAAGCTGCTGCAATATTAAGGGAACAATCCTGAGTATCCCTTTTCTGTTGGTAGGTGGTGGTGTGTGTGGACCAGAATTAGGGTGCACATTACTGAGATAGCAGCAGTAGTAGGAGGATCATCTTAGGAAGAGAGAGACAAGGGCCCTGCTGGGTCTGACTTTTACTTCTGTTTGCCTAGTGTTGTAGGCTTAGGCTATGAGGGAGCGGCTGTGGAGCAGGGCTGCTAGTGTGATGACTGAGGGCTCGCCACCTCCTGAACATTTGTGGATGTGGAAGGCCTGAGGGCATGTTGTGTTGGTATTTGTGCCCCCTGCTGTGCAGTACCTCTATAGTGGTAATAGGGCAGGTGGAGGTCCAAAGTAGTTTCATCCCATTCATTCCCTTGGGCCCCCTGTGAGGTTGACTCATATGAGCTATGCCAAGAGTCCAGTAAGAGAAGCTTCTGCAGTAGTAGAGGTTTCATGTTGCTGAAGAATTCAACTGCTCCCTCTAGTGGGTGGGTTGTATAACCTGCCAATGGAGAAGTAACATAGCTCTTGTTTGTTGTTGTCAAAGGTTAGATTTGGAATTAGGCAGTTTGAAGACTTAACGTGGCACAAATACCACTCAAATGTCAAGGGTTAGGTTTGGAATTAGGCAGATCAGAAGCCTAATACATGTGCAGAAATACCACCCAAATACTATGATGAGGACTTAGTTCAGGGGCAGGGTGCAACACAGTAAATGAGACTTAAAGAGATAAGATTAACACCGACAAGTGTTGGACCCTATAACTGCATTCTGTATCTTTAAAGGGTTACAAGATTAGTGAGAGGGAGGATGAAGACTGCCTAGGAGTGGTGCTGCTGGGGGAGGGAGAGTATTTAATAAAGTTTGGGGAGGGTGAAACATTTAAGCAGGAAGAGAAAGGAAACAAAAATGGGGTTATTTGCAGGGCATAGCTACAAGTGTGTCACAAATGAAACCTGGTTTACTCAAAGAAGTGTTCACAAAATGCTGTATCACTTTAAGCTTAGTTTCTAATCCAGGTAAAGTACCACTGGACCTTAAAACAAACAGAGATGAAATACTTTGAAACCTGTGAAAACCTGCACTCTAAAGGATCGTGCACTGCAAACCAACTCTTGATTGCAATATTGATGTAAACAGGCTTAGAGTCACATTTAAGTTAGCATTCACAGGACAGTTTGGAGAGACTTAAACCAGTACCAGAATCAGTAAATTAAATTAGGTTAAAGTCCAAAAGGAATAGGAGTAGCAAAGTATTCAAAAAGTGGAGCAACCAGTCAGCAGGCAGAGCAGAATGAATGCAGCCAGTGGGCGTGGATACGCCAGAAGTTTCAGCAGCGTACTTTCGGTCTGATGGTCTGTGGACAGTACAGAAAGGATGCAGCTGGTAGACAAAGGACCTGAAGCTGCTGGCAGCAGCAAAGGCACCCTTGTCAGGTGTAGCTTTGGTCTGGTGGTCTGTGGAAGGTACAGCAAGGAGGCAGTATGAGGGGCAGAGCAGCCAGCTGCCAAGATGGTGGGATCTGGGGGGTCCTCGCAGGAGGGAGAGGTAGGGGTGCAACTGGAACACCAGGGATCATGGTTCAGACATTGGACCTGTGATCAAGTTATGGGAGGGAGGGGTTACCACTAGACTACTAGGGATAGTTTAATTTATAAATGCCCATGATTGGGCATATGTAAGGAAGGTACAGTAGCCCACCAGGGATTAAACTCCTGCTTCCAGTGGCTATGCAGGGTGCCAGTCGCATTTTGCCAGGATGCTCTGTGCAAAGCATGCCATTGGGGCAATAATGATATGTAAATGGACCCATTTGTGCCTGCATACATTAGGGTATATTTGCATGCCCAAGTCTGAATATCGCGGATGCTGCGCACAGCGCAACCACAGTTGTGCTGGCATAGTCCCAGTCCTCCCTGTCTGGGGAATGCACCAGTGTGTTGTCATTGCACCATGATCATTCTGTGCCATATTCAAAGGTGATGTGCTATGGTGCATCACCTTTGAATATCACCGTGTCTTTGCCCCAGTGCATCTTGGATGCGCTTTACTTCCACTTGCACTATTGCCTTGCGCAGTCTGAATATCTCCCCTATAGTGTTTTTTTACAAGTGTAGTAGGCCAACATTAAAGATCAAATGCCAATGTTTTACAGTTTTACAATACACACAGGAATTCCGGTCCCTGTGTCATGATTACTGTTTCCTGAAAATATCATACTGTTTGGTTTTGTGGTTTTCTTTAAATCAGCCTCTGTTAATGTGCTCTGTAGCAACTTAAATCAGTGAAGATATTCCCATCCCTATTACTGAGTGATGACATCACTCCTGCCTATCCTGTTGCTGCAGCAATGATGCCCTTAATTCTCTGTTGTAGCTGGTGCATGCCCCAGGCAGAACAATCTGTAGGGTTAATCTTTTACTCCAAGTGTGCTACTAACCCATCTGCCCTGGTTTGTGTTTAGATACATTTGGTCCCAATGTATCATTCTGGTCTCCAAAAGAGTTGGTCATTTGTTTTTAGTGGTAACTGAAGTGGTATAAATAAATGTTTGTGAGAAATCTCCCTGTCTGTATCACAGCTTAGTTCTGTCACTTAAAACTTGGCATTGTTATTTGCCTATATAAATAATTCAGGCTTGTGTAATGGATATAAAATAAATCTAAAATTTCAGTCATAGACGTACTGTGTCCGTGATGTAGCCCCCATACATACACTCATAGGAGAACAACAGTTGTTATGTCAGATTGACAAACAGGTGTCTGCCTCACTTTGTTATTTCAGGAACCTGTACTGTATGAACTATCAAAATGTATTTCTCTGAGGGAATCTCTGTGGTAATACGTCATGTATGAGTAGATCCAGAAACAAATGATTTGATACCTTTTATTGGACAAACATGGATGTTGTAGAAAAGAACAAAGTGCTCTAGCTTTTGAACCTACCTGGTCCTTCTTCAGATGCTTTATGGCAGTTATTTTGAAAATCCCATACTATTAACACCAGATTATGTTGAAAAAAACAGAAGTAATTCTCATTGATTTAACATATACATTTAAATCATAACAGAAGATTACGTCAGAGAAGCTAATTAACATCAGTATGCTTTTAACTGAGGAGCCTCAGAAGGGCAAAAGTTATCAAGATTTCTCAAAAACCAGAGAGTTCTTCTCACATAAATTTTAAAATGTCTCCGTATGCTAAGAAAGCATTCTGGTGATAAAAAAACCCTAGGATAGCATTCTCTCTAATACTTGTAAGATGAGGTTACAACTAACATGCCAAGTGTCCTGGTATATTAAAGAGTAGATAATGAGAGACAAAATCCTGAAATTAGGTATAACTGCAAGTTGAAAAAGAGCCCCAAATTAAGCATATACATATATACAACCTCGTATATAGCATACTGAGACATTTTAAAATTTATGTGAGAAGAACTCTCTGGTGTGTGAGAATTTTTGATAACCTTTGCCCTTTGTCAGACTCCCAGTGTATCACATGCAAATGGGACCATCATTTATTTATTTTATTTATTTATTTAGTTTTTGTTGACTGGGTAAGTGCACTAGACAAATCCTGCCTATTTTCAGGCACGACCCGGGGGAGGCGGATACAGATGAATTCCAACTGACCTTGAACCAGATGGAGCTGTTGGTGGTATTTTTAGTGAATGAGGGAAATTTGGCCAGGACACGGAAATTCCCCCTAATCTGTGTAGGTGAGCCTTTCGCTGGCTACGCAAGATGGCCAGTTCGCATGATCCCTGGAGGAGATGGACGCTGCTAGCTCAGGGGAGTCGACCTCCTCCTCTGTGCTACCTTTCTTAGAGGCCTTAGAGGAACGTCTGGATATAGCTGCACTAGTAGCAGACTATATTAAAATAGACTCCGTCTTTCTGTCGTGCCTACTGAGGATAATTCTGCTGTACCTGTTGGGAATGGAGTTCCCTCTCCTGCTTCTAGCCTCCAGGAACAATGAAAGGCGTTAGTCCTGCAATTGCAGATTCTCGATTCAGCGTTGATGGCTTCTGCGCATGCATCTTCTCAGACGCCTATTCCTTGCTCTCTTTCCTGCGACGCTGACACTGGAAGGCCCACAGTCGACGTCCTACCGGCGGATTCGGCTTCAGTCTCTTCCGCGTTGGTGCCTCCTCGGCTCCCTGCTGCAGACAACCTTCAGACTGTTTCTTCAGCAATATTCAGCAACCGACGACCGAAACTCATAAAACTGACTTGCAAGAAGCTGTTCCATTTCCAGTAAGTGACTCTAGCAATAACATTGACTCCGTTTCTGTTCCTGGGCAACCTTCTGTTTTTTTTTTCTCTGCTACACAAGAACCTGGCTGGTCGAAACGTGGGGGTTTACTTTTTCATAAAAAAGCCAAACCCAACCAGGATACCCACTCAGACTGGTCACCGGAGAAAGCATTAAAAAATGCAGGTTGGGAAAGGGGAGTTGGAGGGACTTGGACCCCTGATTCCCAAGATCCTGTGTATCTAAATATGCTTCAGAAATCTACTGAGAAAAAATGCATGAGCTCCAACGCACCCCAGGGTGTGTCTTATCCTTTAACTGTTGCTAGTTCTAGTATTTCTGGTACTAAAACCACTATCCCTAAGACTACTTCTGCTTTGCAAGGGACTAAAAATGTTTTTCAGGACCTACTTTGTTAGCTACTGCCACTGTATCTCAGGGTTCTACATTCAAACTTGCTGATTTATTTTCCTCCAAAGGCGAGCCTGCACCATTGAGGAAGCAGCTGTTAGATTACTTTATAAGGGTGGTTTAGAACTTCCCAGTGACTGTTTGTATATTACTAAAACTCTTCTCAAAGGGTTGATGAAGTTTTTTCTTCTGAGATTTTTGCATTGATTAATATTGGTAACTCCAACTTTGATATCAGCTCAAACAAATGTCTGGGCTTGATAGGTTTTGGGCTCAGTATGACAAACTCCAATCTACACCAGTCTGGTCCCCTTTCCAGGCCATTCCTCTCACTAAACCTGCAATTCAAAACATTACTGTTGTTTTTAAGAATGAGGGAGTTCACATTGAGGATATTTCATTCTGGTTAAATAAATGGTGTGAAGTTTTGAACAGGCCTTACCCTAATCTGGACTCTGAACAAATTTGGGATGGTAGTTGAAGGTATGAGTTAAACTTTTTTCAACTAATACTGGCCAAAACATTTTCCTAATTTTTTCTTTTGGGCAAGGACAAGGGCTTCATTTTTTTACGCTGGGCAGCAAAGTCTTGTTTTAAGTGTGGGAGACGCACTCATTTAAGCGCTACTTGTGACACTCTTAAATGTAGCCACTGTTTTGAATATGGTCATATTGCAGCCAAATGTTCTAACTCATTTAAATGCAACTTATGTGAGGGAACTGGCCATGCTTATGGCAGGTGCCCTTGGGCTCTCATAACAGAGATGACTGCCCCATGATGGCATCATCACTGTTGCACAACAATTACATGCCCACAACTTAGTCTCCTCTGCCTTAGAGATTGTCCCCCCTTCGGTATCTGGAGATGATCTCTCTGCAGTCCCTGCTTCAGATTCTCAGACCCCCTTTCCAGCCGAATCCCTTCCTTCTTCTACTGTGTCTCCTCCTATTATTACTCCAGTAGTTATTGACACAGTTATGCCTCCCCCTCATCCCACGCGTCTGGAGAGAGACATTCCTAGTTTTACTACTGTTACCCACAAACGAACCAGGAAGGGCCTTGCTGTTGCTAGTCGCAGTAAGGATACCCCTTCACGTAGCTGGCAAACCCCTAACAAGTTTGCGGGGTTCTAGCCACAGATTTTTCTGATAAAGACTCTGGGGTGAGGATGCGATACCTCCTCCTTCTTTCCTTCCCTGAAGGGGTCGATGGGGCTGACACTGACCCAATAGCCAAACACACTAGGCAAAGAGAAGGAGGGGCAAGTCCCTATCCAATTCTTAAATTATGTCTCTCTAAATATATGTTCTCTGAATGGAATAGTATTAAAGGAAGAAGAAGCTGGGTGGGATTTTTTAACCCTTTCTGACCTGAACTATGACATTATCTGCCTAGTCGATACCAGATTAAAGACCCATGGGGAATTATTCCAGGCCTCGAAAGCATGGACTGCAGGACCCTCCTTCTGGTTTATTGGACCAGACACTTGTGATGGTATTAGGATATTATTTTCTAGCTCTGATTTTAGAGTATTCAGATTAGTAGATATTTCCCCTGGTAGGGCCTTGTTGTTGGACTTTTCATATATATCCGAAAGGTTTCGGATGATAGGGACTTATGCCCCTCAAACCAAGGCACAGAGAGTTTCCCTTTTTCATCTAATTAAGCCTTATCCTTTTACAGCTAGATTACTTTTATGGGTTGGTGACTTTAATTGCGGCCTACATCAATCAGATCGAGGCCTCCAGACTTCTAAACTATTTTGTGATTCTATAGCTTTAAATAATATAGTCTCCACGGCTAGGCTTGTGGATGCATATAGGTATTTCCACAAGTGGGTGGGTCTACTTTTTAAGGGACCTTACACACTAGGATAGATTTTCTTTTTTTATCTAAGGTTTTGATTTTACTTTCTTGTAAAACTGTAGCAACTGAATTCTCAGACCATGTTTGCTTTATGTACCTCCTTTTCCTAGGCTCAGCCCGAGATGTAAGAAAGCTGGTTGGCGGCTCAATGATTCCTTACTTAGTGACTCTCTTTCTTAAACTTTGGCACAAAGAGTTTTAGCTCGTTTGTCTGTAGTTGAACTCTATAGATACTAGGATAGACTGGTGGGAGGCCTCCAAGCTGGAGTTGAAGCTAGCTTTTTCAAAAAACAGCTGCCAATAAACAAAATACTAAATATTTGTCCTATTTAATCTTAAGGCATCAGTTACAGCATTTATTTTCTTTGGCCGGCTCCACTAATCATGATTTTAGCTCACAAATTAGCGAAATCAGTGCTCAAATGAGGTTATTTCAGTATAATCGAGCTGACTCTTTAGGTCAGGAAGCTCATTTTGGAACTCATATTACTAAAGGTTGTTTAGATTCCTTCAAGGCCTGCAAAGATAGAATTGACACCAAATTAATCTCCTCTCTTCTATCCCAGTCTGGGGAATTACTTACGAAACCCGAAGAATTGCTTCGCTATGTTGAAAATCACGTTTTCAATATGTTCGGTACTAAAGCTGACCTAGTTAATGCAGATCCCTTTCTTCAATCATTGTCCTTACCTCAGATTTCTGATTCCGATCAAGATAAGCTGTCTTCTGATATTATTGAACAGGAAGTATTATCTGCCATTAATAGTTTAAATCCACATTCTGCCCCAGGGTCAGATGGACTGACCCACATTTCTATAAGACCTTCTCTACAGATCTTGTCCCTGTGTTAACCATTGTTTATAATGAGATGTTACGTTGTGATACTTTAACTGCTTCCATGAAGAAGCTTTATTGATTCTACTTTTAAAAGAAGGGATCCCTCTGATATAAATAATTGGAGACCCATCAGTCTGTTAAACGTTGATTATAAGATCCTTGCCAAAACTCTTGTCCAGAATTATTACTTTTGCATCACATATGATAAGTTCTACACAAACTTGTGGTATCCAGGAAGATATCTTTCTGATAATCTTATTTTATTGTGCGAAATATTCGCTTGGGAGAACAAATGCAGTCTCTGGGTGGATTATAAGTCTGGACCAAGAAAAAGCTTTTTGATAAAGTTTCTCATGAATTCTTATTCCTAGTGCTGACAGCTTTTGGGTTTCCAGTCGTTTTCTTTCCTGGATTAGTTTGTTATATAGAGATGTGGTAATCGCCTAATGTTAATGGCTAGATAGGCCGTCCTATTTCTAGCCTGTGGGGTTCTTCAGGATGCCCGCTCAGGCCCCTATTGTATAATTTTACATAGATACTCTTCTGAGAGCTGTTTTTCTTTGTCCACAGATTATTGGATTATTTTGTGCCCCTTCCCTCTACCCTTAAAACATTAGCTTATGCTGATGATTTAACTTTGGCTGTGGATTCCTCAACAAAGCAAGAGGCTATTGTTCAAGTTCTTCAGACCTTTTCTTCAGTTTCAGGCTCAAAAATAAATTTTAAAAAAAGTATATGTGTACCACTAGGGCATAACTCTCTTCCCAGCACAGGCCTCTATGCGGAGTTTCTGTTACATCGAAGCTTTTCCATATTTAGGGATATTTTTGGTCATGATAACATGCAAGCATATAATTGGAACCTTGCTTTAGAGAGCAGATAATTTGATTAATGGGTGGAAACGTCATTTAATTGGGAAAAGAAAAGGTTGTGCTTCTTAAAACTCTGGTCACTCCGATTTTTTACACCTTAGTTACGATGTTCCCCTATTTCTTTGTTTACAGATTAACTGGTATTTTTCAAGGAGTTATGGGGATCTGGTTAAATCCCATTAAAGGAATTTCACATACAGGCCAATCAAGAGGTGGAATCAGTATGATCCACCCTTTTATTTTCTTTTACAGCCTTTTTTAATTACAATTATGGGAAAGCTCTAAAACCTGGGGATGTTTTTGGAAACCCTATTTCTAGCATGGTTTTCCCTTTGCCTTGATAATTGGCATGCTCGTTACAAAGGTGTTATTTCTAAATCCCAAGTAATCCCTGCTTATGGGAAAGAGAGTTTTAAGATGGCCTTAACCTGGTGCCTTCTAAGATCTGCAACAGAGTTGATGCACAGGGTGGGGTGGAAAGGATGAGAAGGGACTTGGCAAGAGTTAGAGGAATGGTCAAATGTATGGCAGCTTAGATTCAATGCTAAGAAGGAATGGTAATGCACCTGGGAAACAAAAACCCAGGGGAAGAGTACACAATGGGGGGTGAGATTACTAACAACAACAAAAATGGAAAGGGACCTGGGGGTAGTCATATCAGATGACCTAAAGGTGGGCAAGCAATGTGAGAAGGCAGCAAGGAGGGCTGGGGGGATACTGGGATGCATAGGGAGAGGCATCACCAGTAGAAAACAGGAAGTTATTATCCCTCTGTACAGACAGCTGGTGAGACCCCATCTGGAGTACTGTGTGCAGTTCTGGAGACCCAATCTCCGCAAGAAGGACATAGACAGGATGGAAGCTGTCCAGAGGAGGGCAACTAAAATGGTGCAGGGTCTGCACGGAGGACATATGAAGAGAGACTTAAGGAGCTTAATATGTATAGCCTCGAGGAAAGGAGGAGAGGGGACATGATAGAAACTTTCCAAGTACCTCAAGGGAATCAACAAAGTCCAAGAGGTAGCATCTTTCAATAAAAGAGGTGTGCAAGAACAACAGGGCACAATTTGAAGATAGAGGGCGGCTCAGAGGTAATTTAAGAAAGTATTTTTCACAGAGAGGGTTGTGGATGCATGGAATGGCCTTCTGGAGGAGGTTGTGGAGTCAAAATCAGTGGTGGAATTCAAGCATGCATGGGATAGTCATAAGAGCAATTCTGGGGGTGGGAGTAGGAAGAAGTAGGCTGCTGGTTAACTAGGATCTGCAGCTTATCCAGTAAGTGAGAAATGGGCAGACTGGGTGGGCCAAGCGGTCCTTATCTGCCGTCAAATTCTATGTTTCTATGTTTCTATGTTTCTTCCTCAGGACTTCTGTATATTATCTAGATCCATGTTATATGAGAGACTTTGGAGGTTGGAGGCTCAGGAGGAGATTGTTTTTCCATCTTGTCCCCCTGGACGTCTCCCCTGGGTACTCCATCAACTTCAAAATCAACGGTTACCACCATATTTATGGGATATGGTTTGGCTGAGTAACTACGATAGATTAGGGGTCAATAACAATCATAAGCATAAAGCCTTGACTTTGAGGTACTGCCCTAGAACTTCTTGCCTCCATATTTTTGAAACTCAGCAACATTTATTTTGTGAATGTCCATTTTCTTTGGAAGTTTGGTCTACTTTAGCTGCCAATTGGTCAGAGCCTCTGTTGTCTTCACTTTCTTATGAACATGTCATGTTTTGCACTAATGTCCTGCTTAATAGAAGATATCATGTCGATAGCTTGTATATAATCTTTGCTATTATGCGTTATTATTTATGGCAAGCAAGATGCTTATTAGTATGACACCAAAAACTATTTCAATTAGTGAAGTCCTTTGTAATAATCGTGCAGCATTGTGTTCTGCTAAAAAAATGATTTTTTTTAGTTCCTTCTAGTTCTCAAGCTGCACTGTTGTGGAAAAATTGTGAAGTTTTTTTCTGTTAACTGAATTAGCCTGTTTCTTTTGATTGTTAACCTATGTTTTGTTATTTCTCTGTAATGACGCCCACTTTATTACCAATAAAATTCCCCTACTCTTTTTCGATAAGTGCCATGGGATCTTTAACATCCACCTAAGCTACCACCAATCCAGGCAGATGGGACCTCGGTTTAAAGTCTCATCTGAAAGACAGCACCTCAAGTGTAGCACCCTCTCTCATGCTGCACTACAGTGTCAGTACTGGGATATTAACCCAGAAATCATGAATCATGGGAACTGACACACAGCTCTCTCTGATCTCTTGGCCTCAGAGGCTAGTGTACTGGCTCCATTTGCACATTGCATAGATTATGGCCTCATTTGCATGCCGCTGGCTGAATATCGCATGTGATGCCCTATCACAACTGTACTTCCAGTGGCACATCCCCATGCTCCCTCTCTGTGGCTTGCACTGGTGCAGTGCCACTGTGTCATGCTCAGTATGTGTGCCAACCATGCCATATTCAATGGTGCTGAACCATGGTGCATCACTGTTGAATATCTTCTTGTCTTTGCCCCACCGTAGCCCAGTTGCACTGCACCCAGGCTTGTGCCACTGCCAGGCACGGTCTGAATATCCAGCCCTATGACTATTACTGGTACACTGACTGAATGAAGACTGGAGAAACAGGGAGTGTAGCATATAATAAGTGAAAAAAAGCAGTAGTGCTTCCTTATCAGCTTGTACACGGTCCACACTCACACGGATTGACTTCATGTTGAAAAAAAAAACATGCCCCAGCATTTGGACACATTAGACGTTAAAATGCATGTCCAAGCAAGCCAGCATATTTACACGCTGCTCCATGTATGCCATTTGGTTTGTAAATTACAGGGACTCATCTAGTCTTGTGTTAGTGGCATTTGCATACATTTGCAGGAGTCAGACAGCAGTTGCCTTGAGAAATTTAATTTGCAAGCAGGTGGCAAGGATAAGGCAACCATAGATATGCAAATAGAAAGTACTGAAACATAATATCTACATTGCATGACCAAGTCACAGAAATACTTGTGTGTTGATTGATGTACAAATATTTTGAATAAAGACTGAACATTACACTGGTGATTAAAAGGAACATACCACAGATTAGATCTTTGAAAGAAGGAGCTGTTGCAGCAGGCATCAATGGTAGGACTGAAGACAGCAGGAGCCAGGGTACAGTGAAAACTTGAAGTAGTACTATAGCAGCTTTTCAACATCCAGTGTATGAAGGCAAGGCTACCACCCCTGAGTTACAGCACTCTGGCAAATATACGAGTGAAAGTTAGATTCAATGTAAACTTAGATTCACTATAAACTTAGACAACATCTTATGCATGACCACAGGCTTAATCAGCAAGGTTACCCCCCATGGAAAAATAAATAATGCCTTTTATAAATAACAGCATGACTCTTAGGAATCATTCAGGCTGCCCTGGTGGGAACTAAATGTAAGAGTCTATACAGCACAAAAAGTAGCTCTCATCTTGTGTCTACTTCAAAGGGAGTGACAGTGAACTTTTCCAAAGTAAACAAAAGATCCCATTTGGAGACATGGTCACATGGACCTTAACGGTACATATAATTTTCAGGTGAAGAATACCTCCGCAAGAAGGGGTGTGATAAATTCAATTAGGCAACAGTTTTGCCCTCACTACAGGTGAATGGCAGGCAGAGTTGGTGTAAAGTTTGTACCCTAAGTGAGGAGTGCACTTCCCACCCCATCAAGTAGCTTCACAGGGGGCCTCATTCTATTAGGCTGCCCAATTTTCCCTCTCTACTACGTCCCTCCTTCCTCTCAATTGTACTCTGTAAGCTACAACCTGTATACGCTGCACTTTAAATGCCTATATTTACAGTTGCTTTACATGTCTGATTCATCCAAGTACTGATTTTGTATATTGTAACTGCCTGTACCATTGTCTACTTTTGTATGAAGTGTTGTCTGCTATAAGTGAAAAGTGTCCTCTGTGTCCAAGACCGTCTTGAAAATGAGCTTGCACAATGATTTAAGCTGTCTGATTAAATAAAGTCTGATTGATTGATCCAGTGGCTCTGACCAGAGACCAATGTGAAAGGATGTACTCAAGAATGAGATTCAATGGACAGTTCAACGGATCCAAATGATCAGTGGTGCACACACACACACACACACACAATATCACTTCCACAGCATTGCGTAAGTGACTCTTGCCAAAGGCTTTGTGGCAGCCAATATGGCATCTGCAAATTCTAAAGAAACTCAAAAGTGGGCAATTGCCAAGTCTGCATCAAGAGCCATGCATAAAGGTTTAGTGGCTTGTGGCCGATGTAGACTGAATACAATATTTCTGGATAAGCAAGCTGGAGTACAAGGCAGCAGCAAATTGATGTTCAACCACTACTACTTGCTGGCAGAGTAGTGGACAGAGAATCTTGTGTTTCCAATACAGGGCTATTAAAAATAATCTCTGTGTGCTCTGACTACAGTTTAAGAACTCCCTGCAGCAACGTAAATGCAGGGAAGGCATACCAAGATTTCTCTGACCTGAAGAAGGCCAATGCATTTCAACATAAAACATCAGGCCATGGATCTCCAGAACAGAAACTTGGCACTTAGTGCTAAGAAGGGATGCAAAAAAGACCCAATATGGAGACCCTACCTGTGGAGGGAAGCTGCTTTCCACAAGAAAAATTAGTCTGCTGCTGCTCTATGAAGGAAGATGGAGAACATGTACAAAGACATTTATGGCTAGTAAAATTACCAATTAAAATAATAAAGAACTGGTAATTGCATTCCAAGCGGTGGGCTACTAAATCATTGGGTGTCAGCACAGCAGAGGTGCACTATTCAGTGGTGGGAAAGGAGCCATAAGCAGACGTCTGGGATGGGACAATGCCAGTGTTAGTCCACAGTAATACATTGCTAGCTAGAAGTATTCAGAGTGGTCTTGGTACCTGCCAGCTTCAGTCCTTCAATTGTTGTATGCTGCAAGACCATCTCTCAATGAGAGATCCAATGTTGCCTGGCACATTTCTCCGAGTCACTCCAGTCAGCAGTATGAGTTTGATGATGGCCAGTTTGGTCAATGTAGTAGTCTTGATAAGCAACACAGAGGATCACTGCAACATTCAAGGTAGAATGCTCGGATGAGGTAATGCAGTTATTCTGTACATTCATGTTAGTGGGGGTTGGGGGGTGTTCTGTACAGAAGATTATATCTTCATCTACAAGTTATTTTTTACAGCATTACCATGACTGCCAAAAAGAACAATGGTATTAGCATGGCAGGACAGATGGGATGACTGAGGACTGCTGTGTCAGTGGCTTGTGACCACACAGGCACATAATGGACTATGTAAGGAGCTGTTACAGAAGATGCACATGCAAGCAGACTGACCTGAAAGATGACTGATCTGAAAGACTGACAGTGACTGTGAACCAATATCTGAACAGCCAGCAGTAAGACATCCTTTGCTCTGTGTCATGTCTTCAATTACTCAATACACCGTGTACTGAATAACTGAAGAATTGAATGTGCACCCATCACATAACCATCATGCAGAAGGGAAAACTTAAAGTGGATATAATGTAAACCTTTACAGTGAACTTAACATTTTGAAAAACACTGAAGTATTACATCTCTGAACAATAATAACTTCAACCACCTCCCACTCTAAAACCTCAAACTAGGTTTGTACCTGAAGTACTTGAAGGTTACTTAATTTGAGTTATTTGTTATAATGTAACCATTATTTCTAGCCCTATTAAAAAAGCCAGTGTCAGGGAAGACTACCTGTCTGATAATGTCATCTACTAAACCCACATTCTAGTCCTTACTGACAGCAGGTTCATAGGGCAGTGCACTTATGTAAGAACTTACCGTAGCAGTAGTTCTTTCAATGGGGTCATACACACATCAAAAAAGCACTAAATACATAGACACCAGGTAATGTGTAAACCTTGTCACACTAGCGGTGACATGCATACTGGGTAAAAACTATGTTGATTAAATGATGCTGCCTATTTTACCAGTGAGTGAAACAAGTCATATTAACCCACTGACAGGAAGGACTTGACTGTGAGATTCCTGGTGACCATCATCCGTGCTTCACTAAACTACCTATTTTTATGATGTGGCGGAAAATCTAGTGTTGAAAAATAGCTTATGACTTTTTAACACGGTAAAGTACATATCATGTTAGGAACAAGGCTGACTGGGCCAATAATGATCATAAGTCACAATACATTGATGCCTGAATATCTTTGACCTTTGTCCCACTTGTAATCGTTCACTATAAACAAGCAATATGCAATATTACTGGCAGTACTATGTAAGATAGCAATGCAACGCAGCCTGTGCATCTTGCATACTGTCTGACATATAATGTCTTGTTACTGATGACAATGTTTAATTCTACACTGCAAGATGTAATTAAAATATGAACCAGATGATTATTACTGTAGAGTGAGGCATTCAGGCAACTTGTTCAGTCCACCACTCTCTAACAAGATGACAGTTACACAATATTATTACTTCCTTACTAGTTTGCAGCTCACTTATGAGTCAGTTATATTATAACTGACTCACAAGTGAGTTGCAAACTAGTAAGGAAGTTGTAATATTGTATAATTGCCATACTGCATAACTGCCAAGGAAAAGAATATGCAAGCCAGCCAGCAACACTTTAAATCATATTTTACGCAGCAGGAGGCGTTATATTGTCTTGTTTCAAATGAGATAATGCACATCCTTGATTGTCCTGTAATTTTTGGGTAACTGTTATTCACTTAATTTTCACTACTGTTCCTCATTTTATTCACTACCTAAAGAAAATGTTGCACAACACAGTTATGATCTGTTTACATGCAGATGGTTGTTGACTGGTGTGTTTTTCTGGTGAGCATTATCCACCAGGGACTCATCAGAATCCAGTGATGTCCTGCTGCGTAGTAATCTAATGAACACTGCTGATAAAAACAAATACCTTCTGTTCAAGGTTCAGTTAGTGGGTGGTTCATACACCTTCATTATACTTCATTCTTATAATAATCCTTACATACAGCCAGCATATGTACATTCTATACAGATTAACATACATATAAACAGAATCTGATGCAAAATAAGGACAATTATCTCTGCCCCATCTTCCATTTCTACCCCTACTTATCTTGTCACTTCAGATCAGACCCAAATCGTATCTGACTAAATTGCAATCACCTGCATTCCACTTAGATTAAGTTATACTACATAAGGTTAACATAGTGGAAGTGAAAGTGATTGCAAGTGAGACACAGAAATTACCAGATGGGAAACTATACTGTATTGTACTGCATGAAGTATGTGTTTTGGATTCTTTTGCTTTCAAAATGAAACTGACTCAGGCAGTTTGAGGTTCTAGAATGCTGTTCTACCACATTACCCATTACCTTGGGACTGCAGTAGAACAACATTTTTAAGAATGATGGAATTATATGCAGAAGTTTAACAGCACTTCACTGTACACTATGAGACCAATATTCAGACTGTGCCAGGCAATGGAGCAGGAAGGGGTGCAGCGCATCTGAGATGCGCAGGGGCCAAGACATGGAGATATTGAAAGATAATGCACCATTGTGCATCTCCGTTGAATATGGCATAGAATGGACATGGCGCAATGATAACGCACCAGTAAATTCACTGGACAGGGAGGACCGGGAATGCTCCAGACCAACTCTAGTTGTGCTGTGTGCATCACCCGCAATATTCAGACTTGGGCATGCAAATTGGGCCATAATGTATGCATGGCACAAATGGGCCCATTTGCATGTCATTATGACCCATTTACATTTGTTGCACATGTCAGACCAGCAACATACACCTGGAGCCCTGCACAGACCATTGTATGGACCAAGTGGGTCCTGGGGCATCCACTCCCCATAACTGTGATCGCAGTAACAACAGTACATTACAGTCCCTCATAATCTAGCAGACCCCCCCTACCCAGTAGCCAGATTGCAGGCAGAAACATATCCCATGAATTCCTGGTAGTCCAATGGAACCCCCTTCCCAACCTGAAGCCCAGATCACAGTTGACTCCATGAACAACAATTCCCTGGTGAGCCAGTGGTAACCCCCACAGGGCAGCCATCCCACCCAGCCCCCCTGTCATTGGTGGGTGGCACCAACCCACCAGCATACCACCCGGCCACCTGTCGAATGACAGCTTACAGTATGGGCTGTAAGCCTATTGGTCCACAATGTGGACCAATGGGCTTGCAGGCCATATTGTACTACACAGGCATGAATATGTGAAGGAAGTCATCCAACCCCTTTGAATATCCTGCCCCATAGATGCTTCTTCCATGGGCTGGTTATGTCCACCACAGAACAGAAACTAAATTACCCATTAAAAACACAATTCATGTGCTATGTGTGCACAGCAGAACTTTGCTGTTAAAAACATCTTCACAATTAGTAGCAGGACTATGTAGAAAATAAAAAAAATAAAAAATACAATCTTAATATTCAGACCATTGATCCCTGATTTTGACCATTACGAATGATGAGAGAAGTGTGATGTGACCCTACCTTAGTCCTTAGTTGCTGTAGCACCTGAATATCTTTCTTTTGCTGTACAACTGGGATGTCCTCCACCAGGCACACATCAGATATGGAGTGTAGGGATCACAAGAACTCTCCTGAAAGAAACATTTAACACAGCCAAATCAAGGTTCAGTTTAGCTTGTGGGTACAACATCATTCCCCATTTTTCAGCTAATTCACTCCCTCAGCAACCATAAACTCAACAGGCATACCAAATTACCTTTTTTATTCATATTTATCACTGCTTTTCCAATACAGGCCTGTGTCGTCTGTCATCTTTTGAACTTTTCCACACCTTGCAATTCACCAACAGAAGACACCCTACCCTACTGGAAGGGCAGTGGGGGTGGGGGAACCTTATTTCCCATGGACGGAATTGTAGTCAGTCGGTGTACTGGAGAACCCAGATAGAGTAAACCACTTATGTCCAATCTGTCTAGAACATGCATATAAATAGAATGGAATACCCAAAAAGGATCACTTGTCAGTGGCATGCATGGTTTTCCAATTTGTGACTCGTAGGGCCGGCATGGTGGCACTGAGGGTGGAGGCACTGGATGCCACACCTTGCGCCACACCAGTGACCTGGGTTTTGGAACAGACCCGGACCATCAGGGGTTGGCTGGTTTGGGGAAAGATTGAACATCAAGGACTGTTCCCTTCCTGGGAGGAATGCCAGTCATTGACACTTGGCTGACCCGATGCTGCAGCAGAGGGTGCAGAGATGGGGCAGACACCTGGAGGGAGGTGGGTGTGGATGTGTGCATGCCCCCCTCCACTCACATCATGGAACGCTCCTCTCTGCAAGGGGAGAAAAATACAAGACCGATGGAGTCCCATGCCATAAATGATGGTGGCCTCCTCATGGAGGATGAGGGGAAGGGGTCTAATACCCAATTGGGTGGTGGAGGGGTGTGTCAGAAGGGCCAGTGAGGGCTCCACCTAAAACAAAATTTGTAACTTGTATATCCTGTCCTCTCACATCAGAGCATACCCTATGTCCGCTCCTTCCCCATCCCATGTCTCCCAATAGTACTACTGCACTTCTTCCATGGCTGCTTGTTGTGCAAAACTGCTTTTCCAACACCACCTACCTGGAACATTTTTCCATGAATTAACCACTCTTTCCACAAAGTACTTACTAACATCTCATCTGAAATTACCCACTTTTGACTTGACTGACTGTCCCGTTCACATTGTGCATCTTTTTCCTCAGAGAAATACTGTATTCTCCACCTCTACATCTTATGTACTACTTTGAGGTATTTATTAAATACCTCACTGTAATACAGGGTTTATTTAACTCTAAAAATATGTTAGTGTTTTGCTCATAAAAGAGTTAAAACATTGTGAAAATGCACAGCACTTACCTCACTGTGTTTAACAGACAAAACACTTCTAGAAAACCTATATAAATGCTTTCTGTACAGTTAGTATTGTCCCAAGAAAAAACTGCTAATCAATTATTTAAAACCCTGTAGTACATATTTATGTGTCTTTGTCAATATCCCTTATCCACCATTACTAACATGGTGACCATTATAGTTTTCAAAGAGGTAGCAAAAGAAGTGAAAGCCAAAAGATTGCATTCAGGCAATACAAAAGACACAGGCAGAAGGGGATAGGAGAAGTACCAGGAGAAACAAGGGAGGCAGGAAGTCAGTGAGGAAGCCAAAGCTCAGACAGAAGAACACATTGCAAAATCAGCGGTTAAAGGGACAAAACCTTTACAGGTACATAAGTGAAAAAAAGAAGGACAAAGGGAGGGATAGTGAGACTGAAGGGGAGGATGGGAGCACGTGGAGGATGACAACAGTAAAGCTGACATATTGAACAGGTATTTCTGCTCAGTCTTTACTAAGGAAGAGGGGGTAATGGGTCTGAAGGGTACAAGGGGTGAGAATGGTGCAGAAATGACACAAGTCCCTTACACTAGAAAGGGTCCTGAAGAACCGGGAAGTAATAAGAGCTGATAAAGCATTGGGACAGATGGGTGCACCCTCAGGGTCCTTAAAGAACTAAGAGAGGTGGTGGCTGAACCTGGCTATCCTGTTCAGCCAATCACTAGAAACAGGAGGTACCCAAAGACTGGAGGACAGCAGATGTAGTCCCCTTTATACAAAAGTGGGAACAAAGAGGAAGCAGGGAACTACAGACCAGTCAGCCTCACCTCGGTAGTGGGAAAGATCATGGAAGCACTACTGAAGGAGAGATTGGTGAACATCTGGCTGTCAATGACACAGGACCCAAGGCAGCATGGTTTCACCAGGTGGAGGTCATGTCAGACCAACCTCATTGAATTTTTGACTGGGTGACTAGGAGGTGGATCAAGGAGGGCAGTGGACATGGCCTATCTGGACTTCAGCAAGGCCTTTGACACTGTGCCACATAGAAGACTATTACACAAACTGGGGAATATGGGTGTGGGCAGGACAGTAGTGTGGTGGGTAGGTAACTGGCTGGGTGGCAGGACACAGAGGGTGGTGGTAAATGGCTGTCACTCCACAGAGGGAAGAGTGACCAGTGGGGATACCACAGGGATCAGTGCTGGGACCAGTCCTATTCAACATCTTCATCAGTGACATTGCACAGGATATAGAAGGCAGAATTTCACTGTTCGCTGATGACACAAAGCTCTGTAACAGAGTAGACACACCAGAGGATGTAGACAGAATGAGAGGGACCTGAATAAACTTGAAGAATGGTCAAGGGTTTGGCAGTTGAAATTCAATGCAAAGAAGTGCAAAGATAATACATATGGGCACAAAACCTGGCACAATATATCAGTTAGGGGTGAGGATATAGCATGCACCAAGCAGGAAAGGGATCTTGGGGTTGTCATCTCTGATGACCTCAAGGTAGGAAACAGTGTGACAAGGCATCAGGTAAAGCAAATAGGATGCTGGGATGTATAGGCAGGGCATCACCAGCAGGATAAGGGAGGTCATAATTCCACTATACAAGACACTAGTGAGGCCCCACCTGGAGTACAGTGTACAGTTCTGGAGACCATACCTACGTAAGGACAGACAGGGTAGAGAAGGTTCAGAGGAGGGCAACAAAGATGGTGCATGGGTTGCATCACAAGTCCTATGAAGACAGGTTGAAGGAACTGAACATGTACTCCCTGGAGGAGAGGAGAGAGAGGGATATGATAGAGACATACAAGTATCTTACAGGGAGGAACAGGGTGCAGGAAAACACTATTTTTAAGCGAAAAAGATGTTTCAGGACTAGAGGGCATGGGATGAAGTTGGAGGGAGGACGATTCAGAGGAAACATGGGAAAGAATTTCTTCACAGAACGGGTGGTGGACAAGTGGAACACCCTGCCAGAGGAAGTGGTGGGGGCTGAAACAATCACAGGATTTAAGAATGTATGGGATAGACATAAAGGAATTCTAGAGGTCAGGGTTACGGGGAAATAGACTTCTAGGAAAACAAACTGAACTTACAAGCTCAAATGGGCAGACTAGGTGGGCCATAGGCCCTTATCTGCTGACACTGTCTATGTATCTATGTATCTATGTGACACCCCATGAGAAAGAGGGTAGATCAAGAAATGACAGAGACCATAAATATGTCACTGGGTGAAGCAAAGTCAGTAAATGCGATACAGATTGCCTTCAGTCTCTCCTAGTCTCCTATAGTGCCTCTGATGCAGAAACTGTGAATTGAATAAGGTTACCCATGAGCTTTCCAGATTATACACTTAAAATGAATAAATTGCATGCTTAAGGAAGGGGTCCATGTTGATCCTGTTGTGGTCCCTCTCAAGTACTTTATAAACTGCTTTAATACAGTATGGAGGGCTGAGGAACCAAAGCAGAGACTGACAAACAGTCATTGTGGGTTGTTCAGGAGTCAGGACACTATAAGGATAAACAAACAAAGAACACAACCTCCAATTTTTTAGAAATGAACTTACAGGCCAATCTGCCAGTGCAGTGGTTGTATTTCCACTTGCGGTGCTGGCAACCTGGGAATGGGAAAAGACCTGAGTCGTCTAATGGCTGCCTGGAGATAGAAGAATGGAGCATCTCTTGGACAGCTCTCCTTCTCTGGGGGGGGAGGGTGGAATGGCTGCCCAGTGCATGAAGGATGCCTGGCGGAGACGGGAGTTACCACAGCAACTGGCGTCCAGCATGCTCAGGGGTTGTACAGACACACAGCATCATTGAACATATCTGTCCACCAGAAAAAACAGAAAACCACCGCAGCCAGGCTTGACGCCACCTCACCATCCCATACCCAGCTTCCAAGCAGACTCCCAACCTAATCTGATGTTCAGCAACATTTGGACCAGTGCCACGGCCCACCATGAGGGGGCAAGCCAGGGGTATCAGGGGAGAGTAGAGGCTCATGAGCATGTGGAAGTGGTGAAGACCGTGATCGGGCAGACTGTACCGGCAGCTGGCACAAGTTGGCACAAGAAGTATAAATAAAAAAAAAAAATTCTTGTGTGTGTCTGAGAAGGTGAGGATTGCTGCAATAGCAGCTAACAAGATGTCTTGTAGATATTAATACCGTCCTCTCCTTCTGGCATTCAGCTTTAACAAATCAAGGCTGTTCACCGTTTATGTACTGCTCCTGCTGTTATGATCTGAAATAAAAATAAGAAACAGAAACAGTGATTATTTAACAACAAGCAGTGTAAGCTCTGTCTCTATTTCTTCAGTGGGGACAGAAAGCAGTGGAGGGCACCCCCAAATCTCTGTCTTGTTTCAGGCAGTGTGTGTGCTAAGGTAGGAGTGTGGGGCCTCGACACATGAAGGTCTTTTTTTCTGCTTTTCTTGAGTCTTGTCCATGAATTCCTCCTGCCACCTTGGATGTTACTGTCAGCATTCAATGGGTGTAATGTGGAAGCACACACAATGGTGTGCCAGTTGTGAGCCCGGATGACACCTACCCTCCTGCCTTTACTACTCTTTCACTTGTGGGCACCGGATGTCAGGAAAGGCAAGGACCAATTTCTCCTGTCCCCACCTCAGAGAAAGGCAAAGCTGTGACACTGGTTATGAAAATCACTGTAGTCTGATGCACTGACATTTGTTCTCCTGGCTCCTCCTTTGACAAACACACACAAACACGGGCAGTGCAGGTCATGAAAGCCAAGAGTGAACAACAGATAGGCACACACCAGTGTTACTGAAGGTGATACCTCACAGCCAGGTAGTGAATAAAAATACAAAATAGTGTACACAGACAGAGGAGAATTAAATCTGTCTGTTTCAAACTAAGGAAATGGGCAGCTGACTGTTGGCAATAGTTTATAGTCTGAAATAGTTTAAACTCTCTTCTGTAGCATGTGCACTATTTTATTGTCAGAGACAGTAACATAACGTAATGAAAGCTGTTCAGAGGCATATGATCTGCTGTTTTCTCACTGATCCTCCCTATTCAGAAAATACTCATCAGTACCAATTAGGAAAAGGTACTCTGTGGCACTGGCACTTGCTCATTTGTCCCCCCCCACCTCCACACAAATGGACATACATAGTTATGAAACACTAGCTGGCCCACACAAAATCCATTCCATGCACTTTGCTGGTTAACATTGATTTAGTAAGCCCAGGCAGTGCAGAGAAATCAGAGTTGATTGATCCTCTGAACAAGACCCATGACCCATGCAGAGCACAGCAGTGTTGAGGAAGAGTCAAGATATAGAATAAAATTATTCGCAAAATGCTTCAAAATACCCAATTGTTACACAACATGACAGGCCACACCACTGATAAATTCTAAGCCAAATGGGAAAAAAAGCTCAGTAATTTTTTTGCTCAGAAAGTCTTGAGCAGTCCAATATACCTGTACGTTTGTATTCAATTAAAGGTTTCGGATGGATTACCTTTCCTTTGAGTGTACCCACGTCCACGAGTAAATCAAATACCTGCCTCATTGTCACCCATGCTCTGACTATATGGCATCTCTTACTGTCCATCCCTGAGCCCATTCCCTTCTTCAGATGCAGACATGTCCTGCTGTTGGCATCAGCTACTAGACTTCCCAACCAATTTATTTGAGATGCCTGTCTTCACAGGTGGTGGATGTTTGCAGCAAGGGAGACTTGAAACCATACACTATTTATTGGATTTTATGCTATCACCCACCCCCCATGAACTGATAGTAAATTAGTACATACAGTATAACCTGATGGTTTACCTAATCACTAAATTCCATTGTTACATCAGAATAAAATCGGCCGACACCCAGCATCCATCAACCTCCTGCTAAGACAGAATAGCATAGCTTCAGATTCCAAAAAATGCTTTCCTGTTAGCTTCGGGCCCTGAAGGTGGCATTTTAATGACCTAGGGAAGAAGAAGCACACATGATTTACTGCATAAGTAAGCAAATCTGAGCTCTTTTGGCCTGGGTGTCACCTCACTGTTTAATAATTGGACAATCACTTCCTCAGTCTGAACATTTCTAATACTGTACACAGACACAAGATACATCTCAACCATCCCACATCCTTAGGGGCATCCATTATTTCACCTGTGTCTCAAACCCTCTTGTCTTACATGCTGTGGTGCAGAGAAAAGTAGAAACAACTGTCTCTGTTCCCCAAATCCCTTCCCCAAAGCAAGACACCGAGGTATAAGGTCAGCACCACTGCTCCCAGCTACAAAATGCTCACTGGTTCCTACCACACAGCAACATGAAGCCTGTAATTTGGGGTCCCACCACTCCTAACTTCCCACTGGCCCCCAAACAAAATGGCATGAATCCAGCAGTCCCAGGCTATGTCCCTTCTGGATGCCCACCAGTCTCCCCATACAGCAGCATGATGCCAGCACCCTTGGCCCCACTGCTCCTGACAGCCCCACATGTTCTCCACACAACAGCATGAAGCCAGCTCTCTCAGTCCCCACTGCTTCTGACTGCTCACTGCCCCCTCATACAAACACACACAGTTGCATGAAGCCAGCAATCTTGCACCCCAATGCTTCTGACTGTCCACTGGTACCCCCACACAGCAACATGATGCCAGCACTCCCAGGTCTCACTGTGCCCAACAGCCAACTGGTCTCCCACACACAGCTGCATGAAGCCAGCATTCTTGGACCCCACTGCTCTTCACTGTCCACTGCCCCCCCCCACACAGCAGCATGAAACCAGCATGCTCGGGACCCACTGCTCCCAACTGCACTCTAGTCCACCCCACACACAACAGCATGACTCCACACTCTCAAGCCCCACACTTCCCACACAGCATCATAATGGCAGCATTCTCAGGCCCCAGCACTCCCACTGGTCTCCCACACAGGACCATGATGCCTGTGATCTTGAGCCCCCATGCACACAGCAACATGATGCCAGGACTCAGGCCCCAGCACTTCCAGGTGCCATGGGTCCCCCACAGAGCAGCATGATGCCAGGATTCTTGGGCCCCACCACTCCCACTGCCCACTGGCCTCCCAGACAGCAGCATGATGCCAGCAGTTCCAGGCCTCACCACTCCTGGATGCCTACTGGTCCCCCACATACAGAAGAATGATGCCTGCACTCTTGGGCACCACTGCTCCTAACTGGTCACTGGTTCCCACTGCACTCAAACTAGATGGTCCTGAATGAGGATAATTCCTACTTTTTCCCTCTACAATCACCATTATTTTTCTTTTCTTGTTTCTTTTTGTTCTTAGTGACCTGAGTGAGTACTGCTGCCTTAACCTACAAAGTGCCCAAATGCTATACAGTCTGTAAACAGTCTTCCTTCTGTAATACAGTGTTCTGGTTGTACTCACAGTATTTTCTGATTGTTTTCAATTCCACTTCATGGTGGCTCGACACCAAGGCATATTCTGTGGTGAACCAAAAAATGTTCTACCCCAGTTGGTGTGAGCTAGTACCATAGGAAAAAAAATATGTAGGGGGGGCCCATGAGTGCCAGCTGTTCTGCCTCCCTCCAACCAGCAGGGGCTGGAGCCAACCCCACTGAGAAGCTCTTTAAAGTGTACTTTGTGTGAAGGACACTGTGCCAAAAAAAAAACACCTGTACTATAAAATAGAGCTCCTAGTCAATCAATGGGAAGGGTCCCTAGGATGCTGAAACTGATGCAATTAGAGATGAAGTAATCAAGTGAACTAGAGGAAATGAACAACCCAACATTAAATGACAGGATCAATGCATTCAATTTAACCCCTAAGCCCCTTCAAGATAAACCATGTAACCCAAGAGTTGGATGCAAAATACAGAAGAGAAATTGAAATAACATACAGTAGTACCTCACAAGTACAGATAACTGACAGCCAGGGCATGGCAGAGAGCAGATACTCTACTACAGTACCAGAGGCTGAATGGTAGCTCTGCACAATGGGTAGGAGTGTAGGTATCTGGGCAAGGGCTGCTGCAGTGAGGCATCATTTTGACTGTGTGGACATGAAAGTGGTTTGATTTTCCTTAAAAAATAATAAAAGCTACGGCAAGCACCTTGTGAAACAAACAGACCAGCTCACTACCGACAGAATCAGAAGATTACTGCAAGTGCAAATGTACCGTAATGATCACCTTATGGATTAACGAGTGCTTACTAATTAAAAATTTGTAAATGTCCGGAATGCAATGAGTTAAAATGGCTTTGTTTAGCTAACCAGACTGACTAATTTTTCTGCCTGATGCACTTGTGATAATGATTCCAAGCCAGGAGGCAGCATACCTTCGAGATTTGAAATGTCTCCTAAGTGCATGCCTTCCCCTGTCTGATAGGCTGCCCTAAGGCACTGATGCGCAGCAGGGGTGGATAGTACAGTCAGTCTCAGTGCCTTAAGAGAGTTGATCTGACGAGGGAAAGCATGCACTTGGAGACATTTCAATCAAATCTCGGTGAGCAGAGATGGTGAGATACTTACTGCTGCCTGCCTCCTCACCTGCCTCAGCATGCCACCACCAGATTGGGCACTTTAATCCTATATCTTGGTTCAGGAATGAAAGAAACAAATAAAAATGTGAGTTTTAGGTTTGTCAGACTAAACATTGCTGGAAAAAAAAACGATATAGTTACTTATAAATACTGCAGCTTTAATTCTTCAGTAGAGTTGCACCTGCCAGTGATGGCAGTTGCCCCTTCTACAAATCTGACATTTCCAAATGTAAGCACTAATTGGGGCCTATATTTAAAAAGGGCTTCTCTCAGTCTATGCCAAATGTGCAGGTCTATAGTTTAGTAAAGAGAATGAGAATGATTGTACTTTGCAAGTGGCAAAAGCCATGCATAAAAAAAATAATTACTGTGGTCCTTTTCATACAGTTATAGTCTTCTAAGTTCTGCTGATAAGGATGAACTCCTAACGTACACTGATACACCCTTTTTTATTGGACAGAATGCGTAAGGTTATGTTAACAAAATGTCATGGTCAGAAAACATGGCATTTCATATTCACTACCAAAGGTGGAGGAGCCAAGGGTCAGCAGACCTCTCACTTTGTTAGCTAGGTCAATCAGATCAATGCCTTTTGACAACCTCCCTCCCAAAAAAAAATAAATCAGTGGAGTAGCAGGCAGCATTAAGAGAATGATGCTGGTGTACAGTCACAGAGGACAAAAGGAAACCACCTTTAACTTTTACTTTTAACTTTTTAGTACTGGAGAATCCAGACAACAAATGGTTCTGTTGTGGCCTGTGCAGAGGTCTCATACAGTCCCCAGTGCTTAAAAATGGATTTTCTATGTGGAGAAAACTCAAGGAAAGACTTCTGTGGTAGTGAAGCCTACTATAAGGTCTGTGTCTGAGGGCTACCACCACACTGCCACCTGGCTTTGTTTGTCCTGCTCCTTTTCTCTCTCTCTCTCTCTCTCTCTCTCTCTTTCTCTCTTGCTCTCATCCAGTTCACTCAGGACAGGTTACTGCTTAGAAGAAGGTAAAGCCCTGTGACTCCTGCCTCTAGTCTGCACCCCCACTTGGTCAGACTTATTGACAGGGGAGAGGTGGGCTGCAATAGTGATACAATCAATTATTTTATTATTGTATTATTATTCTATTTGAAAGGAGGTTAAATTGACAGTCCATATAATGTCCTTTCAAATAAAATAATATTTCAGTAAGAAACTAAGCAAAAGTGGGGTGTGCGAGAGAACCCGAAACTTACTCGAGCATTACAGTGGGCCGCGCTGGGCCTGGTTCAGTAGTACCTCAGTCTGCTGTGATACAGGGAGGTGAGGGACAGTTGCTGTGGCATGGCAATGCTGGGTGAAATTAAAAAAACTGCCTCTTAGCCTTACCACCTTCCCCTGTGGTACTGACCTTTTTTTCTTAAACTGCAAAGCAGCCAGGAACTTCAGTCTTCTTGTGTTCTAATCTGGAGGAACACACCAACCAACTGCACTCTCTCAGTGCCGACTGGTGACTTGTCTCAACTCAAACAGAATGACTGACTGTCAGGTCAGAGAATGGTGCTCAACTGAATGATGATGAACAAGAACCAGTTTGCCGCACAAGCTATTTCTTCGCACCTTGGCTGTGATTTGCTGATGGCTGGCAGTTGCCACCAGTCAACTGCCTATTGTGTTTGTCTCTCTCACTTTGTTTTTACAGGCACTCAGCTCAGCCCCAAAGCCAGTAACCAGCCCAGCGAGAGCAAGTACATTGTTTTAGAACTACCAATGGCTCTCAGGCTTCCCACACACACCAATCAATTCAGAGCCCCCACCCTCCAGCCGCCACCAAAAAGGCTCTGAAAAAATACCATTTTTTATTTGGCCCTCTGGACAATAAAAAAAATTAAATATTAAATACATTTTTTAATGGCCTGCACAACAGTATTGGAGGGAGCACACATGCCCCCTTGGGTCCTATGGGCATGATGTCACTGGATGGGACTAATAGCAGCATAAGCATCTCCAAAGCTGTAGATATTCCAGGTTCCAAAAATAGCTATCCAGTCCTGCCCAAACTAAATGCTTATTCTGTCACAGATGGTCGATGTTTAACAGTAGTTGGTTTTTCGTCATACCTGCTCATTGAATATTCAATTGCGACAGATTCTGTTTTCTGTTTTCCATGCCAACCTTTTGGTACTCAAAGTACAAGAGCTGGTGAACAAGCTGGCAGCAGAGAATTTATTGAGGTGGCTTTCAGAAATGGAAAGATTTTAAAGTTTGTTAAAACTGCACAAACTGAGCTCTAGACATACAAGTGTATCTGTTGCATGGCAAAAATACTTTCAGTCCAAAAGCTCTACAAGTGTTGTAGACCAGCTTGTCTCCAGTCACTCTGCTGCTATTGCAGAAAATTGCAATCATGTTGAGATGCTTTTAGAAGTTACCCTACTTTGTGCAAGACAGGGTATTGCTTTTTGTGGGAATGATGAGTCACAAGATTCAAGCAGCAGCAGTAATTTCATTGAAATTCTGGAGCTTGTTACTTCTTCTCAACCCAGCCTTAGTAGTAGATTGGCAAACAGATATGGACATTATACATCTCATCAGTACCAGAATGATTTAATATACTCTGCTGCAGAAATCCTTACAGAAAGCATTGTTGAAGAAGTCTGGCAAGCCAAGTAGTTTTCAACCTAGTTGATGAAATCAAAGATCCATCAAAAAAAGAACAGCTGTGCCTCCTAGTACACTGCCAAAGAGAAGGAATTTTTGAGGAAAGAACCCCAGGGTGCTTCCACTTGCAAAACCTAAATGCTGAAACACTTTCAAACCTGATCCTTCAATAACTGTAGCATCTTCAGATTGATGTTACAGGTAATTACAGGGTTGCGCAGTGCTATGATGGAGCTTCTGTACTGAGTGGTGCTTTCACAAGAGTGCAAGCTCAAATTTGAGAAAAAATTAAACATGCTTTTTGTGCATTGTCAGGTGCACAGGCGTAACTTTATAGAGGAAAAATGTTCCAACATAACAGCTTGCCTTGAAGTACTCACAGTTGCTCAGGGCAGTATGTCTTCCTCAGCTGTAGTTACAAGCGGCATTAGATTTTTATTGAAGCACATAAATAATTGCACCAGAAGGTTCTTGAGCTTGGATGCCTATGTGAAACTCAGTGGTCTTGTAGGTACGATTCCCTCTGAAAATTGTATGCAAGATATGGTGGTCTGTTAGAATCACTGGAAGTGTTGTCTATTCAAACTGCTGATGGAGCAGCTGCTACTACTGCAAAAGGCCTGTTGGGAAAAATGAAGAGCTATTCATTTTTGCTTAAACTCTTAGCCCTGGAGAAAATATTTAAGATAATGAACAGTGCCTCTAAAGAATAGCAAAATGAAAACTGAATTTATCCAGTGCTCTGGAATTAGTGGAAAGCACTATCACTCCTGTACAAGACATGAGGGTATTCTGAAATCAGATGGTAGGAGCTCTGTGATGTAGCTGACAACATGGTGAAGGAACTTGAAATTGAAATACCCAGTCATAGAACCTCTGATGCGACTCCAGCCATGCAAGCACATCATGACCACAAAGAACAAAACAATACAGTATATTCAAAGCTGGCTCAGTTCTTTGTCACTAGCACATTGAGGCAGTCTACTACATATGATGTTCCCCAAATCACTCAAGATTTCATAAAAACTGAGTTCCATTATCCTTTTTTGGATAGAATACTTGCTGAACTGGACAGAAGATTCATGTCTCACTCTAAGTTGCTTTCTGCAATAAATGCATGTAATCCAAACAGTGTACATTTTCTTGATTACTGCAAACTACAGATCCTTGCAGATCACTATGAATCAACAGGAACCAGTTTTCATAGTCTTGATGTTGAAGTTGAAGCTGCAAATATTAACATTAAATCACGTGCAATGCCACAGCATCGACTACTGAATTTGAAATTTTCTTACTGAATTTTCAGGTCTCATCAGTTTTGCTGTCAATGGTTGACATTGTTCTGAGCACCAGTGTCTAACTTCAAATGAGAGGTACTTCTCTGTGTTGAAGGGAGTTAAAGACTACCTAAGAACCACAATGGAGAATGAATGTTTAAGTAATTTGTTACTGTTGGCCCCTGAGGGTGAAGCTGCAAAACACCTGGATGTAAACAAGGCCATCAATTATTTTGACAGGATGAGACCATGGTATTACCCACTTTTCTATATCCAGATCTTCATGATTGACCCAAGACATTTTTTTTTCAAAAAAAAAACCATTTGTAACAATATTTCTCTTTATTATTAGGGTGTACTATCTTTGCAGAGATCGTAGAGAGTATAATCACAAGTAACTTGCAATTGAACTGGAGGGACATTTACTTCTTGCTACATGTCATCAGTTGGCTCAGCATTTTCACCTTCCTGGGGTATGCCACTGCATGTCCTGGCTGTTGACAGTGTAAGATGGAAGATACCGTCGGATGAGTCAGTCATTGGAGGGACCTTACACAACCCAAGTTTGTCTTATACTTTGTCTTCTATGCACACAGCATGTTATTTTTAATACAGCCAATTACATGTGTGCTCCTCATTGCAGTTTCTTTGTCTTATACTCAGCTGTTTTATGTGCACACAGGCACAGTATGTTATTTTCTGTGCAACCAGTTAGATGTTTGCATTTTATTGGTGGTAGCAATGTTACATCTTTTGGGCTGCAAATTTGCCCATCCAATAAGTGTCTGTTCACCAGCTTCTGACTGGCTGGGCCATACCCTTGACTTTTATTTATTTATTTATTTATTTGAATTTTGGTGACAATGTAGGACCACAGAGACAATTGCAGTCCCCTTTTCAGGGTCGACTCGGGAAAGCACAATGCAAAAATACAAAGTAGTACAATAGAATGAAACATAGTAGTACAAAAGGATGATACATAGCCATCAAGAATGGACATGGGGTACATAACAACTGTTAAGCAACTAAAGGTAGAACAAGGGCAGAGTCCGGAACTCTTGTCAAACATTAACATTAAAAGATGTACTGGTACAAAACAATGATTACAAATATTAGTTCTGAGTACAGTAACAGCTCAGCACAGTTGAACAAGGTGCAGTAATTTGTCACATAAAGGCAAGAGTAGCAGGTGAAAGTAAAACAGTACCCAGACCTGATAGAGGCTCATGAAGGACAAGGAGGAGAAAGGAGGAGTAGTAGTAGTATTGGTGCATACTAAGTGACAAAATGATTGATGGGCTTTTAATGACCTCCCGGATATAATGTAGCCCCCACCCCATGTCACGTCTGCGTCCAGCTTCACAGGATCCGACAAAGTGCCAGTGATGCAGTTCTGGCTGTGCCAAATTTTACATAGTGTTCCCACCCCAGATATAATGCACCCCGGCCAGCCGGGTCCATTCGGACATCATGCCCCCATGCTCCAGCCGGGCTGAGACTGAATCCCGATAAGACTGAAAACATAGAACATAGAATTTGATGGCAGATAAGCACTGCTTGGCCCACCCAGCCTGCCCATTTCCTCAACTAATGAATAAGCTGCAGATCCTAGTTAACCAGCAGCCTACTTCTTCCTAACCCATCCCTAGAATTGCCTTTATGACTGTCCCATGCATGCTTGAATTCCACCACTGTTTTTGACTCCACAACATCCTCCGGAAGGCCATTCATGCATCCACAGCCCTCTGTGAAAAAAATACTTCCTAAATTACCTCTGAGCTGCACACCTCTATCTTCAAATTGTGCCCTTGTTCTTGCACACCTCTTTTTGAAAGATGCTACCTCTTGGACTTTGTTGATTCCCTTGAGGTACTTGAAAGTTTCTATCATGTCCCCCTCCCTTCTTCTCTCGAGGCTATAAGTATATAAGCTCCTTAAGATCTCTTCATATGTCTTCCAGTGCAGACCCTGCACCATTTTATTCCTCCTCCTGGACAGCTTCCATCCTGTCTATGTCTTTGTGGAGATTGGGTCCCAGAACTGCACGAGTACTTCAGACGGCGCCTCACCAGCTGTCTGTACAGAGGGATAATAATCTTCCTTGTTTTCTTTCTACTGGTGATGCCTCCATGCATCCCAGTATCCCCCAGCCTCCTTGCTACCCTCTCACATTGCTTGCCCACCTTAGGTCATCTGATGTACTACCCCAGGTCCCTTCCATTTTTGTTGCTGTTAGTATCTAACCCCCCCGTTGTTTACTCTTCCCTGGGTTTTGTTTCAGGTGTATTACCTGCACTCTTAGCATTGGAATCTAAGCTGCCATACATTTGACCATTCCCTTAACCTTGCCAAGTCCCTTCTTCATCCTTTCCACCCCACCTTGTGCATCAACTCTGTTGCAAATCTTCATGTCATCTGCAACAGACTCTATTTCTCTTCCAGTCCCCTGCAATGTCGCTTATAAAGACATTGAAGAGGACCAGTCCTAATACTGAACCCTGCAGTACCCCACTAGTAACCCCCCTTTCTTCAGCATGGACTCCATTTACTATTACTCTCTGTGTCCTATTCTCCAGCCAATTCTTTACAGAGGCTGTCATCTTGGGACCCACTCCCAAGCTGGCTAACTTGTATATTAATCTTTTGTGTGGGACTGTGTCAAATGCCTTGCTAAAGTCTAGGTAGGCCATGTCCACAGCCCCTCCCTGATCTACTCCTTTGGTCACCCAGTCAAAGAAATCTATCAGATTTGTCTGGCATGAACTTCCGCTGTGAATCCATGCTGCCTTGGGTCCTGTGCCCTCTGGTCTCTAGATACTCAACAATTATTTCCTTCAGAAGTGATTCATCATTTTCCTACCACTGAGGTTAAACTAACTGGTCTGTAGTTTCCTGCTTCTGCCTTGCTCCCACTTTGCTAAGGGAATCACATCTGCCCTCCTCCAGTCCTCAGGTGCCACCCCATCATCCCATGATTTGTTAAAGAGGGTAGTCAGTGGTGTCACTAGTTCTACCCTTAGTTCTTTTAAATTCTGGGATGAATCCCATCAGGCCCTATTGCTTTTGTCCACCTTCAGTTTTAAGAGTTTTTCAGAACCCTTTTCTTCTGTAAATGGGCTGGTATCAACTTCTGTTTCCAGAGTGTTTCTACTGTTTGTTTTAGGTAACTCCCCTCTTCCTTTGTAAATACTGAGCAAAAATATTTGTTTAGTATCTCTGCCTTTCACAGTCACCTCTGCCCACTCCTCTCCCTTTATTAAGCCCTCTATCCCTCCTTGGTCTTCCTTCTCTCCTGATGTACCTATAAAGGTTTTATCCTCTTCTTAACTGAGTTGGCTATCTTTTCTCGGTTTGGGCCTTTGCTGTTCTGACTGCCTTCCCAGCTTCCTTTTGCTTTAACTGATACAGTTCTCTGTCCTGCTCCTTCTGTGATTCCTTGTGCTTCCTGAATGCTTTTTTTCTCTGAACCTTCACTGCCACTTCCTTTGAGAACCATAGTGGTTTCTTACATCGTTTCATTTTGTTTATTTGCTTCACACAAAGGCTTGTTACCTCTGTGATGGAAGTTTTATTATTCCTCATTGTTCTTCCACCCTCCTTCCTGTCCATTTGCTAGTGCATTCCTTAGCACTCACCATTTTGTCAAAGTCAGCCTTCCTAAAGTCCAGTACTTTTGCCTTTGTATGGCTTGACTCTATTGCTGTGTTTATTGTGAACCATACTGTTTGATGGTCGCTAGTTCCCAGATGGCTACCCACTTCTACATCTGTGATCCTCTCTTCATCTCCATTTGAGAGAAGCAGGTCTAAAATTGCTCCCTCTTGAGTGGGCTCCAATACTAGTTGTCTAAGGCATGCCCCCTGTAGGGCATCTAGATTAACCCCACTCTTCGAAGTGGCTGCTGCAACTGCACTCCAGTTAACATCTGGCATATTCAGATCACCCATCAGCAATATCTCCCCTTTTTCTTCCATTCTAAGTGTACATTCTATCATTTCCTTGTCCATTTCCTCCCCCTGAGAAGGGGGTCTGTATACAACCCCTGTGCGGATTGTGGTGCCATTGCCGGTCTCCAAATTAACTCACAGTGCTTCTTCTCCTCCCTGTTTTCCCTTTTGTACTGTTGCTTTGATTCCTTCCCTTATGTAAAGAGCTATTCCTCCTTCTCTTTTACCCCCCCCATCCCTCCTGTAGATAGTGTATCCTGGTATGTTTACATTCCAGTCATGGTTTAGTGTGTACCATGTTTCTGTGACTGCTACGATATGTTGGTAGTGGACCCAGATCATCCGGTGCTGGGTTTGGGGGCTAGCCAACCACCGGGCTTATTGCTCGGTGATATGTCACTCACTACCTCTGATCGGGTACAGAACCTGGGCGCTACTTTTGATGATGGCTTGACCTTAAAATCTCAGGTATCAGCCATAGTCAAATCCTCTTTTATTCATCTGAGGAATATCGCCAGGGTGAAACACCTGGTCCCACCGGGTGATCTGCCAACATTAGTCCATGCCTTTATCACTACCTGTCTTGATTACTGTAATTCCCTCTACCTAGGGCTATCTGGGGTTGATATCTGCCGCCTACAGCTGGTGCAGAATGTGGCGGCAAGGCTTTTGACTGGGATCTCTAGATCCAGCCATATTACGCCTGTGCTCAGCGAACTGCACTGGCTGCCTGTTAGGTGGCGGATCACCTATAAGGTTGGTTTACTAACCTTTAAAGCCCTACATGATCAGGGACCCGGCTACCTGAAAGATCTCTTGGTACCCTATTGCCCCCTCCATCCTCTCTGCTCCACCAAAGAGGGATTGCTGGAGATTCCCAGGGTTCGATTAAAAACATCAGGATCCCATGCTTTCGCTTTTTCAGCACCAACCCTGTGGAATTCTCTACCTCGTTGGTTGAGAGAATGTCCAACTGTCGAGAGATTTAAAAATGAGTTAAAGACATATTTATTCAGTTTAGCATATCCTAGATATGGTTGTTAAGTTATGATTATTTTAATTGATATGTGACTTTATTGTACAGCGCCTTGGTTTTGAAAGGCACTTTATAAATAAAGATGATTTCGATTTTGATAGTCATCAATAAGGCCTGCTAGCTTCTCTATGGGGCCAACAGAAATACACGTACCTGCACCCTATACACACTCACCAATATCCTCTCCCTTGAAGAAAGATTATTATACCAGACCAGTCTCTTAACCAAAAAAATCCATTTGGGTTTAACCCCAGTAGGTGTCATGGCTTCTCTTCAGGCAGCCACAATCACAGCACCCATATGGGCCACCCCAAAAAACTATCTGGAAGGTGCCTAGAGTCTGGATCACCCTGGCCCAGCGATCCTTCATCCTTAGAGTTCAATCCTGGTACAATGCTCCCCCCCACCGGTCATCGCATCAATCACCAATCTAGGTCTTTTTAAAGCTGCCTTAAAGGCCCATATCCAAGGCCACTGTTTTTCGGTGCTTGGAAAAAGCAAATTCCGTTTTGACCATCCTGGATTCCGGGATTTTACCGGTGTTTGGGAATCCAATTTCCGGGATTTTTCCGGTAATCCAAAACGTTTATTATTCACTCATTTTAAGTAATAAATTTGTCTGTCGGTGTGTTTATCATGTTTTTATGCAGATTTAAGTCACATTAGCAGAAAACAAGAACATTTAATCGATATTGTATGTTATATTAGCTATCCAAGTTGTGCATCTACCAGCTATCAAGGCTAATGACTGTGGAACTCCATTGGCTAAACTAGCATAATTATTAAAAAATATTCCTTCTCAGATCAGTGCAGCCGGTGAAAATAAATGGTCTCGTGTAACAGTAACATTTTTCTCACAGGGATTAACCAATTCTCTGTGCAATACTAAATAAACACCAAAATCTTGACTTTGTTTTAATGTTGACAATGTGTGCTGTGACATGTATAATAAAAACTTCTCAAAGCTAAAATGCAATTAATGTGTTTTATTTTAAAAAGATTTTCAAAGATAAATATGTGCAAAAAACACAAGTACTGACTACTGAACATGGGTCAACAAACACTACCCAGACAAATATGCTACCCAGACAAACTGCTACCCAGACTACATGAACTAAAGCATACTATGTGAAGTACAGTAGAATCTAACCATAGCTATATATAATGCAGAGATACTACTGTATTGCATTTCACACTTTTATTGGACAGGGAGCACCATTTTTCTGCAAATAGTGCATCAGAATTGCAATTACACAAGAGGGTGGGAGAGTCTACTTATTGAATAGCAGCATTGAAAATAATTTTAAATTGTCCACAGTCAGGCTTCTCCATTGGTCAGTCAGGATTTGTCCATGTGCTGAAAATGACCACTCTACATCTGCACTAGAAACAGGGACGCAGATGGCCTGAAGGGCTGCCTTTGCCAGAGTTGGTACCTGTGAGGTCATAGAGATCCAGTACTGGTGAAGATCAAATGATTCAATCTCTGGTAGTTCACACACATCCTGCCATACGTAGTTCTCCCAGTCCCTTAACAGTGCATTCTTATTGCATAATGTGAACATTGGGATATAGGGCAAGTACAGTTGGAAGTCCTTACTGAGTTTGGGTAGGTTGAGTGGGTTTAGAATTCGACAGGCCATGAGAAAATGTACAGATGGATTTGACTGCAGGTGTTTTGTCAGTTTGTCCAAACTGACCTCAAAAGCATTTTTTGTTCTCATCTCTTACTTTATTCCTCAGTTTAGAGAGGTACAGCTCTGCCTTCTCACCAAAGCCATCATTTTTAGTTGTGCCAGCCTCAAAGCGGCTCTTAATTGCCATTAGCATGTCATACTTGACGTCGCAAGAGGTTTCTCCTTTGACTGCAAAAGTTCTATCACAGCAATAATGTCACCTGAATTATCTGTAATAAATGCCAGTTGTGCTTGTAGCTCATCATACCAGTCATCCAGTAATGCCCGTAGATTGTTTATTGAGGTGGCGTCACTATAATCCGCCCTGAAAAAGTCCCTCAGGTATTGTAGGTGTGTCGAGTGGTGTGCCACTGCTGCAAACCATGTGTTCCATCTAGTTAAAACAGGAACCAGTGGTAAAGCAATCATTTCTCCTGGAGCTTCCAGATCCTGCAAAAATGTGATAAATTCTCGTTTGCGTTTTGGTGATTGCTGAAAAGCATATTTTATCAATGAAACCAGTTCATTAACTTTTTTGAAATGGTGCAGCCATGTATCCCCAACAAGGGACAAGACATGTGCCCAGCAACACACATGCACAACATGGTCCCCAAGAACCCTGCAAAGTGCATCATTAAAACATTTAATCATATGACGTGCACTGTCGCTGACTAACAAAACTATATTCATAAATTCAATGTCACAGCTCTGGAGAGTCCTTAAGACAGCTTGAGCCACTGTGGAATGGTTGACAGAGTCTAGTTCTGTGCTGTTTCTGAGATATGTCTTGTCCCCTTCCAACACAAAGATGACATGAAGAATGCACCTTGACTGTTCATCTGTGCTCTCATCGCATATCACCGACAATGATTTCCCAGTCAGAGCTGCTTTAAGGTCTGCATCAATCTGCTCTCTTAACTTGGGTAGATAGAGCTGCCTCAGGGTGTCTGCTTTTGGCACTGCTCCACTCTTCACATACTTGCACATCCATTCCCTTAGTTGTGGATGATCCAGCTTCTCCAGTAGAATATTCACATCCCCCATGCCTTATCTGTGTCCATGAGCATCTCATTTCTTACTATCGATGATTTTGCTGCAGCTCTGAAACTGCTGGTCAGGGTCACCTGCCTTGCTGGTCTTCCTTCACTAGCAGCTCTTTCCTAATTCCTAACATGTTTCTTGCTAATCAGATGATCTTTGACTGTATCTTTCTGGTATGGTCCAGACATGGTTGCAGGATGGACAGAAAAGTTTTCCTCCATCCTCATAGAGGCCTTCAGATTTAAACTGAAGGGCTGCTGCCTAACCGAGTGTGCAGCTTGGCTTTCTTATTCAGTGTGCAGCAGACATTGTGCAGGCAGAAAAAGATGAATACTGAAATCACAATGAAAAAAAATATTAGTGTGGTCTACCAATCTGCTTGATGAGATAATTCAAGTAACAAAATGGGAGAATTAGATCCCCTAGATAGTGCAGTCCATGACTTTTATCCACTGGCTATGTGGCAGCTGCCACCACCTACATCCGCCATCCTCCAGGTACGACAGCAGCAGCAGCCTATGACTCCCATCCTCCAGGTATGACAGCAGCAGCAGCCTACAACTCCCATCCTCCAGGTACGACAGCAGCAGCAGCCTACGACTCCCATCCTCCTGGTAAAATGACAGTAGCAGCCAACAACCACCATTCACCAGGTGAGATGGCAGCAGCAGTCTACAACTCCCATCCTCCAGGGACAATGGCAGCAGTGATCTACGACTCCCATCCTCCAAGTAAAATGGCAGCAGCATTCTACGGCTCCCATCCTCCAGGAGTGAAGGCAGCAGCAATCTATGACTCACATTCTCTGTGTATGACAGCAGCAGCAACAGCCTACGACTCCCATCCTCCAGGTTAAACAGCAGCAGCAGCATACGACTCCCATCCTCCAGGTATGACAGCAGCAGCAGCCTACGACTTCCATCTGCCTGATACAATGACAGCAGCAGCCACAACCACCATTCACTGGGTGAGAAGGCAGCAGCAGTCTACAACTCCCATCCTCCAAGTAAAATGGCAGCAGCATTCTACGACTCCCATCCTCCAGGTGTGAAGGCAGCAGCAATCTATGACTCGCATTCTCTGTGTATGACAGCAGCAGCAGCAGCCTATGACTCCCATTCTCCAGGTAAGACAGCAGCAGCAGCAGCCTACGACTCCCATCCTCCAGGTACGACAGCAGCAGCAGCCTACGACTCCCATCCTCCAGGTACAACAGCAGCAGCAGCAGCCTACGACTTCCGTCCGCCTGATACAATGACAGCAGCAGCCAACAATCACCATTCACTGGGTGAGATGGTAGCAGCAGTCTACAACTCCCATCCTCCAGGTTAAATGGCAGCAGTAAGCTACGACTCCCATCCTCCAGGTACGATGGCAGCAGTAATCTACGACTCCCATCCTCCAGGTTAAACGGCAGCAGCAATCTACGACTCCCATCCTCCAGGTACGATGGCAGCAGCAAATTAACATCCTTCTACTTGCCCACAACTACATGGCAATTAACCTTCTTCTCAACTGTCAGCCACACAAGCAACATTCAGACTTACCTGGTGCTACAGAGCTTTTTGCACAGCCACATGGATATACCCAACATGACTTGCCCAAAACCACACTGCAAACTGGTCTGAAAATAATACTACTATCCTTGAACTCCTCCCTTATCACTGCATTGATCAAACAAAGATGTTTTCCTCATGTACACAGTACCTGACCATAAGGGCAAGGTTGTGGTGTGACTCAAGCATCCCTTGGTATTTATTGCCGAATCTGTGACTTTAACTGCACTTAATGAAAACTTAGCACCAATCTCCTCTCAAAAGAGACACTGTAGGCAAGTATGGCAAGGCAAGTGTTGCAGTGGGAAGTGGGGTATTTCCACATGTCCCCAGCAGAAATAACTTGCACCTGCATACTGTAAGATGAAAAAAACACTGCACCTACTGTAGGTTGGTCTCAGAAGCATGGTAGGCAGATGTGGAGTGCAGGGTCACAGTGGGGATTCAGGGGGCTTTCCAGCTCCCCATGCAAGAAAAAAAAAGGACACTTCTGTAAGAACTTACCGTTAACAGTAGATCTTCAAGAGAATCTCTTGCAACAGGGTACACCTTAGAACTACAACCATCAGACACCCAGACCACATGGACACAAAAGCTCAGAAATAACAAGACATCCCCCCCAACTATTCAGACCCCCACACCACTACACTCCAGGGCACACATTGGTGCCGGTCTGGTGGCACAAAGGGGCTGAGGTGCTGGTCATCTTACCACACTCTACACAGGTGACCCATGTTAGGCAATGTGAATGGGCTGCCGGGGGTCAACCGGGGAGGAAAAGGACTGAACATCCAATGAACTGCTCTCCTTCTCTGGGAAGGGGGATCCTTAGTGGTTAGCACTTGCCTGCTCCCTATTGGAGGCTGGGGCACCATGCTGAGGAAGGAGGAGTTGGGTCAGATGCTTTCAACCAACATTGCCCCTGCAGACATGCTCAGGGATGTGGCACTGACAAATCTCATCCAGCCATGAAACGTGCCTGTGTTAGTATGCTGTGCCACCAATCACCTCACCCCACTTACTCTGGGGCACACAGCAAGAACCACAACCCTTCGGACTTGCCAGAGGATTCAGTGTGCTAGCCATCTTCTGTGAAGTCCAAGGGGCTGTGTTTCTCTCTGGGTGCCTCTGACTAGGTTGGAGGTGGTGAGCTTGCTTTTCTCACAGAAACAGCCCTTTACAATACTCAGAACCCCATCACCCAGATGACACCACCCCCACACACATACTGACTGTTGGGCACAGTTGGTCACAATACTCAGACCCCCCCCCATGAAAGGGCTCCATGCTAGACCACACACACCACCACTCTGAGGCATACAGAAGATAAAGTTACTCATTCCCCTCCGAGGCCTCCCTGCCCCCCACACATACATACACATACTTAGACGGCCACACACATACTGACTCAGCCGAGCAACCAAGCAAGACTTTGTACAGTTTTCAAAAAGCAGGGTGCACTCCAAATGAGGTAGATGCTGGAACAAATAAGAAATCAAGCAAACTAGTACTCCAGGCTTCAGAAAAATCCAGGGCAAACATCCACTGTAGTCTTGTACAAAAAAAATATAGCAATTCAGCAATTCTCCGACACAATCACTCCTCCCCAGGGCAATGCCCTGCATAGCTGGAGTGCTGGTTTGCCCCACCTCTTACAAGACTGTTTGTACTCCTGGGTTTTTCCACTTTTCCCCCTCCCAGAGAATCCAGTATCACGACATAGGTATAGCAATCCCTGTAAAAAGATTCAAAGAAGCAACGCAAACAAGGAATTGCAGTTTTTTACAACTTAAGTACATCAGTACTCAGATTTTGTATTAAATACACACACACACACACACACATATATGTACACACACACACACACACACACACCGACTCAGCTGAGCAACACTGTTTGTACCCCTGGCTTTCTCAAAGAACACAGCAGCTCATGTTAGAAATATAGAAAATACAACCCCCTATACTGGCCCTTGGTTCCCTGATTTCACTGCACCAACAAATTAAAGTGGTGTCCTCACTCACTGTTTATACCCCTGGCATCTTTGTCCCCCCACAAAGAACACATCAGCAGCAATAAATATATGTTGCAAATACAGCTAGCAAAGAAATACAACCTGGCCCTTGGTTCCTGATTTCACTGCACCAACAAATCAAAGTGGTGTCTCACTCACTGTTTATTCCCTGGCATTTTCGTCCCCCAAAGAACACAGCAGCAGCAAATAAACCTATTACAAATACAGCTAGCAAAGAAATACAACCCCCTATACTGGCCCTCGGTTCCCTGATTTCACTGCACCAATATCCAAAGCACAAGGCGAACAAGGGAATTTAGTTTACCTGAAGTGTGCAGAGACAAGGCAGGGTTGCTGGAGATTTCAGGGGTCTGATGCCTCTCTGGCGATTGTCCCGGTGGCAGCATTGCTCATTTTTTTTAAATACAGTCAAAGACACTTAGAAAGGGGACATTTATGTATGGTAGTTTTGCCCAGTAAAGACAGCGGTCGGTTAACCATTTTTTACTTTCAAAATGCGTCTCTGACGTTAAGAGATACAGAGAGGATACTGAGCTGTGGAGTGTTAAAAATTAAATGTTTGGGTCTGCAAGAGTAAGGAGAGAAAGACAGAAACAGAACACCTGATTACTGTAACACCAGACCGCACATCGAGGAGACAGCAGAAAACAGCACAGCACAGTCATGGGTAAGAAGAGAGACAGTACTGAACTACAGTGCCGAAAATTAGTGTTCTCTCCTCACCTGTACTGAAATGTTTCTCCTCCCCACATCACATCACTGTGATTGAATGTAACACGAATGCCTCAGCAGACACTCCAACATTTCACAGATCAAAATAGGTACACTTCTGTGTTGCAGCCTCCCTCCCCGCTCATTGAGAAGAGAAGGGGGGTCCCCATCCCCCCCGGAAGACACAGTGAGATTCAATTAAATGCTGGGGAGTTCTTGTTTGCAGTCCTACTTGAATCTAATAAACAGCACTTTTTCTTGTCTCAGTTTGTTTGACTTGGTTGGGTTTTTTTGCACACCTTGTTGATTTTCAGATAAAATACCTGATTTCCAAAAGGAGAGAGGAAGGGGAGAAAAAAAAAACAGCCAGGAGCAGGAACCCCAGGGAGAGCAAGGAGACAGAAAGTAAAAGACAGATCTAGAATAAAAATTAATTATACCCTGGAATCCCACTCTACTATTACTGCAGCTGTGAGCACACAGATGAATTTCAGTGACTGTCTGTCATGACTGCCTTCCCCCCACGACATCAAGAACTTTCCAGCCAGACTGTCTGAGCAACTATCCCCAAATCATTTCACCCCGTCCTGTCACCGACCTGCAGAGATGCCGATCCGTCGGGAGAACCTGATGTTCACTGCACCGCGGTCAATGACACTGACCCCACTCCCCGATCCTGACTCCACACAGTGTTGAAGACTCTTGGGCGGTGGCGCCGGTGAGAGTGGTGACTGGACTGGTGACCCTCTGGTAATTGCAACAACATAGCACTCCGCAGCTCCTCCAGCTGGGCTACAGGAGTTAAACTCAACTGTAACACACCCGTCCTGCCAGTTTAGTCAGGGAAAGGGCAAGCGGCTGCGCAGTCACAGCAAGTGCAGAGAAGCCCTCAGAATGGCAAAACAGGTGGTCAGGGAATCAGATGCAGAAGCATACTGCCACACTACTTATTTGCCCTGCAAATCGCCCACTATGTACGGCGGCCAATAACCGCAACAATACCACTGAATTTTATGAAGGGATGAATGAGTAACAGATTTACCCGTATTATTCGACTGACTGACCAACGCGTTATTCATGGGTGGTACTGTGGCCAAGAGCATTTTTGTTTTCCCCCTAAGAACACAGCAGCATCAACTAAATATATTACAGGCAAACAAGGGAATTTAGTTTACCTGAAGTGTGCTGAAGATTTCAAGGGTCCGATGCCTTCTATGGTGATGAATCTTGTCCCGGTGGCAGCAATGCTCGTTTTTTTAAATAAGATTTTTTTTTTTTTTTAATTTACTGTGGCCAAGAGCTCAGTCTCAGTAATGGGGTAGACTACAACCAAATCACACAATGTACAGAGGGTCAAGAGGAGCAGGTCACCGGAGTAAAATTACAAGTAAAATTACATTACTCAGCATCCTCGTGGTCTCTCTGGGTGTCTGCTGCGTTCTTCTTGTTCTTCCTTCTTTTCTGCGGTTTTCAGTAGGGGGGATGGCTTGCTGCACAGTGGCTTTTATGCTGCCCAGTTCCCGCACGCATGCAAGCATTGTGACTTCCGCGATACTTCCGGGTGCCATTTGAATTCCGCCGGCTAATCAGGATTCCGGGATTCTGTCTGCATTCACGGAATCCTGGAGAAACAGTGGCCTTGCCCATATCCTCTCCTCGTGTCAATGCCAGTGTAGCCGGTAATCTGTGGATCCTGCACCATGCCGCTAGGCCACGCACCTGCCCTTGGCCTGGCAGTGAAGAGCCCTCACTATTTCTAGCCTACAGGCTCCTCACCTCCCTTGGTTACCATATAGTTGCACTGGACTATGAATGCATTGTATTATGTATAAGACAAGGCCTCCCTGAAGTGGCTTACTACCAACTCATATCATGCATTGTTTTAGCTACCAGTTGTATAGGCCTTAACCACTCATTAGGTAAAAATGTCGATAGCTCTGCCTTGTTTTAGCTACCAAATGTATAGGCACTAAACAGTGCTCATTGTACTTATACTCTGTATGATTGCTCACCCACATTTATTCTATATATGTACTGTATGAATGTCTATGTTTTATTCTGACATGGAGCCTTTGGAAATGAGTCTATGACTCAAAGAGTTGTAATTCCAATTTTCTAAATAAATAAATAAGTTGAAAATCCTCTAATTAGCAAACAAAAGCTATAATACAGATACATGAAGTCATAGCTGACTGCATCAGAATATTAATTCCAGACAGTGGTGTTTAAAGAACTAGTGTACTGCTTGGAATTAACAGTAATTCTCAGATGCAGTCAGCTATCGCTTCCAGTATCTAAAGTTTTTTTTTTTTCTGTTTGCTAATTAGAAGATTTTCAGTCTGACAGTACTGTGGTGACGTGTGAAGCAGCACTCTGGAAGAAACAAAAAGTCAGTTCTGTTCCTCCCTCTACACTATCAGAAAGGAGACCAGACACACTGAGGCATCGCAATCCTTGCAGCCTGTGCAGTGACTTTCACAAGCTATGAATCAAAATGCAGGATATTGTGACATCACTAGTAACCAGGGAGAGTAAGTCCGTGCTGCTTCATGTGAAAGTGAAACCTGGCTGTGAGTAATGGTTCTCATTGGTTAATAGTGATGTCATAGTCAGTGTGGTTTCAGGGTTGATGTAGTGGGAGGAAGAGAACTGACTTGTTTTTTCCCTCCAGACAGAGTGCTACTTCACACATCACCCCAGTACTGCCAGGTGAAACAACTTCTAATTAGCAAGCAGAAAGGAATAGATACTAGGGCCCAGATATTAAAAAGGGTTGCACCATGCGCAACGCACTGAGACGCCCCGGCACAATATTCAAAAGGGAAAAGTGTGCGGCACAAATCCCGATACGCCAGAGCACATCAGTAATGTATGCAGGCACAGGTGGGGGGGCATGCCCATGCATAACCTGCACAGCCCAATATTCAGCCCGGAATGTGCAGAGCCATACATGAGCAACCCCTACCTGCACCAGCACAAAGTTACATCCCAAAAAAAAGGAACAACTGATGACAATCCACAGGTGAGCTGCTGCATTGCAGGGTGCAACACAGCAGCTGTCACCTGTGGGTGGCCACCAGAGCTCCAGCTGCACCTGACGGCGCCCCCCATGCCCGATCATGGGCATCTGTGTAAAAATAGAAAACCTTCCTATATCCCTGGTGATCCAGTGGACCACTATGTGCCCGATCACGGGCATCTGTCGAAAAAGAGAAAACCTTCCTATATCCCTGGTGGTCCAGTGGACCGCTATGTGCCCAATCACGGGCATCTGTCCAAAAAGAGAAAACCTTCCTATATCCCTGGTGGTCAGGTGGACATATGCTTCTATCGCAGGCATTTGTAAAGAAAATATTCCAATATCCTGATGGTCAGTGTTACTCCCCACCGCCCACTGGGCCCCACCGCCCGCTTCCCAGTCAGCTGGCGGGTGGTGCAGCACCACCAGCCTGCCGCCCAGCCGCTAAGACTGATACCTCAGTAGGTTGCACCATTGGTAGCTGACAGCGTGAGCCAATGGGCATGCAGCTTCTCTATTACCACACATCCAGATGTGTGAATGATTCTATTCACACATCTGAATGTGTAGTACGGTAGGGCTACACGCCATTGACTCACACTGTGAACCAATGGGTGTGCAGCCCTACCGAGGTATCAGACAGTGGGTGGCAGGGTGGCAGGCAGGTGGGGTGCTGCTGCCCGCCAGCTGACAGGGAAAGCGGGGAGGTGGGGCTCAGTGGGTGGGAGGGTACCACTTGACCACCAGGGATATTGGAATATTTTGCTTTACAAATGCCCGCGATCGGCACATACTGGTCCACTGGACCACCAGAGATATAGGAATGTTTCCTCTTTTGGACAGATGCCCCGACGTATATATAGCGTCCACTGACCACCAGGGATATAGGAACGTATTTTATTTTTGACAGATGCCCGGACAAGCACATAGCTGTCCACTGGACCACCAGGGATATAGGAAAGTTTTTTTTTTGGACAGATGCCCGTGATCAGGCACATAGCAGTCCACTGGACCACCAGGGATATAGGAACGCATTCTATTTTTACACAGATGCCCACAATTTGGCTGCAGGGGGCATAGGTCCCCAACGGCTGCTGCCTGGCAGGCCGCCAGGTGCAAGTCATTGGGGATCAGCGCACCTGCATGCAATTGGGGCCATAATGACATGAAATGGCCCCATGTGCGCCTTGCATACATTATGGCCCCATTTGCATGTTCAGTTTTGAATATCATGGTTGCTGTGCATGGCGGAATGGTACTTGCTCTAGCGCATCCGCATGCTCCACTCTGGCCACTTGCGCTGGCACAGGGCCACTGCACCATGCACACTGGGGGTGGCCAGGGTGCGATATTCAAAGCTGCTGAGTCATGGCGCAGCTCCATTGAATATCGCCCAGTCCATACCCCTTGTGCAGCCAAGTTGCGCTGTGCCCAAGCTTGCGCCACAGCCTGGTGCAGTTTGAATATCTGGGTATTGGGATATAAGAAGTGATAGCTGACGACATATGAAAGTTACAATTCATTGCAGGCAGCTTACAGGTAGTACTATCTTTTTAAGTAGATGGAGTGGTAAATATTCATCTTCAGAAGTCTGTCGAGACCACTAAATGCAGCCATGCTACATCACAGACTGTTAAGACAATTTCAACATCGAACGTTTATTTTTGAACATTCTGTTGTATAGCATGCTTGTCTAATAGACATAAAGGAAAATGGTTACCACAGCAGTTATCTTGCTGCATGATAATAATATAATATTGTCTAAGTTAGCTAACTAGTACAGAAATTAAAAGCAGGGGGAAGGAAGTTAACGTACTGTATATGTAAATGAAAAGACAAATAGTATTTTGAAAGAAAATTAGTTTCTGTTCTGTAACATAGCATAGCATGTTTAGCTTGCTATAACGAGGAAAATTGGTTACTCTGTAGCACTTACCATACATGATATTATCTGGCAGATAAATAGTAAAGAAATTTACAACCAGAATGCACTTCAAAAATATGTCATACGTTTCATCCTTGTCATCAGGCAGCTTGCTTTGTGGCATACTTTTCATATGCATTGATGTAGCAACTTACTGTTTAACAAGTGTATATGGAATGGTTCATCAACTTATACTGTATTTCATGATTTAATATATGCGGGACAATAAAGTTAGCACTGTATCATACAGTGCCTGCAGTATCAAGCAGCAGTGCAAATCAACTCAGTACTTACATGTGCTATTTATTAATATGAAGCACCACACTTCTCTACAATTATTAGAAAAAATCTTCATTTTATGTTTAGACCCCTAGTTGAAGGTGCACAGCACACCAAATTTCAGTGTAGGTTTATTACATAACAATTAGTTGACAAACAGAGTTCAATGTAGTGCTCAACAACATTAACAAAACAACTGTTTACTGGAAATGTAACAGTCTGGGTTAATAAATAGCATATAAAACTACTCAGATGAGTTGCACTGCATACACTTTTTGAGTATGACACATGATTTATTGATGCCTTTTGTGAAATATTGGCCCTGCTTAGGCCATGGTGTGCACAGTTTCAACAATTGGTACAACTATACCTACTGGTCAAGGGCCTTTACAACTCCTTCGCACATCTAATGAACCCTTTTACATGCCACTGGCATGTTTCGAGTCCCAAGACAGATCCTGTCTCCTCCAGTAGCACAGTGATCTATGCATCCATTACCTCTCTGTGTACAAAAACAATGCTTCCTAACATTTCCCCTTTGACTGCCTATTCTAATTTCATCATATGCCCAGTAGTTTTGAACTACACCTATATCTCCCCCATGCACATTGTTTATGACTTTAAGGCTCTGAAATGTATCTGCCATGTCCTACCAAATAATCCCTCATCTACTACAGTGAGTACATCGTTGTTTCAGCTGCTAAAATACCTGCATCATGTAGTCGCCATTCTGTGCACTGACTGCTCCACCCTATCAAAGTCCTTATAAAGATGCAACCTACAGAATTCCATACAGTACTCTGTGTGAGGCTTTACCAGAGCTGATGCAATATTTATGTAAATATCTCCTACTATCTGCTAGTGATACCTCTGCCTATATGCACCACAGTATACCACTGACCCTCCCTGCAGCCTTAGCACTCTGTGTAGACACAATGCAGGTCCCTTCTATCCTAGGTGGTCATCAGCTACTCTGCCAATCCTGTAGTTATTCCTAAAGTTTCATCCTCCTATGTGCATTGTTTTGCAGTTCTTTGAATTCAACTCCAGTTGTCACTCCACAGGTCATTTTCAAGATTCCACTGTACATTCTCCAGTCTGTCTGGAGTATCCATGCTGTTGCAGATCTTGGTGTTATTTGCAACAGGCAGACCTTTCTCACTAACCATTCAACAGTGTCACTAATGAAGACATTAAACAGAATGGGCAAACATATTGGTTCCTGAGGATCACACACACACACACACACACACACACACACACACATATCTTACTGCCACCCTCTGCATCGGGGCAGCCAATTCCTACACCAATTTACCACATTGTGCAGCATGCCCAGACTACTCATCTTGTTGAGCAACCTTTTACAGAATGTGAAACGGTGTCAAAAGCCTTGTTTTACCATGTTTATACTGTTACCATACTTGCCTCACCTGTTAATCAGTTATAAAAAGATGACTGATTATTTTAACTGATGTAACACAATGAAAATGTCAAGCAGTAATTGTAACTGCCTGTCCTACTGCAAAAACGTTTGTTTTCAATCTGTGTCTGTATTATTATTTACGTTTTCTGACTTACCTTTCTGTGACTGTAGTTGTATACTGTGAACCTTTTATTGTTAAAATCTTCCCTTCCCATGGTCAAACATGGGAACGAGCTGATGTTCAATAACTGCTTTTTCCAAAGTACAGAATTTTACATAAGTAAAAAAACAGCAAGAACAGATGACATGTCATTATTATTCAAGTATAACACTAATAGTTGATTACAATGAAATGAAAATTGATATGGTGAATTCTTATCATTTAGAAGTTAATGAATCAGCTACGGGTGGACTAAGTAGTTATCTGATTATGTATGATAAAAGACTCACAAAATGCACAAGTTCTGACTAATTCTTAAAAAAAAATTAAAATACAAAAGGTAGCACTGTACGTAGAATGAACAAAGGACAAAAACAATTGATCATTCCTCTAACATGTATCAGTATTATGGCATTTAGCTTGTTGTGGAACAGCTTTCTGGACTGTTAAAAGTCACTAAAATGCACTTTTTGACTTCAGTTTTTCAAAATTTTCGGGGGGGGGCATGCCCCCAGACCCCCTAGATAGGTTGAGATTGTGTGCCCCACCAGAATTTCTGACTGCATGATGCCCCTGGTCCCATCAGATTCATGACTAGGTAACAAATATTGCACTCCACAGTACTGAACTCCTGACAATGAGGATGAAGAGGATGAAGGGAACTAGAATGACATGTGTGTACTGTGTGCTGCTTCCTCACCTTCTTGAGGTGCACCAGTGGACATGCTGGATGTTGATGGTGCACAGACATGGGGATCATCTGTGACCTGCAGAACACTCTGTAAGGAAACACTTCCAGCATTCTTTTCCATTGTGGGTGGTTTTTCTTTGCCACCTTTCTGTTCTGGTGTGCCAGTGGACATAATGGATGCTGATGGTGCACAGTCATTGGGTTCATCTGTTAACTGCATGACACCCTGTAAGGAAATATTTTCAACATTTTTTCCCGTGTGGATTGCACTTCATTCCCACCTTCCTGGCCTGGATCAGTGGACATGGTGTCTGTTGCTGGTACTGTACATGGTCAGTATTATCTGTAAACTGCAGGACACTTGTCTGTACACCTCTTATTCTGATTTGTACATTTTTTTTCGTGGCTGGCTCCTCATTATCACCATCTTTATTTCTAGAGGCATTTCTTTTTACAAATGATGAAATACTAGTCTGCAGTAGTCAAGGTCCTGGTGCTGGCTCCATTCTCAAGACTCACTGGGGAAAAAATAAACTTCAGCTAATACATACACACAGAAATGTCCCCCACAAAAAGCACCTAGAGGCTGATGAAATAATGCATACCATCCAGAAATAAAAAACAAGTCCTCATCAGCCATTGGCATGGGGAGGGCATTTGGACAGGCACCTCATGACCCAAGAATTAGCAGCTTGATCTGTAAACTATATCACACATGTTAATAACTTGTAAGCAATTTCTGAAAACGCCAAGTGAAATAATTAGGGGGAACCGGGAAATGTGCAGAGTGGGAGAGGGAAGCAGGAATCACTTTGGAGAAAGCAGACTAGGACAGATGTTGGGCAGTGAGCAGGGAGGGGTGTAAAGGGCTTCAGCCTCCACAACCAGGACAGGAGAGATCAAAGGTGACATCACTGTGTACTCAGTTAGCCTGAGCAGAGGAGATGGATAATGTAATTTTGAACTCTAGCAGTAGCCTGAGACAATCTGGAATCAGTTGCAGTGCGATAGAGTTTAGAGTGTTGTGTGAGTTCAGCCAGTAGCTAATGGAAGCTCTGAGTGAGCAAGCAGCAGTGCTCAGAGTGAGAGGTGCCTGCCGGCCCACCTGTCCAGTTGTTGCCTGTGTGAAGGACCTCTCATCATTTTTCTCACACCAGTGAGTGAGATAACAGCAGTGCCTCAGAAAGTGATAGAGACCTGTCACCTGGACCCTAGTGGGTAATTTCTGACTAAAACTTAAAGTGTAAAGGAACTGCAGTACTGTGGGTCTAAGGGGCAATCCCCTGAGAGACCACAAGAGTGTCAGCTGCCCAGGCCCCCTGCAAAGAGACAAAGGCACAGTGCACTGGTCCACAAGGAAGCATGGCAAACACAGAGCTACAGTATTAAAGTGTAGCTCAATACTGACATACATATGTCACCCTGGGAGCTCCTCCATTGATTTACAAGGTTGGCCCCAGTATCCGTTTTCCAGATGGTCCTCCAGTATACCAGTCTGACCCTGGACTAAGGTGTTCACACTTTGAAAGCTATATGGCAAAGGTAACAGATTAAAAAGTGTTCTTCAGTCTAATGTCTGTAACTAATGGCAAAGCAAGCCATGAGTACAGAAACAGAGACTAGTACAATATCGGGAGTCATCTGATGGTGTATGTTCCAGAGATAAGGCTAGAATACACCAGGAAGAGCCCCAGCATCACCAAATATTTGTTCTGAATGTTTTAAATAAATTGTAGATGCCTTTATCAACCTTTTAGAGGTTGAAGGGATCATTTGTGTAACCCCAAAGGGCTGGCAGACGCTGGACCCTCACCTGAATTTCCAGTCATGGCTAACTGGTCACCAGAAGCTCACAAGTTTACTTATTTTAAGTAGTGGACATTTGATCTCTGCTTCCAGTGTGAAATGTTATGGGCACTGTCAGACAGGAGATCTAGCTAGCATAGTCATAACAATTCTCTCCCAGAATTCTGAATACATTTTATTTTGTGCTCTGCTCCGGATGGTGACCTCGGACCTCTATGATGCCCAAGAGCCAGGTATTTGCCCTTAAAGCCAGTAGTGGAGATGATTTTTGTTATACTAACCAACTTGTGGTTTGATGCCTTGTCTTTGTACATGTAAAGGGGGCGGGCACAGGATGCACACTTTCAGTTGTGTAACTGGTGCTTAGGATGGAATACAAACAGTTAATAATCAAGTAGGAAATTGTAATGTACATCTTCCTCCTCTGTGAAGCAGGCCTACAGTACCTACAAGTGAGATCCAAACTTCGGCATTAATATAACCATATGGCTCACTACTGCACCTCTACCCCACAAGCACAAACTTAGTTATGGTTAACATAGATCACTCAAATAAGTGCAATCACAGTAACACCCTCCATCACTTCTGATACCCATACAATATAAATGCTATTTAAGCAATAAGGCATGACCAGAGGTTATGTTAATGGTCTGTTAATAGGGTGTAATGTGGGACTAGGCGTAGCTGAGTACCACATGTCCCTAGAGGGTGATTAACTGACCATTAACATAACACCTGGGAGTGCCTTATTGCTATTATAATACAAATTTTTTTAAACAGTGCTAAACCTTATTCAGCATATGGTTAAGCTGTGCTTGTGTGTTAATAAAAAATTAACATAAGGCTGTTAGAATGCTTAAAGCCAATCAGAAAGCTCATTTCTCAGACCCTTTTTATAATAAGCAATAATGCATGACCAGGGGTTAGATTAACAGTCTGTCAATCACTCCCTAGGGGTGTAAGGTGAGCTAAGTGCCATATTTAGGGGGAAGGGAGGTGTGCACTAGTCCCTTCACAAAAGAAAGAGTCCTACAAGAGCTCAGTAAGCTCAAGGTAGAAAAGCCAATGGGACCTGATGGCATACATCCCAGGGTACTAAAGGAGCTAATGGTGGAACTAGCACAGCCATTATCAGAACTGTTTAGTGAGTCTGTGAGCACGGAAGAGGTCCCAGAAGACTGGAGAAGGGCTCATGTGATCCCACTCCACAAGAGTGGTAGCAGGGAGGAGGCATGGAACTACAGACCAGTCAGTCTTACCTCAGTAGTGGGCAAGATTATGGAGACACTCCTTAAGGAAAGGATAGTGCAACACCTGGAATCCATAGAAACACAGGGTCTAAGACAGCATGGGTTTACAACATGAAGGTCCTATCAAACTAATCTCATATATTTATTTGACTGGGTAACCAGAGTGGTGAATCAAGGGGGAGCAGTTGATGTCGCCTACCTTGACTTCAGCAAAGCTTTTGATACTGTTTCACGTAGAAGATTGGTTAATAAACTGGGTAGGCTTGGGGTGGGTCAGAAGTTGGTCAACTGGGTGGAAAATTGGTTGATGGGCAGAAAACAGAGAGTGGTGGTAAACGGTATATAATCAGAAGAGATGCAAGTCACAAGTGGGGTACTTAAGGGATCAGTCCTGGGGCCAGTCCTCTTCAATATCTTCATCGGTGACATTGCAGATGGACTGGAGGGTAAGGTTTGTCTGTTTGCAGATCACACCAAGATCTTCGACAGAGTAGATGTTCCAGATGGGGTGGGCAGAAAGAGAAGAGATCTGGATAAACTGGCAAAATGGTTGGATCAGTGGCAACTGGGGTTTAATGCAAAGAAGTTCAAGATCATGCACATAGGGAAGAGAAACCCTGAAGCCACCTATAGACTGTGAGGGGAGTTGCTGGCAGTCACAAGGAAAGAAAGAGACTTGGGCATCATCATTACAGATGACCTGAAATCATCCAAGCAGACCACTAAAGCAGTCGGTAAGGCTAGGGGGATGTTGGGGTGTATTAGTAGGGGTATCACAAGTCGTAAGAGGGAGATGATAATCCCTCTTTACAAGACACTGGTTAGACCCCATCTGGAGTACTGTGTGCAGTACTGGAGGACACACCTTCACAAGGACATTAACCAAATTGAGGCAGTCCAGAGAAGGGCAACCAAAATGGTGCAGGGACTGTGTCAGAAAACATGAGGACAGATTAACAGAGCTCAATATGTATACCCTAGAGCAAAGGAGAGAGAGAGGTGATATGATAGAAACATTCAAACTCCTTAAGGGCATTAACAAGGTGAAAGAGTCTAACATGTTTCAATATAAGGAAAATTGCAGGACAAGAGGATGCAGCATGAGATTAAAAGGACGCTGATTAAGAAGTAATGTGAGGAAGTTCTTTTTCACAGAAAGGGTGGTGGATGCATGGAACGGCCTACCTCAGGAAGTGGTGGATATGAATACAGTGCAGGGCTTCAAACAGGCATGGGATAGGCATAAGGGAGCAATACAGAGGAGTATGACTAGATAGGCCATTGACAGAGCAAAGGCCAATGGCCCATTCATAAAGTAGAAAAAGAAATGGGTAGACTGGATAGGCCTTGCGGTCCTTATCTGCTGTCAGCTTCTATGTTTCTTTGTTTCTATTGCCCCTAGCGGGTGATTAGCTGATTGTTATTATAACTCTTGGGGGTGCCTTATTGCTATTATAAAAAATTGTTCCAAAAAAAGATTCTTAAAAGAATATTTTTTAATGTTTCCTCATTTAGAGGGAGATTTTTAATTAAAGTTCTTCCACCAACAGTTTAAGAATGCTGGTTGAAAATCAGAATGCATCATTCCAGTCATTCAGCAGTACTAGAGGATGGAATGCTGACAAGAAGAATCCATGTGCCATTTTGATCAGGCTGTACATGACAGTATAACATGGATTAATGTAAGGCTGTTGGAATCCTACCAGCCAATCTGATTGCAGCATTTCTGAGAACCCTTATAATCTATAGTAATACACTACTACTGTACCACAAACAGTAAGGCATAGATTTCTGCTCTCAAACCCAGATTGAACACATGTTCCATCAATAAGCAGTCACGGAGGCCAGCCCATCGGCACAGAGGTTGGGTTTCTGCTTGTGATGCCAGTGAGCCAGGATCGGGAACAGACTCAGGATGCTAGAGGGCCAGCAGGGGACAGAAGGCTAGAGAGTCCAGAGACTGCCCACCTTCTCTCAGGGGGGAGGGTTGAACAAGGATCCAGCACTTTCCGACTCCTGGCAGAGGTTAGGAGTATGGCAGCATGCTGGGGTCCCACTGACTGATGGGGGTGAAGGGGACGTCGGCCTATGCCTAGACATTGTGGCACACCATGCCCCCATGGAGCAAAGTGGAAAAGTGCTCTATGGCCAACCAGATGACACTTGCCAGCTCCTGCTGCCACCAAGCCCCTGATGCCATCCAGATCCTCCTCTGCAGCAGCCGGGTCAAGTAGTATGTGCTGGCTGGCACCTACCAGCACCTATCTCCCTGGGAGGAGGGGGACCCACCGGTGAAGGGTTATGTCTGGATTACCTTGGGGGCTGCAAGTGTGAGGTGGTGGTGGCTGACATGAGTGCAGGGTGCCAATGAGGACCTAGGTGCCCCAAAGGAGTGGCGGGTCTGGAACAAGGGAAAGTGAAAAACAAAAATAAGCAGTCGTGGGGAGGATGGAGTCGGGGACCTCAGTTTAACATCTCATCCAAAGGAACAGCACACCCCAGCAGTACAGCACCTCACTAATACTGCACTCGAATGACAGCGTTTTAGGTGAAAGTTCAATCAGAGTTTAGGACGAGAACCCACAACCTTCTAGTCAAGAGGCAGATGTGCTACCAACTGAGCCACGCCAACACCTTGAGCATTGAGGAGCTGCCAAGATCTATGGCAGCAGGGGCCTAGGAGTGCAATGGTAGGGGTAAATGTGCTCATCAGTTAGGCTGACTTGAAGGCAATCATGAAGATCCCCAGCCCCCCTTGTCGCTATTACAAGAGATATGGTAAGGCTCTCGCCTACTGCAGAAAGCAAACACATCAGCTTTCCAGTCTTATCTAAAGCAGAAATCAAGTAAATCAGACACATCAACACCCCCCCGCCGAAAATGTAAGACATCCAAATATAAGACATCAAATAGATACCTCAGTTACATAAACAACAAAATAAAATACCTGAACTGTAACACTTGTTAACACATACCAAGTGTTAATGTGTACTGTTACAGTGTCCTTACAGTTGCTAATAGCAAAGCCAGCTATAAACACAGGCCTTACAGAACAGACTTTTCAAAAACAGAGGGAAATACTGCACTCAACTCGGAAAAGTCAGGGGTGCTCTGTAAGGCAGCAAACCATCATGTACACCAAGTAAAAGAACCGGTACTCCAGGAATAATGCTGTAGGTGATTGTAAGCCAAATAATGAAAAGCAATGAAGATGCAGACAGCCTCTAGTGCCTCGACTAACTGGTCTTCCAGTCCCAGGGAGGCATCAGGGGACACCCCCTGAAAGACTTGTTGGCCAAGACGCTAGGAAGCTTTGTCAGTGTCTTTCTTGCTTTTCATTTTTTGGATTAAATTCACCTATAGCATTATTCCTTGAGTGCTAGTTCTTATCTTCCTTACAGAACAGAGCATTCCCTACAGTATGAGGAGAAAATGGAAGAGCCTGATCTGTATCTCTTGGAACTGGGGGAGGGGTGATAGATGATTGAAATTTTTAAATATTTGAAGGGATAGACAAGGTGAGGGAAGGGAGCATGTTTCAGTGTAAATAAACCCTGAAAATTAAACTAGGGGTCACAGTTTGAAGCTGGAAGGAGGACAGTTTAGAGGTAACAGGAGAGGGTACTACTTCTCAGAGAAGGTGGTGGCCCCCAGAACAGAGTACCGGAAGAGGTTGTCAGAACCAAAATTGTAAGGGAGTTTAAGAGGGCACATGGGATAACTACATGAGAATAAACAGGGCAGGGAGGGAAGAGAATAAACCTGGAAGTAAGGAGGGGACTGGAATCTCTATTGGGGAGAGGGGGGTGCAGGAATGGGGTGTGAAGAGGTAGGTCCAGGGCTTCCTCCTCCTAATGCAGGGTCAGCAATATTTTGAAACAAAGAGGGGAGGTGATCACCTGGCCTGATACCTAGGATGGGAGGTAGCAGAGAAAAAACATTTTACAACCACAGAAGTATGGGGAGCTAGTAGTAGACCAATCAGCAATACAGGAGGCAGTTACTTGTTCCATGCAGTGCTCCTAGCCCTGATATCTTTTTAGATACCCTGCCCTTGATCCTGTGATTGGTTTTCTGCCATACTGTTTCTATCACTGGAGGCTGCCAGTTGTGCAATCAAGTGACATGAGTGTGTCTGGAGGCATATAGTCCCTAATCCTCTTCTTGGTGGAAGGCTAAGAGCAGCATGGCCAGTCTGCTCTCCTTGTCAGAGGACAGCAATCTGTAGGATGCTTGATCCTCTGCCCTGTGTTGACCCTATTTGACCTGAGTCCACTTCAGAAGAACTCTGGCTGTTAGCATGGCAGGTGATAGGGCTACTGCTGAGCCACCAGTTTGGCATGGCAGGTGGCAGTGCTACTGCAGAGCCACATGGCAAGCATGGAAGAAAGATGGTAGGGCTACTACTGAGCCACCCGGGAAGCATGGCAGGTGGAAGGACAGCTGCTGAACCACTGAGCTGACATTGCAGGTGGAAGGGCTACTGCTGAGCCACTGACCCACTGGGTCAGCCTAATCAAGACATTTTTAATGCAAAAGGTTGTGTGGCCCCACAGATAGATATATCTTTACTATGACAGTCATATAAATAAATTAAACAATCAGGACCTGAGGTACAACAGGAAGCTAGGACTCCTGTTCAAACTTTGAAAGCCATTTCGTGAAAATTATCATAGATTGTGCCGGGAGTTTGAGGGAGACACCGGTAGGGAGACAGGGAGTATCCTATGGTGCTGTCCCTTCAAGAGAAGTTCATGATGGGCTGGTCCAATGGCACAGCAGGCTGAAGTACTGGCTGTCCTACCACCTGCCACAAAAGTGACCAGGTTTGGGAATGATGCAGGTCACTCAGTGGCTAGAGGCAGGGGGTAGATTGAGCATCCCAAGGACAGCTGTCCTTCTTTGGAAGGGGGGAACATGCCCCCCCCCATCAAAGTGGGCCGGATGTTGTAACAGTACAACCCCTTGGGCTGTTGTACCTGCCCACTTCTACACTGTGGTCTCACCTCCTGCAGAACTAACACAAATGCAACTGTTCCCCAAATTAGCACGCACAGTACAATTGCGGCATATAACGATAATAAATTGAAGTCACAAAATGCAGCTTTATTCAGCACTGCAGCCTCTGCAAGGGAAAAGAGTTAGAGCAACTCAACACAGAACCTGAACCTGGGTCAAATGCCCTTAGAGGCATGACTCCAATTACCCCCTACATTTTGTCAGCAGATACCTGAGCCTTACAAAGGTGCAGCACTATGGTTGGTACCTTGACCACCAGTAACAACATACAACAAGGTGCAATCACACTTTTTCTGCCCTCACACTTGTAATAAGACACAAGTGCTGCATCAGCCCTCCTGTACTTGGGGACGCTGCCCTCTCCCATATGGTACCAGAATATATAGTTAAGCACATTGGGAACTGCCCTATGGCAGTTACTGGATACTCAGTGTTAAATGCTGAAAGCTCATAGAAGTTGCTGCAGGTTGGCTGGTATTAGTGTACTTGAAACTGAAAACAACTTTTAATGTCCCCATACCCCACAGGCCATTCAATTGATTTAAAAGGAAATGCCCGGCTTCGCAGAAGAAAAGTAGCAGGACCTATAGTTCCCAATGCACACATTCAAGTGCAATTTTTAAACAACTTACTCTCCTATAATATTCCTTTTTATCTGGTTGATACTGTGACCCCTTCCCGGGCATTACTGGTAGCTGTCACCAAGAGTCCCCTACAACAAACCCTCTAATGACTTGCCCAATGGGCTACGCCACAAGAGACACCTATATGCCTTAATGCATATAGTAACCTTTAACTACTTATTCAGTGCATAATTGCACTTATAGCACCAGTACCAATCAGTCAATTAACATAAAACATGCTTTCCTCACTGATCAGTACCACTGCTATAAGCACTGAATAAGTAGTTCAGAATTACTATGTGCATTAAGGCATTACATATAGGTTCCCCCCACACCTTAGCCTTTCAGGGGCATCATCAGAGGGCTTACCCTGGGGGGGCTCTGGGTGAAGAAGTAGCTGCCAGTAATAGCTGGTAAGTGAGTGGGGGGGCACAGGATTAAGTCTGCACTTTTGTAATACGAAATTAAGTTGGATCCGAAGCTTCAACAATTACTGGCATGATCCACACCGATTAAAATTACCTTTATTAAAAATAACAGTGGCAGGTAAATGAATTAAGCAATAATGCCCAACAGGGTGTGTGTCGTGCTGGAATAATGTCACGCCTCAAGTGGTTGGGCACGAGGCCGCAGGCTGAGTGCATCCAACAACTGAGGCATGATATTATCCCAAATAACACACACCCTGGAGGGCATTATTGCTATTATACAATGGCTCGTTGTTATATATAAAATAAAAAAATTATTTTAAAGAATGTTTTTTAGTGTGAAAACATATTTTTGTTTCTTAAGAGGAGATGCAAAAAAAAGGAGCAAGCTCCATGGCCATATCATCATCTGCATTGGTTCACAGTGAGGCTGAGACTAGACCTGTGATGTTGTACTGTGATAACATCACGGGTCCAGCCCAAGACTGACCAATCAGAGTCCAGGATTTTTTCTTGCCATTGTATAATAATGTTTTACACAGCGCCTGAATTTAAAACGCAAGTCACTAAAGGATCCAAGATAGTGATTGTTAAAAATATTCTTGTCTACAAAAGTGCAAACTGATTAGAGGAAATCAATAAACCCCAGGGCATTCCTGGTGCCATCCCAAAAGTCATGTTGATAAAAATAAAAATGCAAAAAGAGGGGTAAAGGACTGATTTGAGAGTTGTGTACTTAAATGTTAATTAATTTTGGATGGGGAGGGGATCGGCACCGCATACCTGCAGCTGCATTACTGGTTATAAAGATCATGCGGTGTCTGTGCCACAGCTCCAAGTTGCCTAGCAATCTAATGCTGTTTGCAAGTGGAGCTGCACGATGGGTTGGGGACAGGTGCATAAGGGGGTGCAGGCTTGGGGTGCAATACTGATAGGCAGGGAAGGGGGTTGCCCTGCTGGGACTGCAGACAGACAACCTACCCTCACTCGGTGGTTACTGCACTGGGTGGTTTGTGGGCAGGAGCCCACGGTAGCTGGACCCCAGGCAGCATGTCACCAGATGCACTGTGTTAGTTAGCTGCAGGTTGGGGGTCGGTAACCGAATACCCGAGCCCTACTACCCAGCCAGATGCAAAGTCATGCACATCAGGTGAGAACTGCCCTTCAAGATGCATCTGCCAGTAATAGCTGGTGGGTGACTGTGGGGGGGGGGGTCACAGGATCAACCAGATATAAATAGTGAAGGTGCTCTGACTCTGAGCTGCTGCTGCTCACTCTCCAAAGTCCCTGCTCTGGTACCTATCAGTGTTCTCATTCTCATACTGGCTCCCAGGCTCCCAGTCACTGCAGTAGAGGAGAAGCCCCCATGTCCCATTAAACTCCCATCTCACTGACTCAGCAGGAACATTGTTTTTATTTGACTTTTATTGTTGCATACCTGCTGCTACTGTTTTCTTGTTATTCCTTCCAGCTCCTCCTGGTCAATGACAACAACTCCTCATGTGATGATGATGATGGCGCAGGTGCTGCACGGCTCCTGCCTCATGCCCTCCCCCATCCTTCTCTCCACTTGATTCTCCTTAGCTCAAGCAGCTCATCTGCTCTGTCTCACATCTCTAAATCCTCCGAGGCTGCTCTGTCTGGCCTAGATTGTGCCCGGGGCCTGGCTGCCCACCCAATCAATCAAACCCCTAGAGTGGTGTCTCATCTAGCCCCCATTGACTCCCACATGGGTAGTAGTAGTAGTAAAAACTTTAATTTTATACAGGAAAAAACAAATCTTTAGGCAGGTTGGACTAGTTTACAAGATTGTCCTGTTTCTTACTAGTTGCCTACACATTTAAAAGCATTTACAACAAAATAAATTAATCAAACAAACATTGTCAAGACATACAATGTTAATAATTACTACATAATCGTTCAGTAGCAATCTCCAAACTTTCAGTAGTCCTTTCTTGCTTTATCCTCTAAAACATTGACATGTAATGGAATTTGGTATAATCAGTTCCTGCAGGAACTGACCATATGCTGGGAACATACGTGCTGAGTGAGATAGCTTATTCCAATGTTTTGAGGCTTGGTGACATAATGACTTTTCTCCATATTTGTTTTTTAACAACAGCAATGGGAATTTTATTTAAATGACTAGATCTCTTAGGTCTTAAGTCAATTTGGTCATACCCTCCAAATAAATTTTCATTTATGTAATGTTCAGGACTAACAGTATGATATTTGTAAATTATTTTTTTCCACGTCAAGGCACATTTTGTTTCAAGAGGTAACCATTGTAAGGAGGTCAGTAGGTCACAATGGTGTGTTTTTTGGATTGCACCACAAGACGTATCTTGTGATCCTATAATACACTCTATCTAGGTTGTTTAATAATGTCCTATTTGTTTTACAGTACAAAAGGTCCCCATAGGTCAGTACCAGGAGAACTAACTGTTCAGCAACTCTTTTCCTCCTGTTCTCTGTTAAACATTTTGTTGTTCTTTGCAGGGCTCCCACTCTTTTATTCACCTTTTCAATGAATAGTCCTGTATGTTCCATGAAAGTCATTTTCTGATCAAAAGTAATTCCCAAGTATGTATAATTTCATTTGTCACTTGTTCTAAGAAAACATTGTTGCTTACCATAATATTTAACTGTTTGTTTCCCATTAGGTTAGACCCAAAATACAGTCATTTTGTTTTATTAGTAATAATTACTAGTCCTGACCTGGTGAACTCTCTCCCCCCCATGTTGTTAAAATCAAACTGCATTTTGTTTTCAAGTTCCTTTCTACTGTGGCCTGATGTTATTAAAGCAGTATCGTCTGTGTACAGTTATATATTTGAGTGCTGTATTACTTGTGGGAGGCTATTCGCTGAGACTCTGACTGGCGACTGTCTGTCCGACTGACTGCCTGTTTCACTTACGAGTATGACAACTTCACCCATCCTCACCAAAAGTTTTGAAGGTTTCCCCAATGAACTTTCCCACCTCTGGATGGTGACCCTGCCTGCTCGCACTTACACAGGATTCTCCCACTTTTAGTGGCATTCTTAGTCCACGTCGTGACTAGTCCCACCCCCTGGCTTTCCTAGCCAATCACAGTACCAACCCAATGCTATGCACACTGGGACTTGGAGTTTTAGAAAGGGCATGACTGTGCTGTAGCTTCCTAGTGTATGCCTACGGGGGGGGGCGACTCACTCGAGTCGGGTGTGGGCACTCCGGGCAGGCAAGGCAGCAGCACTTTTATTAAAGAAAAAAAAAGGTGAGCTCACTGGCTGGAGAGACACTGGCTGCTGCTAGCTGCATGCAGCCAAGCAGGAGGGGCAGCAATAAAAAACATGCAGGAGGGCAACAGCAAAAGTACTACCCTGGCAATGCAGGGGGGGTCAACTGGGCCCGCCCCCCCTAAATTGTGCCTCTGACCTCAAGAAAGTGTTGAACAGGACAGAGAGGGCCAGGCTCACTGTAAAAGCTGGAAAGGAGTCATGTGGCCATGGCAGAGGTGGCATACTTATGGCTTGTAGTACAGCAGGAACAGCTCCATCCTAGTCAAGGAAAGACAGAGGCAATCGAGATGTGGCCCAGACCTGAAACACAGAAGCAGGTTCTGAGTTTGCCAGGGACCTCAGGTTCTATAGAAAATTTGTATCAAACTACAGTGCCCTGGCAGCTCCTCTATCTAGCCTGTTAAAGGAAAGAATGCCTAAAAGGGTAAAATGGGAACCAGCCTGTGAATGAGTCTTTACATGGCTAATGGAGGCATTGTGTGGTGCTCTTGTATTAGCCAGTACAGACTACAGTAAATCAGCTGTAGTCCAGACAGATGCCTCAGATGTGAGTATTGGGGCAGTACTTAGGCAGACTTCTAACCATGGGAAAGATCACCCAACAGTGTACCTCAGTAAGAAATTACTTCCCAAGCAGCATGCTCATTCTACAGTAGAGAAAGAATGCCTTGCAATGGTGTGGGCACTAAAGAAATTAGAGCCATGCCTTTGCGGGCAGCACAGTAGCCCGTGATATAGGCTGCAGGGATAGGCACCTACAACAACAGTGACTCCTTCCCCAGTGCATTTCAGGGATAGCTAGGTAGGGTAGGGCAGCCGGATAGGGTGGGAGAATATAGCAACTTCCCAATGCTATACATATGCATGGGGGGAAGCAAGCACGCACAGGAGGGAACATGAGGGTTGTGCCATAGTGGTTGCTGGGCTGATTCCTTGGCAAGGTGGGTAGGTTGCCATCACTGGTCAGCAGGGCAAGGGGTTCAGGTCCGGCACTAGTGCATTGTTGTTGCCCGCCCAAACCTTTTTTGTATGTGTTCATCCCCAACATGCATCCCCTGGAGTTGAGAATCGTTAATAGGTGGGATGCGCAAGCAGCTTCCTCATTGGTGTGTGAGGGGTGCAACTCCACACAGAAAACATTAAAAGTGTAAGTCCCGGCACCACTTTCAGGTAGCCTGAGGTGTCACAGTGGCGAAAAAAATTTTCAGCACTGTGACTTCGCGATAACAGCAATCCCCTTTAGGCTTTTGCCATTATCACATAGAACTGGTGGCACTGAGGTACAAACATATCATAACTCCCTGGTTTGGCTGGCACAGATGGGTAAAACAAATTGTAGGCTTTTAAGATGGAACCTTGCCTTGCAGGGCAATGACATTACTGTCACTCACAGGGCAGGGGCAGCAAACAAAAAAGTATATGGAGTATCCCGACAGTTAGAGCAGTGAACTGAATTTGGGGAACTCATCCCATGCCTAGGAATAGATTCCCCCAAGTTCAGTCTAAGAGGGAGGAGTGTAATATGATAACTGTCTACTAGTTATGAGCATATAGTTCTGCTGTAAATATATGCTTAGACTTCTGCTCATGAAACAGGCCAAGCAGCAAAGCCTCATAGAACCTGGGATTTTTAAAGTGAGGAAAGGAGAGTTTGCACTCTCAGTGACCCAGTGGATAAACTAATTAAAAGCTTCCTTTTGATATCTACCTGTCAGAAACCTTTTTTAGCAGCTATACACCAGGTTATAATAGGTTTAAAATGACAACCACTTTGAAACTAGGAAACTGGCCATAACAGACTGCATTTTATGACCTATCAGGAGGAAAGCAAATTCTGAAAGTTACCTGTGAAATTTCTCACCACTAGGAGAGGTGTATTTCAGGATGTTCTTCTGAAGATCAAAGTGGTAATTCTGACCTGTCATAATTCATGGTCTATGGCTCACCAATTAGGAATAATATATATATTTTTTTTAAATGAAATGTGTACCAATGTGCAGATGCATTTGACTTATTCAGTATGCAGGAATAAGAGTGAACTCATAGCCAGCATCACCACAGAGTTGTGACTTCACAAGCTGGGTGAGATCCTTTTCCCCTCATGATATTGTCAAGTTGTTGAGAAAACAAGGCATACTTGTGTTTGGGCTTTCAAGAGACACTTGTGTTGTGGACCTTTAAGAAGCATTTCTACCAAAATTAGGTAATTTCAGTACCACTATTTACTAACTGAAACTGGGGTAGGATTAGGTACTCGGTGTAAAGCTGTTTGTTCATAATTTACCATTTTTTTAGTGACTGTGCCATTAATGTTATATGTTCTATCCCTGACAACTGGGATGTAGGAAGGGAGCACTGTAGTTCTGAATATATGAGTAAGAACTATTATAGGCACTAGTAGTGACTTCTTTTTGGCACTTTTTATTATTAAATACAAACAGCTCACTGAACAAACACTAGTATCCTGTGCCTGAACCTTGCATGAGAGGTATACGCATGGGGAGCAGAGGTTTTAAATTTAATAAGTTTTAAAAACTATACCAGGACTCTTGACCCCTCCATGTACCACTTCTGGGTCTACCTGATCTATTTTTAGCCATCCTGCTATGAGCAGAGCATGCGGAGATGCTCGTACAGACATGCACGTCCGGCGCATGTCGGCTGTGTCCACTGGGACCGGCTGTTACCGGGGCCACTATAAAACTTAGGCCAGAAACAGCAAAAACTGTGGTAGGCTTACCAAAATTGTTCACTATTTACTACTGTATCTACCAGTATGGATAACATGATATCCTACAATGAATGCTATATGTATACAGAGGGGGATGAACAAGAGGGGTTGATATGCGATAAATGCATACTCCTAGAAGTGTTGCAGAAAGAAATTGAATCCTTGCAGAACAAAATACAAATACAGCAGGACATTGTAAATCTTGAAAGATTCATAGATACTGCTGACCAAATGACTTTTTGTAAAAAATACTTCTGGGGCTGACAAAATGGGAGACCCAGGAGAAACGACTTCTACAAAGTTAAATGCATTGGAAAACCATATTGAAGGGGATTATAAAACAGGGGATGATGATTGGTGTTTGGTACAAAATAAAACCAAAAAAAGAAAGTGCAGTATAGGTAGTACCTTCAATATAAATCTGAAAAACAATTTTAGTATACTAGAGGAGGAAGAACAATTAGCAGCTGATAATACAGTAAACATGCCAAATTACATCCCATCTAGTGGGATAGTCCCAGAGAAGAAAAAAACACCAAGAGATATGCTGATTGTGGGGGATTCAATCGTAAGAAATATAGACCGAACAATCTGTAGAAACAGAAATGAGTATGCCACAGTGAGCACACTACCAAGGGCTGGAATTGAAGACATTAAGCAGATACTCCTCGAACTCCTGTAGAATTTTGAGAAACCTGTAATCATCATACATGCAGGAGTAAATGATATAGGGAGGAGATACATGGTTGAAATCCAAAGAGACTTTGAAGAAGTAGGCAAAACACTTAAGACACTGGGATGCAAAGTCTTCATCTCAGAGGTCCTCCCAGTTCCAAGAGCTGGACAAATGAGATTGAGAGAAATAAGACAGCTAGATGGGTGGCTCAGAAGGTGGAGCCTCAGAGAAGGTATGTTCCTAATAGAAAATTGGAACACCTTCCTTAACCCCAGACTGTTCAGTAATGATGGGTTACATACAAACAAACAAGGGACTAGAATCCTGGCTCAAAACTTTTTTCATGCAGTAAACCCATATTTAAACTAGGATACTTGGGGCAGAAGGGTGGGGATGCCAGATCACATAGGAACCAAATATAAATAAACAAGAATAAATCTATCTGGAAATATGTGCATGGCAATGCAAGAAGTTTAGTTCAGAAATTTGACAAACTAGTATCCAATCGAATTACTGACAAAGTACAGATATGTGCCATTACAGCAACTTGGTGGGATACTGAAGATCAGTGGGAAAGACAGATTTCAGAATACCATCTGTTTAGTGCTGATAGAATTGGTAAAAATGGAGGTGAAGCAGCTGTCTACATAGCTGACAATATAATAGCAGAACATATAGCAGTAGATGGAATAGAACTGTTGTGGGTAAAGGTTACCCCAGAAGGGAGAGCAAAAATCACCATTGCAGTAATATACAGACCCCCTAATACCCTCCCAGACACTAATACACAGCTAACAGAAAGTATGGAGAACAGTTGCACACTTGAAAATTTAATAATAATGGGAGATTTAAACTTACCTGGTATTGACTGGAAAAATCATACAGCCAGGACTTCAATGGAACAAAGATATTGGGAGACTTTTAGCCTACTGGGTATGGGCCAATATGTCCAAGAAACAACAAGGCAAACATGCATACTGGACATAGTTTTTAGTAATATGGGGAAAAATATGCAACAATACAGTGTTACCACCCCACTTGGTTCCAGTGACCATGCCAAGGTGGAATTTATTATAAATAATCTAGGCACTAAAACCATTGGAGAAACAATGATCAGAAACTTCAGCAAAGCAGATTATAATAAAATAAGAGAGGATTTTAGTAGAAGGGGGTGGAAGGATGACTGTCATAACAAAAATGTATCCAAAATGTGGGATGCTCTGGCTGGGAAAATAAACCAAATAATTGATAAACATATCACAGTCAAAAGGAAATATAATAGATCAGGGAAGATTCCAATGTGAATTGTGACACTCAGACAGCTGATTCTGATTAATCTACGATTTCTGTAATGTAAAAATGTGTTATTGAATGTCTCTCATGAGAGATGCTGACAGCCTGTAGAATGACACCCCCTGCCAGGTTTTAGCTAATAGGGGTTACCTGGAAGGCCAGGAGATAATTACAGGTTAGAAGATGCCTAAATAAGCATCTCCTGTTTATCTAGCTTATTTGTGGCTTGACAGCTGCTAGATGGGAAATCATAAACTTGTATAACATTCAGAGGAAACACAGTTAAAATTCATATGGTGATACAAAGCATGTTGCACCTCCGTGAGATCTGGCAGAGACATAACAAGTCCTTTGATGTCCTGGAAAGAGGAAGCTGCTCATAGATCAAATAAAGTCATTTGAAAAAAATGAGTTTTGCTGAGGTCACAGAATTTTTATTTACCTTTGATAAGACACCCTGTTTTGCATAGATATATATATTTATATTCTGACAGGGAGGAGCTAGGTGACCTCATGTAAACAGGTTGGCAAAGCCAGTTTTTAAACATTATTGTTTTCCATTTAGACACAAATGTTTGGACTCTGAAAAAGAATCATCTACAGCACTGTGGGATAAGAATACCTTAGAACAAAAGTCTAAGGCCCAGATATTCAAACCATGATCTGACAAGCCCTCGCACTCAAAATAGTTCGCCATGGTGATTATGGCGGTGATATTCAAAGGAGTTGGCTGTTGAGCAACTCCTTTGAATATCAATTCTTAGCCACAGTAATTTGTGCATGGCGAGTGGAATTATGCTACCGCAAGTTGCCAGAGTTGAGCATTAAACTTGGCAGTGGCGTTAAGTACCATTAAGGCGCCATGCGCAAATTTGATATTCAAAAGGTGACATGCAAATGGGGCCATAATTTATGCAAGGCGCAGGGGGCCATTTGCATCTATTTGTATTCTATTTGCATGCCATTTGCATGTAGGTGCGCCCGATCTCGAGGACTCTGCTCCTGGCCACCCTGCCAGGCAGCAGCCGGGACCGACGTAGCTCTTTCTCTTGCACCATCTTAACTCATACCATTGCTGACCTGTGCATCTCTATTATGTTAGCAAGCTTCCTGATGCTTATCTATTTACTACATTTCCACAGCTACTGATTGCTCATATGCTTCATACTGTTACTTTCTTTTTGGGATCCTTCCTAAGGTACTTTCCTTAGCCAAGGGAATTATCCTGTGGCACCTCTAGGGTGGAACCCTCTAGAGGTGCCTTGCCTTGTTGCACCCCTACAGAGTGGTAATTCCTCTGAAATAGAGAGTGAAAATGGCCAAAACCTAAATAACACAGTTGCACAAGCATAGCATTATGTTCGGCTGAGTAGATCATTGAATTGGAAGGCTCTACTTTTGGTTCAATGGACAAGCAGCCAGCCACTCCCACTTCCTAAGCTATATATAGCAAGTTCCCCTCAGCCTCCTTCTGAAGCACTTTTTTCTTTGCCCCACCATCCTCCTCTCCTCCTCCAGTGGCAGCTCCTTTCTCCAGGGGATCCTTCATAAGGTACCTTTAGTCAAGGGAATCATCCCATGGCACCTCTAGGGGTGAAACCTTCTAGGGGGCTCCTTGCTTTGTTACCCCTGCAGAGTGGTAATTCCTCTGGAATACAGAGTGTGAATGGTCAAACCCTAAGTAACACAGCTGCACAAGAAACATAGAAACATAGACATTGATGGCAGATAAGGACCGCTTGGCCCGCCTAGTCTGCCTATTTCCCTACCTACAGGATAAGCTGCAGATCCTATTTAACCAACAACCTATTTCTTCCTACCCCCTGCAAAAATTGCCTTATGTCTGTCCCATGTGTTCTTGAATTCTCCCACAGTTCCTAGACCCCACAACCTCCTCAGGAAAGCTATTCCATGCATTCACCACCCTCTTTGTGAAAAAATACTTGCTCACATTGCCCCTGAGCTGTCCCCTCATCTTCAAAATGTGTCCCTTGTTCTTGCACAGATCTTTTTCTGAAAAGATGCTACCCTCTTGGACTTTTTTGATTCCACTGAAGTACTTAAAGTTTCTATCATGCTCCCTCTCCTCCTTTTTCTCAAGGGTATACATATTAAGCCATTCAGTCTCTCCTCGTGGTGGCTTTTCTTTGCAGACTCTGCACCATTTTTTAGTTGCTCCTCTGGACTGCCTCCATCCTGTTCATGTCCTTGCGGAGATGGGTAACCAGAACTGGGATGCAATAATCCAGATGGGGTCTCACCAATGTCTGTACAGAGGATAACAACTTCCTGTTTTCTACTGGTGATGCCTATCCTATACATCCCAGTATCCCCCAGTGCTTCCTACTGCCTTCTCACATTGCTTGCTTACCTTAAGGTCATCTGATATGATTACCCGGGTCTCTCCATTTTGTTGTTGCTACGCCCCCATTTTGTAATCTTCCCCTGGGTTTTTGTTTCCCAGGTGCATTATTTGCACTTCTTGCATTAGTCCATGCTGCCATACTTCTGACCATTCATCCAACCTTGCAAAGTCCCTTCTCATCCTTTCCACGCCTCCTTAGTGTATCAACCCTATTGCAGATCTTTGAGTCATCTGCAAAGACAGCATACTTTTCCTTCAGTCCTCTGCAATGTCACTTATAAAGACATTAAAAGGACTGGACCAGTACTGAACCCTGCGGCACCTCACTAGTAACCCTCTTTCTTCAGAGTGGACTCCATTTACAATTACCTTCTGTGTCCTGTTGTCCAGCCAATGTTTTACCTAGGCTATCACCCTGGGACAAACTCCAGGCTGGTGAACTTGACTATTAAACTTTTGTGTGGGACTGTGTCAAATGCCTTGTTAAAGTCTATATAGGCCATGTCCACAGACCCTCCCTGGTCTACTACTTTGGTCACCCAGTCAAAGAATCAATTAGATTAGTCTGACATGACATTCCTGCCGTGAACCCATGCTGCCTTGGGTCCTGTGTCCCACTGGCCCTAGGGCACTCAGCAATTCTTCTTCCTTCAGAAGTGATTCCATCACTTTCCCTACACAGAGGTCCATGTGGGTCTGTAGTTTCCTGCCTCTGTCTTGCTCCACTTTTGTGGAAGGGGGGTATCACATCTACCTTCCTCCAGTCCTCCAGGTACCACACAATCCTCACATGAGTTGTTAAAAGGTAGTCAGTGGTGTCACTAGTTCCATTTAATTCTTTTAGAATTCTGGGGTGAATTCCATCAGGCCCCATTTCTTTGTCACCTTCAGTTTTAGAGTTCTTTCAGAACCCTTTCTTCAAAGAAAGGACTGTGATTCGAGCCCCCCTATCCAGTGTGTTTCTGTTAATTGGATTAGACACCTCCCCCCCTCCTGTTTTGTGAATACTGAGCAGAAATATTGATTCAGTATCCCTGCTTTTTCACTGTCCCTCTCTGTCCACCCACCGTCCATTCTATTCAGCCTCACTATCCCTCCGTTTGTATTTCTACACTCCCTGATGTACCTATAAAAGGTTTTATTCCCCTTCTTAACCGAGTTGTCTATCTAACTGCGTAAGCCATTGAAATATATTTATATTTGCTCGCCCTCACAGATAATTTCTTGCAGAAACTGCACTTGTGCTAAAATATGTTGCTTAATTGCTTATCCAAGAAATTCCAGACATGTAAAATAAGGGGTTGAGATTTCTCTTCTTCCATTGGTGGTGGGTGCAAAGTGATGAGCCCAACTGATAATGTAGGAAGGGCTGTTCAGGGATGGACCCGCCACATTCTGTAAGAGCTTCTGGGTGAAAAGCAACATATCAGGGCCCTCAGAAAATTTAGGGATACCAACAATCACCAGATTATTTCTCCAACTTCACCCCTGCTGATCTTCCAGGCACTCTTCTAAGCTTGTGACTTTGTGTTGCAGGGTTACTATCTCTGGCTTGACCCATAGCAGCTGCTGCTCCAGCAAGTCAATCAGAGCTTCAAAATTGCCCATTCTGTGAGTGAGCTCTTTATAGGGCTAGGTGACAGATGCAAATATCATTAGCCAAGTCCAGAATAGGTTGTTTAGGCTGCCCAGCTCTAATAAGAAGTGTTCCAGCTTAAGGCATTCTGGTGTAGGAGACTCAGGTGGACTAGTGGAAATGTCTGTATGGGGTTGTTTAGACCATGACTTAGGCTTCAACAATGGTGGTGTAGTCCAGGAGGAAAAGAATCCATGACCATCTGAGGCATAGCTGCTATTTCCAAATTGATATGGACACCAACACAAGTCCGACACAAGCACAAGTCACTCACTACAAGGGTAAAAAAAACAAGAAATGCTGCCAATCAATGAAATGTAATGCACAGACTGGCAGAGGCGTGTCATCCCACTGTTACTCAGCACCCTGCATTACATGATCCCTGTACTGAATCCTTAAAAGAAGAAGATACTTAGCCATGTAAAAATCACCAAAAGGAAATCAAACAAAAATAAAAGTAATGATCATCAAATGTTAGCAAACTCAGTATAGAATATATATTAGGGTTACCCCCTAACAGTGACACCAACACAGCGGTCTACCTCACTGTCAACAAAATTGACAGGTTGCTGTATTGGTGTGCCTGAGACAGGGGCACACTGTATCCCAGTCCTGCACCACCTCTCTGAATCAACTCCAACTCCAGGTAAAGAATCTTTAGCACAGGGGTGAGGTGTGAGGAGCAGCACCCCCATGTGAGGGGCTCTGGGACTAAGCCAGATAAAAAAAAACAGGACCATGAGACACTTGGGACTTATGTCTCCAGCAACTTGTGGTTGATATAAATCCTGTCGCTGTGATGCCGTGCGACAAAGTGTTGTCGAACCAACTAGCGTCAGATCCTATACATTCGATGATGTGTATACCTGGAGCGGTTCCGAACAAATCTGCAGTTATTATGATACAACGTTTTGATTCTGTTCAAAGTTGTTTTATTAGCAGAAGAGCACACCAGCAAACCATAATCAATAACTGAAAAATATGACAGACCAAACTAAAAGCTTTTTAGAATTAAAGGAAAGACAATTACATATTCTATGGTTGGAAAAGTCTGCTATTTCTTTAATGTAGATATCAATGGTTCTAGCTGTTTTCTCTTGAAAAATAAAGCAATGCCATTAAAATAAAATAAGTGACTTAAAATCAACAAATGATAAGTCATTTATAAATCTACTAAACAACAAAGGGCCAAGAGTTGATCACTGCAGTACTCCACTATCAATTTTGGCGGAGGTGAAAAATGACATTATCTAAAACTATTTGTGTTATATTAATCAAATATCTCCCAAGGCAACTTAAAATGACTTCCGGTGATGTCACACTCTTAGATGTATGCCTAGTTCAGAGGTTCGTTACCTCAGGTGCAATCGCTTGCCATTGGCAGCTTTTTGAAAAACTTTATAGCAGAGTTTACTTGACTTGGTCACCAATAACATGGGCAAATCAAACAAAATCCATGTATTCTGGTGCCCAGGGATGATCTGTCACCTCCACAGACCAGCGGCCTGTCAGCCCCACACCATCCAGGTACTCAGCACTAACCATCTCTGCTGATAAGCAGGATGATTTGGGATCAAACCCTGCCACAACATTTACCAAGGCTGATGGCCAGAGCATGCTTAAAACTCTTTGCAGGATTGACTCCAAAATCACAGGGATACAGAAAGACTTAAAATGCTCAGAGCCCACACCACAGCTGTGGAGATCCAGTTAGAGGTGGTACAAAACGAGGCACATGGCTTATGGAAGATCTCTAGCCTATCTACATAAATGGGAGAGGAACCTTAACCTTCAAGCTGAAGATGCTCAGTCCCATACTTGAAGAAACAACATCCGAGTTTCTGACATTCCTGAAGGAGCAGAGCAGGAGAATATGGAGGACTTCATGGACTGCTGGTTCTGCAAATTATTAATTTTATTTATTTATTTAAAATTGATGACCAGGAAAGGCACACTAAGCGAGGCTCATTTTTCAGGTGTGACACGGTGCAAAAGTATCTGAAACAAGTAGCAGGCATAGTAGTGTCCCAATTATCTACCTCCTCCGTCATTATCATAATAAACAAGTATCGACCAGCCATCAGTCACTTTTCTGTGGTTTTAGTCAATTTTTCCCCAGTTGTCGGTAATATATCCTCCTCTTCTTTACATCTCTAACCTGCCACCCCATACATGGCCTCCTTTCCCTATATGTGTAGTTGCCAGCTGCCTCACCAAAAGATCTCGCTATAACCCCTGTATGCCTATGGCTGATTATACATCTGCTGTCTTCTTCAATTGTAAAATAATGCTGCTTATTTTATTTATTTCCAACCTTGTATTGTACTGTATACACTGTATATACATTTTATTCTTTGTATATTATTGCTTTTTTGTATACCTGGTTCTGTACTGTACTTTGATGTATTCATGACCAGGTCCACCTTGCAAACGAGTCTTGCTCAATGGTGCCTCCTGGATAAATAAAGATCTTGATTGATTGATTGATTGATTGACGCAAGAAAACGATATATATACAAAATGCAGACTATATGTACAGGTATAAGGGAAGGTTACATTTGTAGGCTTGAGACTGTATATTGAGACCGTGTGAGCTCCTGATACAGGGGTGGGTTAGAGACCAGGAAGCAGACAACTCAGGTCATCATAATGTAAGAAAGGTAGAGAGGAGGCTTGGGAAGAAGGTATGAGTGGATAACTCAGAGCAGGGGGCTATGGAAGAGAGGTTTGAGAGGAGCTGATGGGGAGATGGGAGAATACCTCAGTGTACATAAGAGCATTTGGTGCAAGGAGGTGGTGGAGGATTCTAAGGAAGTACCTAAAGGATGGAGGTGGAAGGTCAGCAGGAGGTCAGAAGAGATTATTCAGAGGTAGATGGTATGAAAAAGGCAGATTGGCAGCAACTGTGTGTGGGGGGATGGAAGTGCGTGGAGTCCCTGTATCAAGAGAGTAATTATGGGAATTTGCTGGTGAGAGACAGGACATGAGGTGGGGAGAGGGAGCTAAGCTAGTATTTTGCCATGAAGGAGGTACACAGGGACTTGCCCTCCTGTGGGAGAGGGGTCAGGAGAGTGGTACGTAGAGGAGACAGTGATGAGTGAGTGGGGAGGCAGTATCAAAAAACGACAGAAGGAGTTGGGAGAGGTCTAGTTTGAAGAGAGAAGAGGATGGGGCCATACCACAGTCAATGTCAGCATAGTCCAACACTGGCAGGACTGTTTTGATTATGAGCTTGTGTTAGGGTGAGAGAGGGAGGCTGGCTTTGTGTCGATAGAGGATCCCGAGTTTGGGCCTGAGTTTGGAGCAGACAGCCTTGAATATGAGTGAGAAGTTGAGTGGCTGTCCAGCCAGACCCCAGGTACTTGAAGACTGGACCAGCTCAAGGAGTGAGCCGTCCAGGGTGGTGATTGCTGGGGAGCAGGGAAGGAGGTAATCTTCTGCCTGGATCCAAAGACCATGGTGACTTTTTTTTGGGCATTGAGTTTAGTTTGTTATCCAGGAACCAAGATTGAACCTGATAAAGTCCTGTTGGAGGTTGAGAAGAAAATTGTCGAGGAGGGGCCAGAGGCATAGATGATAGTGTCATCTGCATAAAGGTGGACATTGGAGCAGAGACAGGCAGACGGATGGTTGTTTATGAAAAAGAGAGAAGAGTATGGGGCCAGGGATACAGCTCCTTGAGGAACTTTCATGGATGGGGAGAGAGGAGAGGACAGTGAGTCACCCATATTAGGACTAATTGCTGTCTATTTTGAAGGAATGAGTGGAACCAGATGATGGCAGGTTTAGCAATGTCAAAGGAGCTAAGTTTATGGAGAGCAGCAGAGGGTGGGGATTGAATTAGAGAGCATTTGCCAAGTCAATGAAGATGGCGGGCAGTGATTTGGCTATTGTCCGTAGTAGAAAGGATGGAGTCAGTGATGCACAGCATGGTCAAGATGGTAGAGTGGTGTTTTTGGAATCCTGATTCCACAGGTGAGAGAGAGTTGTCTGAGGACAGAAAGTCTGAGAGCTTAGACAGTATTAGTGATTCCTGGACTTTAGCAAGGGAGGGGAGGAGCGAGATGGGATGTAGTTCCCTGGTGAGGAGGGATCACCACCTATTTGCAGTGGGAGGACATTAGCCTGTTTCCAGGCTTTGGGAATGGTGGCAGTGGATAGGGAGAGATTCAATATGTAAGTCAAGGGGGTGACTATTGCAGGGGCTGAGATGTGGAGCAGTTTGGGGTGCATACCGTCAGGGCTGGATTTGGACTGGTTAAGGGAGGTGAGTGCATTGTAGACTTCCAGTGGGGTGAATGGAGGAAAGAGGAAGCCAGAGGGAGGGGAGGATGATTCAGGAGAGTCGGGGGAGAAAACAGAAGAGAGGCTGGAAGGGGGAGTCGAGAAGGGCACAGGAGATGAAGAATTTATTGAAGACCTCGGCTACAGAAGCAGGGTCCGAGATAGAGCTGCCATCATTCTTGAGGACTGGGCATGATTGTTTGGAAGGGGGGTTGAGAAGGGAGTTGATCACCTTCCAAACAGATGCAGGAGTTTTGGTTCTGGCTGATTTGGGCTTTAACGTATGAGGACTTGGACTGCCAGATGGCCTTGGTGTGTTATTTCTGAGATGCTTGTAAGTGTTTTGACAGGTAGCCCTAGAGGAAAACTTTGCCTTGAGATTGAAAGAGCACACAGGCTGGTTGCGCCAAAGTCAAAACCTAGTACTCCCCAATCAATTCTCATAAAATTCTTATGTTATCCCAATCAAGAAAATCCTTCACTGGCATGGGGAAAGAAAGACCTTAACCTAGATGGCCAGAGGGTGTACATAGACCAAGATTAACCCCTCATGCTAGCCAAAAGTAGGAAGGTCCTGCAGATTGCTAAACAACCCATGACCGGAGACTCAAGGCCCATACCAGACACCCTGCAAGACTCTGGATTCAAGATAAGGATGTGGTCAAGAACTTCAACCCTCTTCTACCTGCTATATCCTTTTTGGAAACCATAGGAATCCCCATACCCAACATTAAAGAGGGCAAGGACAAGCAGGAAATTGTGGACTTGCTGTGGTCAGTTGCTCCCAGGGGAGACACACAGCAAAAAAGCTCTCTGACTCCCTCTTGGCCCTCCATTCAGATCTAGCACAATGGATCCAGCCAGAGGAAAAAACCCTGAAGGTTCTTTGTAATGCATGATGTACTCACCGACATGTGTGGGGCAGTTGTACTGGCTCGGCTTCCCTGGGTCTTTGCCTATGTGAATAGTTTTTCTTTCTGGGACTTGGTGGTTGCCTGACTTCCCGCCATCAATCGGGGTGGGGGGACATCTGAATGACCGCATGTTCATTGCCATTGTTACTACAGGGCATCTGAAGTGGAACTTTCTTAATAGGGATACAGTTTTCTGGTTTGACTTCCTTCTGGCATGGACCGTCCCCTGGTGCAAACATATTTACAATCCCGCTGCGAATTCCCCTAGACTGAGACATGCAGGATTGCTTTTAGGAAGACATGCAAGACTCCCTGTTCTGCGTCTGAGTATTGCCACCTGGCTTGCAACACTCCATCGGATGCTTCCTCACAAACAGGCAAGTACTGGTGGAGAGACTGATTTATGAAGAATTTGTCCAGTTGATATGGGAACCCACTGGAACATTTGCACAAGAGCGAACTGGACTGTCTTTTTGATCATTATGCCATCTCTTTCTTTCTGTTTAGTACCAATGTACCACTTCTCAACACTCCCCACTGGCAATATTTGGATTAATACATAAATGAGTTCCTCATTTACACACTGAATGTTCTATATTGATGAATCATATGCTCGGGCTAGTGAGGGGGACTTAGCAGGGTTCAGTTTCACTTATTTTTGTTATGAAGTGCCAAAAGTAAGGCTTATAAGGCACATTCAAACATTTTTCTGTTTGTGATTTTCGTGTTCCATATTATACTCATAAGGGACTGGAACTGTGCCGAGAACCATGTCCTGAATAAAAACCCAGTTAGACGCAAAGGGCAAATGGCATGCTCCCAACTCCTAAGGACTCATACTGGAGTCTGGACTAATAAACCCCTGGAGCCTGCAAAACCCGTGTGAGAAGGAATATACTTTTTACTCACCTGCAACTAATTCCTATTTTAGAAATGACCAGTTTTGTACTCAAAAAGTGTGGCCTCACACTTTCCATGACATAGTTACACATCCAGTAACTTTCTCTGATGACACTATGATCTCATGCCTGATCTGGTGGGAACCCTTGGGTAGGAGGAGGACTTGGAGGTTTGATCCTGGGCTCTTGCATAATAAGGTTTTGTTGACTCCATTACAGATACTAGTGAGTATCATTTACTTGAGAACAGGAATCAGACTCATCTCTCAAACGTATATGAGACAGACTGAAGTCAGTCATATGTGCTCATATTATGCTCATATTATTGCCCATCGTCCTCCTGTATAAAAATAAGCAGCACCAGCTCATGACCTGAAGTGCACTTAAAGCCGTTGGGATCCTGGAGGTGGAAACATAAAAGTACCATGGACCAGGTTCTGCTTCCCTAGCTGCATAAAGCCAGAGCAGCGTATAATGCACTGATGTTACATGAGACAGAGAATGCCTAGTGGTTACCAACAAAGTAAATGAGGGGGTGAGAGGGCGGGTAGGCTGCTGGCTCAGTACTGAGAAAATAGGAGGCAGATAGATATATCTTCAAAATCATGGAATAAGTGACCCTGGGACAGTAGTTATATAGCTCATCCAAATTGCTAATGAGTTTCTTAAACACTATGATCAGTTCTACAGTAGGAGAGAGTCCAGATCATCTCCAATGGGTTATTGCCTTCTTGCAGAAAGCTTATCTGCCATCCATGTCCCCTGAACAGAGGGAAGAACTGGAGGCTTCTATTTCTGAGGGTGAAGTCCTGTTGTAATGTAATCTTTAAACACAAGGCTATAGTCATCACAGTCTTCAAACACTTTGTAGAAGATTTGGTCCACTGCTGACTAAAGTCTGCAATGAGGCCCATTGAGGAGGATGTACTCTGGACACCTAGGGCACCGCTATGATCACTGTATTTTCTAAGCTGGGTAAGGACCCCAAGTATGCTCCAGTCTATTACACTATTTCCTTTCTAAATCAGGAAGCAAAGATTTTCTACTAAAATCATTGGACTGCAGCTACAACAAATCATTTCCTTCCTGGTTCACCAGATTAGTTGGAGTTCATTCCAGGGCAGAACATCCACAATAATATTCATCTCCTTCTCAACACCCTGTCTGCCTCTAGATTCTTTTCACTTTCCTCCTAAATGTGGTAATTTCTCTCAACATCGAAAAGGCATTTGGCCACCTTAATTGGGTGTATTTGAACAGTGCCTTTAAAAATGTGGTTTTGGTAACAAATTCCGTAATTGGATTGTGAATCAATGCAGGGATCCCTGGGCGCAAATATGGATGGATCAGGGTTCTGTCCTTAAGATTTAAGATAGAGACGGTACTCAACTAGGGCAGCTTCCTCTCCCTTTTGTTTGCCTTTAGTATGGAACTTCTCTGGCAGCCCTGATCAGGCAATCAGACACTTATCAGGGCATTGGAGATGGGGAGTCAGGGCTTTCATGGCCACAGATGACACTGTTCTGCACATTGTGAACCCTATCCGCATGCTCTGCATATTGAGTCCCTGTTGCATGAGTTTATATTCAGTTTTCAGGATTTAAGATCAATGAAACAAAAACAGAAATGCTGCCTGTGGGACCTTGCTCCAGTGGTGCTCTCCAGTGGTGGGCCAATTTATGGGCCAAGGAGGGTTCAAATATTTAGAATTTGAATACCCTGAGACCTTTAGTAAACTCTACCACAGCAAATGTTTTAAATTACTCAAAGCTGTCTAGGCTGACTGTTTCATTGAACTGAACTGTCCCTGTCCCTATTAGAAATATAATTGAATGTATATGCATGAGATGTGCTGCACCAGTTTCTCTTCTTATTTCTGTCTCTGCCCCACGACCCTTGGGCTTCTTTTGGAAGTATCTTAAAACAACCATATCCAAATTTATCTGGGCTGTAATTCCCTCAGGTCTGTTGAAAAACTTTGATGATGGCCAAATCCAGTAGAGGGCTCAGGTTGCGGACCTTTGAATACCTCTGGGCTTTGCAAGTTAAAACCTTGATACCTCTAATGGTGGGAGATGAGGGTCCCCTATGGGTGTAGATTGAGAGAACCTGCTTGGTTACTACCTTTATGGTAAACCTGATCTTTATGGACAGAATTGGCCTTCAAAGGTTAATACTAGGCAATCCCTTGATGGCTGTCCTGAACGACACTTGGCAGGAATTATGCTGCAAATGTCAACTTAAAGTAAAGCTAAGGTCATCCACAGCCTTATGGGCCTGTTTAGACTTTCCCCCCTACAGGTTTGATGCTGGGTTTACAAAATGGGATATACAGGGCCTTTATTTGGCAGGACAGTTCTTTATCGGACTCCTTTCAATACTTCCAATAACTGGCAAGGAGTTTGACCCCCCAGGATTTATTTTGCTTTACAAGTTAGGCACTAGTTTACTTGAGAAGGACAAGGAGTCCCTCCTGATGGCAGGAACAAACTCTCTTTGGAGTTTATTCTTCCTTTAATCCATCAGCATCACCCTAGAGGCATAGTCTCTAAGATCATGGCTTTCCTTTCAGAACTAGAGCCTGATCTCCTGGGCTATCTTAGATGGATCTGGCACACCAAAGCTAGGATCCAGTATAGGAGACAAGGAACGGGAGCAGACCTGGAAGGGTGTCCACTACACTATGGCATTTAATTTCTATAGGGAATTTAGATGGTGCACAGTGCTTCGCTATTTCCATATCACCGTGATTATTAAAAATTACAAGCAACACTCCTCAGAGCAGTGCTGGAGATGGTGCCCAGAAAAAAATACCCAGTCCCACATCATCTGGGATTGTCCTAAATTGAGATATTACTGGAATTCAATTGGGTCAACTGTAGGGACAATTCTTGGGATTCCCCCCTCGCTGGAAATACACCACTGGCTCTTGGGTTTACTGCCTAATGGTATTAAATCAGGGGCACAGCACAACCTATACAATATTTTAGTAGCACCCACCCTCAAAGAATTACCCAATGATGGCTTTTTCCCTGCATGACCTACCCTATCATTCTGGTATGCCCTGTGTCTCGCATTTGGAGATGGAAAACCTTACTGCTAAATTCAGAGTCTTCAAAGATAAAGTCGTAGGAGCTGGCTACCCCTTTTTACTACCAGACCAAGAAGAAAAAATAAAGTCATATTGGAAATATTAGCAGAGCAGAGTTAATTACTCTTGGGGAATGGCCACCCCTCATGAGATTACACTCTCCTTCAGACCAGCAGTCTCCTTGGCAATGAAGCTGGTGTGCAGAATTCTACATGGCCTCCTCTGGTGGCTATGGACATGGGAATTTATGATTGCCCCCTCGATGGCCTCTCTTCTTTGCAAGATAATTTCATCTTTACTTAAAATGGCACTTTGCTCATTTCACATTTTCTGGGATGTTATACGCTACCGTCTGTTGCTAGTTTGTTACTTTGTGTCTTAATGGGCAAGTCACTTGCTGAATGTTGGTGGGTTATTACATCACTGGAAGACTGATTCTTGAAAGTGATCACTGTACCTTCTTAACATCTTCAAAGTGCCCCCCCTTTTTTTGTTCAAAGGATTGTATTATATTTTTTCCTTATTTAGGTCCTGTGGGGCCTTTGTTGTCTTTTGTTTGAATATTTTTCGAACATTGAATAAAGTATGATTTCAAACCAACTTAAAACACTTTCAGTACATTAAAGTCCTTGAGCTGGGGGCGTGGCCAACCACGGATGAAGATGGCTGTCACTGCCTCACCCTAAGGCGTATGGGGTAAAAATCCATCAAAATTTAGCATCGTCCCATCGCCAACTTGGCTGACAGCACATGATTTGTGAGAGTGACCAGGCATTTATACATCTTGAAACCTCCTGAGGGATTTTAGAACTGTTGCAACTAGCTCCACTACATTGGCGCTGGGCTCTGTGTCAGCTATGGCCTGCAATTCTACAACATCTGGGGAAAACTCCGGTACAGAGCAAATGTTCACACAAATAATTAACCAAATGGCCCGGCTCACTACTGCAGCCAATGTGACTCACCAAACACTGAAAAGCATTGAAGTCCGCATTTTCTACACGGAGTGGAGACTGGGGTCGCATGACGCCGCCTTACAGGATATTTCGGCTACCATACGGGAGCAAGCCAAGCAAATTCATCTCCTTCAGGACAAGGTTGATGACCTTGAAAATCAAAGTTGATGAAACAACTTAAGATTTATTGGCTTTCCAAAAGGAGCAGAGCAAGCCAATGCGGTCTCTTTTCTTCAGCAAGCCCTCCCAGCAATATTAGGCCTTTCAGAGGAATTCAGGCCTCAGATAGAGTGGGCTCACCGCTCACTAGCCCCACCTTCCAAACCAGGTGAAAGGCCAAGACCACTACTTGCTCAGTTCCTTGACTTTAGACAAAAAGAAGCCATTATGACAGCTGCCAGAGAAATCAACAACCCTATGTGGCAGGGCCAAAGAATACATATTTTTCAGGACTGTTCAGGGGAACTCTCCGAACGTCAGAAAGAATATGGCCCAGCAAGGAAAATCCTCCACATGTATAACTACTCCTTCTCCCTACGCTACCCCGCTACTATGAGGGTCATGCATAATGGGGTCCCACTGATATTTGCAACACCCGAAAGCTTATGGACTTCTTAGAGCCCAGCATCCAGTGGACTTTAGGAACAAGGGTATTTTCAGCCACTTTTACAGCAGCAGAAATACCAAGGCTAGAGGAAACCTCATTGTCTTAATGGATTCACCCAGAACCTGCAGGTCAAGAACTTTGAGGCAGTACTACCTCCTAGATCAGGAAAAGAAACCCCTCGGCCAGCCATTCCAAACGCTCAACACCCAAGGTGCAGCTCTTCAACAAGCCCTCGACCGAGCCAGGGCATAGAACCTGTCTGGGCTTGGATTTGCGGGCCTACTTCACTCCTGAACCCATATGCACCGCTGCAACTCGATAATCCTGAACCGATGGCTCAAAACAACATGGATGCAGCATCACTGGAAGGGATGGATGGCTCACTACTTCACAGAGCACGTCCTTGGCAGACATCGTGGCCCTCCCTCAGTTCAGCGGGCTATTTCTTCCACTCCTTCAGCTGTCAGAATGGTTAGCTGATCTCCAGAGAATGCAGCAGCTGAGGAGACCCATCAGCAACTTATTCCAACACTACTACATGAACACTTACTAGCTAAGTAATGGACTTTCTTGGTTGCTGAAGCTGGCTACTTAGGCCCAATGGAGCTGTACTGTCCCCCCACCTTCTTCCCCAACTCCTCTTATCTAACTGCTGCTCCCCTCCCATTTTCCCTTCTATCCTTTAATAACAGCTCAGACGACTTAGAAGCGTCACTGAGACATGGGTGCTCTCTTCAAGTGGACCCCATATCTATGATACCCCTATAAGTAAAAGCTCATTCTCCTTTTTGAAAGCAGGGTAAGATACTGCCCTCTCTTTCACCCCTCAGGAAGCCCATGGGGCCTTGTAGCATTTGCTACTGGTCTTTCAACATGGAGCTCCTCTGGCCATTAGTTTAGGCTGGCTGTATATAGTTCTGGTTGTTATGTTTGTTATATGTTTACTTACTTGTTACAATGTTCTCTACATAATGTATTATTACAAGATGTTAATGTATGGATAGAAGCTTTAATAAACAGTTGCATTATGCTCTCTTGGAGCGGGCCTCTTTCCCTCTCAGCCTTTTGCTTAGGAGGCAGTATAGCGCAGTGGTCTAAGGCTCTGAGCTGCAAATCTGGTGACATCCAGCAGACCAGACCTGGATTTGAATCCCACAGCTTCCACTTGCACACTGTGTGACCCTGAACAAGTCATTTATTTATTTATTTATTGAATTTTGTTGATCCGTAGTTTCACTGGGCCTAGCGTCCCTTTTTCATGGGCGACTGGGGAGGGGATTGGGATGGTAAGCAACTGAAATTGAACCAGACTAAGCTGATGGTGGTATTTTAGTGAATGAGAAATTCTGGCCAGGACACTGGGGAAATTCTACTCGTCAGAGGGGAACCTCTGTCCAAGATAGGGACGTACCCTTACCTTCTGAGGAGGAGCTATGGAGGTGGGAGATTTGGACTCTGTCCTACCTCTGAACAAATGGAGACCACAATGCCAACAACTGATATTTTGCCTGTTGCTGTTCCTACTTCAACTTTAAGTTCTGCTGCTCATACTAAGTTTGCTATACCTAGCCTCTGCTTATTTCTTATGGAACGACTTGCTGACCTCATTTCCTACTGTCGATTTACTGGAAGTTTTACTTCATCTGATTCTGAAAACCACTGTTTGACAGCACAAGAGATCCAGGAGTGTTTTGCAACAGCGGAGCACCGTTTTGCTACTGCAAAACTGAAAATGCACAGAGATATGCAACGCCTGAGAGCCGACAGCACAGATGCATCTTCCACTCGGGTGGAAGTTTTTGAAGATTTACCTGACTTGTCTCCTTTACTGCCTGTTGCTGTGACAGGCTCTAACCTGACTAGCACGTCAGGAGCTGAAGCCCTACTGCCTGCTCCCCTGCCACCTGCAGTACAAACGGATTTGGTTTCCTTTTCACAACCTGTTCCATTACATCACAGAGTTCCTCACATGTACAAGACTTATCTATAGTAAATGCTCCCTGCCACCTGCAGTACAAACAGATTCATTTTCCTTTTCACTACCTGCTTTTATTTCATCGCAGAGCTCCCTCATATGTACAAGAACTCATCTACAGTAAATATACAAAGAACCTACCTGGACTGTTGAATCGGCGCTGAGAGGTGCTGATGGTCCAGGGTACTGTCCCAGGAAGCTGGAAGTCTGGTCCATCTCTAATTCGGTCCCCACCCTGAAGATTTTCCAGAGCTACAGAGTAAGATAGGTGCTTCAAAGTCACTACTGACCCCTTTGTGTCTCCCTCATGAACTGAGCATACGCAGAACCCTGTGTTGGATTATCTGAAGGGTTCTCCACTTCAGACTCCTTTCTACTACTTCTGTAGAGGCAAAGCTCCCCACCACAGCCCCAAAAAAATATGGACCAAGCCGCTAATATTCTTCTTTCTTTAAATTTCTGATCCAGGCTGCTGAGAGACACAACGCTGTTCGTTTGGCATATCGGGGAAGGGGGTTACCTGAGCCACCTGATCGGGTCTGTGTGGCACGTACGCTTCTAAAGGATTCTTTAAAATTCTTTTCCCATGAAATATATGTATTAATTCATATCTCTGGTGAAACCACATTTGACATTAGTTTCCAAACATCTAGGGACTGGAGCATTTTTGTCAGTATAATTCTCTGTGGACTACTGCATTATGGACCCCATTTCAGGCTATTCCTCTTTCTAAACCCGCTTTTAAGATGATCACTATTCTGTTTCGTAATGAGGGAGTTGAGGTGGAGGATGTTGTGTATTGGCTGAAACAGCGTTGTGACGTCCAGGGACAGCCTGAAGCCATTTTGGATACCGAGAACATTTGGACTGGGGGCTGGAAGTTTAAAGTCTTGTTATGATCTAATGATTCTGGGGTTGTACATCTGCCTAACTCTTTTTTCATAGGCCGAGATAGGGGGGTCTTGTTCTACCCGGGTCAGCCGAAGGCTTGCTATCGGTGTGGTGACCCTGCACATCTTAGTAATGTATGTGATAAAATGAAATGCAATGTCTGTGGGGAATTGGGCCACATAGGGGCACACTGTTTGAATGAATGTAGATGTAACCTGTGTGATGAACAGGGAACACCTTTCAGAATTGTAAATGGGCTGCACATAACCAGGAATTTCACGATGGTGGAGTGGACCAGCACTTTATTATTACACAGGCGAGATGGCCTGCCTCCAGACCACCTTTGGCTGTACTCTCCCTAGGGCAGCTCCAGCTCTACTGCAGGCTTGTGTGCCTGTTGTATCCTCTGAGATCGCATTCTCGATGGTTTCTTCACGGATGACCCCTTGCCTGAGATTTCTCCTGTCCCTGATCCTGACCCAGTCTAATTTTCCTGTTCAGGACCCCCGCCCAGGTCCAAGTACTATGCCCTGAGTGCTTACAATGTCATATGTAGAAGGTCACTGAGAAATAACCCTCGGGTTGCACCATCTCCTGTGAATGGTCCGGAACCCCCAGTGCCCTTATCTAATTCTTTTGAACTTCTCCAACCTCTTTCTGATGACACTGGAGGTGAGTCGGACTCTTCCTCCATAGCTTCTTCTCTCCTGATGGTACCACTGACCCTGAGCTGCAACTTGGCGCTGGCCTTTCTCAGAAGCAAAAGGCCAGAGTAAAACTTAAACAGAAGAAGGTGGTTGGGAAAAGGAAATTGTAAAATGTATTTTTTGTCTGTTTTCCTTTTTTTGTTGCTATGTTTCACTTTGTTTGCCATACTATTAATGTAAATAGTATGAAACGTATGGCTGAAAGGAGATTGATTTTTTCCTTTCTATGGCTTTTGCCTTTGGGTTTAATTTTATTACAGGATAAGACTTCATACTCACATGAGATCCAACAAGCACAACAGGACTGGTTACTGGGTCCTTCTTTTTGGTCGATTGACCAGGATTCTTGTTTGAGACTGAGAATTTAATTAATATCGAACTTCGTTGCTAAAATTGTTTGATGTAGCCCCTGGTGGGTGCTTATTATAGATTTTGTTATTGGGTCCTGTCCATCGGAGATAAACATTTATGCCCCTCAATCCTCAAAAACTGGAACGCATAGCTTTATTTACTTTGCTTCGCCCCTTATTTGCATACTTCCTTTTCCGGGTATTGTTTGCTGGTGACTTTCATTGTGGCCTGAGTCTTCAGGATAAGAGCTCCTTTACTGCTACAAGAAACTGTTTTGTGATTCACACGAGTTGGGTAAATTGGTTCGAGTCACCCACTTAACGGACTCTTATCTGTCTTTTAATATACATCACACCCCTACCTTCCAAAAGGGTAAACTAGCCACACATATTGAGTATATGTTTTCCTCTCCTACAGTACCAATTATTTCTGCCAAAGTTCAAGCAGTTGAGTTTTCTGATCATAAGCTGCCTTCTGGTGGTTTTGGTTCTGTTGTCTCTTCCTGTAAATGTCCAGGTATTTGGAAATTCAATACATCTTTGTTGCAGATCCCGATGTTTATGCAGTCCCTCCTGTCCTTCATACAAGCCCATAAATCTGTTTTTATTTGTTATGAAGATCCTGTTCAGTGGTGGTTAGACACAAAACATGATCTGGTCACTTTTTAAAAACTTACAGTCGTTTACTGTGGGGAATACTCTAGACTATTTGCAGAACAGGGTACATTTTCAGTCATTATTAACTATCATAGCATACACGACGGGCAAGACCTTACTCAACAAATAAAAGTCCTACAGAATGATATATTGACTTTTCAATTGCAGCAATCACAACAACTTTATTACCAACATAAATTCTGTACTGTTGGAACACGTGATGTTATTTGTCCTTTTGAATATAATTCCTGTCAGTCCACCTGAAAAAATATGACGTGTCTTCAAAATTCAGAAGGGACCTTATGTTCCTCACAAACTGAGATTTGTCATATTGTAACAAAGTATACTACAGCCCTTTTTTCTCCCCTCCCTGCTGTGGCTGGTAACAGTGTGACTTTGTATAGTGGCCTTGATATCCCAGCTCCCTCACAGCTATGTCAGGACCAGGCTTGTTCTCCTATCATGGAGCAGGATTTGACACTGACTATTTCTTCATTACCTGCACAGAGAACTCCTCTGTCCGAATGGTCTCCTGCTGGCTTATATAAGGTGCTGGGTGACCATTTGGCCCCAGAATTTACATCTGTGTTTAATTCTCTGTTAACATATGAATCTCTCCCTTTGGAATTTACTAAGGGTACATTGATTTACGTTTATAAACAGAAAGGTGATATCCATTCTCTAGAGAATTGCCGACTTTTATGTATGTTGAACACCGACTTTAAGCTCTTAATGAAAATGATTGTGAAGCGTTTGGTGAGGATAGCGGAGGTGGTTTTGCATCCCACCCAATCCTGTTCTGTGCCTCAAAGGAGAATTTCTGATCATTTGATCCTCTTCGAGAATTACTTTCTCATGGCTATGCAGGTCTGGCTTCGGGACTTATTGTCTCCGTAGATCAGAAGGCTGCTTTTGATTCAGTTAGGCATGATTTTTTATGGGAAGCACTTCGTCTTCTGCATGTACCTGAATTTATGGTACGCTGGATTTGTGCTTTCTATAGAACGGCTACTGTTGTGCCAGTAGTGAATGGTTGGATGGGAGCCATGATCCCTATAAAAAGGGGGGTTCTTTAAGCCTGTTGTTATATGTATTTTTTCTTGATGTTTTGCTCTGTTGGCTGAATACTAATTCTCAGATTCAGTCTATTTCTAGTTGTGCCTTATGCTTGCCTTATAAGGCAATCGCATATGCAGATGATGTTTGTTTTCTTGTAGCTGATGCAGCCTCAGTGGTTCATTCTCTCCATTTTTGGAAACTTCTCTGGTGCTGTTTAAATGACACTAAAAGTTTGGTTATTCAGGTCAGTTCAGTAACCTCCCCCTCGGACCGTATTGGTCCGTTATGTTTAGTTGAGGGCCCTATTCGCATTTTGGGAATTTTTTTTGGGACACAGGACTCAGATTTGTTTAACTGGAATGTTAAACTGCAACAAGATAAACTTCAGGTGGCCTCCTGGAACCGGGGGTAAGATAGGAAAAACATGTTTTCTTAATTAAAACTATTTGATCTCTACTTTCCTTTTCTGAGTTATGTATTCTCTATTCCATGACAGCTAGAAACTGCTGTCTTTAACCTGTTTTTTCAGGCTTTTGGGGTAGTAGGTTAAACCCAATAAAGTGGAATATTACTTATTTACCGATCCCTGAGGGTGGTGTTTATATGGTTGGCTGCTTGTATGGTTAACTCCTTGTTATTTTTTGTATTTTTCACTGCAAACCTTAGGCCTTTATTGATCTGTGCGCTAAAGGGGTGTGGGAACCTTTGGTTTTATGACTTTGCAGGATTTGGTTCATCAATGGGAAACTAATTTCTTTACTGTGTTAAGACAAACTGCTGGTATACTAACTTACGTAAAACATTTTTATGTCTCCAAACAATGAAGGTGTCTGTTCAGATGTTATTAAATCATTCACATAAAGTTTTATATAAGAATACTTCCTGACGGTTTGTGCTGTATCAGTACCCTCTCGATAAGTGTCCTGGTCAACACCTCCCTTCCCTTATGTTATTGTGGAAATGTAAGAGGGGTCCAGCTAAATGTGATTTTCATTGGCTTTCATGCCATGAAAAGATTAATGTAAAATCAAATCATAAACATAAACAGTCCCAAGATAGAATGTGTTCTCACTTATTATGTATTACAGAACTTGAAGCTATCCCTCATTTATTTTTGACTGTTTCTTTATCAAAATTGGTGGTCCTTTTGGCATAGGCATGGGATACTCTTGTTTCAGTCGGTTACTATTTAAATCTTGTATACAGGGTTTTTTCTCCCAGTGGTCAAAATGGCACCAGGACACTTTAAACCTTGTTTTTGTCTGCATTAAATGGAACGTTTTGATGGTGTGTTGCATGTTTTCTTTACAGCAAAAGGACTGCTTCCTATTTGGAGCTCGAAAAAAGATTTTACAAGATTTAAAGAAATTTATGAGCATGAAAGTACACTATACCAGATATGACACTTTTGGAACTTTGAAAGCTCTTCCTTGATCACTGCACCTGATTTTGCAGCTACCTGAATGATTATATAATACTTATCCTGTTTTTCCTTTGTTTTGTATTATGCTTTGTGTACTATTGTATGATTTTTGTCTCAATAAAACTTTCCTCACTCTTTTTCGATAAGTGCCATGGGATCTTCAACATCCACCTGAGCTACCACCAATCTAGGCAGATAGAACATCGGTTTAACGTCTCATCCGAAAGATGGCACCGCAGAAGTGCAGCACCCCCCTCATGCTACACTACAGTATCAGTACTGGGATATTAACCCAAGTGCCAGATATTGGAACTAAACCCACAGCCCTCTGATCTCCCAACCTCAGAGGCAAGTATGCTACCTACTGAGCCACTTAACTTCCTTGTGCTTCCAGGTCGCTCCTGTTAAAAAGCTTTCAGCTTAGTGGGCTATTCCTGGTTAAACAACTAAAAAAAAAACATTTATCCCTCCTGTTCATAATTCCACAACCACTTGGATTATTGGTTAGTTTCCCCCTCCCAGATGTCTCTGGTAGTCAACACACAGATCCTTCTGATGGTGATCTCGGACCATGCCTCACTCCGACTGTTTCTAACTCGGAGCCGAGTGGCCATCTCGCTCTCGTACCTGGAAACTTGACCCTCTCTGTTGTGGGATCCAGATTTCCTCCTGGTTGGTTAATCAAGTCAATTTATTCCTGCAAGATAACCCCCTTACTTCAGTACATCAGGCATGCCTGTGGGAAGCCTTGAAGGCCACCATTAGGGGGCTATAATAGCCTATGCTGCCAATCATAGATGGAAGAGGGAGAGGCAGCAACTAGCAGTACTAGAAGCCATTTGCAAGCATCAGCCCCCACCCACCTCTACATGCACTCCCCATAGCCTTGAAATGATACGTATTCATTCTAACTAAAGTGACTGACATCAGACCGGACTTGTGTCCGGCAATTTCTAAGGGTGACATTGTAGAACAGTGTGAGTTCACAGTACCTCAATTCTCTTGGAGTTCCTTTTGTTCGCCTGAGTTTGTGGATATTATGAGGATCATCCATAGTGCGTCCCACAAGCTGTAGTTTGGACCCTTGACTGACTATCCTAATTTTGGGTTGTTCTGATATCATCGGTCCAGTCCTGGTGCAAATAGTCTGGTACTCTTGAGTCAGGTGAGTTTCCTAGTTCCCTAAAAGAGGTGGTGGTGACAACTCTCTTGAAGAAAGCTACCTTGGATCCAGACTGTTTCTCAAACTACAGACCTATCTCTAACATTCCCTTTATTGGGAAGGTTATTGAGAAGGTAGTGGTAGCCCAATTGGAGGACCATTTAACCATCCATAATATCTACAAATCCTTCCAATCTGGTTTTCATAAAAGACATAGCACCAAGGCTGCACTAGTTTGGGTGCTTAATGATTTTCTGAGGGCGAGGGATCAGAAGAGACGTTCCATTCTGGCTCTCCTTGATCTCTCATCAGCTTTTGACACCGTGGATCATCTGGTGTTGATAGCATACCTGAGGCAAATCTGTGGAATGTTGGGAACTGTTTTACAATGGTTCACCTCATTCCTCACTGGGAGATCACAAAGATTTGTGTTGTTTTTTTTTTCCTCCGGCCCAACTTCTTTGTTGTGTGGGGTGTCTCAGGGTTCCATGCTGTCACCCCATGTTATTTGCAGTGTACATGCTGCCTCTCGGGGACATTATAAGATGGTATTGGCTGAGGTTTCACTGCTTTGCAGATGATACCCAGATATACCTATCTTTTTCACCCGACCAGGATGGAGCTCTTGTGGTGTTTAATAACTGTCTGGAAGAAATCCAAGTTTGGATGGATTCTAGCTGGTTGAAGTTGAACTCAGAGAAGACATAGGTTTTGGTTGTGGACCCAGGTGGTCAGATAGAGAGGTCACATGATGGCACGCCCTCTGGAATTTTTCTTGGCAGCATGTCACTTCCGACCTCTGGATGGTGCGTGGCCTTGGATTGTCCTAGACAACAGGCTGACCCTACAATCTCAAAGTGTCAGCCATTGTCGGACTTTGTTATACCATCTTAGGGAGTATTGCCAGGGTAAGGCACCTTGTTCCGTCTGCTGACTGTTTGACAACATTGGTCCACGCTTTTGTGTTCTCGCTCTTGGACTACTGCAATGACCTATACTTTGGGCTTTCTGGGGTTGAAATACATCACCTACAGCTGGTGCAGAACGTTGCAGCCCAGGTTTTGACTGGGACAAGTAGGTCCTGTCATATTACCCCGGTGCTGCGCGAACTGCACTGGCTTCCTATATGGTGGAGGATCACCTTTACAGTCATTTTATTGACTTTCAAAGCCCTTCATGATCAGGGTCCGACCTATCGGAAAGAACTTTTGGTGTCTTACTGCCCCAGCCGATCACTCTGCTCAGCCAACAAGGGTTGTTAGAGATTTCAAGAGTGAGTTTAAAATGTTCGGCAGCAGAGCATTTTCTTATACTGCACCCACTCTTGTAATTCCTCTACCACGCCGTACATGGAGAGTGCACCTCCATGGAGGTATTTAAGAAGAATCTGAAAAGTTACATGTGGCAAAATGGCCTTCCTGGATGATTAAGTTAATTTTATTGTGCTGTGATTCTATGTTATATTCTATTACTTGAGTTTAATATTTGATGTTATTATGGTATGATTTTTATCTATATGTTTTATTAATTCGTATCTGAAATTATGGTTTTAATATGTTCAGCACCTTGATACGTTGAAAGGCGCTTTATAAATAATACTATTATTATTATTATTATTATTATGAATATTAATGACTCATTGGCTAGGAAAGCACAGCTGGCAACTCTTCGTCAGAAGCATAGGTACTGGGCGGCGGGGAGAAAAAGGGGGGAAGTATTAGCATATAGGTTGTGCAGGCAGAGGGCTGAGAGTTATATCTCAGCCCGCAGGAATTCAGGAGGAACTGTAACGGTTAGTCAGGAGCAAGTGAACTCTATTATGGTGGACTTTTACAAAGAGCTATATTCTCCTTACAGGTTTCTTGACCACACTGTGGTGCATCAATTTGTTGGATTGCTTCCTATCCCTCGGCTGTCTTCACAGCAGGTTGATGTTTTGGAGACCCCAATCTCTCCCCCGGAGGTGATTACAGCCCTGTGGGCTCTGAATGTGGGTAAGGCGCCAGGAGGGGATGGGGTTTCTCTGGAGCTCTTGTCTATTGTGGCTCCTCAAATTGTGCTGATATTGGCAAATCTTTTTAATTCAACCATAACCACAGGCTCCTTTCCCAACACACTTAGAGAAGCGATTATAACAGTCTTTCCTAAGAAATGGAAGGATCCAACAAAGCCCTCTAACTGTCGGCCTATTTCCCTTATCAACTCAGATAGCAAGATATTTGCTAAGATTATGGCCACTTGTTTAAGCCACCTACTCTCCTCCCTAATTCACCCCTCTGAGGTGGGGTTTGTCTCAAGGAGATTTAGTAGCGACCATACAGTATATGCGCTATGATTTATTTATTTATTTATTTATTTATTTATTTATTTAAACAGCAGTTTGGAAAAACCTTTGAGCCATAGGCTCATTTACAAAGGTACCTTGTCACAATAAGACAAACCAAAATACACAGTATAGCAGTACAACACATAAGTATAACAGTAAAATTAAGACATAGATACAAACAAGCTGGTACAGGTAGGATGGATGCAAACAATACCAGAGTTATGTAGGCCTTAGCAGCTTAGTAATAAGCTTTGTCATAAGTATTGAGTAAGGCTTTGACTAGTGGCAGTTACAGCATCGGGTGTTAATAAGGTGGTTACGTAAGGAAGTTTTGAAGCACGATATAGTTGGAGCTTCGGAGATGGAGGGGGGCAGTGTGTTGAACCAGGAGGGGGCCCTAAAGCTGAAGACTCTTTGGCCGTGAGAGGTCCTAGCTCTAGGGATAACAAGAGAGGTTTTCCCAGAGGTCCGAGTATGAACTAGTGGGACAGAGCGGCGTATGGTGGTGGTCAATCCTGGTGGGGAAAGCCCAAGGAGGGTCTTTTTTGTAAGGGTACAGGTAAGATATTTGAGGCGCTCGTCGAGATCAAGTACCAGCGCTTTAGCATACAGTAGACAGGTGTGTGTCATCCTAGGTGCTCCAGTAATTAACCTGCAGGCCTTATTCAGAGTAGTGCTAATTTTATGGAGTGCGGGTCTGGATCAGCAGCACCATACACCGGCAGTCCATAGTCCACTAGGGACAGGATAGAGGAGGTGATCATGGAGGTCAAAGAGCTCTGGGGAGGCAGTGTTTATACTGATGTAAGATGCCCAATTGATATTAGTGGCAGTGGCTGAGGCTACGATGTGTCCATGGAAAGAGAGGGAGGGGTCAAAATGGATCCCTAGGTATTTATAGGAGCAAACTTGTTCGAGTGGAATGAGGACCCAGAGTGAATGAGGAGTTTGAAGTTGCAGGACTTGTTTTGGGGATGAGGAAGAACATGGTTTTGTTTTTTTTAAGATTTATCACCGATCTATGTTCCTTGAACCAGCCTCTGCTTCAGTGAAGGACTTCTGCAGCGAGTCCTGAGGGCTGTAGGGTTACGACTTGAGTCAAAGATGACTGCATCATCAGCGTACAATAGAATGTTCCCCCGAGCAAGAGCGTGGAAGGGTGTTAAGGTAAAGGGAGAATAGTAAGGGCCCAGAATGGAGCCCTGGGGAAACCCCAGAAAAGATGGGACAGATGTCTGAGTAGGTCCCATTAATTTACATGTTGTGAGCGGTCAGACAGATAACTGGTGCACCAGGAGATAGGCCCAGCAGCAAAACCAGGAGACTAAGGGCATCAAGGAGGAGTGTGGGAGACAGTCGCAAGCTTCGAGAGGTCAATGAAGACAGCACCAGCCAGAGAACCAGTGTCTAAGGAGGAGTGGAGAAAGTTGGAGAACTCTAGGAGGGCTTGTTGGTACTGTGGCCCACCTGGAAGCCATTCTGCTCAGGACAAAGGACATTGTAGGTGGAGAGGTAGTCAGAGATTTGAGAGGCCACCACTTTTTCCAAGGCCTTGGAGAGAGAGAGAGAATGGAGATCGGTCGATAGTTTCCAGCCACAGTCCTATCACCACCTTTAAAGATAGGGGTGACAGTGGTGACTTTCAGGCAGTTGGAACCTTCCCAGGCAAAAAGAGTGGTTGATGAGGCATGTGATCGGGGTAAGGACTGTGTCTAAGACCAGCCGTAGGATACACGGATCCAGGGTGTCACTGCCTGTACTATTACTCTTGAGGGCAGTGACAAGGTGCGGCCTAAGTTCTTGGGCAGAAACACAGCGGAGGAGAAAATAAGGGCGAGAAAGATTTACTGCAGGTGCTGGGGGAGGAGGGTCAAAAAAATTTGTAGGGAGGATAGGGCTAAGGTCAGTGAATGAGGTGTTGAGGTGGTTGGCTATGAGGGCTAGGTCTGAGGAGATCACACCATTAATGTTGATCTGGGTGGGTGGGGGAGTGTGCTGCCATTTAACTGTTTAATGTTATCCCAGAAGGTTCTGGGATTCCCATGAGGCAGTGAGTGAGGACCGATAGTGCTCAGACTTGGCCTTCTCTGATGGCCCCAGTGCACTTGTATTTCAGGCGGCAGCATATAACCGCCTGTCATTGGGCTGGCCAGTCTCAATGGCACGGTGCCATAGGTTGTCCCTATGTTTGAGCTGGTGGATCAAAGCTGGGGTAACCCAGGGGGCATTCTTCCTTTTAGAACGGCGGGTCAACACTGGGGCAAAGATATCACAGGCATTATTAAAAGTTTGGGTAAAGAAGGAGAGAGCTGTGTCAATGTCAGGAGTTGCCTGTATAGGAGACCAGTCAATTTGGGACAGAAGTTCCTTAAGTTTTATCAGTCCACCAGGTATTAGACGCCGCTGGCATGTGGACTGTGCTATGGGTTTGGGGACTGAGGTTGACCAGTGGAATAGAATGGGGGAGTGATTGCTGACAGAGTCTGGGAGGACTTGTACATTGGGGATCCGATTAGGGCGGTTGGTGAGTACCACATCAAGCAGGGTCCTGGAGCCTCTCTTGGGGTTAGTCCTGGTAGGGTGGGTAACTAGTTGCGTTAGGTCTATTGCAGAAAAGGAGTCTCGGGTAGAGGAGGAGGAGGAGGGGCTGAGCCAGTTGACATTTAATTCACCCACCAGAATTTGATCAGCAGAAGGAGGTAGAGAGGTAAGGTATTCTGTAAGAGGCAATGGCCTGCATTTGGTCCCTGGGGGCACGATGCAGTGAGTCAGATAAAGGGGTCCCTTAAAGGGTCAGGGGTTAGTTTCAGCGTAAGCGCCTGGGCCCTGGAGTCAAGGATGGGAGGGCAGGGCTAGTAATGGGAGAGATTCCTTGACATAAATAACGCAGCCGCCGCCCCATCTCCCAACGCAGTCGGACAGGAAAAGGATGAAACCAGGAAGGGAGACTAGGGAGTCAGGGGAGGATTTTAACAGCCAAGTCTCAACCAGGGTGATGACATCAGGGTTAATTGATGTGACCAGGCATTGTAGTGAGTCAAACTTTTTTAGGAGGCTACAGATATTCATGGAGACCATGCATAGGCCTGTGGTGCGAGTTGGGAACTCCTGAAACCGGGCCAGGGTTTGATGAATGTTCCTGACAGGGTAGTAGCATGACTAATACCCTGGCTGGGAGATGAGTGAGAGGTTTTCCTACAATTGACATGAGAGGGAGGGAGGGGGAGGCTAAGGGAGCGGGGCGGGCAGGGAGGTACAGGAGGGAAGCAAGCAGAAGACACCCAGATGTGCCTGAGGTGAAGAGAAAGCTAGGGGAGGGCAGGGGGGACGGGGACACACAGAGGTCCCAAAGGGCCGAGAGGAGGTTCAGGAGCAAGTGGGAGGGAGGGGTGCCAGAAAGGCACAGGCATGGACTAGAAGCAGATGGGTAAGGGAAGTGCACTGCTAGTGGGGATAGGCACAGGCAGAGGGTGAGGCAGGGCCAATACATTGTGGTGAGCAAGATCCCAGGTAAGTAGTGCTGTACAGGTAGAAGTAGGAAGTAGTGAGGAGCATAGGTCCCTCTGGTGGCCAGTGCAGGTATAACCTGCAAATGGGAAAGTGTGGAGATAGGTTCTGGGCAACAGGACGTGATATCACCGGATGTGATGTCACGGGGTGGATCCCTAAATTGACAGCCGCCCCTGGGTGGGAGGGTGGTTGGGGTGGGTGGGGCAGATGGCGTGAAGCGCCGTCAGGGCTAGCACCCCTCTGCAGGCGTCCAGACGAAGAGAAGAGGCTCTCTTTACCTCGAAAGTTATCAGGCTGGAGATTTGGCTTCCTCAGCTACTCAGGTGAGCTGCTTGTGCTTCAGTTGCTTGATTGTCCCGAGTGCCTAGCTTGGGGGAGCTGCCTATGTTGTGGAAGAAACCAAAGCCTCTCACTACTATGCAGCAGAAAATATGTTATGACTTACACAAGGAGCTCCTCTAAGCTCAACAGGGCTATTCCAAATGAGGTCACACTAGGACCCAGCTAACCTAATGCCTTCAGTAACAAGCACAATTAGCTCAATACCAGCATATTAAATCAAGTCTGATCTATATTAGCTGCCTGGTATCTGGCTTTAAGATGAATCAGCAAGGCAACTCTAGAAAAGCCAGTGAGTCCCTAGCTTTACACTTCAGCAATTAGTAGTACAAAGAGAATCAAATAACAAGCCCACCCAGTGGTGAACAGGAACAAAGTTCATAAAATATAAGTGTTCATCAGGTAGCACCCCTCTGCAGGCGCTGCCAGATGAAGAGAAGAGGCTCTCTTTACCTCGGAAGTTATCAGGCTGGAGATTTGGCTTCCTCAGCTACTCAGGTGAGCTGCTTGTGCTTCAGTTGCTGATTGTCGCGAGTGCCTAGCTTGGGAGGGCTGCCTCAGTTATCAGGCTGGAGATTTGGCTTCCTCAGCTACTCAGGTGAGCTGCTTGTGCTTCAGTTGCTTGATTGTCCCGAGTGCCTAGCTTGGGGGTGCTGCCTCGAAAGTTATCAGGCTGGAGATTTGGCTTCCTCAGCTACTCAGGTGAGCTGCTTGTGCTTCAGTTGCTTGATTGTCCCGAGTGCCTGGCTTGGGGAGCTGCCTCGAAAGTTATCAGGCTGGAGATTTGGCTTCCTCAGCTACTCAGGTGAGCTGCTTGTTGCTTCAGTTGCTTGATTGTCCCGAGTGCCTAGCTTGGGGGGAGCTGCCTTGAAAGTTATCTGGCTGGAGATTTGGCTTCCTCAGCTACTCAGGTGAGCTGCTTGTGCTTCAGTTGCTTGATTGTCCCGAGTGCCTAGCTTGGGGGGAGCTGCCTCGAAAGTTATCAGGCTGGAGATTTGGCTTCCTCAGCTACTCAGGTGAGCTGCTTGTGCTTCAGTTGCTTGATTGTCCCGAGTGCCTAGCTTGGGGAGCTGCCTCAAAAGTTATCAGGCTGGAGATTTGGCTTCCTCAGCTACTCGGGTGAGCTGCTTGTCCTTCAGCTGCTTGGTTGTCCCGAGTGCCTAGCTTGGGGGGGGGAAGCTGCCTTGAAAGTTATCAGGCTGGAGATTTGGCTTCCTCAGCTACTCAGGTGAGCTGCTTGTGCTTCAGTTGCTTGATTGTCCCGAGTGCCAGATTAACATTATGACCTATGCTCAGTCTAGCAAGATCCCCGCTGCAGCAGTGGCGATAGATTTCAAAAAGACCTTTGACTCCCTTGAATGGGATTTTCTGCTCCAGGTGCTTGAGGCCATGGGATGTGAACCCCAATTTTGGTCCTGGGTTGCTGCTTTGTACAGCCAGCCCATAACACGGGCCCTTACAAATCACACACTGTCTGACCCCTTCCCTCTCGGGAAGGACATTAGGCAGGGGTGCCCGTTATCCCAACTTCTCTTTATCCTTACACAGGAACCTCTTGCAATAGCCATTCGAGCCTGTCCTAATATTGAGGGCATAAAGATTGGTGATAAGGCCTATACTACATTCTTATATGCCAATGACCTGCTTGTGATTTTAGCAGATGCCCCAATTTCCATCCACCCCAACTTAATCTGCTGGCGGAATTTGCCACTCTTTCGAGACTGAAGATTAATTGTTTAAAAATGGAGGTGTTACCACTAAACTCTCGTTGCATGGAATCTTCAGTCTCCCAGTATGACTTGCAGTGGGCAGCTTACTCACTTGTATACTTGGGCATCAGGCTGCACACAGATATAACTAGAATTTGAGAGATAAACATAAGTCCCCAGCTTGTGGAGATTAGAACAGAGCTGGACTGATGGCACAAACTTCACCTTACTTTGACTGGGAAAATCTCTGCCCTACAAATGGTCACAGCCCCCAAACTTCTATGTGTTCTCTCACACATTCCACTGGCCCTTTCAGTAGCATGAGCCGAGCTCATAGACAGGATGTTTTCGGGGTTTCTATGGGAAAACTCTAGACCCAGATACAGAAGGAACAAACTGTATGCTTATTGGAGACAGGGAGGTTGGAATCTCCCTTGGATAGAGGGATACAAATTGGCCTACCTCATAGCACAGACCCTAGCATGGTTCCTACCACCTGGAACAGATGCACCACAGTGGGTGGGAAAGGAGGCAGAAATGGCCGGACGGCAGAGTTTATCAGTCTTACTATATTCCCCTCTGCCAAAATCCCTGTGGGAACACCCTACCATCTCAGCCTCTGCTTTTACATGGCATATTGTTCACAAAAAGGTGAGGGCTAACCCGTGTCCATTGGCTTAAATACCAATTTGGCACAGTAATGCCCTTCCAATAGAGGAGAAGCCATTCTTTTGGCCTGACTGGGCAGGTAAGGGGATATTTAAACTAACTCAAATACTGGATAAAGAGGAATCTACTATGAAATCCTTTATGGAAATAGATGCCTACTTTCAGCTGGGGAAAAATACCTTTTGGCAATACCTGCAACTACGCAGCGCTGTACAGGCTTACATTAAGAAACAGTATGGGTCAATACAGAAGAAAACAGCCACCCTCTCCAGCTGGCTCTCTGTGAAGAAAGGAGTGGTTAGCTATATATATTCAGGTCTTAGATCACAACTCCCTTCTGGCTCTAATGTGGCTAAAATGAAGTGGGAGAAGGTCCTTAAGCAGTCTATCTCGGAGGACCAATGGCTGGCCTGCTGGAGGGGTGCCCACAAACATCTCCCGGACATCCATAGCCAGCTTATACAACATAAAATTATCTCTCATTGGTATTGCACCACCAGCATGCACTATCATATGCATACTCTTAACAAGGACAGATGTTGGAGATGCGATGCCCACGTGGGAGATTTGGCTCATATATTATGGCACTGCCCAGTGCTGGCACCCTTCTGGATCACAATAATAGGACTAGCTGAACAGGTGCTATGGTGTATAGTGGGTATGAACCATCTGGTCTGGATTCTGGGGCATCCACCCTCTAATGTCAAACTTTCCAGGGTACAGACCAGATGGTTCTCGATTCTTAGCTTACAGGCCAAACGGCTCATTTTAAGCCGCTGGAGAACTACAGAGGTTCCCTTCCTACCTGAGTTACATAATTCGTTGTCTCTCGTCACTCAACTGATCTGCCTATCCCACATAGTTTCTAATACACTGTCTGTATATCATCTATGCTGGGCTCACTATCTGGCATATCTTTCCCCTTGTGCTGGAATAGGCTGACACCTAACGACCCTTCCTATTGGTTCCAATTTGTCAGTGAAAAAAAGCAACTGTTGGGCTCCCAAATTCTTAGTTCTGGAGTCTTATTACTAGATATTGCCTTGTGTGTCTTTTTGTCTTTGTTATTTTAGATGCGACATTTGTAGATGAAAATGTAGTTTTTGTTTGATACAGTGCATAAATATTCATTTCTCAAGTGAGATTTGTCTCAGTATTTCTTTACAGATACTCAATTTGGACTTCTGTACATCTTGGATTTTGGACTATACAAGTCACATTTACTTCCTTGCTGGGACATTAGTTTTCTCTGCCTATCCTATGGCTGCTCTGTGTCTGTATAACTAGGAGCATTGCTATTTGTAAATGTAGCAACAGAACAGAGCTAAAGTGTCATATATGTACCACTCTCACGTTAGATATCCTAATTTGTGCTTCTGTTCTTTTGATCATCCTTTTCTTTTACATTATGGTGTTAAAATGCTTTAAAAAGAACATGGTTATGAAGCATGATTGTACTGTATGGACTGATACAGTATATACCAATAAAAAGTACTAACTGAAAAGAAAAGTCCCTGAGCTTGGCAAGCAGGTTACCATCGTAGAAACATCAAAGGCCTTTCATGAATAAACTTTTTAAAAAATGTAGGTGCAATAGGTCCACTGCACAAGGCCTCATCAAGATAGGTGGTTAATCTGACAATCAGTGTAGCCATACTGTGCTCCTTATAAAAACCATGCTAACAAGATGATGGAATGTTATTTTACTTCAGGTACGCCTTTGTCTGGTTGAAAACCAAGACTGAAGAACATTGGACTATGGTGACAGGAATAAGACCGGCCTAAAGTTTTTACAAAAGTTTGTAGCCAGATTTAAAGATTGGCATGATGGCTGCCTGCTTCCAAGTCTCGGGGACTATACCTGTCTTCAAAACAAAATTAAAGAATGTACATAAAGGAAAACCCATCACATCTGTAACCTGGGAAAATAGTTTGCAGTCAAAGCAATCATAGAAACATAGAAACATAGAATTTGACGGCAGATAAGGACCGCTTAGCCCACCCAGTCTGCCCATTTCCCTACCTACTGGATAAGCTGCAGATCCTAGTTAACCAGCAGCCTACTTCTTCCTACCCCAACCCCCCAGAATTGCCTTATGACTATCCCATGCATGCTTGAATTCCACCACTGATTTTGACTCCACAACCTTCCTCGGAAGGCCATTCCATGCATCCACAACCCTCTCTGTGAAAAATACTTCCTTAAATTACCTCTGAGCCGCCCCCCTCTATCTTCAAATTGTGCCCCCTTGTTCTTGCACACCTCTTTTTGAAAGATGCTACCCTCTTGGACTTTGTTGATTCCCTTGAGGTACCGAGAAAGTTTCTATCATGTCCCCCTCTCCCTCCTTTCCTCGAGGCTATACATATTAAGCTCCTTAAGTCTCTCTTCATATGTCCTCCGGTGCAGACCCTGCACCATTTTAGTTGCCCTCCTCTGGACAGCTTCCATCCTGTCTATGTCTTTGCGGAGATTGGGTCTCCAGAACTGCACACAGTACTCCAGATGGGGATCTCACCAGCTGTCTGTACAGAGGGATAATAACTTCCTGTTTTCTACTGGTGATGCCTCTCCCGTTGCATCCCAGTATACCCCCAGCCCTCCTTGCTGCCTTCTCACATTGCTTGCCCACCTTTAGGTCATCTGATATGACTACCCCCAGGTCCCTTTCCATTTTTGTTGTTGTTAGTATCTCACCCCCCATTGTGTACTCTTCCCCTGGGTTTTTGTTTCCCAGGTGCATTACCTGCACTTAGCATTGAATCTAAGCTGCCATCATTTGACCATTCCTCTAATCTTGCCAAGTCCTTTCTCATCCTTTCCACCCCACCCTGTGCATCAACTCTGTTGCAGATCTTAGTGTCATCTGCAAAGAGACATACTTTTCCTTCCAGTCCTTCTGCAATGTCAGCTTATAAAGACATTGAAGAGGACTGGTCCTAACTCTGAACCCTGCGGTGCCCGCTAGTAACCCTCCTTTCTTCTGAGTGGACTCCATTTACTATTACTCTGTCTCTATTCTCCAGCCAATTCTTTACCCAGGCTGTCATCTTGGGACCCACCCAGGCTGGCTAACTTATATATTAATCTTTTGTGTGGGACTGTGTCAAATGCCTTGCTAAAGTCTAGGTAGGCCATGTCCACAGCCCTCCCTGATCTACTACTTTGGTCACCCAGTCAAAGAAATCTATCAGATTCGTCTGGCATGACCTTCCCGCTGTGAATCCATACTGCCTAGGGTCCTGTGCCTTCTGGCCTCTAGATGCATGACAATTCTCTTTCCTTTAGAGTGATTCCATCATTTTCCCTATCACTGAGGTTAAACTAACAGGTCTATAGTTTCCTGCTTCTGCCTTGCTCCCACTTTTGTGAAGGGGAATCACATCTGCCCTCCTCCAGTCCTCGGTACCACCCCATCCTCCCATGATTTGTTAAAGAGGGTAGTCAGTGGTGTCACTAGTTCTACCCTTAGTTCTTTTAGAATTCTGGGATGAATCCCATCAGGCCCCATTGCTTTGTCCACCTTCAGTTTTAAGAGTTCTTTCAGAACCCTTTCTTCTGTAAATGGGCTGGTATCAACTTATGTATCCAGAGTGTTACTACTGTTTGTTTTATGTACCTCCCCCTCTTCCTTTGTAAATACTGAGCAAAAATATTTGTTTAGTATCTCTGCCCTTTCACATTCTCCTCTGGCATATTCAGATCACCCATGCAATATCTCCCTTTTTCTGCCATTCTAAGTATACTTTCTATCATTTCCTTGTCCACTTCCTCCCCTGAGAAGGGGTCTGTATACAACCCCTGTAATGGATTGTGGTGCCATTGCCTGTCTCCAAATTTACTCCACAGTGCTTCTTCTCCTCCCTGTTTACCCTTTTGTTCTGTTGCTTTTTATTCCTTCCCTTATGTAAAGAACTACTCCTCCCTCTTTACCCTCCCTGTCCCTCCTGTAGATAGTGTATCCTGGTATGTTTACGTCCCAGTCATGGTTTTGTGTGTACCATGTTTCTGTGACTGCCAGATATCCAGATGTTCCTCCTCCATCAAGGCCACTAATTCAGGAAGCTTGTTACCTAGACTACGGGCACTGGTACTCTATGCTCACCATTTTTTGATGGCCTTACCTTCTGTTGCAGCATCCCCCACTGACCGTTCTACCTTGGTCTTTTTCTCATTTAGTACCCTGTTTTGTAGGGAGAGGCTGGGATTTTTCTGCTGCTTGTCAGTGCCTCCCCCATTGACTAGTTTAAAATCTTGCCAATGAAGCATTTAAACCGATTGCTCAAAAGACTTGTTCCCTTCCTGGACAGATGCAGACCATCCTGCCAGTATAGGCTGGTGTCCCTCCAGGTGGAACCCCAGTCCCCAATGAAGCCAAACCCCTGTGCTCCACACCATTTTTTCAACCATTCATTAAACTGCATGGTGCCAATTACCCTCGCCTCCCCCATGCCTTTGACAGGCAGCACCTCTGAGAAGGATACTGTGTTTGCTACTTGTCTTAGGCCCTCCAACTCTGCAATGTCCTCCTGCACTGCTCTAACCTCATGATGAGCCAAGTCATTTGTCCCTAGGTGGACAATTATGTCCAGCTCAGAACCTTGCAGCTGTTGTTGTGATCCTGAGGATGCGCTTCCTGTCCCTCCAAGCCATGGCACCATCATCACCATTTTGTATCTTCTGGCTCATTTCATTTAAATGATTAAACATTTTATCAACTAATATATCCTTAAATACATATTTACTGTACTATTCCAATGTTTAAATTCTTTAATGTCCAAAAGTAAAGAAATTTCAATCTTGGTGGCTAAATTAATAACACTGCTAAAACTCAACTTCAGCTCAGATGGAATTTCTTTTAACAAAAAAAAAAAAATCTTGATTAGCAGTCTACAGTGAAATGATGGTAGATGATTTAGACTTTCAGAGTAACTCATTTAAGGGTCTCAATTCGCAAAGGTTGGTATAAGCTATGCTGATTGTCAGTGTGCCAGGGACCCAACATCTTATTCACTATTGGGTAAGGTCCTGGTGGCAAAATCTCATGGCTTGCAGTAACCCTGCTCCTTTGTCAAACAGACAGTACATTTGGAAGGTGTGCTGCAAGGCACAGGGTTACTGTGTGGCAATAGCACCACAAACAGCGTCTCTGAGGCCAGTCTCCCCCGATCCCCGATCCCCAGTTATATTTAAAAACTGTGATTTGTCAGTGCTGAATGCTTGCTTACTGGTATTTGCATTGTTAGTGCAGGAGTTAGAGATGCAGAATAGGAATGGAAGTGAAGTATTGAAGTAATGCCAACCTCCACCCCTCACCTTGCATTGACTGACAGGTGCTGAGGTGTGCCTTTAGTCATCCGACCATAACACTCTTATGCCATTCCACCTCACCCCACCCTCCAGATTCCGACTGGGGTGGTAGTATCCTTGAGGTCTTTTGTCCTTCCGTCACCCCATTCCATAAGGAAATAAGCTAAAATGGGTGCAGTATAGAAGTATGGGGTGAACGTTAGGCTGAAGAAACCAAGGCACAACTTGATGCCTTTCAGTGGCTGCATGGTGGGGTGGGGTTGAATGGGGTGAGCATTAAGGCTGACAACTCTGAGTCACACCCTGACGCCTGTCAATCTGTACAGGGTGGGTGTTACAGTTGAAAACCCTAACACCCTGGGTGTTTGTTGGCACTTTTGTTCCAAATTTTCAACAATGGCTTTTTGGGACGGACCCCGTCTCATGAATAGTGGCAGTATCATTTGGTTACTCAATCACAAAAATTGATTTTGCACAGCTAGTGTGCCATTCGGTGCCACTGGTGCGAAAACTCATTTTGGGCAGGATGTGAAAAATGACAGCTAGAGTATACAGTTCATCAGGAGATATAAGGAAATGGTAATTTGGAACATCTGTACTGAAAACATGAAAACATGCCAAAGTTAAGAGTGTGCATAGAAACTGTGCAAAGCATGGTCGTAACACAAACATTTTTTGGAATGTTTTCACCAGATTTTCAGCATGGCCTTTTTGGGACCTCCCCCTCATGAAGAGTTGTACTGTGATTTCATTAAGCTATGCTGAAAGTTGATTTCTCACAGAGACTGTACCATTCTGTACCACAGATGCCAAAGTGCATTTTTGGGAAGGATGCAAAAATGACGACTATACTGTTTATGAACAGGTGTGACAAAATGGCAATGTTGGAAATATGGAGTGAAAATAATAAAAATAATGAAGTTACTAGTATGTGTACAACCTGCACAACAGATGCTCATAACACAGTAATTTTTGAGTTTTATTCTCAATTTGCAATGACAGCTTTTTTGGCCCACCTCACTTAACAGTGGCACTGTCATTTTGGCAACTGGACCAAAAAGTGATTCTGTGCAATGACCGCAAAACCATCTTTCAGGACCAAGAAACAAAAATGGCATTGTCAGTGTTCATGAGGTAGGGTCCCAAGAACCCCATGTTGAAAATTTGGGACAAAAAACTACAAAGCTTGGCTAAGATATCAACCTAAATTACCCCCCACCCCCATTGACTGCTATTATAGGGCTTACCATCATTTCTTCAGTTCCCGGTTGGTCTTTGAAGAGTGCAGACGTGTTCTCGGTCCACAGAAGATCATTGCTCCCAAACTCTGAAGGTAGGTATTGGTGAGGGGTTGTGTGGGGAGATGAGGTGCACAGAGGGAAAATGTGGTTTGGGGGAAGGGAGCCAGCAAGAACGATGAGGGACCATTTTCTTATTTTTCAGGTTTAAAAAAAAATATCTCATTGGACTGTTTCCTTTTTCTTAGGTGAAATATTAAAATGGATTTTTGCACACTGGCATATGGGCTCCCAGTGTGCCCAGAGTACTGAGGGCAGTCAATGCTGAACTGGGATTGGGCACCCTGGTTAGCTGTCAACCCAGGGACGCAAGTGGTGGCATCTAACATTAGAGTACGCCCTGGTGTCGTAGGAAACAAATAAATATGTTTGGCACACTGGGGTGGGCCCCAGTGTACCACATTAATGGGGAAGGGGATACATGCTGAACCAAGGATTGAGCACCCCCATATTAGCAGGGGAAGGATAATTGCAGGTGCTGGGTGGGCAGCAACAGTGTGAGGGAGCTAATTTGTTGTCCTGCTGTGTGACTGGTTGGGAGGGAGAGGAACTGCTTCTGCAATGATGAAACTGCCTCTGATTGCAGCAGCCGATTTCTTTCAAGTGCGACGCTCGCTGTCAAACTGCCATCATTGGGAGCTTCAGCTTTCATTGGTAGCTGATGGCTGCACCTATTAAATCATCCGCTGCATTGACCACAACATGCCACACCTCCACAATGCTCTGCTACTGCAAAGTTCCTTGTGCTTCTGCGTGTGCAAGCAAACATTAAGCACATTCCTGTTGGTGTAACAGACCCTCAAGCCATGATCCATCTATGAAATAAAAATCTGGTGGTTAGCAGCCCCGCCCCCAGCTCCGATACCAGCTTATGAAATAAAATAAATGTCCTGGTATTAGCGGTCCCCATCCTTGATTCCTGTTTATGAAATAAGAAAAGTTCCTAGTGGTCTAGCACCCCAAGTCCCAATCTCGAGTTTATGAAATAAAATAAACATCTCTTTTGGCTGGCAGACCCCACCTCTCAGCAAACACTTTTTATGAAATACAAAAGTCCATAGTGGTCTAGTATACTCCCAAGCCCTGATTCTATTTATTACAAAATACCAGCATCTCCGGCAGGGCTAGTAGGACACCTCACCCACAGGAGGCAATGGCCACCACCTGTTCCCCCCTGACCCATCCAAGAGCTGGTGCAAGGCATAGCCCTCCTCTCACCACAAGAACTGAGTACTGACTGAAAGCTGTTAACCAGTGTACTGTATTCTGCACACCCTTATTGACAGCTCAGTTTGTGCCAAGCCATGGTGGTGGTCAGAGAGAGCTGTGCTTTATGCCGATCTGGGTTGGGATGGGGAATTAAAGTAGTGGGGCACTGCCCGCCAGGGTGGGGTTTCACAGGGACCACCAAGGACACTTGTGTTTCTTGTAATAGCAAGCAGTGTTGGGAAGGGTCCACTAGACCACCAGAGGCATTTCTTAGTTCATTTTTTAATTAAATATATTTATTGAAAAAACAGGAACAATAATCAAATGATTACAATAAGCACATGAATTACCTTTTTTATTTCAAAAGCAGGGACTAGGTACTGCTGCTAGCCACCAGGGATGTTTATTTTATTTCTATAAACTGGGATCATAACTAGAGGACTGCAAGCCACTAAGTAAGTGATTATTTTTATATTACTGTGGGATCAGGGGTTGGGTGAACAGCAGCACATTGTTGTTAACAACCCTCCCAGAGGACACAAGTTCAGTGTCCTTAGACCAGCACTGGGTGGTCTAAGTGTATTAGAATTCTGCCTCTGGGAGGGCTTCTTCAGAATACTAACTTGGGACAGGGCAGCTGCATCTGCTGCTAGCCCCACAGCACCGTGCCACAGTTAATTTTGGCACAAGGCTGACACATACTCTAGTTTGATGCAGGCTGTATTTGTGAATTGATCAGAGTGCATTCTTTGTGTGTGCACGCACTGTGCCATTCTTTGGGATGCAAGCCCCTTTTGCCATTCGGGGAAGCATTCTGAATCAGGCCTAAGGTCTTCCAAGTGTCCTTAGTACTGATATTTACCTGAAACTGTTTATTTAGATAATTATATGATTTAACCTTCCAAGCCCATCCTTTACACTTGTTTCATGGACTTTGATACTCCATCAATTTAGTAACTGTTTTCTCCTTTTTCTATGCTTACCAAGCTTTATCTCTTCTACATGTCAATTGAAATAATTCAGAGGTAAGCCAGCTGTGGTCCTTATCCCTCAATCTTAAATTCCTAACTGTACCTACTTAGTCACAAGCTGCAGTAAATTCCGAAGATATGTTACCTAACACAGAATACATTTCTAGAATACAATGTAAGGTACCTTTCCCCAGTGTTTAGGGGGTCTTAATGGGGAAAAAGATAGGGGAAGGGGGCCAGAATCAGAAACTTCCAGGAGCCACAACCTTTAAATTAAACAAAGACGTCTCACCTCACCTGCAGGAACTCATGAAACATAAAGGGACTGGTTGTCCTTTGTCAGCCAAATAGCTAGAAACAGGCTGCAAAGCTTCAAGGCCAGGACTGGAAAGACAGATGCTATTATTCTTTGAAGGAGCAACATAGTTAGGCAGGAAAAACAATCCCAGCACATACACAGGGTGAAAATAATAACAACTTTAGTTAATTATTAAAATTAATAAATGTACAGCTCCATTGAGTAGATTGTCAGACATATCAGTAGCTACAAAACAGAGATGCATATAGCACAAGGCTGTAGGTCCCAAAAAAGTCAAATTAGAACGAGACAGGCTCCATGGAGCTACAAAGAGCCAGAACAAGCTCAAACTGTTACCTGGTGCTGGGCCTCACTACACAAGGGACATCACTTACTTCCACTGGCATTCAGAAACAGGAAACGGCCTATTAAACCACACTGACCCTAACACTTGCTGGAAATCAACATGTCTCCAGCTCACCCTACCAGGAGGAGTTGCAGTGATATAAAGCAGCAAAACAATTTGGCTACCTTCTTTCAGTTTCACCATACCTACGATTCAGGTGTAGCTAGGGAGCCTGCTACAGATATGGACATGGCAGGCCCCGATAATGTATGCTCAAAGCAGGTCCCCTTTACTATATTCCTGTGGCTAGCCACACTGGGTAACAGCTTCCTCAGCATGTCTACTGCTAAGGAGACTCTGCCACAGCCCTGTCACCATAGTAGCAGCCCAACTGCCAACTCTCACCTAGGATGGAACCAAGATCCCAACACTCCCCAGTGCACAAGGTTGGCTTAAACTCCATTTCTCTGTTCCATGACTGCCACTCCTAATCCAGGGACCCTACTCCATTGGTCACATGATCCTGCAACTCCCCCCCCAAGAACCTGGCCATGAAACCAATGCCAAAACTAAGATGGCCACATCTCCTGGGCTAGGGGATGGAAACCCCTACCCATTTGCTCCAGCTACAAACCCTCTGGCCTCCTTGCACCACTTCCATTAGCTCTTTTAAAGAAGGAAGAGGAATTAGGGAACATCCCTGGGGTGGACCCAGGCTGCCCATAAAACAGACTGACCAGAGGAAGAGAAGAGAATATTAGTAAGCTACCTCCCAAAAGGAGTACAACTGCCCCAGCGGGTATGTGCACTCCCCACCATGGCAGCCCCCCATGGCATGCCATTGTCAAACCTGAGGCCTTATAACCTGAAACACTGTGCACAGCCAGTACTGCCCATATGGCACAAACAGGATTTCTGACTTAATAAAACAAACAGTGCCAGGCAGCTAATCACTGAAGATTAAAGAACCATAACAATAGTTCTAAATTTAATAACAATTGCTGCTCTTCTTGAAGGAAGAGCCACACACACTGCACACACATGCACTCACACTCATTCAACCAGCAACAGTGGCTCAGCAGGAAGCATACTTGCTTCTGAGGCTGGGAGAGCAGACAGCTGTCAGAAGGCTGTGGGTTCATTTCCCACACCTGGTAGAGGGGTGTCAGAGGGCTGTCGGTTTAATTCCCACACCTGGCACTTGGGTTAATATCCCAGTACTGACACTGTAGTGCAGCATGAGAGGGGTACTGCACTTCTAAGGTGCCGTCTTTTGGATGAGACGTTAAACCAAGGTTCCCATCTGCCTGTTCTGGCACTTATCAAAAAAGGGTTGGGGTTTTTTATTACGATACATATGAACATTAAGTAAACGATACATATCTTTAAGAATTCATTTGTCTCACAAAGATTCTGGGGACTAAATGATAGTAAAGGAAAAAGTATGGGAAAGGAAGGAAAAAAGAAAAAACAGGAAAGAAAAACTCATAAGGAGAGGATAATTCATAATTTCAATTATATTTATAGACGTGGTTTAACCTGAAATTTGCATATGCTCTCCTTTTTTTCCTCATAAAGCAGGAAAATTCCTCCAACATAATTTTGAATTCCTCAGTTTGTTTAGCCTCTGTTTCCATAACTGCTTTTACACCATTTTTAATGATCTAAAACAGTTGATCTTGAGTGATATGCCGTTGCTGGATTGAAAAAATGACATCTCTTTGCCACACACTCCAGTATTTGGAATACTATCGCAAACAATATATCAAAAGACCCCTGCTTTGTTAAATTATTTCCAATGATCGTTACAATTCCAAAACAAAATTATCATAATTCAGGTACTAGAAAGGAAGGCCAAGCCAGCTGTACTGCAACCACCCTTCCATAGTTCTAAAAAATGTAAGGGCATTCAAAAATAAATGCATGATTGTCTCTAAGGTAGAACTACAGCATGGTAGGGGTCACGTGCTGCAGTGAGTCTGAAGAGACATCACTGTGTACTCCATTTACTACTACCTTTGTGTCCTGTTGTCTAGCTTAATTTTTGTCCGTGCCACCTTGGGACCCATTCCAAGGCTGGCTATCTTGCACTAATCTTTGTGGGACTGTATCAATGCCTTGCTAAAATCTAGTGGTAGCCCTGCCAGGCTCCCTTGATCTACTACTTGGTCACCCAGTCAAAGAAATCTATTAGATCTGCCTGACATGACCTTCCCATCGTGAACTACGTTGCTCTTTTGGGTCCTGTGCCCCACTGTACAGGCAGCATGGATCACACAGCAGGAAGGTCATGAGACAAATCTGATAGATTTCTTTGACTGGGTGACCAAAGTAGTAGATCAGGAGGGCTGTGGATAGCTACCTACCTAGACTTTAGCAAGCTTTTGACACAGTCCCACACAAAGATTAATATATAAGTTAGCTAGCCTGGGAGGGTCCCAAGATGACAGCCTGGGTAAAATATTGGCTGGAAAATAGGACACAGAGAGTATTAGTAAATGGAGTCCACTCTGATGAAAGGGGGGTTACTAGTGGTGACACAGGTTCAGATAGACTCAGTCCTCCTCAATGTCTTTATAAGCTTACATTGCAGAGGGACTGAAGGAAAAGTATGTCTCTTTGCAGATGACACAAAGATCTGCAATAGAGTTGATGCACAAGGTGGGTGGAAAGGCTGAAAGGGACTTGGCAAGTTAGAAGAATGGTCAAATGTATGGCAGCTTAGATTCATACTGCTAAGAAGTGCAAGGTAATGCACCTGGGAAACAAAACTCAGGGAAGAGTTCACAATGGGGGTGAGATACTAACAACAACAAAATGGAAAGGGACCTGGGGGTAGCCAGTATCAGATGACCTAAAGCTGGGCAAGCAATGTGAGAGGCAGCAATGAGGGCTGGGGGATATTGGGATGCATAGGAGAGGCATCACCAGTAGAAACAGGAAGTTATTATCCCTCTGTACAGACAGCTGGTCAGACCCCATCTGGAGTACTGTGTGCAGTTCTGGGAGACCCAGTTCTCGCAGACAGAGACAGGGATGGAAGCTGTCCAGAGGAGGGCATTCAAATGGTGCAGGGTCTGCACCAGAAGACAAGCATGAAGAGAGACTAAAGAAGCTTAATATGTATAGCCCTGAGGAAAGAAGGAAGAGGGGGACATGTTAGAAACTTTCAAGTACCTCAGGGAATCAACAAAGTCCAAGAGGGTAGCATCTTTCAAAAAAAGAGGTGTGCAAGAACAAGGGGGCACAATTTGAAGATGGGGGGGCGGCCCAGAGGTAATTTGATGTTATTTTTCACAGAGAGGGTTGTGGATGGCTGTAACGGCCTTCTGGAGGAGGTCGTGGAGTCAAAACAGTGGTGGAATTCAGCATGCATGGGACAGTCATAAGGCAATTCTAGGGATGGGGGTAGGAAAAGGCTGCTGGTTAACTAGGATCTGCAGCTTATCCAGTAGGCAGGGAAATGGGCAGACTGGTTGGGCCAAGTGGTCCATATCTGCCATCAAATTCTATGTTTCTATGTTTCTATGTTATGTTTCTGTGGAGGTGGTGCTGAGAGGGAGTGTTGGGTGGATGGGAGGAATGAAAATAAAACAGTATTGTCTATTGTGGTCAGTTGGTAAAGGTAGAGCATGGCACATTCTGCTGTGTCCACGATGGCTGCCAACTTGCATTGCAACTTGAACATGTTTAGTACAGCTTGTCAGCCATCTTGGAGATGGCGGACCATGCCATGTTCTGCCTTGACTGCTGAATGACAAATAGTGCAGTGCAACTGCTAATGGATAATGTTAAGTGCTTCATGTATGCAGAGACAACTGTGAGACAAATCCACGCTGTTGTTTGGTAAGAAAAGTCTCCCTTTTTCCTATTGCAGGAGGTCTGCAGAACTTGCCCACTGCAACCCTGAAAAGAAATCAAGTTCAGTTTTTACTAAATTTCTTCTCTGTTATCTCTTTCTTACATTTTGTTTTCCAACTGCCAGCCCCTGTAGTAGCTTCCTCACCTTTCTAAAGGCATTTTTCTTAAATCAGCATGTTTGCTGCATCTGTGCTTTCCCACTACCAGCCATGGCACTGTGCCTCCAGTGCAATTGTCAGCACTACTCAGAAGAACAGGGGCAGCATGGCAAATAAGCAGGTTATGATTTTGTTTTCTAAAGTAAGTTTCTTATGAAGAAATGCATGGTTAGTGTCTCAGCTCCATCACTCATGTCTTTTCTACTGAGTAATCAGTTAGCTACTAACTGAAAATGAGGCAGTATAGCGCAGTGGTCTAAGGCTTTGAGCTGCAAAGCTGGTGACATCCAGCAGACCAGACTTGGGTTTGAATCCCACAGCTTCCACTTGCATACTGTGTGACCTTGAGCAAGTCACTTAACCTCCTTGTGCTCCCAGGTCGCTCCTGTAAAAAAAGCTATTAGCTTAGTGTGCTATACCTGGTTAAAATAATAAAAATCTGCTGTCACTGGCATGGGGGGGGGAGAGAGCAATTGTTCTGATTTATAGAACTTTTATTAAACAAAAACTAGTTTTTAGCAAATAAAAGCACTTAGCAGTGATTATCCAAAAGACCTTCCTTGAAGACCTTCATAGAATGAAATGAATAGGATGATTACAGACATACCTCTACCCTACTGGTGCAGCCATTGATCATTCAGTTGATACTGTTTCCACTCACACTGCAGCACATCTTGAACAGCTTCTTGTAGTCTTTATAGTAGATATTCACAACCCAAAAACAAAGAAGGAAAAAGAGAAACTCACCTGGTTTTGTTCATTGTTGCAATGAGTAATGAGCAGTGAAACTGTGGTTGGAAGAAAGGTAGCCAGGAGATTACCTGATGTTTTATGAGGAGAACTGATGTCTTTACACCCCAGCAGTATCAGCACTGAAGATTATGGAAAGTAGAGTGTAGACTTAATGTGAAGTAAGTGCATTCACAGATTGTGAATGAGGGGAGACAAAGTGTATAGTGAAGCGAGGTACTGTAGACTGAGAAGTGAACCCAAATGCTGCAGGAGACAGAGTATATTCAGAAAGTTTGAAAGGGGTTGTGAGTGATCGCAGCCAGGGGAACACAATGCCATAGTCAGTAAACTTAATAAATAAGAGCAGTATGGGGACTGGCACCTGTGCAAAGAGACACAATTCTGTGTGGCAATACAGAGAAATCACAGTGGACACAATTTATGGTTTAGTACGCAGTCAAAAAATATTTTAGGATAGTGAGAACAGTCATTTATACATGATGTATGCAGACATCGGGGTGACATTAGACAGAGAATATAGCCAGGGATTACAGGGCAACAGAGTAAGCATGAACACAGATTAGTTAACAATTGCACAACTAGACAAGGACCAGCATGAAAAACCAGCAGACTGCCTTTAATCTAGTCTACATGTACTACTGATGCAAATGTTCAAATAGTCAGCATCCTTTGAACTATTTCATAAAAACAAATGGGCCAAGGATCAGGCCAGTCAAGTACTTGCAGTAAGGTTCATAGTGGAGTCCCACCCACTGACATTGCATGACGCTTTTTGCACAATTCTGCTTTGTCAAAAACTGACATAGGACATACTGTGTTTCAATAAAAAGGAAGGATTTAAAGCAACAGCACATATTAAATGAACTGAATTTAACAGTTCTCTATTGTCAGACAGTATCACCACAAAATCCATATACATAATAACATCTGTGCAAAAAACATTTGACCAATATGCATTATTAATAAATAAATAAGTAAAAAAGAAAAGTTTAAAAACCTGTGCCATCTGGCTAGGGCATCAAGATATTGCACACAGTCCCATTTGAATCTGCACGGCAACTGTTATTCATTTCAAGGTTTGCTCAATGACTCACTCATGAAGGTGGCAATTATAGGTGCAAACCTAAAAAGACAGAGACACAAAGAAAAAAGTAATAAACAAAGTAAACTACACACAACAAAAGAACAGAAGCATTTAAATGTAACAGATTATTTTTCCCTCAGAATAGGCTTGATCTCAATTCTATCATTTAAACCTAGGAAATGCATAGCCTGCTTTGAGAAGATCAAGTATTGTTCCCTTCTCAATAACAAACTGTCATAATTTTCTCCATGTCTAGACATGACTGTTTTTTCAATCCCAATAAATACAAAATCATGTTCACTTTTATTTCTTGCTTTCTGAACATGCACTGCAAGGGCATTTTTGATGTAACCATTCTGTAAGGCACTCATGTGTTCTTCAATTCTAATTTTAATGCCCCTTTTTGTTTTTCCAACATAAAACTGACCACAATTTAATTTACTGTACCAAGGTAAATTATGCCACATGTACTACATGTGATCACATCTCTCACTTTAGCCTCTTTCCCTGTAGCTGGGTTAAAGAAGGCTCTTGTATTTTTGACCTGGGGCAGTACTTATAATTGACGCGTTTGTTAAAACCACTTCTATGATCTCCTAACCAATTTCTTGGTCCATTAGATAGGGGCTGTACTAAATGTACAATTACCCCTTTAATGTTTTTGCCTCTCCTGTAACCCATTTCGGACCATTTTGTGTCTATATTTTTCAGTCTCTCGTCCTTAGTAAATTGGTACAAGTGCTTCTTCACAATTGAAGCTGTTAGTTGTGATTTGAGGTTATAAGTGGTGATTAATGTCTGTAGATCATAGTTTTTCTCTCTCTCTCTCTCTCTCTCTCTCTCTTCTGAAGTAACCTTTCTCTTGGAATTTTATTCAGATTATCTCTGGCTTTCACAATAGTCTCATTATTACACTTGTAATCTCTTAGTTAGTTCTTGTGCCCTAGAATTATACTGCTCCTGGTTACTATAATTTGCATGTATGTACTGACCCTTTGGAACAGCTCTGATCACATGTCCTAGACAGCTACTACTAGCCATCAACACAGTACAGTATATAGGTCAGTGAGTTTGTGATGAAGATCAGTTGCTAGTCCCCCCCCTTCCCCATCATTATAAAATTATCAAATCTAGGAAATTGATTAGTTTAGTACTGAAACTGACACTAAACTGCACATTCTCATTACTTTTTTCAAATATGTAACAAATTCAAATAGTTCATCCTCAGTACTTTTCCATATAATCAACACATCGTCAATGAAATATTTTCATAACTCCTGTGTTTTCAAATAGGGATTATTGGGGGTTCGAATAATTTCCTCCTCTCACTGTGCCATGTATAAATTAGCATAATTAGGTGCCAAGCTGGCACCCATGGCAGTACCCCTTTTTGTAAAAAGAAATATTCATTCTTGTAAAAAAAGGTGTTGTACTCTAGTACAATTTTAATAAGTTGTACTAATATGTCCATGGGGGGTGTGTCAGTAGGATGTGTATCTAGGCAGTAGCGCAAGGCCCCTAACCAATCTTTATGGGGAATGTTGGTATAAAGTGCTGCTACATCTAAAGTTGCCAATATACTGACTGGTTCAATGGCTATTTAGTTTAAAAATCTTAAAATGTGACCAGTATCTTTAATAAAAGAGGGTACATCCTTAACCAGGTCCCCAAAAAAGAGACAACATATCTAGCCAGAGGTTCAGTCATGCCTTTGTTTACCTGAAACAATGGGTATCCCAGGGGGTTCACATGACCCTTATGTACTTTTTGGTGAGCAATAAAATGTGGCCCTTGTGGGATGTCTAACTGTCATATATTCTATTACCTGACTAGATAATCAGTTTATGATTCTAAACATCAGATATTCATTAGCCACATTTTTAAACACAGTTGGTTTATCAAAATGTACTGTCATTTCTCATAAAATTTATCATCAGAAAATTGCCTTAGAACTTCTACATCACATTTGTCACTGTCCTTTATCATAATTGCCCCACCCATGTAAGACACTTTAATAGTCAGTTATTTATTATTACCTAGTTCTATAAGTGCTGTTTGTTCTTGTTACTCAAATTGTGATAAAAGTGACTATGTGCTTCTTTATTTAACAGTGCAATGTCTTCTTCACAGTACTTGAAGAACATCTGTATGGTTGGTGGGAAGAGGTGCAAAATTCAGATTTTGGTGTAAAACTATTAGAGTTGTTAATGTTTGTTTTAGTTATTTAATTTTGCTCTCCTGTTGCATCATCCCTTAGTTTTTCTTCCACATCTTCTTTATGGAAGAATACTTTTAGGCTGAGATTTCAAGCATGTCTGTTTAGAACTAATATGGTGCCAAAATGGTCTAAGCTCTGGGTGGGTGTATACGACAAACCTATATTTAAACCATTGATTGCTGTTTCATTCAGCAGAAGTGTATTCACACTCACTTTGCCTTAGGAATTAAAATGACACAGTACCTTCTACAAACACAACTTTTAGTAATTAAAGAGACAAAGTACTTTCTACAAACACAGCTTTCATATCTATTGGTCCCCTATTATTGGCTCTCAATTTCTGATGAGGCTATCAGTTGGGCTCTGGGGTGTGTTTTGGGAGGAGTTTCTTTTCTGGGGTGTAGGGTGTGGTGAGCTGTCTAATGACTGTTGGTAATGATAGTTTGTGTATCGTTGTTTGTGTTTAGCCTGGTTTTCTTGGTTTCTGTTTTTGAATTTTTAAAATCAATAAAGTACATTAAATTGAAAAAATCTATTGGTACCCGCCTCTGGTCACTATGTCCCCAATATCATGAACTGCAAAAAAATGCAGCATGCTGCGAAATAGTTTTTTTAAATTTCTCCCTTACAAACACCCAGTTCTGCTCATTCTTTCATGCCTCCACTCCTCCCTGACTATGTCACTCGTTGAGTTGCCTTTTGCAACACCTTCATTATGGTGTGTTTTTTCACAATTTAGAATGTAGTGCTCTATTCCACATTTCAAACCCCTGTTACCATGAAACTCGTACTCTGTAAAAATCATCAGAAGCTGACCAGTACTTCTTGCTGTCACTATGCTGGTCTGAGCTGTCAGTCACACTGCTTTCCATGTCATTAGGTACTGTATATACCGCATATGACCTCAGCCACATTGCCACAAGGCACTCACTTAAAACCGCAACAAGTTTTCTTTTTGCTACAAAAAAGATTCAGTTGGGCTTGAGAGGGTGCCAGGCTGCTGACAACCAACCCTCCCCCCAACAACCGCGGGAGATCTCTTGTGGACAATTTATTTACCAATCTTGCCCCTAGCTCCACCGTCCATTAGGGAGACTGCTCTTGGACCAAGGAGGAGTTATCAAGCCATAATTACCCACTGCACTATAAGTGGCCCTCCACATGAAGTACCTTAGCACCAAGGATAGCAACTCTGTTTGCCCTGAGTCTATCGGAGTCAGTCGATAGGTAGCTGGTTGGTCAGCACCTCTGCTCCACACATCTCAGGATTCCCATTGTAATACATGTAAGAACATTATGTTAACTCTGTAAGGTTTTATAAGCATATTATGATAGTTTAATTAGTCTTTGTTACTTACAATCTCACTTGTGTCAGACAAACACCTGAACTACAATATGGTTAGACTGTTTGCTAATGTAGCTTGTGAGTTTTACTTTGCCAGTGTTACTGGAAGTTAGTAATCACCCTTTCTAAGGAATGTCTACTGTTTGTTGTAATTCAGTATCTATGCAAGGTATTGCTACCTTTATTTTGGGTCCAGTAGCCAGGATCTTAAATACTACTTTCTCTACTGCGATCAGCAAGGGTTTACTAGTGTTTGCCAAATGATCTAGCTGAAGTAATCTATTCACTATTGCCTTTGTAGCTATATGAACATATGATCTCGGATATCACATTAACACCTTTGAGTGCAGGCACTCATTTACAAAGGTTTCATGTCAGCTGTGGGAGGGTAACATACAGACACAGGAATATTACTGTAAACTAAAATGAGAAAAAACAACAATATAACTAAAATTATACATTGATAAATATGTGAAAGGATGAATACAATTTAGTTAGTGATAACAGTAGCAGAAATGACATAAGAAATAGTACCTGGAATTGATAACAGAGAAGCCAGTAGAAGAAGGCCATTTGGTCTATCTAGTCTACTCATATTGCAGGGTCCACAGCATGAGGTACTGTCCCAGCACCCCCTCCTCTCATCCTTAACCATTATCCTATGCCTGTGTAACCAGAAACATACTGTTGATACTGACAGACTACAGGGGTTGCCAAACTACCCCATATACAGTAGGGTAAGCCTGTTTACTGAAGATCTGTTCTGCTACTGCAATGACTGATCAGAGTTGCCTATCACTCAATTGGCCAACTTTTCTTTTCAGGGTAGGCCCATTTATACAACTGTATACCACTATATAATGCTATTGCTCTTTAACAAGTGCAGCCAGGGACTTGAAATCAAATAAATTTCCTGTGAATGTTGATAATTGTCCTACCTAGTGTAGGCCTGTTTATACAACTGTTACCTCTGTTTAGCTAGTGTAGCCAGGGTCTTGGAATCACTACAGATGAAGAAAATTGTAGCTAACACCCTATCTAGGGTAGGCCTGTAATTCATCTATGAACACTCCATTCCTCTACATTCACAGTGTGTCCTCTCCATTCTGTGCTGCCACACACTCTAGGCCTAAATAACCACTTGATGGTAGACATGCTAATGCACTTGCTCTTTTTTCTTCCACTTTTTTCACTGTTGTCGCCTATCCTTTCCTCGAATGTGCATGCACACATGTGGAGGCACATACAAGCAGTGTTCTGAGGTGTATACCTGACTTGCTACACCCGCCTGCCTGTGCTGCCACCAGACCTCCACCCAGTGGCAGTGGAACGATGGGGGACAACAACCACCCTAGAAGAGGAGAGCTGCCATTATGCTGCTTGATCTTACTCCACCCCTCCTGTGCCTGCACCCTGATGACCTGAGGTCATTCCCAACCTGGTTTGTCAGTGTGGCATAGGTAAGGCATCCAGTACCTCAACCCTAAGTGTCACCATAATGTGCTCTCTCTTAATAGGATTCTTGCAAGTGACAGAGGTTAGAGCCCACATCCTAGCACCTGACCAAGCTGCTACATTCCACTTCTAACTCACAAACCTCTTGACACCCCTCCTGTCCCCACTGATCACTGGGTGCCCATGTCTCACCCTATACTCTTTTTAGGACTTCTAAGCAAGAGGGACTGCCACCTCATAGGTGCCATCATACACTCTCTGACTTTGCCAGGCCCCCACTCAACTCATCCTGCAATCCTATGCATTTCCATCCTATCCTACTGCTATTCCTCATAGGTGATGTTGAAAGAAACCCTGGCCAAAACACTGCTTCACCCACAATGGCCTCTATGGCTGAACAACCAAGGGCTTAAAACTGAGCATCTAAATGTCAGTAGCCTAGTGTCCATTCTTACTGAACTTGAGGTCTATTCTTGCTGTACAAACCTGACATACTGTCATCACCAAAATGTGGCTGAAGCCTACTACATCAGATGCTAGTTCCTGCACAAGAGCTTAGGTTACAGCCTCCTAAGAAATTACTGCCCTGAGATCAGAAAGGGTGATGGAGTACTTTTCTACTGCAAGGATCCTCATAACACCTTCTTAGCCTACCTCAGCTCACCTGACACTTCTAATAGAGAATGGCTCCTTGCCAATCTTTCTACTGGATTTTTCAGAAAGTTGCACATTGGTTGCTTCTATAACCCCTTCCCCAGTCAGGGCCATTGGAACCGGTGTGGCTGATATTGCTATGGTTGTACCACGTTTTGTTAGTCCTACTCATGCCTGTGGACTGGGGATGGTGGAATTACATTTTTTTTGTGTGTGACCGTCCATGGTATATGACTTGCCATTTGTGTCTGAGGGAAATCAAGGTGAAATAGAGCAAAACAAAAAGAAAAAAAACAGGCTTATGGACTCAACACCTTACCAAAGTGACCTGCACAGTCTCTTGCAGCTTGCTTCTGCAAGAAAAATAAACAGCAAAGCAAGTAAAAATAGAAAAGATTTTAGATAAAATAAAGAAGGAGAAACCTGTGTGTGTTGATAGGACATCATAGTGTGGTGGTAATGCAAAGGGGTGACCTGCCCAGTCTCTTGCAGCTTGCTTGAGAAACAAAAAAAAAGAAAAAAAAAACAAGACAGCAAGAAAAATGAACAAAAATGATATATATATATATATATATATATATATATATATATACACTGTAATAGGAGCATAATTGTGTCCCTATAGTTAGGGTTCAGTGGGCAGTTTAATGTTATACCCAAAATTTTGCCGTTAAAATCTTTGCAACTGTTCAATGGATTTGTGCAAAATTCAGGATGAATGGTTTCAGATGGTAGATCTCTTGATCTGCCAAATTGCATTTTAATTGGATTTGTGGTTTTCATGCAGTGAAGCACAACAAACTATGTATTTTGCCTGTGTTAGCAAATGTCAGGATTATTTTTTAACATCGCACTTCACCCACACTGCTTGGAATTTTGGCCAGAAATGTTCAGGGTAGAAAGAGGTTATCCTAAGGCACAATCCAGCATTAGTTTGGTGAAAAATATGAATCCATTCCAAAGTTATAAAATTTAGATATTTCGGGTTCTGAGCATGCTCAGTTCAGTCTTTGGTGTAGATGCAGTTTTGATCTAGGATTCCTATCCGTGAAGGGCTGGTGAAGAGGGATTGCGAGGAGGGATTGGGAAATCTTGGAAAATCCCACTTCATGAGAAAAATCCCTCTTCATCAGCCGCCATCTTGTTTTCTTCCCTAGTGGGGGGAGAAAACAAAACCTCACAACTTGCCCCAGTGTCATCTTCTCTGGATTCACGACGGGTCGGTGACAAAATATTTGTCGAATGACCTAACAGAGAAACCGGCAGGTTGACTGCAGTTTGTCATCTGCTGTTGGTTTCCACAACATGCTAGTGTTTCCTTCAGGAGGACTTTGCCCCCGAACCTCCCATGTGGGGGGCTGCACCCCTACACCCTCCCACTTAAGATTCTTATCTCCGAGTTGGAGCTGATTAGGGGGTGCAAGAGCCCCAAAAGACAGTGCCAGCATCCAGCGAGTTCCCTATAGTGACGTGGTGCTGTTGTCGCAGGAGGGGAGTCCACTATCTAAATGTCGACGTCTTATCTGCATACCGTTTTATCTAGAAAGCAAGGCATGGGTTTTGGTGAGGGGGGCATCCTCTACCCACCTATGCCTTGGTTTTGTTTTTTCTTAATACAAAAATTGGCAGTTCTGTAGTTTTGAATCCCTTTTTGCAACCCTTTTCACCAGCTGATTCCTTTTCGCCAGATCGTCTGGTGAAAAGGTATTGCGAAGAATGCATTTTTAAGGTCCCTGCAGCTGTATTCCTTGGTGTCTAGTGAATCTCCCAACTCCCTTATTTTCCCATTCCCTGATGTCTAGTGGTCCCCCCCACACTCTGATCCCCCTCCCCAGATATTTTTGTATTATTCTGACACCGGGATGCCAACCCCCGGTGTAGGATAACTCCCGGCAGACCATTCTTATATATTATGTTACTGCTGAGACTGGGGGCACAATCTCAATGTCTGCCTTTTGTCCTCATCCCCAGTAGTATGGGACACTGGGGCACCCACCACCAGTGTCTTGAAATCATTTCTTTATTATTTTTACCTTAAAAAAAAGAAAACAGTCCCCAGATGTCTTTTTATATACAGAATCCTGCATCAAAGTTTTCAATGCAAAATCCTGCATTGAACTGGAATCCACCCCAAGTCCATTCTATACATTATTTTTGGCTGACACCATGGTGCTTAATCACTGTGTCAGCATTTATTGCCCCCTACTGAAACACTCTGGGGTCCCACCCCCAACATGCTGAAATAAATATAAAATCAGTAGAAAAAAAAAAGAAAACTGTCCCCAGACATCTTTTGTTTTGTTCCATTCCTTGTGAAAAAAAAAATGGTCCCTCATCATCTCCCCACCCCTTCTCCATCTTCACTCTTCCACTACACTCCCACCTCTTCACATGCCCCCCCCCCATAACTCATACTCACCTCTGGAGGTCGGGCCTGTCGTCTTCTGTGGATCTGGACACATGACATCTGCACTCTTCAAAGCTCAACCATGAATTGAAGAATCGAAGTAAGTGCTGTATAATGGCAGCCAATGGGTTCTCAACTTATGCTGATAACTCAGCCATTTCTAGGAATTTTTGCCAAAAATTTAAAAATGGGTTCTTGGGTCCCCACCTCATGAACACTAGCAATATCATTTCATTACTCAGTCCCAAAAGGTAACTTTGTGATTACAGCATGGAATCACCTTTCTGGACCAACTAATGAAATGACAGTGCCACTGTTCATAAGTGGGGGTCCCCAAAACCCCATGTTGAAAATTTGGTGCACAAATTCTAAAATAATTAATGCATTACAAGTGTGCATTGCGCAGTTTCCATGCATGCCTGTAACTTTGCCAATGTTTAATAGTTTTTATTTTTTTTCCTCCATGAGCTGGCAATCTTCTGTAGGGCACCCCCATCCTCATCCCCTGGCATCCACCATCTGGCACTGACCTGAGCTCCCAGTTCTTGCACCCCCCCCGGCAGGACCGGTGGATTCCACAACCTCCACTGGAGACCAGATTCAGTGGGACAGTGCCATGGATGGCGGGAGTGGAGTTTGCCAGGTGCCCTCCACCATTGTGCTGTGGCTTCTACTTTTTGCCTCATTTTCTCCCCAGGAACTGGGGCATGCAATGACACCCATGGAGAGGACAGCATATACATTCCCATGCACTCCCTCCCAGCATCTACCCCAACTTTTCTCCCTTCTGTAGTGTGGTTCACTGTCCCTAGTCTCCACTAGGGAGCAGGTGAGTGCTGACAACTGAGGACCCCCCTTCCCAGAGAAGGTGAGCAGTCTGTTAAATGTTGAATCTTTCTCCTCTCCTGCCAACCCCCGGCAGCCTGTGCTCATTCCCAAACATTGGTCACTGGCATCACACAAGGTAAGGCGTTCAGTGCCTCAGCCCTCAGCACCACCAGACCAGATCCATGTTTAACATTTTCACTTCAGATTTTCAACATTTCTATTTTTTCACAACTCCTCATGAACAGTACAGCTGTCATTTTTCATATCCTGCCCAAACATGTTTTCACACCTGTGGCATAGAATGACATGGTCACTGTGTGAAATCAACTTTTAGGATAGAATAATGAAATTACAGTGTCACTGTTCATGAGGTGGGGTCCCGAAAAGACCACGGGCCAGATGTTCAAAACATTGTCTCAGGGCAACATTAGTACTGCTCACTGTGCTAAATTAGCCTTGAACCAGTTGCATGCTATATTCAAAGTTAGAGCCCCAGGACTAAAGCAGCTGAATATAGTATGCAAATAAATCTAAGCAAACAGGGCTAGGAGTGCAGTGCAGTTATGGCCTGGCAAATAAGACAGCTCTTAATATAGCAACCAGGAAGTACAAACCTAAACATCAGCACAGTGAACACAGATGTGGAGAAAAGTAAAGGTGAACTACGTGGCCACCAGTGTGTGAGCTAGCAAAGAAGTGGATACACTAAAGATGCAAACAACCTTGCAGCCCCAAAACAGCAAAACTGTGTTATGGTTCAGACAGGTTTGCATGGTGCAAATACATTTGTGCGGCTTTTGCATAGGTCTTACACATTTGACCAGCATTAGGCCATTGGTCAGTGGCAAGAGTTTGCTATATTCAAAAGTGACATTCAATTGAGCCTACTTATGCAGTCCATGGGAAAACATCCATATTAGCATCCCATAATGGCCTGATTTGCATATAGATTGCCCAGTGCTATTTCAGGGTAGCACAGCTCAGCCTGTAGATCAGTCTGAAGGTACAGGGATAGACTGAGTCTGCTCACAGCTCCACCTGTAGGTCAGTCTGGAAGAGCATGTTGGTAGCCGTAGGCTACATCTGTGCACAGCTGCATAGACTCTTGTGCTCCAGGGGACTACACAGCACAGGCAGAGGTGGTGGTGGTGCTTCATGCAACAGTCAAACTGTAGTTTCCACTACCATGCATAGCAGATGCTAGAGTAACAAGTTGGCTGGTAGTATGAGGGACACAGCAATGCCTATGGTGTGTAGGGCAGCAATGACTGCTGCACTCCACACAGTGACAGGCCCATCTGACAGTTGTGTTGTGACAGTAGACATTACTGTCAAACTGTTGTGTGACCTGCAAATGCTGCGCCACTGGCATGGGATACTCACAATGACATATGCATGGCTGGCTGTGTGTGCTGTGGTGTCTGTACAGATGTGCAGTATGTGGCCCGGGGATGGCACATACCATCAGAGAGGCACACTGGTGTTAGAGTAGTCCCTATACTGAACCATTTTTACTGTGCGGATGGTCCCAGCCTTGTGGCAGTACCCAGTTTATGGTGCAGCCTGGCTAACTTTACACCCTCTATGCCCCCAGTGCTGCTTGTGTGTGTTGGATTGTGTTGGTGTACCCCAGTGGGGGTTCTGGAGGTGTGTGCTTTATGGATAGACTGCCATCATGTCCACTGGGTGTTGGGGCACCCAATAATGCCTGGCATGGTTGGGATGAGTGCTACATGATGGCAATGTAGGAGGTGCCATCTGTGTGCAGTATGTTTCTTCCATGTCTGGTTTCTTTCTATGTTTAATATGGGGAAATCTGGGAACTTGGATTTTATGCACATCCTTGGTGTGTGATGACCAGAGATACACCTCTTAGGGCTTTGTCTTCAGGGTTAATGGGGCACCACACTCTCCAGGTGTGCATAACATCCTTGTTAACCACATTTCCCTATATATTGTTCTATATTTTATCACCTTGTGGACGGGTAAGCTGGGCCAAGGGACATTGTCAGTATCCACCAAAAGCCACTACATGTGTGGCTGAAATGATTCAGTGTACATTCAATACACACCATTAACAACAACACACACTTCATAATGTGGAACATAGTGTCACATTGTTAACCATTTTTGCTGCAGGTGCTGTTTCACTTCAATTCTACCAATGACAGGATGATTGACTTTTAAGCAATATTACTGCCAGTGGCGGAGGAAGAGAAAGATGGGCCCCATGGCAGGCTGTAATTTTAGGCCCCCACCCCCATACCAGCAACTTAAACCCCCGGCTGGGCCCCCCAATTATTTTTTTAACCTGTTTACGGTTATGCACCCTTCACCCACCTTCCTCACATATCAAAGAGTATAACATAAACATACTTATTAATACAAATTAAATATGCCATTGCTAATTCAAGTGTTCAATACTTCATAACAGTTAATTATCAAAATAGTAGCATGTGGCACCATGAAAAAAGTGTACGGCAACACATACAGTAACAGTGTAATATTTTCTAATCATCTATTTGAATTGCCTTTTGCGTGTCTTTCTTTCTTTCTGCAAACTCAACAGTGATCTGCTGTAGGTTAATTTTTCTGGCTCATTCATTTTCAATAAATAAAATTCCCAACCCACAAAGTCTCTCTTGTCCCATACTACCCTTTAAGTAGTTCTTTATAAGTTTAAGTTTTGAAAATGAGCGTTCAGCACTGGCTACTGTTACTGGGATGGTGAGAAACAGCATAAGTACGGTACAGACTTCTGGAAAACTGGACGCTAATGCACTATTGCCAACAATGAACAATTTTGCCAAATCTTTCACTGATGATTGTTTGAGATTTCAGATTTCAAACAAGATCTGAATGAAAGCAACTGTCCAGGAAAAGAAGGTGAAATGTATTTGTTAAAATGATGGGCCAGGTTTTCAGCTCCTTAATACAGATCACCATCACTTGCAGAAATAAGCATACTTGGCTGGATTATGCAGAATCTATCAACGATTGCCTGCAAGCTTTGAAATCGATTTGAAAGCTGTGCATTTATTATATAAAGGCATATGTAAAACACATTCACTTTGAAAAATTGTTCTGAATCGGCAAGTCTTTCATCTTCACATAGCTCATCAAAATGGCGTTTGACCTTTCTCATGCGCTTTTCTTCAAACTTTGCTTGTACACCCCATTTTCTGATAATGTAATTGATGACTTTTTGGCTTCATCAAACTCATTTTGAAATGTAAGTAGGTCTTCATTGGTTTTGTGAAGTAAGTTTGCTGCTTTGCAAAGGTATGTGTCCTTAGATTGTAGCAGTTTTGACACAGCATTGACTGTTTCCAGAGTCTTTGTTTGGAACATGACAAGAAAAACAAAACTACAATTTTCCAACAATTTCTTTAACATCAAAGCCTCATTGCACTCATCTGCATTTTTGCTCTGAAGAACTATTTTTGTGAGTGCTTTCATAATATCTAAATACTGAAATCTAAGAGCAAGGAGTGATTCATACCAGGATGACTATCAGGTAGGGCAAAGCCTTTTCAAAGTAACATTGCTGGAAAGCTCTGAAGTGGAAGCGAATAAAGATAACATGGCCCAGCGTTATATGCTGTGGCCAAGAAAAGTGTATAGTCTTTCGATCACATCATAAAAAAATGTTCAGTTCTGGTATTCCTCTAACAGAATCATTCAGTGTGAGATTTAAGTTGTGAGCGGCACAGAGAACGTATGCAGCATTCGGTTCATTCTGGGATATTCTTGCTTGCACACCAGAGGACACAGCACTCATATTAAAGGCCCCATCATACCCCTGACCATGACATTTTGATAAATCTAAACCTTTCTGTTCAATGCAGCTTATTATTATCTTCTCAAGTCCACTAGCAGACTGTTCACTAACTTCCTGAAAACCAAGGAAAGATTTGTTGATTTTCACCTCTGTTGCCATGTCCCTTTCATCCATTTCTATTGTGACATACCAAAAAATTTGACTCAATTGGTCAGTGTTCACAATGTCTTGGGTGGTATCCATTATTACAGAGAAAAAAGGTGCAGCTTTTTTTTCCCCAATAGTATCTTGCTCAATATGCTTGGACAAAACTTCAATTAGTTTGTCCTGTATAGTATGACTTAGCTAGCATATCGATCCACTGGGCATGGAAATGAGTTGCTTTAACAGGAGATCATACTTGGCCAACAGTTCCATGACTGAAAGAAAATGTTCACTATTTACTTGCCCTAAAACCTCTCTGTGCCCCCTGAAAGGTAAATTACACATAGCTAATGTAAGAGTCACATTGATAAGACACCCCTAAACATGTCTCCAGAAGTTTTTCTCCTTTTGTATATGACTTTCAAAATCTTCATTGATTGTACCATGTAATCACCACTGCTCATACACTAAGCAAGATTCTAGATGAACTGATGATCCATGATATTCAATTTTGCTGCTTAGGCGACGCCAGTCTCGAACTCCTTTAACCCATGCAACATTATATGGAGGCACCCTATAATCAGCACACAGCCAACATGGCTTGCAATATGCACAATCTAATTTAGGGGAGTAACAAAGCCAAGTATGTGGTAATGTAACTCCTGACTTTGTTGTAATATTGTAATAATTACTGGAGAAACAGTGCCCATCTTGATTTTTGTCTTGTGGAAATGGTCCATTGGGTTTACACAAACCTAATGACATGATGTATCTCTTTATTTGGCTGTCCTTAATATCTAAAGGAAAATGGCCTCTGTCTGTGGGGTTTTTGTTATCAACAGGAGGAAAACTTTGAAAAGCAGGTTCTTCTAATTCTTCACTGTTTAAAGCAGCACCTGTTTCATCGAGTTATTTCTCCAGTACATTACTTTCCATGTCCAGTTCTTGTTCAGATTGTTTAGCAATGCTAGTTTCAGGATCTGCATGATCAGCACAAGCCATCTAGCCAAAGTACTAGGTCCACTGTCTTTCTCTGTGTCTGTGTCATTTTCACAAAATTCAGTCTTATCAGGTGTGTCAGAATCAGTCGCAGTTTGGAAAAAAATGCTGATTTTTTGAATCTTTGCAGCCAACAGCAATTCTTCCTTCTTTTGTTTATGCTTTTGTGCACCACTTTTGTATTTTGGAGGGCATGTTTTATATTCAACAATAAGCTGTATTTATAATCTACAGTATTGTATTTACAATATACAGAGCTGCAGCTGTAAATTACAAGATAATATTGTTTATCTTCCACTAAATCACCTTGCATTGTCTATCTGAATGTCTGCAGGCAGTGCCTCAGCTCAGACTCCGTTTTCAACTGCACAAGTTAACCAAACTGAGGTACAGCCCCACCACCAAGTGCCAACACACAACAAAATCCTTATCCGCAGTGCCCCACCAGTTACCTTCTCTACAAGTTGTTGCTTTGAACTCACACAGCACTAATACCTTTGCAAGACTTTATGTATATTTTTTTTGTCAGTGATCTATTTTTCTGCCCGTGCTCGCTGGTCCTCCACTCCTTTGGGCTCTTTACCAAGTTCCCCCTGACCTCTTCTATCCTTACCCAGCCCTCCTCTGATTCCCCAGATTGCAGCTGACCCCCGGGGTATCTCAGTGTATCCCTTTTACTGGGCAGGTCCCTCTCCTCTGAGGGGGAAGGCACCGGGGGGGAGGATAGTCCCAACGCTCACTTCTAGGGCCCGGGGATGCTGCTGGGGAACAGGAGGTGCTGGAAAGGCACTGGAGGCCCTCAGGAACTGAGAGTCATCATCCAGAGGCCAGCGAGCAATTTTCCTGGCTTTCATGAGGTACGTGACGTCCTGGACATCAAGGCGAGAGCCGATGTCTGTCATGCACCACCCCCTAATGACCCTGACATGCTGCTCTACCACTGGCCTCCGCCAGTGGTCGCTTCAGCACCGGGTCATGACCCCTATCCTCCCTTGAGACAGCGAGCAGTCATGGGACGCTCAAGCTGCCTCCCCCCTCGGCCGGCCCTCCAGTGCCCCGAGCTCATTCCTGAACCCGGGTCTCTGGTGTTACAAGCGGAAATCCAACCGCTGTGCTGACAGGCCGGCCCTGACTTTATGTATTTAATGAAATAGTTATTTTGTTTGATTCATACAGTAATGGCAACTGGAAAACAGGGTGAGGATTCCTTTACTACTGGCAACCCCCCCAGCTTAGTAGTCAGACGCCCCCAGCCCCTCGCCCAATGCCCACTAGTCCCCTACCTACCACCCCTGCTTTTGCACAGGACTGTTTATGTAGATCGTTTACTTTTTGAAATGGCAAACAGGGTGGGAGAGTTGTAAGTCACTGACTTCAGGACAGGAGAGGAGTTCCTTTATTATAGTTATGATATTTACTTTAAAATCCCTTGACTTATTAATCTGCAAAATTTGTTTTTGCTCCCCAAACACCTTTATATGTTACAAAGTGGGGAGTAAGTGCTAAGTGGTGCACTGCAGTGCCACAATAGTGTGTTTTACTTTTCTGGGGGGAGGGCAAGCCTTGGTCTGGACAGTTCACTTGGTAAGGTTTTTTTGTTTTTTTTTTTTTTTACTTGTTTACCACAGTTGCATCCAAGCAGCTGGCAGCTGCCAGTACTCCACTTTTCTCAGTGAATCAGATCAGTCACTATGGCAGTCTTTGTCTTTCTCTCTAGTCTGAGTAACTTTGACTTATGATGACTAATAAGATTTCAGTCAACAACTACAGATCAGAGGGATAATGAGTACAGAGGACAAGGACACAGAATGAGATTCTGCATCAGCTTAGCTAGGAAGTCATTAAATGAAGGAGGGACATTTGCTGTACAAGATGGGTCGGTCACGGAGGCAGGGACCAAACAGTCTGAGAGAGAGACAGAGAGCGAGAGAGAGATTCAGTTACAGATTCGCAGAAATGAGGACAGACTGGTGTTCAATTCTGAGCTAGAGCTTAGCTAGCTAGCTTGGCTATGCTGATGAGAGAGAGAGAGAGAGAGAGAGAGAGAGAGAGAGAGAGAGAGAGGAGCAGGAGAGGCTCATGCAGGCCTGGCAGGCTGTGCTGGAGATGTAAAGTCACTCACACAGTCAGGGTCAGGCAGGTCTCCAGAATCTCACACACACACACACACACACACACACACACACACACACACACACCACTTACTGCTGCTGCAAGGCCAAGGCAAACACACTACAGACTTAGTGCATAGTCTTACTGTAGAGAGTAGATAGACAGAGTCTGACAGGCAGTGACTGCTAACTTTACTGGGCTGGCTATGCCTGAGCCGACCCCTGACCAGACAACAACAAACTATACACAGTAATTTTTTTCTGTTATTTTTTTTTATTTTTTGTATTTTGTACACTCTCACTGCTCTGCTGCTGCTTACCTGCTCAGACACAGTCTCACACTGAGACTTCAGTGATCCCAGGGCAGGATTCCTGAGACCTCGAGGTTTCCTGGCTCCCACCCACAGGCACAAAAAAAAAGGCAGCTAGCTAAGGTGGCTGTTAGGCTATACCCTGCTGCTATGCTGTGAGACGTTTGCCCTATGGCTTTACAGTTGCGGCTGTACGCTCCCAAATTCCAAAAAGCCAGGCCCAGGCGCCCACCACCAGAACAGATTCAGTGTTCAGAAGAAAGAAGGCAAAAGCAGGTCAGAAAAAAAAATCAGAGAAACCCAGGAGCAACAGCAAATAGGGCCTTAGGCACCTGGCCTACAGGCCTGGCCAGCAGCCTGCTATGCTCTAGACGTCCTCCTCCAGTACTAGCACTAAATAGTCTTAGTCCGTCTCATCAGTGATATCGCAAACAAAAAAACAGTCAAATACTCAGTCACAATGACACAATTGGGAAGAAAGTTAATTCAGTCAAAGAGCAGAGAGAGAGATATGTGTCTGTCCACACCACACAGAGCACAGTCCAAGACACACACTAGTCGCTGCATTATCAAACAAACATGTGACCTGCTCCTGGGCTGCAAGGTTCATTTAGTCCTCAGCCCTGCCTACCACAGACTGACTGACAGTGTCTATATCCAATCGGCACACAGGACATGTCAGCCAGTCAGTCATGTAGTGCAAGCACAATCGAGCTTGATTAGGACCCTCACCCATCATCACATCGATCACCACCCCACCCATCATGCTGCTGCAGCTGCCGTTTGTATGCCTGTGTTCCTTCTAGTGCAGCCAGCCTGCCCTGCTCTTGGTGGTCATCATGGTGGTCTAGTGTAAGCAGTGGCACTGCCTCTAGGCAGCATGAGCAAGCAGATCTGAGGGTGAGGGCTGTGCTGTGCGGGCAAAGGTGGTCGGTGAACCATGAAGGAAGATGTCGGTCGGTCGGTGCGGGTGATTCCTTCCGTCCGTTTAATCCCCCACCCCCAGCCCAGCCAGGCAGCGGAACATAAAAAAACAAATAAAAAAATCCCAACTCAACTAATGCTGCTGCAGTTCAGCTAGCCTGCATTCAAACAGTAAGTCACAACAAGTGCTGCTGGGGGAGTTGGGACTAATGGGAGGGACCGGATCAACTCAGCCAGGCAAGCAGCCAGAAGAAGCAGTGACTTGAATCTTAACTCACACTCAGTCTCCTCCAAGCTCCAGTCTGGAGAGACCTAAAGTTAGAAAGAACACAACATTTTACACAAACACAACAGCCACTAAGGGCATTAACACTATTAGGGCAAGGCAGAAGGACCAGGTGCAGGGGCAGCAGGGCAAGAAAAGAACAAAGAAACAATTTAACTTGTGGGTTGCAGCGGCTGCAATGCAAGTAGTGAAGTTAGCATCCTGCTGCTGCTGGACCTGATCCTACCTCCTCCTCCGCCTCCAGTTCCAGCTCCCAGTCTCAGCCTCCACACACATCAACAGCCAACAGCAAGCATCGATTCGTGACACGACAGCGATAGCTGCCTGATCCATGTAGTCCACCTTTTTTTGTAAGTTGGTATTGTTTAAGCACGAGGGCGGGGTAGGGGGGCTGCTCTGCTGCTAGCAGTCCAGCGATGGCAACCACGTCCCTCCAGTTAACACCTGCAACAGCAACTCTGTCTCTGTGGAGTGGTGCTGCCATCTGCAGTCAGGGGGTGGTGTTGGCAGCAAGCTCGGCAGGCTGAGTGAGATGAGTCAGTCACACAAAAGTGTCAAAAAAAGACAACGCGATTCCGTGAATAAGAGATCCGATTGCTGATTAATGAATGAAATCCCCTTGTTATGCTGCACTGGCTATTCCTCCACTACTGATTATTGCATTGTATTCCACAGTTTGGCTGCCTGTGTATATGGAGTGGCTCAGAGTGGCCAAAAGTCTACACTGCCTCCTCACTGGCTGCATACATCCTTGTTCCCTGTTTCTGCTGTGTCCACATCCCCATCCTTGGTTTGCCAAGAGTTAAGACTACCTTTTCCTGTGCAGTAATTTGCACCACACAAAGTGTTGTGCAAAGTCATGCAAACACACTTCGCATGGTGCTAATGCACTGAATGAAGCCTAGGACCTGTATTCATGTACACACACCCTCTCTTTGCACATTGCATACATTATACCTTCTGGCACTAATGCAGCTTGCCTGCACTATTTGACCTTTAGATATAGGGGACCCAAACAGGCCCAGCACAAACCTGGCAAAAACGGCTTGTGCCCATCACAAAGTTTTGAATATCTGGTCCCATGTTGGGAATTAGGTGCAAAAATACCCCAGCATGCCCAAGTTATACACGGTCATGGAAATTTAGCTACACGTGCATGTAACTGGCAAATTTTTATGTTTTCACTCCAAATTTTCAACATTGCCAGTTTTTCACACCACCGCATGAGCAGTACAGGTGTCATTTCTCACATCCTGTCCAAAACATGATTACACAACAGTAACACAGGACTGGCCCAGTTGCTGCACAAAATGACCTTTTTGGGACCAAGTAATGAAATGTCAGTGTCAGTGTTCATGAGGTGGGGTCCTGAAAAGGCCATGTTGAAAATTTTGGTGCAAAGCTAGCCCACCAGTGCAGTGATTGGATTTCCACTTGCGACATTGGCAACCCTAATCATTGGAGGGCTGGCCGGGGTGGGTAGGATTGCACGTCCCATGGACTGCTCTCCTTATGCGGGGGGTACTGGCCTCACTTGGTGCTCGATGCTTGATGGACCCCTGGTGGAAGCTGGGAGTTTGCACAGCTACTGATGCCAACATCAAAGGGGTGGGGCAGATGCTGGACATCATTGCACGTCCCCGCCCCTGCAAACAGCAAGAAAAAAATCCTCACAGCTGGCCGCACCAGTGAAGCCTGCCCTTGGCTTTGATTAGCCTTTGGGACCTGCTCTCCCTAGACAGTCACTAGTTATTCAGCACTCTGGTACCACATCCCCTTCCTCTAGTGGGTAAGTGGGTAAGTCAGGGGTGCTGGGAGAGAGCAAGAAGAGCCCAGAGGTGGAAGCTTGGGTACACTGTGACAAGGCTGATGTCTGGCATCCAGCTGTGGGGCAAAAATAGGGTAAAATAAAAAAAAAGAAAATTTGGTGCAAAAATACCTAAAAATGCACTAGTTACGTGTGGTCATTGTAATTTTTCTATGCACATGGGTAACTGGCAATTTATCATATTTTCAATCCAAAGTTGCAACATTGCCGTTTCTTCACACCACCTCATGAACAGTACAGCTGTCAATTTCAAATCCTGCCAAAAATGCACAGAATTACATTTCCAAGGGAATTTGAAAATGTTTTGTACTAGGTACATACACTGAGGTGATTAGAAGGTAATGTTGAACATTTGGGGTTAAAATTATTTAAGATGGCACAATTATGACCAGTTGTTGCAATTTCACTATGCCTGCATGAAACTTATTGTGTGGAAGTGCAGGGGCTGTACACCCCTGTATTTCCACATCTACAAACATACAGTACAGTATGTACATCTGTGGAGGGATGGGAGTGCAGGATCCAAAGGACCCTGCACTCCCATTGTGAAATAAAGATACTATTACACTATCTCCAAAAGTAAGGAAATAAATTGGAAAAACTTTGGTTATGCATCAGTCAGGGTTAAAGTGACTAAAGTAGGAGAAGGACATGTTAGGATTGTGCCACTAACACCCCATCACCACTTCCCCCCACTTCCACCCAACACCACCTGACCACTCCACCTCCACTCTTCACAGACCAGCAGGCAACAGGGTATGCCTTGAGGTCATTGGGCCTAACTCTCATCCCATTCCATATGAAAAAATGTTCACATGATACACTGTAGGAGAATGGGGTGAGAGTTAGGCCCAATGACCACAAGGCACACCCTGTCACCTGTTGGTCTGTGGAGAGTGGGGGTGAGGTGGTCTGGTGGTATTGGGTGGTGGTGGGGAGAAGTGGTGGGGGGTGTTAGGGACTCAACTCTAACATGTCATTTCCCTACTTTTGTCACATCAACCCTAACTGATGCATTCATGAAGTTTTTGTGAGATATATAAGGGATATACCGTGGCAAACTGGCAGATAAATGATTTATCTACACAAGTGCTGTTTGACCTCGGGTAACCTCATGAGTGCATTAGCCATGAGTGAGATGTCCGAGGTCACACAGCACACATGTAGATAAGTCATTTATCTTACAGCTCACCACTTTATATTTCATTTATGTAACATGGATGCTCTCTGTCAGTGAAGGAACATTTGCTTTTGATTATCTTTTTTTTTGTATATGTTTGTCAAAAAAGCAAACAACAAATTGTATTTTCTGCTCTTTTTTGCTAATTATAAAAAAAATCTATAAGGTATCTATAAATGAAATAGCACTCATTTTGAAGATTATTTTGTGCTGAACAACTTTCTTGTGCACAGCACTATGCTATCTTTTTTTGTTTAAAAGTTATTTGCATTTGAATATAATTAGTACTGGTACAGAGGCTGAACATTCTAAATGAATTCCAGAGTGGTTGTGACATATCTACCATGTGTATAAATCTGTGATGATCCATCTACTATGTGTGTAAATGTAAAATTTCACATTTATTACATAGTAGCTCAGATTAATCACATAGGATTATATCTACATCTATTGCATTATATATAAGTATATAGGTACATAATAAATCACACATGCCCACACAATGCATCATGGGCTGCATATGCAAATCACCACAGAATGTTATGCTGGTTCAACTTTAAGCAGAATTGCATGGTGCCAAAAGGCCTCTTGCACAGTTTGCAAAGGGTGCTAACAGATGACATAGACATGTGTTTCATCCTACCAGGACTCATCAGTATGCCTCGTCTGTTTGACACCCCAGTGGAATGAACCAGCTACCCTGAGCGGTCTGTCACAGGTTTATATTGTAGGTGAACCCATTAAAATAAAAAACTATTTAAGATAAACAACTTCTGTGTGCAAACATTGAGGCAGGGTTACCCCAAAGGGCATTTGTCTGAAGCCAAGTTTCAAGAAAATACAAAATCACACATAGTATACAGTATGCAGTGTGTGTGTGTTCTATATATATATATGTATATATATATATATATATATATATATATATATATATATATATACATATATATATATATATATATATATGTGTGTGTGTGTGTGTGTGATACTAAGAAGCCTGTGGGTGGTGGAGATCCTCAGAAAGGATGTTGGCAGTTATTTTGGATGAAAGAGGAGTAGTATCTTTTCACTAGCTAGATGTCAAGAAGTATTGTGAGTTTGAACTCTGAAGTGCTTTTGCCATACATTTTAAAAGAAGCAATAAAAGCAGTTACAGATAAAAAAAATTGACATTACAGTACTTTATTAGCAGTTTCACTCAGTCATCATAAGGAGGTAATGGTTCTGTTATCAATTGAACAAAAAATTACACATTTTCAGACTAACATATTGTTATCTAAAGCAGCTCGGTAGCAGGTGAGTGCTGGTTTAGTACTGGTGAATACACCTATACTCAACCACTGTTCAACAAGCCCTATATATACATAGGAGGTGTCTGAGGTGGTGCTAGGAAGAGCATAGAAGGAATTATTTATTTATTTAGTTTTTGATTATCGGATAAGTACTCTAGACAAAGAAATTGACTATTTTCGGTCATGACTGGGAAAAGTTACAGACATAGAAACAAATACTTCACATAAAAGTGGTTGCTATTACATAATTCGGACTTGGATTAAACACATTAGAGTATAGACAGGCTCAGTGATACCTACTGTACAAGAGAAATTAGACTTTACGCTAGGCTATCCACAGATACAGGGGAATACACAGTACAGTTTCTAGGAGATGGAAGATATCGTATAAGTAAATAAAGAAACTACTCTGGACAATCTCATAGTGGGAGACCTCACAGCCTGTCCTTGTCTGCTATTTAAAAGTGGGTGAGAGTGATAAGTGCCTGAATATGTGCTGAAGGGACATGCAAAGGAAGCCTAACTAGGTGTCCTGCCCAAGGATTAAGTCTCAAGTGCAACTGTCAGAGGCCAGGAGACAGGCACAGAGCTCATTTTTAAAGATCAGGTGTTTTGTGGAGTGCTTCATAGTTGAAGGTAGGGAGTTCCATAGCTTTGGGGCAGAGATCAGAAATGCCTGCATCCTAGTGGCACATCTGGGTGTATTAAGGAGTGACTGTTTGGTAGTTCTCAATGGGTAAGTCTGATGGTCCGGGTTCATCAAGCTTGCAAGGGACATTGTTGTTCCAGTTCAGATGATACTGTCAATTGTGCATCCTGTGGTATAGACTTGATAAGTGGCAGGAGAGAGAGCCAGCCCAGACTGCAGTAAAGTATACAATGGTGGGAGCACCTAGGCACTGATAGTGCGAAATGACAGATACCATTATAACAGGTGTCCCACTTCTCAATAGTCCCTTGTTCACGTCTTTATAGGAAGTGATTCCCTATGAACATATGAAATTTGCCAGCAGATAAAGCCTAGAGGTCTATCAAGTCTGCTTGAATGTGTAGCACCCCTTATTCTGCAGTTACCCCTCCCTTCCACCCTCCCCCTTGTCCTGTCCCATCCCCTTTTGAAGCAGTCCATTGTTCTACTGGATACCACTTCTGCAGGTAACACATTCCACCCAGCTACCACCCTTTCCTTAAAAAAGTGTCTCCTCATTTCCCTCCTGAACCTTTCTTCCTCCGTCCCGTCTCATATCATGGCACCTTGTGTCCCTCCCCTCCCTTACTTTAAACAGACCCTCTGTACCTGTCTTGTTTATTCCTTTCATGTACTTAAAGGTTTCAATCATGTGCCCCCTGTCCCGCCTCTCTTCCAGTGAGTACATGTTCAACTCCCTCAGCCTCCTCTCATATGATAAGTCCCCCATCTCCTTGATCATCTTTGTTGCCCTGTTCCACACCCCTCCAGTAACTATATGTCCCTCTTCAGAAACGGGCACCAGTATTGCACATAATACTCCAGGTGCAGTCTAACTAATGGCCTATATAGTGGCAGAATCACCTCCTCCCTCCTCGAGGATATACCCCTGACAATTCAATCCAGAATTTTGTTGTCCTTTGTAGCTGCCTTTCTACATTGTGCCAAGTTGTTCATTGACCCTGTAATGAGCATCCCCAGATCCTTCTCCTCCTCTGTTTGGGCTAGCTACACTCCCCCCAGCTGGTAACTCCTCCTTGGGTTCTTCATCCCAAAATGCAACACTTTGCACTTTTTGGCATTAAACCTCAGTTGCCAGGTGTCTGACCAGGTTTCAAGCTTTACTACATCATCCTGCAACCCCTGCAATTGCCCTAGGATGTCCACCACCACTCCCATCTTGGTATCATCAGCAAACAGACTGATCTTGCTCTTGATGTCCAATGAAATGTCTGCAATGAATATCCCAAACAACACTGGTCCCAACATTGAGCCCTGTGGAACACCGCTCATCACTACCCTTTGGTCTGAGAGCTCCCCACCCACCATTACCCTCTGTTGCCTTCCCTGAAGCCAGTTCCCTACCCATCTCACCAGCTTTGCTCCCACCCCTGTGCCTTCTAACTTACTTCCCAACTTCCCATGTGGCACCGAATCGAATGCCTTATTGAAGTCCAGATACAGGACATCCACTGCATGGCCCCTGTCCAGTTGCTTAGTTACCCAGTCGTAGAACTCCACCAGGCTGGTTTGGCAGGATCTGCTACATATGAAACCATGCTGTCTGCTGTCCTGTAGTCCTTTGGCCTCCAGGAGGGCCACCAGCCTCTCCTTCAGGATAGCCTCCCATTAGCTTACCTCAATGGATGTGAGGCTTACGGGTCAGTAGTTCCCTGGTTCATCCTTGGGGCCACTCTTGTGGAGGGGCACCACATGAGCCATCCTCCAGTCCTGAGGTAACATACTCTGAGTGTAGTGAAGCATTAAATAGATCTGCCAAAGGTCCCACAAGGACCTCTTCCAGCTCCTTCAGTACCCTGGGGTGGATGCCATCTGGGTCTGGTACCTTGTCCACCCTCAGTGCCTTCAAACATTCCCAAAATCTGCCCTCCATGATTTCCCCATCTGTCACACCCTCCACCCTATTTCTGTCTTTCCTCACCCCTTATGTATCACCTCCCTTTTATCCTCAGTAAATACTAATCCGAAGTAATCATTTAGTGCTTCTGCTTTATCACACCCTGCTTCCACCCAACCCCCCTCCTTCCTAATCCTTACTATGTGGTCCTTACTGCTCCATTTCTCCCTGATGTACCTAAAGAAGTCCTTCTCCTCCTTCTTAATGCCTTGTGCCAGTCTGAGCTCCGTAGATGCCTTGGCTTCCCTTACTGCCCATGTCACCTCCTTCGATTCTATCAAGTACTCCTCTCTGTCCTCCCCCTCCCTGTTTTCTTGTACCTTCTAAAAATAACTGTTTTCCTCCTTACCTTTTCCATGACCTCCTTGCTCAACCAGCTCAGTTTCTGAGCCCTGGCCTTCTTCCTCTGGGCATTGCAGCAGGTTTTGTTTGCCTCCACTATCCCCAGCTATATGAGCTCCCACCTCTTGTAAGTGTCCATACTAGGTTGAATTCTGGCCAGATACCCTTTTTCTCAATTCCCCCATCCTCCCAAAGTCATCCCTCTTGAAGTCCAGCACTCTTGTGCCAGATTCCACTCCTTCCTTGTCCATATCCAATGTGAGCCATACTGAGTGGTGGTCACTCCTGGACAGTGGTTCTTCCACCGTAAGTTCTCTCATAAAGTCCCCATTTGCCAGCACAAGGTCAAGAGTATTCCCTAACCTGGTTGATTCACTGGCCATTTGCAGCAGGAAGCTGTCTTGGAAGGCATTCAGCAGTACCTGCTGCCTTCTGTTCCTGGTTGTTGGGGTTCTCCAGTCCACTCCTGGCATGTTCAAGTCCCCCACAATCACAGCACTACCCTTTTCTTGCAGGTCCTCCTGATCTGTCCTGCAAGTTCCCTGTCTAACTCCTCCATCTGAGATAGCTGCCTGTACAACACTCCCATTCCGAGAATCCTATTCTTGGAATCCTGGATTTGCATCCAAAGTGACTCTGTACTACCCTCCTCCCCTTACTCCCTTACACACTTCAGTACTTCCTTCACAGATAGTACCACCCCCTCCTTTCCCAATCACCCAGTCCCTACAAAATAATCTGTACCCTGGTACAGACAGGTCCCAGTCTTTGCATTGGTGGCCCATGTTTCTCTAATGGCTGTAATGTCCACCTCTCCCTCTCCCTCTCCCATGAGCACCTGTAACTCTGCAGTTTTCTTCCCAAGGCTCCTAGCATTAAGGGTAACCACCTTCCACCCTTTTCCACCCTTTCTGCCCTTCTTTACTAGCATCATCAATAGTACTTGCCATTTGTCCTTTGTCACTGTTATGGGGGGGGGGTAAACTCATGTGGTTTTCCAAACCTGTGATCTCTGCATGTCTCTTGCCCACTTGCCACCCCATGCTCCTAGTTTAAATTCTCTACTTCCTCTATGTACTCCTCCATCCTCTGTATCAAGACTTTCTTTCCCTCCTCACTCAAGAGTACTCTGTCCTTGGCATAGAGACTACTGTCCTCCCAGGTCCCTCCCCACCCCCCAACAACCCATACACTTTAGCATAACACCAGCCTCCTAGCCATCCATTAAATTCCTCTATTCTCAGCTTTCTCCTTGTGCTTGCCTTGGGCACTGGAAGTATCTCGGAAAAAGTTACTGATTTTTCTGACCCCTCACATAATTGCCCTAGTTCCTCAAACCTCCTCTGAACTATATCTACTGACTTGTCTGCCAGGTCATTCGTCCCAAGATGTATAATTAAATGAGGCTGGTCCCTACCCCTTCTAACATATTTCAGAACAGATTGTCCCACCCTTTCTGCTGTCATTCCTGGCATGGCCTCCACCCAAATGTGACTATGCCTCTCCACCTTACAACCCCACCTGACTCCTTTTAGTATTGAGTCCCCCAGCACTAAGATTCCACCCCTCTTACTCCCTGCTTGCTTCCATGCATCTCCATCTCTCATTTCCAACTCCTCTTCTTCCTGCACGTTATTTCCCCCCTTTGCCCCTGTTGCAACTCTCCCAGCAGAACTCCTCCCACCTCTGGTTTGGTCCAGGCATTTATCAATTACTCCTCCAATTGCATCACTTCCCACCGCCTTCTTCCCCGCTAGCAGTGCAAAACTATTTTCTGAAGACCCTTCACAAATGCCTGCTCCCTCTCTCTTCATAGTAACCTATTCCCTCCTTTCCAATCCATGACTGTTGCTACTTCTCCTATCCTCACAAGTCCCTGTGTTCTCCTTCCGTTTGTCTTTTGTCTCTTGGCCTGGTTTCCCCAGCAATTGTTCTTCCTGGCCTGGGCCCCTTTGTCTCTGCTTCCCTTCTTCTGACCCCTTCCTCAACACTGTAGGCTCAAATCGCCCCCCCATCTCTCCTCCTTCCTCCCTCCAGTATTGGGCTAAACCCACCTCCAGTCTGCCTTGCCTGTCTTAGTTCCTCCTGAAGCCCCTCAATCTCCTTTTTAGTTTCTCTATGTGGTTACACACTGAACATCCCCCACCCTCCAGGCAATTTTTAGAAAGATTGGTGCACCACAGTTGTTGCAGCCTACCATCCTACCCATTGCTCTTGTTGCCCACTAGCAAACCCCACCCTTCCAGATGAAGGATACCAAACACTCCCCCAAGTCTCCCCTTTCCCCCTCTATCAGTGCAAAACATTTTTCTTTTCTTAATTTCCCTTACCCCCTTGTTGTACATGTTAAGATAGATTGAGCAACTGCTTTTTACATTCCTATCCTTCCTGTCCACAACCAAAAAGAAACTTTAAGTAACTATTGCACAGCCTTCTTCAAACTCCTACACCTCCTTTCCACAATGCAAATAGCAATGCAAAGAAGTAACAATGAAAGCGCCTTGATTTGCAGTTACTTCCCTTCCACTGAGATAGCAGTCACCTCTTCACTCACTGCTGTTCCTTTCCTGGAAGTCTGCTTCTGCTATGATAGGTGCATGTTCTGTGCCCGTTTGAGGAAGTGATGTCAGAACCCCCAGTATAAAGGAAATCATGAGTGCAGGGTGGGTGGCTGTAATTTTCAAAAGCAATCAGGAAACTGAGGCCCCTGGTCAGACCATTAGCACCCTTCCCCCACTATGCACTAAACATTGCAGCTAGTAAAGCCAGCAAAAATAAATCACAATTCCACTCAAAGCCCAAAAAATAGGTTTGCTACCAAAAGAAACAGATCTCCATCTCAAACAGCTTCACCAACAACACAACAAGATAGGTTTGAAATTACAAGATCTAGGTCTCCAATTCAAAGAAACAGCCCCAATTAAATTGAACCAAATAGGTTTTAAATCAGAAGAAATAGGCCTCCTCAGACACAGCCTGCTACACAGTAAAACATCAAACAAATGAGCCTACTTACAGCCACCAAAACAGGTTTCAAAATCCCAACAGCCCCAAAACAATACCCTGCTAGCCCCTTAGAAGTAGTAAGAAAGAAAATAAATAACCTTCTACCAAGTAAAATTCACAAGAAACAATGTAAAAACAACAAAGAGAAGCTACTGTACTGGAACTGATCTGATCCCTTCCCCTTCTGGTTACTTCTGAGAAGCCAAAAGCATCTAACACCACAAACATGATTCAGCTCTGCCTCCAGTTAGTTAGCTGAGTGAGACCTGGCCAGACCATTAGCACCCTTCCTTCACTATGCACTAAGCTTTGCAGCCAGTGAAGCCAGCAAAAAGGAATCATAATTACACTCAAAGCCCAAAAAATTAGGGTTGTTACCAAAAGAAACAGGTCTCCAATTCAAACAGCTTCACCAACAACACATTAAAATGGGCTTGAAATTAGAAGATATAGGTCTCCGATTCAAAGAAACAGCCCCAATTAAATTGCACCAAATAGTTTTTAAATCAGAAGAAATAGGCCTCCACAAATGCAGCCTGCTACACAGTGAAACAACAAACAAATGAGCTCACTTATAGCCATATAAACAGGTTTCAAAATTCCAACAGCCCCAAAACAATACCCTGCTAGCACTTTATAAGTAGTAAGAAAAGAAAGAAATAGCCTTCTACCAAGTAAAATCTACAAGAAACAGTGTAAAAACAGCAAGAAGAAGCTACTCTCCATGAACTGATCTCATCCCTTCCCCTTCTGGTTTCTTCCATAAGTCAGGCTGGGTCACAGTACCCCCTGCGCAATCACTAATTTTGCCTTAGAGTTTAAGGATGATCTGACTTTGTAGGCCAGTCCCAGCTTGATACTGACTGCCTTACAAGTGTTAGTGTTATGGAGGCTGAAATACAATGAAGGGCTGAGGGTTATACCCTAGTATCTGAAAGATCCCACCAAATCCAGGAGCCATCCATCAGAGCAATGTATGGTCAGTTTTGCACAGCTGGCTTTGCCTCTTGGTGCTGATCCAAAAAACATTGGCACCATTTTGTTTTGGTATTCAGAAGAAGTTTGTTTGAACTAGCCACTCATGTAGACAAGCAAAGTCTGACTCAATTATGATATTAATGGAGGCAATGTCCTTGGCACTGGTGCATAACACCATGTCATCGACATATAAGATGGTAGAGGTAGTGCTTGACATTTGAGGCAGTCTATTCACATACACTGAAAAAAGTAGTGGTCCGAGAACTGAGCCTTGTGGTACACTGATGCTGGTAAGAGAGAAATCAGATTTACAATTGTCAATCTAAACAAACTGTGACCACCCAACTAGGTAATTGCTGAACCATGTTGAGGAGCCTTGGGAGAATCCCAAGAGTGGCCAATGTATCTAGTAGCAATGTGAGTTTCACCAGGTCAAACACTTTAGTTAGAGCCACAAAAATCACTCCACTGTATAGCCTGTTATCCATTAATATCTTGATGTCATTAATGAGTTTGATAAGCACCATGGCCATGCTGTGCCCCTTCCTGAAGCCATGTTGGGCAGGGGTGAGTAGACTGTTTTCTTGTATGTGGTCCCTCACCTGGTTGGCTACTAGTTTTTCAAGAATTTTATTTAGTGCTGATTATATTGCAATTGTGCGATAGTTGTTCATGTCTTTTGTGTCCCCCTTTCATATGAATGGGGACAACCCGTGCTATCTTCCAGAGAAATGGTACTTCCCACATACTGTTGGAAAGGTTGTAGATCCTGACAACTGGTGTCACTATAACAGGGGCCTCTAGTTTAAGGAATCTTGGTAGTAGACCATCTAAGCCCACTGACTCATCTTAAGTAGTTTCCTCAAAAGTCTCAGAATCTCAAACATGGCAACCTGCTTAAAACTAAGTGAAGTGGAGTCCTGGACTGGAGACACAGTTGGAGAGACTGAGGGTTGACTAGTCAGCCTCTCATAGTTCAAGATGTCAGAGAAGTGGATGTTTAGGGTGTGTGCAGTGATATAGGTGTTATTGCAGTTGGCACTATTAACAGTCATATCCGTGATCATCGAGCATTGCCTTGTCCCAAGAAAGTCTTAATATGGTTCCAGAAACCATGTGTGCGATTGGCCAATTTCTGTAGTAACTTAAGAGAGTAAGCCCTTTTTGCTGCCCATATTTCTCTCTTGTATATGTTCCTCTGACTATAATTTTTATCCTAGTCAGCCTGTCAGATGCTTTTCTTTGCAGTAACCCAGGTCTTGTCCATGCTCCTCATGCTGGTCTGGACCTCACTATTCACCCGTCTTGTTGCTGTACCTTGGACAGGCCTCCTTTTCATGACAACGTGTTTATTTTGAGATTCCTGTAGGGTGGTTACACGGTAGGATAGAGCAATATTGACATTATCTGCCAGGTAAATTGGGTACCAGTCAGTATGCAGGAGATCCACATGCAGTTTGTAGATGTTAATTTTGGAAAAGTTCCGAAAGTGTATTTCTCTGGAGGGAGGCTTTGGGATATATGCCCTCCATGGACAGTGTCAGTGGCTCAGTAGACAGTACACTCACCTCTGAGGCCAGGAGATCTGAGGGCTGTGGGTTCAGTTCACACATCTGGCACTTGGGTTAATATCCCAGTACTGACACTGTAGTACAGCATGAGAGGGGTGCTGCACTTCTGAGGTGCCATCTTTCAGATGAGACATTAAACCGAGGTCCCATCTGCCTGGACTAGTGGTGGTTCAGGTGGATGTTAAAGATCCCATGGCACTTATCGAAAAGAGTAGGGGAATTTCTCTGGTGTCCTGGCCAAATTTCCCTCATTCACTAAAAATACCACCAACAATTTCAGCTGGTTTAAGCTTAGTTGGCATTCATCTGTATCCCCCTCCCCGGGGCCGGGCCTGAAAATAGGCAGGATTTGCCTAGTCACAGTGCACTTATGCAGTCAACAAAAACTAAATAAATAAATATGCAGTTAAGTGTGGAAAGCCTACCAGAAGGCAGCTGAGTGTTTGTGTGATACTGATGAACAATCCCACACCCTACCACTTTTCTACAATCCCTGTATAAGAAAGGATAATCTATTTGGATTACAGGTGTCTGAGATGGTGCTAGGAAGAGAACTGAAAGAACTAAGTGGTGGAAGCCCACTAGAAGGCAACTGAGTGCGTGTGTGATACTGGTGCACATCCACCCTTTTCAATAATACTTATATATGTAACCCTAAACTGGTATGCCATTTGTATCTGACAGCTCTTCCAGGTGGTCTGGGTTCGGGGAGGTGTATGTCACTCGGCACATAGGCTAGGTTTGACTACTCTGCACAGGGGCACCCAAGTAACTCCGGACAAAGGAAACAATAACTGTAATGTCCAATACCAGAAGTGGGATTCTAAAGTGTGGCTTTTATTCACATCCAACAGAATAAACAAAGCGCAGATTGACCCCCATGGGGCTACACTCCTGGTAATGCAGATTTAAGGAGACCAGAACAGATCCTCATTACTTTAGCCCTCAGGCTCTGAAACACACTGGGCTCACAGCTCGAACCTGCACACTGCTCTGGGTTTTCCCTGGCTCAGCTCCCTTGCCAGCCACTTGGACACTTTCCATACATCATGGAAACATTTACTGGTGGCTCCCTAAACCACCTAACAGCACCTCTGCTCCATAAGGGAATCTTCCTATCAATCCCATGTCTGGGTACTTTCTTCAGGCACTGGCCAAGTACCTGAGAGAAAGCAACAGGTGTCTCAGAGCAAATCCATAGAGGTGAATTTGGTTATTACTGATGGGGGGGGGTTCCCACCTCTCGCTCCCACAATTCATACCCGGCCATTTCTCTGGACTGTAACACCTCATCCTTTAAAACTTTGCAGTGTAGACTCCTTTTAAATATCTTTCACATTCAATCTCCTGTCTTGCTTCCCATTTGTGCTGGACTTGAACATACTCATAAGTGGCTTTGTCCTTTACTCTAGACCCCCCACAGAGTTAAGCAGTCCAATTACCACATTCTTTCTTTCCCTTTGTGCTGGACTTGAACATACTTATAGGTGGCTGTGTCCATTACTGTAGACCTCGCACAGAGTTAAGCAGTCCAATCCCCCACATCTTTCAACTGTACTTGGCTGTCGTTTCCTTACCCCACAGTAACAGTCCTTTTAGATTCATTCTGTTTCAGGTGAAAACACTTGGCCCTTTTGCAGAGCGAACTCACCCTTCGGTTGCAGGTGCCCCACAAGTGTTTCCTCCTCAAGGAGTCTCATCCAGAGCTTCTGGTGCCTCAGCACAAACTTAAACAGGTAGCTTCCTTTCCTTCTAGCTGGACCAAGGGGGGTTGCCCCTAGAAAAGAGGTTGACACCTTCCCCCATCCCTGCAGGGATGGGGCTCTGAAACCATTGAAAGTGGTCTTCACCACTTCAATTGTAGTTCCTGTGTTCCTCTTCAGGTGTAAATACACACCTAAAACAATAGTAGCTCTCTGACAGCTTAAAGCTCTGACAGCCTGCCCTCAGCAAAGCACCTCTGTCACACTCCACAGAACTCTCACACAGATTCCTACCTGACTGACTTCAAATTCCCCAATGTTCTACTCTAACCTCCAACTGCAACATTCCAGTGTGGCTTATGCAGCTGTGACAGTTCTAAAATGATGTCATCCCTCAGTCTCAGCTGAGACTGAGAACAGACTGAGACAGTGTGAAATCCATTTAACTGGAGTTTCACAAGCTGTCTTCCTTGCCTACCACTAGGTCTTACTGAGATTCTAGTAACCCCGGGTAACAGGAGGGTTATATATATATATAAAAAAGTGATGTGTTTGGGTCATTCTTGGTGCTGGGAAGAGAATAGAATGTGTGAAAAAACATTAGAAGTCAGGTGGTGTGGCACTGCTGAACAGCACACCCCTTCTCACAAATCTGTAGCCTGCTTGCCTGATATTAAATTAACACATAAAAAGAGGATCTGTTTTGACTCAGAGGTATTACTGAGAATAAGAGACCAGAAGGTGTGTGAATATACTAGAATACAGCTGAGGTGGCATACTGTTTACTGACCCTCTCCCCATCAAGAATCTTTGAAGCTAAATAAAACACCAAAAAATAAATTTAGAGAGGGGACACAAAATAAAATACTGTACTGGGTCTATCTACCTGTTCTGCAGCTCTGCCACTGAAGTTATTGGCTTCTGCGTATAACTTACTTTCAGCTTCTCACAGTGTTAGTGTTAAGTCTAATTTGTGTGTACTTCACACAGGGTGGCAACATTTCAGTGCTGTTAGTCTCTGAATGCTGAATGTGGGATCAGCCTTTACAAAGTCCTCAGGTGAATATCAAGTACCTGACAATTATGACCCTGTCAAACATTTTCAGCAAATTCAGTGCAGGACTGGAAATACCAAATATTTCTGATAGCCCTCATGAGCCACTGGCTTACTTTTTCCCAAAGTGTCAATTTGGAAAAACACAGGCAGTCTTGATTTGAGAGATGGAAGTGATTTCATTATGATGAAAACAAGGACTTTTAATTGTGTTTAACACGTGTAAAGGCATGTCTGGGTACACTTATTAATTCTAATTGCCTTGATGCCTGTTTTATATCTAAGGGGTATTGCACCTGGAAAGATGCGTGTGTTAACTTTACAAAACATGAGCTCTCCAAGTGCCATGAAAATGCAGTTTTCAAGGCTGTGACAGTTCCCAAGTCATTCCCTAATGTTTTTGAATGTCTGTCTTCACTCCATCAACAAATGAAGAGGGATCAGAATTATTGTTTCCTAAACATTCTTCCAAATGTAAAATACTTAAATAGACAGAGTTTGACTTTATGTGGATACAGTTATGAATTGGATTAAAACATTATGCAGCCAATCAAATACAGAGCTAATGTGATCTGAGGCTTACTAGCTGGACTGAGCAAAATACAAACAAATATACATCTCCAGAGATTCAAAATGAGACATTGAAAACTTTAAGCTTAAGAGATATGCATGAAGTTACTGGTATAATTCGATCAGCTGCATCCTACTCAATAATGATTAATGAAACCAGAGATTCTGAGAAACAAGGAACAGGTTTTAATTTGTATCAGATGGACAGAAGATCATTATGGAGCTCATGAAGTATTCTTGGGACTTTACAAGGTTGTGGGAACTGATTCAAAAATGCTAGTGCAGGTCATCAAAGCTGTTCTGATCCATGCTATCCTTAGCATCACAAAGGTCAGGACAGTATTATCATGTTTGCTGCTGCTGCCTCTGGAAGGAAGTCTAGTGTGGTACAACAAATCTCTGATGCAGAGCCCAGGGCACTATTAGTCCACTGTTATGGTCATTCCTTAAGCTTAGTATGCTGTGATGATGATGTTAACAAGTGCAATGAAGTCAAAATGGCTCTTGAAATAACAAAATTGATAAAAACATCTCCTAACAGATTAGCCCACTTTGAGCAGCTTCAAAAGGATCTTGCTCCTTATATCCAATTGCTTCACACTCTGTGTCCAACAAGGTGGATTGTGAAAGGGAGTCATTGAAGAGTGCTTTCCATAACTATAAGTTACTCCAAAACACATGGCTTGCCATTGAAGACCATGTTCCAAACCCAGAGAATAAGAGCAGACTGCTTGGCATATCTTCCCAGATGAAGTCCTTCAGTTTCCTTGTTGGTGTTGTCCGAGGCAAGGTTTTATTTTGTCACTGCAATAACTCAAGCACAATTCTACAATCTCCAGAAATATGTGCATCAGAAGGACAGAATCTAGCAAGAATGAATGTACACACATTTAAAGAATTCAGAAGTGAGACTCAGTTCAAGAAGTTTAGAGAAAAAATTAGAGAGATGGCAAGTCACCTGGATGTTGATTAACCCCAGCTTCTCAGAAAGAGGAAAGCACCATGCAGTCTTGATGACTACATAACTACTTGTCCGGCACCATCAGCATTTCCCACTCCTGTTGAAGACCACCATTGCCAAGTCTACATGATGACATTTGATGTTATCACTTGCACCAAAAAATGTTTTGAGTAGATTGGATATCAGATGTATGCTAAGCTAGAACAACTGATCTTACAGACCATTAGTGGTGAAGAATGGGAGGAGGCATTTCAACACAATATGAAATTATACCATGATGACATTGATGCTTCATCCTTTCATGCACAACTACAAGCTCTTGCTGCAAACTTTGCTACGAAAAAAGGCAGCTTGTGACTTAGGGATGTAACTGACTTCATGAGTAATCTGTCTCATGCTGAACAGCAGTTCTTCTCAAATGCTGCAGTTTTGCTTAAGTTGATACTTGTGATACCTGCTACTAACCCAGTCAGAGAATGTTTCTTCAGTGCGTTGATAATAATTAAACATTATTTCTATACTCACATGATAGAGGGTCACCAAAATCACCTAATGCATCTTCACATACACAAGATTATAATAAACGATTTGAACCTAGTGGATATTGCCAATGAGTTTATAAAAGATTCAGAGCATCACCGCTGTATTTTTGGTAAATTCACTGCTGAAGATTTCAAAGTAAAATGAGTAACAGAAAAATAAAAATAAAATGTGTCTTAATTCTTCATTCTTCTTTCTTTATAAATTTTTCGTCATTACAAATGGTCTGTCAGTCCGTTACATAACAGAGTTTACCTGGCACTGACATACTGTTGCAGTACTAACCAATACAGTAAACAGCCATGTACAATACCTTGGCATTATTACATTCCAGACCATTAATATGCATGGTCTTTGCTTGCAGGTGATTCAAAAAATTATAACAGAACATACCGGTGGGAATAAGAGTAAAATAAAAAAAAAATTGAAATCATACAACAACAATTTTTTATTTAAATTGTTTATTTCTCTGTTTAACCAACTAAGCTGAAAGCTTTTTTACAGGTGCGACCTGGGAGCACAGGGAAGTTAAGTGACTTGCTCAGGGTCACACAGTATGCAGGTGGAAGCTGTGGGATTCAAACCCAGGTCTGGTTTGCTAGATGTCACCAGATTTGCAGCTCAGAGCCTTAAACCACTGCACTATACTGCCTCCCTAATGTTGATGTTCCTCATAATGATAACTGCCCCCAAACTCAATAACACTCATCAAGCTGTCCTTAAAATCTCCAGCTGCAACTGGGGTATGGTGGTAATACACCGGGCTGATTAACCCTGCCATCTCATTGGGTGGGTGCTTGGTGGATGCCATCCACCAACCACCCACTCCATGAGATCTTATTCTTAGCAGAATTAATGCAATGTCCTATGAAAGAAAATATATTAATATATTCTCTGTGTACCCTGAGAGCTGCTTATCCTACCCTAAGATCTGGGAGTCTAGATGCTCTTGGTGGGTTTGGGTGCTTTTATAGAATATTAAATGGTAAAGACACCGTTTCCTACCCCTGACTCTTGTAGAAAAAAAAAAGTTTTCCCTAGGGTTAGGGATGTGGATATTTCTGGATGGCCTTAAAGCCTACAGCTGCAATAGGGGTGTGGGAGATTGGCCGACCATCAATGCTAGCATCAACCAGCAACCCACCCCATGATGAGCAGCATTATTCCAATGTCTTGTGTAAAAGGCTTGGTGATCTGGAGTGGGGGAGTCCGCTAGGCCCACAGAAGTGCTGGAAGTGTACATGCTCTGTGGTAGATTTTGGGTCTTTTATTGAAGATTAAACATGCTTTTGTTATGTCTTTCCTACCCCTGATTCCTTTAACAACATATTTTTTATCACTTGAGTCAGCGGTATGCAACACTCTGACTGCCACTGTCCCCCACACTCCTGGAAGAACAAATAATTTTTTCTCAATGCAGGGGAAAGTGGTAGGAAAGATGTAACAACAAAAGTGAATTTACTCTTCATTAAGTGCCCCAAACACACCACCACAGAGCACCAATACCCTCAAAGCCACTGGTGGCCCAGTGGCCCCCACATCCCCTGCCTCTATAAAAATGTTTCACAGAGGATATTGTAATAATGATCATTATGGGGTGAATGGGATGGTTGCAGCTGCAGGCTTCAAGGCCAGCCAATGTCTTCTACACCCCTAACTCCAGTGGAATGTTTTTCCCCACAGCAATCAGGGGTATGAAAATCACAACAAAAATGTTTTTTATCTTCAATAAAAGTCCCAATAACTCTAGCAAGGCAATGATGGGAGGTACCAAGTTGCGTGTGGAAATACAATTCCTTAAAATATTTACCTGAAGTGACAGGTTTTGTAGAGGGAATCAGTTTTGAACTCTGTGACAGGAAGGGATTAGCTTTCCTATCTCAGATGATGGATGTCGTGGGCAGTTTGAAACCTTTGACTTACTAGTGGTGGAACATGGACTCCTGAGAGTAGATGTTTTTTTTTTTTTAATTCCTAAGATGCGGGCATTATATTCCTACAAAAATCAAGCTTCATGAGCTGACACAGATACTCTGTCAGGAGTTATACTAGCAATTTATAAGCCAGATTTATTTCCTATTACAAGAAGAAGATGGTGAAGTGGCAAGGGATAATATACAGACCAAATGAGAGGTGGAACTAGACTATTCAATACCCCCTAAATGCTTGGAAAGAATATGGGAAGGTACTCATAAAACTACATACTCCATATCCTGGTGGGAATTCAACAGGAAGATCTGTACTAGATTTTTTTTTTATAACTCCTGTTATTTCCAAACATTATGGGACTTACTCTGGGGATCAATGTTGGCAGCAATATTGAGGAAAGTGGGAATCACTATCACATTTAGTCACTAAATGTGGTTCCCACTTTTGAAAACTTGGTCTTGGGTTTGACACCTGCTAAGCTATGAAGAGCTGCTCAAAGGTATCTCTTTTTTATTTTTGTTGCAGCTGCTAATAAGATAATAACACAAAGCTGGATGACAAGTACTAAAACCACTGTTAGTCAGTGGTTGCACAATGTGGAGCAAATTAAGTGGATGGAGGCAATAACGACTAAAATGAAATTTTAATTGGTTAAATTCATACCAAGAGGTAAGGAGCTAAGGGGGCATAACTTTTGGCCCATTTCTGCTCCTGCCATCTTACCCATAATAAATCAGATTGCATCCTTTCAGAATGTGAGAGTTTTTTTGTTTTTTTTTAACTTTCTTTATCTCCTCTGGACCACTGGGCATCCTTCGGGAGTGCTATCTCAGATGTGCCTCTACTCCCAGCCTGAACCCCCACATTCCCCGGCTCTCCCCCCAGTCGGCAACTGCAAGTCAGACCCCGGATCACCTCCAGGGCTGGGTCTGCCCTCCTTTGGTGGTTCTTTGTAGCTAAGTGTGAAGGACCTACCTTTGTCACCGGGTCGGTCCTGGGGATACCTGGGTGTGCTGGGCCAGCGTGGAGATGTGGGCGCTCCCACCAGAGACTCCGTCATCTTACTGGGAGTCCTGAGGGTTTTTTCCACTGTTTTTGTTGTCCTTCCACCTTGGAGTTTAGCATAGCAAGGCAACATGAAGCCGCAGTTCCACCCCGTTGTTCACTGCGTAGCCACACTGGCGCCCCGATCGCCACCAGAGGCCGCTCCAGGAGCGATCACTTCTCCCCTGCCCTCTCCGGGATGAGAGAGCAGTCCCGAGGACACTCGATCTCTTCACCCCACTGATCCTCAGCGGCCCGGGCTCATTCCCGAACCCGGGTCGATGGCATGGTGTGAGGTGTGGCATCCAGCACTTCAACCCTCAGCGCCACTGGGCCGGCCTCCAGAATATGAGAGTTGAGGTTGCATTTATGCTGGATCTTGCTACTTGAATAAATAATTTCCTCTGGTAACTCATTCCAAGGGGCAACCACTGTCTGGGTAAAAACACCCCTTTCTCCTATTGGTGTTATGTTTAAATTTGCCTCAGTTGGAAAGGGTGGCCCCTAGTACCCTTTATGTCATTTTTAAATAGAAGGTTTAGTTCATTTAGTATATAATCATCCTGCATTACATCATAACACACCAACAGGCCTCCTCTAATTATTCTTGTCTCCAGGGACATCAGCTGCAATTTATTTAAGCGTTGTTCATAAGGAGCCTTATTTAAATTGTGTATCATTTTGGTGGCCTGTCTCTGCACCCTCTTAACATTTGCCACTGCCCCTTTGTGATTGGTCCCCATGCTGGGTTCCATAGTCCAGAATCCTAAATGCTGCCTTCGGACCTCAGCACAGTCCTCCCCTAATTTCTTTGACCCTGTCCCCATCCTACCCCCCCCAACACCTTCTACTCCCCTTCTATTTTCATGCCCTCTCACCTCAGGAGGTCAGACCCTATCTCCTCAGAGCCCTGAGTGGGGCCAGCCACCGTAATGACTCACTGAACCCCAAGCTACTCTGTCTGGTCTTAGATGTAGTACTCTCCCCTCTTACAGTGCTCCTCAACCACTCCCTATGCCTGAAGCACTTCCCCCAAGCCAGGAAAACTGCAGACATTAGCCCCATTCATAAAAGTGAGGACCGCACCTCACCCAGTAATTACAGGCCAATGTCCATCTTTTCATCCCTCTCCAAGGACCTAGAAAAAATAGTAGCTGATCAGCTCTCAGACTACCTCACAACACACACTCTCCTCTGCATGGAGCAGCATGGCTTCCACCGACGACATAGCACCACCACCACCCTCTTCAAAATCATCACCTATCTCCATACTGCACTCGATAAGGGCCAACTAGTCGAGGTGGTTTTCATTGACCTATCGAAAGCTTCTGATACCATGAGCCACCCCCTCTTCCTATCCACCCTCATGCACATAGGCTTCTTACAGGACACTCAAGACTCGTTTGCCAGCTATCTCTCGTCTCGTTCACAGTGCGTTAAGGTAAATGGTGCTTTCTCCAGCAGCCATCCAGTCTGTTCTGGTGTCCCTCAGGGGTCTGTGTTAGGGTCACTGTTCTTTAGTCTTTATCTAAATGCCCTCCCAAATAGCTGCTCAAAGAAAGTACTTCTTTATGCTGATGATGTGGTCCTGTACTCCACCTGCCAGGTCTCCACACCCCTACAAGCTGCCCTCCAAAGTGCATTCAGCCAAACTGAAAAACGGTATATTGAACGCAGGCTCATACTGAAGATCAAAAAAATGAATGCCATGCTCTTTCCCAACAAACAGAGTAGATACAAAGACTTCCCCCCACTAGTTATCTGTCCTGCTACCCCCATTTTCACCACCCATGGTTCCTTCAAGCCCTCCCTCTATGTTCCCAGAGTCAGGACATCCCAGGCTTAGAAGTCCTTTCACTTCAGAGCCCTGATGTGGTTTAACTCCCTTCCTGCTGTTATGACCTTTGAACTAAGGATTGGCCCTTTCAAAACCTCCCTCCATCACCACCTCCTCACATCCCACAACTGTGACTGCCCATAGCTCCTCACCCCATCTGTCTGCCAGCTTGGCAGCCAATTGTCTTTTTCCCCTCCACCATACTATGCCAAATGACCTGCCCCCCCCAAAGTAGTCCCACCTTCGCTCAGTTTTATTACTGCACCCCAAGTACTGATTTTTACTGAGAATACTATTGCGAAAACCTTAGCTACAGCCATGTATAGGACATATCTACATCACCTACTAAACTTGAGTAATTGCAATAATAACCGTAGCTACTACTTTGTGTAGGAATTCTTGTGCATTACTGTTGTATCTTGTTATTACTGTATCCCTGTTATATGTTTGCCTGCGTTGTCCTTTGTTATTTGACTTGGAGCCTTTGTAAATGAGTCTGACTCAAAAGGTTTACAATTTCAATTCCTTAAATAAATAAATAAAAGAATGGCTCTGACATACATAGTTTTCCTCACAGTTCTTTTAACCCAGATGGATCACACAGCAGCTTGTCATGCTTTTGGCTATTGCCCAGCTATAAATAGTATTTAAATCTGGCTGTACTGTCTGTACTGCCCTTGTGTCAGTCACCAGACCAGTAAGTTTAGTGTCATCCACATATTTACTTAACCAGTTTTCTGCCCCTTATCCATTTCTACCACAAATACTCTAAACAGCACAGGCCTCAGGACCAACTCCTAGGGAACCCCACTTGTCACTGAAATACTATCTCCGTAGTAACCATTTATATACACCCTCTGCGATCTATCACCTTATCAGCTCCCTATCTATCGGATCACTCTGTGATCCAGGTTAATTTCATTTAGACTATGAATAATTTCTAGATGAGGGACCTTTACCTTATAAATATAATGCAAGATGGTTACCTTTTTACTCTCATATAGAGAAAGTGGAAAATATTCCCATTTTAGATCAGTACTTGTGTTAGGGAGAAGGGGGATGTTCTCGGCTTAGTGGCAGGCAGTTGGCAAACAAAATGTATATGTGTCTTTATTTGACTGGTGGGTATTTTCATTTAAAACAAGATAAGTGAGGTTAAATCAAACAAAATTCTCCTAATTTGAAACATTCATAGGACAAATTCATACATCAGAACCGTTTATGGTGTTATTCTTTCTACTTTATTTAAAGTATTTTTTTGCAGAGATATGAAGTCATACTTTTTATATCAGGCCTTTAACATACAGTAATATTATTGTTGAAACAATCACTCCTGAGGGTTCTTGCGTACAACGAGCTGGCTATCACAATGAAAGGGAGACTCTGATTAATGTGGCAGTCTTGATTGAGCTTTCTTTAAAGGTTCTTCTTAGAAGGTTATTGGACCCTCAGAAGAGGTTGGATAGCCTAGCCACAATCTTCTTGAAAAAGATGGATAGATTACAGACCTAAACTGCTATAAATTATTATTATGGAAATTATACCTTGTATCACAACTTGTGATTATTTATGATGTAGTCAGTGCATTAATCATATACTGGTTATGTGTTTGAATGATATGTCTGGTCTTTGTAAACAGATTTGTGAGTAAAAGTTTAAAAAAAGCCCCAAAATTCACCACCGATGGCCTAGACTTCCAGAGCATCTGGGGGCCTGGTGGCACACAAACCCCAAGCCTTCCTATGAACATGTTTCACAGGAGTCACACGATGTCCAGCTAAGGGGAAGCAGCTCTCTTATCTCTCTCCCGCTACACTGCACAGTTTTTTGGCTTTAAATGACTGCAAAATCACCTGGAAAAGTTCTTACTTTTTTCTGCAGTTATTCTACTGGATACTCAGTCAGTGCTCTATCGAGAACAACAAACAGCAGCATTGGAATGGAGGCAGAGATGAGGCAGGAACTACTGCACCATACCTCCCCCCAGCTTCTTCCAACAAGGCCACTAAGAAATCTAGACAGCAGCCTGTGAAGCCAGCAGTCTCTCCTGTGGCCAAATCTATCACAACCCCACTCACAAAAGAACGCTTTCTGTTGGAAATGAAGCTGCTCAGGGAAGCCTTACTAACATAGATGACAGATATTGCCACCTTAAAACAAGACCTGAAAGATGTCTCGAGACAAGCAAGAGACATGGAGACAAGAGCAGTCTCAATAGAAGAGTGGCGAGTGACTGTGGACCCAGAGATAGTAGCCCTCAGAAAGCAAATGAGCAAAATGGAACTCAAATTGGAGGACCTAGAGGGTCACAGCCGAATCAATCTGGTCAGCATCGGACTACCAGAGGAAGAAGAGTGTCCCCCCCCATCATCTTCACCCAGAAGCTACTGGACAAAGTTGCAGGCTGTCATCTAATGAGCCTACTTATATTGTGGAGTGGGCCCATCAAGCTCTCTGCTCCAAGCCAGCCCCTAGCTCACCTCTGTGGCCCTTCTTGCTGAAGCTACTGAATTACCTAGATAGACAGCATATATTGTCGAAACTACGGGGCATACAAGCTCTGATGTGGAAGGGCACAAGATAAGAATTTCACAAGATCTACCAGCGTCCATCAGGAAAAAGAGGGGCACAGTTCACTCCACAATATCTCGCCTTATTACTGCTGGAATCCCATTTCGCATGCAGTACCCTGCAAAACTTCAAGTCCGGGTGCAAGAGAAGTGGCATTCCTTTGAGAATAATGAGAAGGCTGTGGGAGAGCTACAAGGGCTGCTGCCCAATCTGTTCAAAAAGTGACAGGGTATCTACTGACCACATATTCCCTGGGTCGGTGAGTTATTCCCTGTGCAGACACTGAGGTAAGGGGGGACTTTTGGTTTCATGGATCTCTGAGCTGGGTGGGTGCATATCCTCACAAGTGTCCTCACCGTGCTTTAATGAATCTTACAACCCATGTTATAACCAGAGGAGCGTCAATGTGCATGTATGATCAATAATGCAAACCACAATAGTTGGACCTGGCTCTTAAACTGTCTCCCCCATCCTTCCTTGGTGTCCTTTGGATTATGCCATGCACCTGTACTGCTGACACTTTTCGTTTTCATGTGTGGCAGCTTGGCAGAGGAAGAAGGAGTGGCACTCCTCGATGATGCGCACAACCGAGCAGGTGCAGCAGTTCAAGCAGCAGTGGAGCATCAGCGCCGATGTACGAAAGTTTGTGGAGTTGCAACCAGTGCCGTGCAGTCTCACTGCAGCCTCTTACAAAACAGATCTTTTAATTCATAATCTCAAGTACTGAATTGTTTTCTATCTTTTTAACTGCTGCTTACTGAAGTTGGGAGGGTTTCTCCTCATCTATTTTATTTTGGTTTGGAGTGCTCGCTATTCCGATATTTGGGTCTCAGCCCCTGTTATCATCCCCACAAATTTGTACAAGGCGGCATAAAGTGGAGGGATTAGTTAACTTTAATACATCTGCCTCAGCAGTTTCTTGAGTTTGAGTTTTCTGAGTTTCTTGAGATTTTTGGGTAGATGGGGGTGCTGTTTGATGGGGTAATTTCTCTTAAGTTAGTAAGATGTTATACTCGTTTCTTTGTTTCAGGCTGATTGCCAGGATGTTGAATAATTTTCTATCAAGAACCAATCTGTTTAAAAAAGGGGTGTGGGAATGAGGGCTTTAAATGATCCGGCTGGCAGCATTGCGTACCATATTGAGGGGAGGGGTAGACCTTTCATCAGTGCTAACAGCAACATCTGTAGTATCTGTGGTTGGGGTGAAAGGAATATTTTCACATACTTATGTAAATGTCTTATCTTGGATGTGAGGGACTAAAAGGGGAAGACATTTTTTGTTTTGTATATTGGGATGGGGGAGGGGGGCCCATGGTATCAGTATAAAGGGTTTAGTAGAGAAATTTGCAGAATATTATAGTAGTTACAGATGCTCAGAGAATTATGGCTAGTAAAGTGAATATTGTGTCTTGGAATGTCAAAGTGGCATGAAATAAACAGAAGAGATATAAACTTTTAAAACACTTGCAAATAGTTAGGGGTCAAATCTCCTTCCTGCAGGAAACCCATCTACTTGAATTTGAGGCCATATGGCTGAGAAGAGTGCATGTGGGGCAAGTTTTTGTTGCTGAGACTTGCTTACAGAGCAAAGGGGTAGCAATCTTGGTGTCAAGGAATCTAGGTTTTAAATGTAGCCAGTGCACTGTAGATCCCCTTGGTAGATACGTCTTTGTGGTGGGGACACTGGAGAGGTCTGAGATACTTCTTGGATCCATATATGGTCCGAATACAAATACCCCTTCTTTCTTCATGGAGATCCTTAATCTTCTGTTGCCCTTCCTCTCTGTCCTGTTTTTGTTAGGAGGAGACTGGAACCTCCCTTTCTCCCCGTACATAGACAAGATGGGCAAACAGAGGTCAGGTCTATCTCCGGCTCAAAGGGCTATTAGGGAAATGATAGACAACTTAGGATTGTGTGACCCATGGAGGGTTTTACTTCCCAACCTGTGGGAATATATGTTCCAGTCTCCGGTACATGGGACTTCCTCGCACATAGACTACTTGGTGAGTAAACAACTCCTCCCAGGCCTTGTGGCATCTCAAATATTCCCGGAGGTCATCTCAGACCACTCCTTAATGTCTTGCACCATCTCCCTGATGCCACCCCAATGTGCAGAAACAGTTTGGAAAATCTATAACAGACTATTGAAGGATAAGTGGGTCCTAGACAAGCTAAAAGCCTGTATTGCACAATATACACAAATTAATTTAAATTCTGTGGGTCACCCTGATGTAGAATGGGGGCCTAAAGTGTTGTATCAGAGGGGAACTAAACAGGATCGCCTCTTTACAGAAACATAAAAGGGAAGGCCAGGCTAAGGAACTACTGGATAAAATTTGGCACCTGGAGAAGTACATCTCCCCATTATCCATGGAAATGCACCATCAAGAATTAATCCATGTTAGTGCACAATATAAAGATTTACTCATAGTTAAGGCAGAATATGCACTCCTGTAAACAAACGCCACATATATTGATCAAGGAGAAAAAGCTGTTTACCTGCTGGCCATGAGGGTAAGAAAGCATGAAACCTCGAGGCTAATCAGTGCAGTCCATTCCAGGGCAGATGGTCTCCTCCTGACTGAGCCAACTGACATAGCAGCCGAATTCCATTCTTTCTACAAAGACTTATATGGGATTAGGCCGGACCCTCCCTCACTGGCATCAGATTGACAACTACCTGGGTACAGTTAATCTGCCAGTCCTGTCCAAGGAACAACAATCCCTTCTGATTTCCGCACTTTCAGAGGATGAGATTAGAGTGGCCATTCGCAGTTTATCACTTGATATAGCCCCGGGCCAGGATGGCTTTTCCGCTAACTTTTTTAAGGCACTGGAGGAGAATTTGACCCCATATCTACTTCATCTCTTCCAGACCATCTTGGTGGATGAGTGCCGGGACTTACACTTCTTTGAAGCCCTAATAATGGTATTTCACAAAGAGGGGAGGGACCCAGAACAGGTATCGAGGTACCGCCCTATCTCACTCTTGGACTATGACATTAAAATTCTAGCCAAAATTCTAGCTAACAGATTAGGTAGGGTTATGCCCTCTCTGATTTGTGCAGAACAAGTGGGCTTTATGGAGGGCAGAACAGCCTCGGATCATGTGAGGAAATTAGATTACATCTTCTCTACATCCCGAACTGATACTGCTCCTGCTGTACTGATGCCCCTGGGCACAGAAAAAGCATTCAATAGAGTGGACTGGAGCTTCCTTTTTAGGACATTGGTTTGGTTTAGTTACCCTCCCCTCTTTCTGCAGTGGATAAAGGCCCTGTATACTAACCTTACTGCCTGTGTATATTGTAACAGAACCTTTTCCCTTATTTGTCCCTCTATTCAGGTACTAGACAAGGTTGTCCACTACCCCCCTTACTGTTCAACCTGTACCTGGAACCTCTCCTGATATGTATTAAAATGGACCTGGTAAGTAATGGTGGGGAGACAGGAACTCAAACTTTCAGCATATGCTGATGATATCCTCTTTCACCTTTGTAACCTGAGGGTGTCAATTACCAGAGTCTTGGACTTAATTGAAGAGGCCTATTACAAAGTGAATTCGGAAAAAAAACTTAGTATTCCCTCTTAACTATCACACTTACCACAGGAAAATTGAAGGATTAGGGTTATGGTGGGAACACAAACAAATTAAATACTTGGGCTTATATTTGACCAGGGAATCTAAATCCTTGAGACAGTACAATCTGGATACCTTAGTTCAAGCAATTCATCAGGACTTAAACAGATGGAGAGTGCTGCCAATATCTCTATGGGGGAGAGTGAGTTTAATCAAAATGAACATTCTGCCCCGGGTCTTTTAACCCCTCAATATGCTGAACATTTGGCTACCTCAGGCCTAGTTCCCCAACCTTCACTCGTTGATTACTGAATTTTTATGAAAGGGCAAACAGGCTCGTAGGGCGTATGGAAAACTCACAAGGGAGGACTGAGGCTCCCCCATTCCAAATTTTATTATTGGGCCAGTCACGCTGCAAAATATATGAAATGGTCAGAAAGGCTCAACAATTCACCACCAGACCAATACATACCCATTTGGCTAAAGCTAGAAAGTGAACTCATCCCCTCAGTAGGCATCTCTCTGCCCCCACCCTTTATCATGTTTCATTCAAATTGCATCCTCAGGCATTAGCTGGTACTCCAATTGGTATTTCAGTCAAGGTTTATACCCAACTGTGTGCATCCCTCACTTTAAACATACACAAGACCCATTCCTACCTTTGGTATGTAACCCGAACTTTAAGATAGGTGGGAGATTGGTGAACGCCTCCTGGCTTCCCCAATTGGCACATGCCAAGATTGCCAACTTATGGCAAGATGGTCAAGTCAGTACAACAAGAGATATCCTCAACAGATTCCACTTATGCTCCTTTTCGAGTTTCAAGGTGTTCCAACTTAGACACATGCTAATTGCCTCCCAAATAAAACAAGTAACAGGGAATGGAAGTAGTTTCCTCCAATCACTCAGTACAGTAGTCACCCAACAGCACACAGTCTCTATCATATATAAGTTCTTAATGGAAAAAGCCTGTCCAAAACAAGATGGGTCCTCTCGTTACTGGAACTCCCAATTCCCAGAAGTAGCATTCATTTGGGAGAAGGTCTGGAAAGACACCCACCATTTCATATCGCAAGACAGATTACGGCTGATGCAATTTCAGATTCTTAAAAATATGTATTGCACTCCAATTAAGCTAGCTAGAATTGACAAGTCCCTCTACCCGAACTGCAGATGTTGTATGCAGGACATAGGCTCCTTATACCACATCTTTTGGAACTGCCCCAAAGTAGCGCCCTTATGGGCCCTTATAAAAAAGAGAGCTGATCCTCTATTGAGTATTGGGTATTGCTGAGTACATAGAACCGAAGGCATGCCTGGCGGGTGAATATTCCGACATAGGTGTCACTGAAAGGAAATACCACCTAGCAATGATGGCAATGTTGGTTAAAAAGTTAGTACTCAAACACTGGTTAGACAGTGACACTATATCTTATACTGAGTGGCTGCAGGAGCTCTTGTTCAATCTCTTGGTAGAGAAGGTAATCGCTAATGTACACAACAAGATGCCCAAATTTGAGAGATACTGTAGTAAACTGCAAACTTTATACTCCCTTTAACAAGCACTGTGAATGTTTAAGAGTATATCTCCTTGAATTGACTGAAGGGTATTTGAATCCTTAGATAAGATTAGAAGGGTTATTAGAGGACTAAGTGGGACATGGTTGGGACTTAGAAGATAATACAGCTAAGGGTCTGCCAGACCAACTGAGGAACTAGGGACTATCTCTCTCCCGTGGGATGCAGAGGGAACTCACCCCACCTGGGCTATAATTAAGCAGGCAACGATGAGAAGGAATGTCTATGAGGCCACATGGATTTTGAGCTAATATGGCACAGGGAGAAGGGAAATAGGCAGCCTATAGGCCCTAACTTTGACTAGGGAAGAAGCAAAGACAGACGGGATGGGGAGGGGTGATGCTTCCTCTGCATATGTATATAGTTATATGTACATAGTTTACATGGTCAGTTTGGGGCTGTGTACCCCGGTTACCGGGTTATGTGTGTATGGCTGTCTATTGTCTGTACAATTAAAAATAAATAAAGATTTGTTTAAAAAAAAGAGTATATCTCCTATAGTTGACTTTACTGCATCATCCTTGATACCATGGGCAGGGTAGAGCATGCTCGGGGGGTAGGGGTATATTTAGGATGTTTGTATTTTTGTTTTATGTACCCATGTTTTTCAGTAAAATGGCCTTTTAAGGCCGAATGTACAAACCAAATAAAATATGTTGAATTAAAAAAAAAAACATGTTTCACAGAACATTTTAATAATGCTCATTATGAGGTGGGTGGTTGATGGCATGTTGCTTAGTTAATTGGCCTTCTCTAGTTGTAGCAGCAGTCTCCAAGGTCAGCTATGGTCTCCCACACCCATAACTCCAGGGAAATTTGTTTTCCCCACAGGAATCAGGAGTATGAAAATCACAAACAAAAGTGTTTTTTTGTTTTCAATAAAAGCCCCCAAACTCACCACAGAGTGTTTAGACCCCCATAGCTTCTGGGGTCTTCTGGCCCTCAGACCCCTGTTTATAATGTCTTGGATACCAATATTATGGCCTTACTGCTTTCAAACTGCTTCCCATGAGCCTGCCCCCAAACGGTGTAAAAACAGGACTTATCCATCTACTACATTGGGCACCTCTCCCCTTCCATTGAGACCATCATCCTGGGTGATTTCAACCTAAACTGGTTAAACACCTCTCAAAACTGAGTGTTGCAACCTATTAAAACTGTTAAACTTTAACCAGTTCATTTCAACCACCACCAGCACTAACAACCATACCCTGAACCGCTCCCTTGTAGATTACATTCTGACTAATTGAGAGAACAGAGTCCTTCATGCTGGCATCCTATCTGACTCTATCAGTGACCACTGCCCCACTTTTGCATCTGGTCCTCCAAACCCCATACTCCTCCCCAAAATACCTTACTTCCAGAGACATCTCTAAGTATAATGCCACTCACCTATTCACTGATATTAGGGCCATAAACATTTTGTGACTTGTCCTCTGCAATGCACTACAGGATTCTACTTAAATGTTATTATATATATATATATATTTTTATCATTGTTAAATGTGGCTTGTTGGAGGTGGCTGTTATTTGAGTTGGTGTGTGTGGTTTTAGATTAATGACTGAATGGAGGTTGTGTTTGGTTTAGTTATACAGTATATTAACATACATAACTATTAAAATTGTTTGATTGAACTGGTTGTATGTGTAGGGACATAGGGTAAGTGGGGATTATTTTATTTATTGAGGAGTAACTGGAAGAAGCAGAGCAGGAAGAGCAGAGCTAAATCCCATGAGGATGTAGGGAGGGGATGGGTTAAGGAGGACAGAGGGAGCAGTAAGTGGGGGAGGGTCAGGGCAGGCGAAGTAGGAGATGGGTACCGCTGTGGAGGTAGCAAGCAATAGGTTTGCAGTGTTGGTATCAGGGTGGTGGGAGGTGATGGAGATCGGGGGGGGGCAAAGGTAGTGAAGGCCCAGGAGTCAGGCTGGGAAAGAAAGAAGATTGGAAGGGAAAAGCAGAGTAGAGGCAGAGGTGGGAACAGGGGGGAAGATGTAGGAGTGGCAAACGGTGTGGCTAGAGGTAATAAGGAGGAGCAGGGCGGTGTGGACTTTGGAAATGTGGACAGAGAAAACAGGAAGAGGGGGCTGTGGAACAAGAAGATAGGGGGTACTAGTGCAGGGAGATTCTATACTGAAAGGGGTCAGATGGGGCAGAAAGGGAGAAAGGCACGGGCAGGCACTTCCCAAGTGCACACAGAAGGGGAGGAAGAAACCTCACATAGTGACGCACATTGGTACACATGACTAAGCGGGGGAGACAGTACAGGTGGTAAAGGAGATGTTCAGGGATTTGGGTATGCAGTGTGAGGAGTTGGGGACTTGGTGGTGTTCTCTGAGGTACCCCCAGTACCATGTGCAAGTGTAACCCCCAGGTGGCACTATCTCAAGGGCTACTACACCTGCCTGCTTGACTACTGACAGGCTGAGGGGCCTAGGTTCCATGGCAGGTGCCTCCACCCAGAGGCCTGGGTTTGTAGTGGTTAGACTAGCTTGATCACAGCCCTCTGGGACACTGTGACCCCCTTTAGTTCCGTCTAGTGGCTCATACAATACACAGGAGTTACAGCCCCAATACCCCACGTATACACACTGTTCACTCATAAAGTACCACTTACCCTCGAGACTGATTCTGCAGCACATCTCTGAGGAGCCCCTGTAAAATAAGGTTCAACAACATACACAGCGAAACACAATACTGTTCCCATAAGTACCAACACCACAGACAGTATATAGTATAACAACAAATCTGATTTATTTAGGGGACAGTAACACGGGAGGGGGAAACCAGGTTAATTGGTGGCATTAAATCACAGTACTGTGCACACATACAGGGTCTGAAAAGTCACACTCTGGGTACCCAGGTTGGGGGGACTACCCAGATCCATTGCCCGGGGTTGGCCAGCAGGTGCAGATGGATAGGTTCCTGTAGAAGAAAACATATGCACAACACCCAGTTATACTCTGGAGCCGGATGGCTCGGTCCAGGAAGCAGTGAAACAACAAGAATTAGATGACACACCTATGACTGAAAACAGGCTGTGGGGGAATACCCTGATTTGTACTCACAATACCCAAGCTGAGGACTGGATGGTGGATGTTCTTCTGGATTGCCAGAACAACAGGGCATGGAGACAAAGTCCTCTTGACTGGACCCCACTGCAGTTGTTAGCAAACGGATACAGTCCGAGACAAACTGGGGTTTGCTTCCAGCTTCAACACACAGCACACAGTACAGGGGATTTGAAATAGTGATTCCCCACAAACACTACGCACATCTATATGTAAAAGGAAAGCACAATACCAAGCAGGCTGCTCCTCAATCCCGATCGCACTTACTGCAAAATATCCGGGAGCACACACAGCAGCTTCAGTTCCTGACAGAACAAGCGCGATTCAGCAATTTCTCTGGTCTTCTACAGGGTGAGCCTGATTTCAACACTGCTGATGCTTCTTTCTCCTCACGACTCAGATTTAGTCCAAACTGGCACTCACAATGACTGCAGGCCAATACTCAGGGCCTCACACAAGCTTCCCATGCTAAACTACACACCGCAGAAGCACATAGCTCCTTCTCTCTTCACTGCCACAACTGATCTGACTTTCCAGTAACAGAGCAGGGCATTTCCTTTGAGTTCCCCACCATTCTGTGGGCTGGTTCAGCTGTCACTCACAATAAGACTCCCTCTGTTGGTGAAAAAAGGCACCAAGGTCGAAACAACATTTACCTGAGTCACTGCCCATAGAATCCCCTTGTGGCTGGCTCAGAATTGAGAGTCCAAATTCCAATTCTTCAACAGGCTCCATTTTAGGGTCTCCCTATCATCCTGATTGGTCCAAGTCAGCTATTCAAGACCAAAATAAAAAAGCTACACTGAAACAGTTTGTGCTGAAATGAAGACAGGTTAGATAAACTGCATTCTCTCAGTCACTCTAAATGATTTCTGACAAACCGTTATATCTTTCAACAAGGCACCCTCTGCACAAGTAGCGCCGGCAGAGACGGAGCAAATTGACAGCAGCTCGGGTGGAATTCAAGCATTAAATTTACAGTCCCCCATACAAACTAATTAAGTCTGCAAGCAGACAGCTCTTAAAGAGACAGTACATGGACGCTCAAATAGCACTCACTTGGAACCACATTTAAACAGCTCAGACGCATAACACTGCCCAGACTTGGAGCATTCAGGCAAGCTCCTGGAAGACTTTGGGAACCCCCATTTGCAGGGAGGTTACATCCTTCCTGGCCTGGAAAACTTGGCATCCACGTCAAGTAAGTACCCCCCATAAGTTTCAATATAACCATATACATTTACATCAGTATCACATTAGGCTTACACATGTAGTCATCAGTCAACATATCACCTTACCAGAAACACATTTCTGAAACTTTTCAGTGCATCACTTTTTTCACAGTATTATACACACATTGTATCATAACTCAGGTTATTACCTCCTGTACATGAAACCTGAAGAGAGGGGCCCTTCCCTATCAGCTACCTTGGAGCTGGATGGGGTAGGGGCACCTTACATAGAGGGCAACAGAACCAACTTGGAGTTAGCACTGATGTTCAGTTTGGGCAATGAGCTCGGGGACACATACACTCCTTTATGGACAACATTGAGAGGCAAGTCCATAGACCTCCCAGGGGAATCATAACTGAGGTGCACCACAGGCTTTATAGCTCGACCAGTCTTTCTAGGGGGAACTGTTACAGTCTCTGCACCCTGAGCCTCATGTTCAGCATTGTCCTCACTTGTCAGGGGAGTCTCCATTGGGGCAGAGAGGCTAGAACTTGGGCCACTTTCAGCTCCAGGAGTTACAGTCTCTGAGTCCACAACACTTGGATCACATGGAGAGCTTTTGGACACTGGCAGTGGACCATCAGGGCACTCAAAATACTCTTCTTGTTCTGGTATATCACCAGTCTGTTCCAGTTCATCATTTTCCTCCTTTGAGAGCTCATACAGTTCCACTATGCACAGTGATTCCATGTCGTCTGACTTGATACTTCGCACTTCACTTTCTGGAAGCATTGGCTCCAGGGACAAAGCTGGGGGCTTAGGAAGTCCAGAAGGCCCAACTTCCTCTCCATAATTGACTAGGGGGTTGCCCTGAAACAATTGACTCAGTTCGTAAGAGGGGTAGTACCCAAAGTTGTACTCACTTTCCTCTGATATGGATTGACAGTCATTTTCAACTGGGACTTGTTGTGGGGAACACTTTAACTCAGCATCTGTAGGTACAGACTTTCTTTGCCTTTGCTTAGCAGCAGCTCTAGTCACTGGTCCAGAGGGAGCAGTTTCTGGGGGCTCAGACTCAAACAAGATTTGTCCAGTGGGCAGTAAATGATTTCTATGCATTGTTTTAACATCTTTTGAATTATTCTCAGGCCTTATTTTGTACACAGGCAGATCATCTAGTTTGCCCACTACAATGTGAGGGAGATGGTGCCACCTGTTAGCTGTCTTGTGTTTGCCATGCAGTCCCAGATTTCTTAGCAATACCCGATCTCCCTCCTGGAGTGCCAGTGCTTTCACTATTTTATCATACCTTTCCTTGTAGACCAGATTTCTTTTGGCAGCCAGGGTTTGAGCCAGTTCATACGCGTGACTTAGTTGGGCCTTTAACTTTTGCACATACTGTAAATGGTTATCAGCTTGAATCCCATCAGGAGAAACCCCAAAACAAACATCTACTGGTAGTCAGGCTTCTCTTCCAAACATCAGGCGATAGGGGGAGAACCCAGTGGCATCACTTTTGGTGCAGTTGTAGGCATGTACCAGGGTGCTAATTTGTTGGCTCCATCTAGGCTTGTCTTTTGGGTGGAGGGTGCCTAGCATATCTAGCAAAGTGCGGCTGAAACGTTCAGGCTGTGGGTCCCCCTTGGGGTGGTAAGGGGTGGTTCTGGACTTTCGCACTCCTCACAGAGAAAGCATCTCTTTGATCAGACAACTGTCAAAGTCCCTCCCTTGATCAGAATGGATTCTTTGTGGCACCCCATAGTGAACAAAAAAGTTTTCTATAAGTACTTTGGCCACAGTAGATGCCTTCTGGTCCTTGGTGGAGAAAGCTTGAGCATATCTCGTAAAATGGACAGTGACCACCAGCACATTATTGATATTTCTTTGATCTGGCTCCAAACTCAGAAAGTCAATATAGACCAGCTCCACGGGGGCATTGGTGGTGATGTTAACAAGGGGGGCAGCCCTCTGGGGCAAAGCTTTCCTCCGTAAGCAATGACTACAAGTTCTAATGTGTTGTTCAACATCAGCCCCCATCTTAGACCAATAGAATCTGGATCTCACCAAGTCAAGTGTTCTGTCTCTGCCTAGGTGCCCCATGTGGTTGTGTAGGGACCTCAGCACCAAGTCTCGAAAGGCAGTGGGCAAAACTAGCTGTTGTTTATCTATGTGTCCCCCTCTGTCTACTTTTTCTCTGTATAACAATCTATTAATCATTTTCAACTTAGGACCTTCCTTGTATAACAATGCAGTTCTCAAATCAGTGGAGCGTAACTTGGATACATCTTTCCCTGCATAGAGGGCTTCTATAACTGATTTTATCAAGGGATCTCCGGATTGAGCCAGCTGAATACTGTTATTGTCCAGCTAAGGCACTGCACTAATGTCTATTGCAGAAAAGTGGCAATAAGCAGCAGGTATACAATCCTCAGAGGGTCCCAAACAATCCACCATACAGTCCACTGCGTCCGTGGACATTTGTTCCTCTCTGTCAAACTTCTGACAGAGTGGTCGAATATCAGGTTCTGACAGCCTGACACAGTCATTCTGGTGAACAGGCCTCGGAGTGCATCAGCATCTATGTGGTTCAGGCCTGCTCTGTATTCAACAGCATAGTCATATGTAGATAATGCAGAAAGCCACCTATGGCCAGTGGCATCCAACTTAGCTGAAGTCTGCACATAGGTCAAAAGATTATTGTCAGTTTTTACTAGTATCTTAGCCCCATAAAAGTAAAGTGGAATTGGTCAACAATAGCCCACTTCAAAGCTAGGAACTCTAACTTATGTACAGGATAGTTCTTTTCGGATGGGGTCAGGCTTCTACTGGCAAAGGCCACTGGTCTCAGTCCATTCTCGTGCTCCTGGTGCAACACAGCCCCCAAACCTTGCAGGCTAGCATCAGTGTGTAGGACATAGGGTTTTTCTGGATCTGCATAGGCAAGAACAGGAGCATGGGTAAGTTGATATATAATCTCATGAAAAGCAGCTTCATACTCGGGTGTCCATCTTGCCCCAAAAACTTCATTAGGACTGAAATACACTCTCAGTCTCAGGGAGAGTTGACCTCTTGTATTTTTTGTGGGTAGGAGGGTAACCTTGAGTAAGATTAAGTAAAGGACTGATCACTCTTGAATAATCCTTGATGAAGCGGTGATAGTGGCCACAGAATCCCAGGAATCTTTGCAGTTCTTTTAGATTGTGGGGCTGTGGCCAGGTGGTCAAGGCCTCAACTTTACATAGGTCGGTCTCTATTCCCTCGGTGGAGACTATATGCCCCACATACTTTACAGAGGTTTGGAAGAACTGACATTTATCGATGGCCTATTTCAGGCCAAAGTCTTCCAGTCGGTCTAACACCTTGAATAATCTGCTCTCATGTTCCTCTAGTGAGCTGCCAAACACAATAACATCATCTAGTTATACCAGGCACTCTAATAAGTTCATATGCCCCACTGCACGCTCCATCAGTCATTGAAAGGTGGCTCGGGCACCAGAAATTCCTTGAGGCATCCTCAAGAGCTCATAGAAACCAAGTGGGCAGATAAAGGCTGTCTTCTCACGGTCTTCCGGGGCCATCGGGACCTGGTAGTACCCACTGCAAAGATCCAGCACGGAGAACCGCTTGCTACCATTCAGGCAGTCTAAAGCATCCTGGATGCGGGGCATTGTATACTGATCAGAGATAGTTCACTGGTTCAAAGTGCGATAATCCACGCACATCCTTACTGTCCTATTCTTTTTTCTCATTACTACAATAGGTGAAGCATATGGGCTTCTGGATTCTTGTATTACACCAGCAGCAAGCATCTCTTGTAGATGCCATCTCACATCATCTATGTCAGCAGGTGCCAGGTGTCGAGACCTCTCACGAAATGGCCTTTCATCATGCAGCCAGATGTGCTCAGCCCCTTGCACACATCCTACATCCCATTTTTTGAAAGAAAACACCTGATCTCTCTGGACAAGCTTCTCACTGATCCTCATTTTCAATTCAACTGGCAATGGAGAGTCACCGATATCGAACAAGTCAGGCGTCACTCTGTCACTCTTCCCCAAACACTTGTTACTGGGTAACACTGCAGTATCTGCACAATGTACATGAGCCAGGGTGCAACCTCTATTTACTCGAATGTCTCTATCATACACATTATGAACTTGAACCATCACCCTTCTGGCATAAGCATGGGCTCTGGCAGGCAAAATACTTGGCTTGACCAACAGTCCTTCCGGCAATTTCCCATCACCTGGTGCATCCAGTATGAGTATTTTATTCTTGACATCCTTCCTGATATGGACTTCCCCCTGTAAGGTACACTGGGCATTGGTGCCAAAATCAGAGACACAGGATCCTTCTTCCAGAGAATTCCAACCGGTTCCTCTGGTTCCACTTTGTCAGCATCTCTCTGGGCATAGTAGGCCTTCCTGATCAAGACCGGAATTCTTAGAGCTCTACCAGTCCAGGACCCCTGTTTCTCATGACACAACTGCGCCAACCATCCAAACATATGCGCATTCATCCCAATTAGTAGAGGAATCCCATCATACAGTCCAGTAGGGGGACAAACTAATGCCAGAGTCTCTACTTGTTCGGCCACTCCAGCCACGGAGGTGGGAAAAGACAGCCAAATTCGGATACACCGGGAATAGGGGTAGGCCTTCTCACTTAACCCCCAGACATGCAGTCCTTCCAACGGTTGTAAGGGTACATCAGACAGGTGCTTCTGATACCAGTCCTGAAACATAATTGTCACTTGGGAGCCACTGTCCAATACAGCTCTTGTAGTCACTCCATTCACCTTCACAGTGGTCTCCATGGAGGGAACCACTATTCTGGACCAGTCTGGACAGGGGCGGTAGCACGGGCCTGGGCAGATGATCTAGCCACAAAGGGACGTGAATTAGCATTTCTGGGACCTTCACTGCGGTCATTTTGTGCACCTCTTAACCACTGTTTGGTACTCCAAAGCTCTCCTTTTAGCAAGCTCACCACTCTTTCTAAGTCTTTCCGAGACTGGCATTTTCTCTTCATGTGCCCATCCATCTCACAATTATGGCAAAATATGTCTGCTGAAGTTTGGGGTGACCGAGGCATCACATTTGGGGCTGCAGCATTAATACTATCAATAAAAAACCTTGGTGCCACCTCAGCCGGTGGTGGATTGGACATCTGGAGACATCTCTTCAGTTCCCTCACCTCCACAGCCAAGACATCAAGTTTTGAACTGTCGTCAACATGAGGTGCCTGGGTGGGCACCCCACCCCCATTGCAGAAGCAGTCGGGCAAGTGTCAGTGCCCATACTTGTAGGAGCGGCCGTCATGATGAGACTGTCTGTTGTTTTCCTAATCTCCCTCAGCAGCTCCTCCCAGGGCAGGACATCTGTAACCATCCCTTTCTAACTGGGACCCCTTGGATAACATGGGGATCTCAGATTGAGTCATAAGATTTTGATGATTCCGGGCCATCAGCATCCGACCCTGCATCTAGAGCAGAGGATTAGCAGCTACAACTGCACGGGGCTCTGACAAACCTTCCTCCTCCTCAACTTCCTGTACCTCCCTCATCAACACATGGAAAGGCAAGGGACAGGATTTCCTTTGATGCAGTTGCAATTTGAGTAACACCCAGCTGGAGTGCTGGGCAGGGCAGAGTATATGATCCAGCCTTACCCGGTCCACTTCACTAGAGGTCCAGACACCCTTCCGAAAAATGGTCTGTAAGATCCCCTCTAGTCGATCCATATAGGCAGTTAACAACTCCCCCGGCTGTTGCCTAACTTCTCTAAGTTTCCATTTCAAGGCCTCAACACTAGTGGTACCCCCAAACATATTCTCAGGGGCAACTATGTACTCTTGGGCTTTGGTGTCAGGGTTAGAGGACCTCAGGGAGCAAAAGGTATGTTGGGCAGGTCCCTGGAGGCTTTCCCAAGGCAGGCCCTTTTTTCAGCCTCTGAGCATTGCCAGTCTTGTACTGCAAGAGCAGCAGAATCTATCCAGGTCTCCAGACCAACTTCCCCATTTGGAGTAGGGTGGATACCAGAGAATACCTTGAGCTTGCGGTAGGTCCATAACTACTTGCTGGCTCAGAGGCATGTATAGACGTTGGAAAAAGGACAGGGGTTGGAGCGGGTGTAGATGCTGGGGGTGGTACGTCTCCAGGTGGCAAGAACAGTTTCTTCAAGTCCTCCTCAGTTTTCCCTTCTCCCAGCAACCATTTAGCAAATTTCTCCTCAAAAGTTTCAGATAGTGGGTGGGGCTCATTCCCCGCCCTGGGTCTTTACTGTCCTTAGTTGTCACTCTCCAGGCAGTGAGGGCTCCCTTTGGGGTAATAGTCTGTGGCACTTTGGAGCTATCTATGGGATCCTTATACTCTACTAGGCCCATGAAAGTGTGGGTGAGCAGATTAGCATATCGACCCACCACCACAGGGTTTTGTAAACCTTCTACCTTAGAAAGTACTCCCTCTACAGTACCTAGCAGGATATCTAAGATGAGTATAGCATTCTGGGGGTCAATTTCCTGCCCAGTACACTACTCCATCAAGTGGTGTACAACCACTTCTGTCTGAATAGCCATTTATTTTTAACAGTGATTCGTAAATATGGCCACAAAGGGATGCTAATCCCAGTGGTGGCTCCAAGATGTAACCCCCAGGTGGTGCTATCCCAAGGGCTAAAACCCCTGCCTGCTTGACTACCGACAGGTTGAGGGGCCTAGGTTCTATGGCGGGTGCCTCCACCCAGAGGTCAGGGTTTGTAGTAGTTAGACTAGTTTAATCACATGACAGCAGCTCGGGTGGAATTCGAGCATTAAATACACAGTCCCCCATACAAACCAATTAAGTCTGCAAGCAGACAGCTCTTAAAGAGACAGTACATGGAGGCTCAAATAGCACTCACTTGGAGCCACATTTAAACAGCTCAGACGCCGAACACTGCCCAGACTTGGGGCATTCAGGCAAGCTCCTGGAAGACTTTTGGGAACCCCCATTTACAGGGAGGTTACACAAGTAGAGTGAAGAAACAAAGGCTAAAGGAATTCAATGAGTGGCTGAGAGATTGGTGCCATACCAAGGAGTATGGATTAGTGTCAAACTGGGGCAGGACCTGGGAAATAGTGATCTATACACAGGGGACAGATTACATTTAAGCAGAGAGGGGACGGGAGTACTACAATGGGGAATAGAGGGGTATATATCAGCAAAGTTGGATTTAAACAGGGTGGTGGTGGAGAGGGGACCACTGATGGGAAAAAGGTTTGGAAAGAGGAGCCTAGTGAGCTCCGCCCCCCTAGTAATGGATAAAGTCAGTGGGGAAGTGGCACAGGGAGGGATAAGGTGGGGGGGAAGAATAGGGGTAGGGAAAGGGAGGACACAGGCTAGAGGGTGGTCTCACTGAATGCAAGAAGCATAAGGAATAGGATAGTGGAGAAACAGGCTCTCATAGTAGTGGAGGGGGTGGACATTGTGGCCATCATCGAAACTCGGACCACCCACTACCAGGACTGAGATCTGATGATCCCAGGGTTCAGGTTATCCAAAAAGGATAGGGTGAAGGAGAATGGGGGGGGGTTCAATCTATGTAAGGGAAGAGATAAAGTGCAAAAGGGAGGAGGGGAGGACAGAAGCACTATGGCTGCAGTTACATGAAGCAAAAATTAGGACAGTGAGAATGGGGTGGTGTGTAGGTCACCAGCCCTGGGGAGTGACCTGGATGGGGAATTAGCTAAACAAATCAGAAAGGTCTGCTGGAAGGGGAGCACAGAGGGGACTTCAACCTACTAGGGGTGAAATGGGGCACCCCATCCACCACGCATGCAAGGGAGTGGGTCCTGTTAGAAGCATTTCAAGACAGCCTCCTGACACAGCTGGTCCAGAGGCTGACTTGGTTAGAAAGGACTCTGGACCTTGTCCTGGATAATGGGGAAACTATAAGGAATCTGGAAGTGGAGGAACAGCTAGCTGGGAATGACCACTCTTCAGTGTGGTTCATGCTCAACATGGGGAGGGAAACAGGGTGAACATGTACAAGCGTGATTTTGTTCAGTGGGGTGGACTTTAAGAAGATTGGGGAATCTTGGGCAGGCACCTGGCAGGTATACAACCACACATGGATGCAGAACAGAAATGGGACACCATATAGGAAAAGATGGCAGAGGCTACAGTGTCTGTACTATGAAGAAAAGCAAGAAGGGAAGGTAAAAGAAACTGAAATGGATGACACAGGAAGTTATGAAAGTGGCGAGGCTAAGAGCAGCATTTCAAAAGTACAGGAAATCAGGGAGAGATGAAGATAAAGATATGTGCATGGAGAAGTCCTGGGAGGTTACCAGACTGGTCAGGGCAGCCAAGGCATCCAGGCTGGTTCAGGAAATCAATAGTAGAGAAAAAGACTTCTCAAAGATGAACCAGGAAACTATGGACCAGTGAGTCTAACTTCCATAGTGGAGAAACTAATGGAAACAATCCCGAAGGAGAGACTGGTGACCCTGCTGGAGGTCAGTGGGGTGCAGGACAGTCGGCAGCATGGTTTTGTGAAGGGCAGATCCTGCCAGACCAACCTAGTCAACTACTATGACTGGGTGACTATGGAACTGGACAAAGGGCATGCAGTGGATGTCCTGTACCTGGACTTCAGTCAGGCACTTGACTGGGTGCCACATGGGAGACTAGTACAGAAACATAGAAACATAGAATTTGACAGCAGATATAGACCACTTGGCTCACCCAGTCTGCCCATTTCCCTACCTAATGGATAAGCTACAGATCCTAGTTAACCAACAGCCAAATTCCTACTACCCCCAACCCCTAGAATTGCCTTAAGTCTGTCCCATGCATTCTTGAACTCCCCCATTATTTTTGACTCCACATCCTCCTTAGGAAGGCTGTTCCATGCATCAACAACCCTCTCCTTGAAAAAATACTTCCTCACATTACCTCTGAGCCATCCCCCCCTCTATCTTCAAATTGCGCCTCCTTGTTTGTTTTTTTTTATTATTTATTTTATTTAGTTTTTGTTGACCGAGTAAGTGCACTAGACAAATCCTGCCTATTTTCAGGCACGACCCGAGGGAGGGGGATACAGATGAAAGCCAACTGACCTTGAACCAGATTAAGCTGTTGGTGGTATTTTTAGTGAATAAGGGAAATTTGGCCAAGACACCGGGGAAATTCCCCTACTCTGCTGGCGCGCGGTGGCCAGTAGGGGAGTTTGTTACTAACATGGCCACTATGGCTAGTTTGGAGGAGGAGGAGGTTGTGTCATTCATGGAGAAACTTTGCAATCGGCACTCGGAATGGAGAGAGGGAAACCGAATGAATTCGGAGGCAAAAGAAGTTTTTCAAGATGCCCTAATGTCTGTGGAGGAGCTGGAGAAAGTCGTGCTGACAGAGGGAGCAAGGAGTTCTCATAAGGCAGAGTTTGCGGAGGATCCCTGGGCAAGATCGCAGCATGTTCAATGCACTGTGCCTTTAAAACTGGCCCGGCGAGGCAGTGCTGGTTTCTGAGAAGGCGGAAGTGCGTTTTCATCGGGAAAAGGTTGCGCATTTAACGGCACTTTCATGGACGGCTATGGATACACCGGAGTTTCAACGGAGGGGGAAAATGACAATGGAGGTAAAGAAGGAAGCAGAGGAGGCAGCTAAAAGAGGACGAGAGGTGATACAATGGCTTTGGAGGAAGAAAGAAACGGAGAGTGTGTTGGATAAGGAAAGTTTGCCCAAACATGGGGCTGTGAGTACTGATTGGCTCAAAGAGAGCTTCCAAACATTTAAAATTAATAAAGAGACGGGTTTCGTGTTTAATCCCAGGAAAACAGATGTGGTGGGAGTAGATGCAATTACCCCAGTAATCTACCAAACTAAAACTGAAGTGCAAGAGGGGGTTACAGAATTTTGTTTTAAAAATAAAAAAACTGAACAACAGAGACTAAATGAGGCACTAAGGTCTGAAGATGTTTGTAATGGTGGCCCTGTAAAGTGTAAAGAAAAAGTTATTTCAAACTTGCAGCCTTTAGCACATGATAAAACTGGACACCACAGTCAGCGTTGTAGCAGCTGGGTGGAAGAATTTGGGAAGGGATTTGGATGCCGGATTTGGCATGGGATAAGTCTTTGATTTAGATAAAACAGGCCAGGATGGCAACCTGAGGGGAAGGTTAAAGTAAAGTCCATGGAATGCAGAGCTGAAAATGAAATTAGTAAAGGGGAAAGGTAAATAATATAAATAAACAGGGGAAAGTACTGTACTACCAAACCTAAGTTCTGGGATAACATGGATGGTTCAAGGCCTATTTCTGAAAACCCCTGATGTCCAGTTTATTTGCACAGAGTAAAGGGAGCGGCACTCGGAGGAATGCCTGTCAGATTAGATATAAAGGTGGTTTAAAGGAAAGGCCTAATTAGATATTTTGTAGGTAAAACATTAATAAAGGAGTCCTTAATGTTTTCCCCTTGAGATGTTTTTGCCTTTATAAACATTTCAGGTGAAGATAATTATGATATCAGTTTCCGGTCCCCTGCTTTGTTGGAGCTTTTTTGGGAGAGGTATAATCAAGTAAAGTTTTCTCCACTATGGTCCCCCTTTTTGGTTATTCCACTGTCAAAGCCGTTAATTAAATACGTGACGGTAATGTTTAGAAACGAAGGGGCACATGTAGAGGACATTGTGTTCTGGTTATCACAGAAGTGCGAGGTCCAGAGTGATCCAGAGCCAATTTTAGATTCCGAGCAGTTTTGGACAGGAGGGTGGAAATTTAAAGTTAAATTACGACAAACAGCCTTAGGGGTTGAGCATATTCCAAATTATTTTTTGCTAGGAAGGGATAGGAGGGGTCTGTTTTTATAGCGGGCAGCCCAGGGCATGTTATAAATGTGGAGCTCGGACGCACTTATCTAGCACATGCGACCAGCCTAAGTGTGATAATTGTGGGGAAGTGGGGCATGTTACTATTTTGTGTGAAAATGCAATTAAATGTGATCTTTGTGAAGAACAAAACCATGCCTATAGGGATTGTCCATGGGCAGCACAGAATAAGACCATTTGTGGGGATTCAGATGATTATTATTCAAAGCACAAGATGCCAGTGATTCTCAGCAGGAGGTGATTAATACTGCAAAGAACCTTCGTACCCTTGAGCACTGCAGATCCTCAGGTAATAGTAGGGACTAGCGGGGTTACAAATGAGCCACCTAAAGTACTGGAAAAGGAACTGGCAAAGGAAGTTTGATTTGTTGCAGCCAGTGTGTTACAAAAATGAGGAGTTAGCAGTAGTTTCGGTTCCACCATTGCAACCACCATTGTCCCCTTAGAAGACTGGCAGGTCTGCTAAGACACTATTGCCCCTGAACCAGAGGTCATTGTATCTAAAAATTCTTATGCTGCTTTATTTTGGGGGATTCGGAAATGGACATGGGGGATACAGATTCTCAAGTGTCAATGCAAGAGGCTTTAGCGCCTCCTAGGGAGGAGTATAAGGGAAATATGAAAAAAAGAAGAAAAAAATAAATAAGAGGTTTTTAATGGTTTAGACTACTGGAAATGGTATAGTTATGGGCTACACTAAACACCCATAGTCTTTTAAAGGTGCAGAAGAAACAGGCAGTATTTCAGTTAATACATGATTTACAAATTTCTGTGTGTTTTGTACAAGAAACATGGATATTTTCTAAAAACCAGATTGCTACTTTTATTAAGGATTGGCCATGGGGGCCATCCTTTTGGTCATTCGGAGAAGATAGGGTGGATGGAGTAGGGATTCTTTTCAATTCTTATAATTTTGTGTTGCATAAATTAGTAGATTTAAGCCCTGGTAGAATACTGATTGTAGAGGGGAAGTTGTATATGCACACTGTATGATTTATTAATATTTATAACCCCCAAACAAAATCAGGGAGGGTAACTTGTTTAAAAGGGATACAGCCTTTCTTGGTAACAACCATTCCCATTCTATGGGGAGATTTCAACTGTAGCTTAGGTGAGTCAGGGAGAGGGGTGGAGAAGGGAAAAAAAATATATTGTGATACACACTGTTTAAGGGAGATTATTAAAACAGCAAATTTAGTGTCTTGTATTGATAAAAGGACTTCTGGTTCAAGGGGTACTTTTTTAAAGGTGGGAAAGGCTTCACAATTGATTATCTTTTTATATCCAAAAAAATTCCAACTGATAGTGCTAAGATTATTCCGGTTGAATTTTCAGATCATGCTTTATTGATGGTAAGAGTAGGGGATTTAGAGGTGTGGTAAACAAAGGACTAGGTGGAAATTAAACACCTCTATATTATATGAAAAGTGGTTCTGAATTTATCAGACTGATCTTACAAGCAAGATTATCAGTAAGTTTTTGTATCAGGATTTAGAGTATGGTGGCAGGAAACAAAGGAGGATTGTATTTGTGGTTCAAAAGTATGGGAAGAGTCGACAGAAACGAAGTTTTTGATTATTTAAAACTACAGAATCAGTTACAACTGGTACTTACATTGGCAAATCTCTAATGAGGATATTTCAGACAAATTGAAGAAATTAAAGGGAAAATGAGGAGTTACAATATGATAGGACAAAACCTTACAAGCTGTAATGTCTAATCATACGACAAAATCTGTGTTTGGAGACCCTTTGAACTATGTAAATTGTTAAAAGTTCATTTTTCTTTGATTTTAAATCAAGGGAAGAGAAAGATGTTTGTACAGGCCATAGGGATAAATTATAAAACATTTTAGTGAGATGGATTCCATGATGTTCCTACTGTAGGACAGGTTAAGCAGTTTCTGTGCCCACCTATAGTAAATGAACTAGATCCTGAGATTCTCAAAAACATTAAACAACCCTTAATTCTGTTGAGATTAAAGAAGGATAAAGTCTCTGAAGCCTAATGTATCCCCAGGATTAGATGGACTATCTAATTTATTTTATAAGACGTTTCAGTTAGAAATAGTGAATTGTTTAGTGCTGGTCTTTAATTTTTTTTTGGAGAAGGCGGTGTGTTTAAGGTCCTTTACTGAGGGTTTATAGATATATATTTTTAAGTCAGAAGATAAGGGTGAGTTTCAGAACTGGAGGTCAATTACTTTGTTGAATTCGGATTACAAAATCCTGATGACTTTGACAAACAATAGACTGAAAGTGGTGGCAGAGGGCATGTTTACCCCGGTTCAGCATTGTGGTATTCCTAATAGGAGAATACAATCAGTTCTGTGTCTTATTAGAGATATAATTGAACAAGTGAACGAATTAGGGGAGAAAGGTTATATTTTGTCATTAGATTTAGAAAAGGCCTTCGATAGAGTTAGCCATTTTTTTTTGTTTACTACTTTAGAATATGTTAAAGTTCCGGTGGGGTTAGTGAATCTAATTAAAGGATTATATGCTTCGGCTCAGATGTTTCCTCTTATTAAAGGAGAAGTGGGGAGAGGTTTCAGAATGAAATGTGGGGTACAACAAGGATGCCCTTTAAGCCCCCTCCTTTATAATTTTTCTTTGGAACCATTGTTGAGAATAGTGAGTTTGCTTTCCTTGTGGGTGGGATAAGCATTCCTGGTACAGATTCATTTATTACCATTCAGGCATATGCAGATGATGTATGACTTTTTAAAATACTCTCAAATAAAGATGTTCTTTCAGTTTTTGATAAATATGCAAGTTTATCTAATGCAAAATTAATTTGAAGAAGTCTAAAGGTTTATTATTGAGTATGTACATAAAGACCCAGTATCCTTTAATTCAATAATGATAAAGTCAGAGCCTTTGTCAATTTAGGAGTACTTTTGGTCCCCTGAACTGCCCGGAGGAGAACTGAAATTGGTTTTGGACAAAATAGAAGTAGTTAATAGATGGAAAAGGTTTAAATATACCAAAATTAAAAGAATCCAAGTTTTAAAGCAATTTATTTTGCCAAGCTTACAGTACTTAGCTGTAATTTACCCCCTTCCAGCTCAGTATGAGACTAGGACTTATAGTATTTGCTTTCAGTTGTTATGGGGCAACAGATTGAACCCTGTTAAAAGAGGTTTTACTTATTTGGATAGGAAACAGGGAGGTTTAGGGATGGTAGACCCAGTCATTTTTTGTTTTTCGTTATTTTTTTCTTTTTCATTAAAAAATGGTTTAAGTCCTTCAGGATGCCTGAGATGTTATTCTTTAAAAAATTTAATAAAGCTGCTATCTAACAAACTGGTTGCACTGTGCACCAAAATTATCCCACACTTATCTTTACCAAAATATTTAAGCCGCTGCACAGAAATTATATAAATGGAAAGTAACCAAAATCAAATTATAAGGAGTTCTTTGAGAATATTATATATGGATTTAATTATCTTAAATTACTCTGCTAAGCCAGTTTTAAAATTGTCCTATAGAAACGAATTCAGATGTATTGGAACAACTTAATAATCCCAGGTTGTCAGTTTTTATGTGGGAGATTCAATGGCTCATGATGTATGGAAGATTAAATGTCAGGGGAACGGTAAATATAAAGCAAAGGAAGAGCGGTCATGTCCTTATTTAGAGTGTATAAACCAGGAGGAAACAATGGAACATTTCTTTTTACAGTGCTCTTTTCCAATTAAATTGTTGGATTATTTGGCAAAAATATGGGATCTTCCTTGGTTGGCTAGTTTAAATTATGATATTTTGGTGGTTGGGACTTTTCCCACGACTTTTAAAAGGTACGAGAAGGGTACTTTGCAAGTATTTTTAGCAAGTTTAAGGTATTGCCTATGGCAAACAAGATGTCAATGGGTTCTATATCAAAGGAGACCCACCGTAGAAGGTTTTAGATTGTATGTGACTAATGTTTTGAATAAAGTGTTTCTATCTGAATTACAATTGTATAATGTGGAAAAAGTGAGAATATGGTGGAAGGGATTTTCACATATTATTAAATATAAATAGGAGACCTAGACCTATTTCCCTTTGGTCGAGGTGGCAAGGGATTTAGAGGGGGGGATTAGACTTGCAGTTTATGACAAAGTCAAGGGGAAGGAGAGAATGAGGTATGTTAAAGATGGTTTGTCATACAAAGGGAGGTTTGTTTATTTATGTGTTTCTTATATTGTTTTTTTTTTTCTATACTATTAGGAGTTTTTTAGTACCTGATTTTTTTTTCTTTTTATTAGGATTTTTGTTATGGGTTTTGTTGGTAGGAAACGTGTAGAGCGAGGTTGATTAATGTTTTGTTTTCACAATTGTGTTTTTCTGTTTAATATTCTGTGATATTTATGATTTTTTTGTCTCTTTTTTGTGGAATTGTATTAATGTGTTTATTACAATAAAATTACCCTTACTCTTTTCGATAAGTGCCATGGGATCTTTAACATCCACCTGAACTACCACCAATCCAGGCAGATGGGACCTCGGTTTAACATCTTATCCAAAAGACGGCACCTCAGAAGTACAGCACCCCTCTCATGCTGCACTACAGTGTCAGTACTGGGATATTAACCCAAGTGCCAGATGTGTCAACTGAACCCACAGCCCTCTGATCTCCCGGCCTCAGAGGCAAGTGTGCTACCTAGTGAGCCACTGACACTGCACATTGCACACCTCTTTTTCTGAAAGATGTTACCCTCTTGAACTTTATTGATTCCTTTGAGGTAAATGAAAGTTTCTATCATATCTCTCCACCCCTCCCCAACTTTGATAACTCTTACCCCCTCCCAACCTCAAGGATGAAGCCTTCATTAGGTGGACTATCAATCCACAAACAAGTCACTTCTGGCTGCCTCATCCTACCTGAAGTTCTTGTTTGGGACATAATCAATTAGTCTACTCATGTAACCCCTGAGTGTATTATAATGGTCCCGCTAACTGCCTCCTGAAACTTTACATATCCATATTTTACTGTATTATTTGACTTAGCTGTTTGTTTTGTTATTGTTGTTGTATGATGTGGAACCTAAGGAAAAGAGACTTTTGACGAATAAATATTTGCAATCTGAGACTTTAAATAAATAAAAAAATAAATGTCCTCCCTCTCCCTCCTTTCTCAAGGGTATACATATTAAGCTCCTTAAGTCTCTCTCTTCATATGTCTTCTGGTGCAGACTCTGCACTATTGTAGTTGCCCTCCTCTGGACTGCCTCCATCTTGTCTATGTCCTTGAAGATACTGGGTCTCCAGAACTGCATGCAGTACTCCAGATGGGGTCTCACTTACTGTCTGTACAGAGGGATAACAACTTCCTGTTTTCTACTGGTGAAGCCTCTCCCTATGCATCCCAATATCTCCCCAGCCCTCCTTACTGCCCTCTCACATTGCTTGCCCACCTTTAGGTCATCTGATAAGATTACTCCCAGTCCTCTTCCATTTTTTTGTTGTTGTTAGTATCTCACCCCCCATTTTGTGGTCCCTGGGTTTTTGTTTCCCAGGTGCATTACTTTGCACTTCTTAGCATTGAATCTAAGCTGTCAAACATTTGATCACCCCTCCAACCTTACCAACTCCCTTCTCATCATTTCCACCCTACCTTGTGTATCAACCCTGTTGCAGATCTTTTTGTTGTCTGCAAAAAGACATCCTTTGTCTTCCAGTCCCTCTGCAATGTCACTTAAAAAGACATTGAAGAGGACCGGTCCTAGTACTGAACCCTGCGGTACCCCGCTAGTAACCCCCCTTTCTTCAGAGTGAACTCCATTTACTACTACCCTCTGTGTCCTGTTCTCCAGCCAATTTTTTTCCCAGGCTACCATTTTAGGACCCACTCCAAGGCTGGCTAACTTGTATATTAATCTTTTGTGTGGGACTGTGTCAAATGCCTTGCTAAAGTCTAGGCAAACCATGTCCACAGCCCCTTTCTGATCTACTACTTTGGTTACCCAGTCAAAAAAGCCTATTAGATTCATCTGACGTGACCTTCCCACTGTAAATCCATGCTGCTTTGGGTCCTGTGCCCCTCTGGCCTCTGGGTACCCTACAATTCTTCCTTCAGAAAAGATTTCATAATGTTCCCTATCACTGAGGTCAAGCTAACAGGTCTGTAGTTTCCTGCTTCTGTCCTGCTCCCTCTTTTGTGAAGTGGAATAACATCTGTCCTCCTCCAGTCCTCAGGTACCACCCCATCCTCCCATGATTTGTTAAAGAGGGTAGTCAGTGGTGTCACTAGTTCTACCCTTAGTTCTTTTAGAATTCTGGGATGACTTTCATCAGGCCCCATTGCTTTGTCCACCTTCAGTTTTAAGAGTTATTTCAGAGCACTTTCTTCTGTGAATGGGCTGGTATCACATCCATATCCACAGTGCTTCTATTGTTTGGTTTAGATACCTCCCCCTCTTCATTTGTGAATACTGAGCAAAAATATTTGTTTAGTATCTCTGCCTTTTCGCAGTCACCAACTGCCCACCCCCCTCCACTTTATTAAGCCTCACTATCCCTCCCTTGGTCTTTCTTCACTCCCTGATGTACCTATAAAAGGTTTTAGCCCCCTTCATAACTGAGCTGTCTATCTTTTCCTCCATTTGGGCCTTTGCTATTCTGACTGCCTTCCCTGCTTCCTTCTACTTTAACTGATACAGTTCTCCATTCTCGCCTTCTGTGATTCCTTGTACTTCCTGAATGCTATCTTTTTCTCCCTATCCTTTCCTGTCACCTCCTTAGAGAGAGACATAGGCCCAGATATTCAAACTGCACTCAAAATGAGCACAACAGCAGGAGCAAGCACAAACCAGTTGCGCAACTACGCAACAGGTGCGATATTCAAACATGGAGCAGAACAAATTGCAAGCAACCAACATCTGAATATCGCACATACTGCACCATAGCACAACCAGGAAGGAGAAGCTGAGACAAAAAGTTGCGCTATGGAGAACCAGGGTGCTCAGCTGAGCTTCCAGAGGTGCTATAGCACAAGCAGAGCCCCCAGAGCAATGGAACTGCACATCCAGGGAGGCAGGCTGGGGCCCACCGCCAGCCATGCCACACATGGGCACAGGAACACACTGCAGAACCCACACCACACCTGCACACCCCAAGCACAGCATCACTGGGGGTGTGACGGATGATCTACTGGCCCATGGGGACAAGCCAACACAGCATAGCGGAGCTATGACACCCCAGCACAACCACTGGCATGCTGAGAGTGCCACACACAGGGGGTTGACAACCACAGTGCACAGCAGCCCCCCATACGCACAGCACACCCTGCACTGTGACCCCAAGACACCACCTATGTGCAGTGACTGGCACTGCAGGAAACCATGCATCCCCCCTGCACACATCAACCCCGTGCAGCACAGAAGCCTACAAGCCAGACACACCCTGTGCACTCAGCAGTGGGTGGCAGCAGACGGCAAGACCAACAGAAAGTCACTGCCATGCTGGAGATACCTCCCCATGCACACACATGCACACACACACACAGACACCCAGGATCATACCACCCCAGATGGCATGTACACCTGCAACTGAGCACCCATAGCCAGCTGCAAATCAGAGACCAACACAGTATTCATATCAAAATAGAAATGTATATTGAAAATATTAAATAAAAAACAAGAGAAACTATTTACAAGGGGGATGGGCACAAGGTAGGGTGTTCAAGGGAGGATTAAACTTGGAGAGGAAGGCAGGGTGGTAGGGATGGGAGAAGTGGGAAAGGTAATGTGGGCGCTATGGCCCAGCCGGCTGCTGGTCCTCCTGCTGGACAGATCTGCCCTGTCCGCCCGATGTACTCCTATGGCGCTGGATGGCCTACAGGATCTCCTGGTCTCGATGCTGTTGTGTGAGGCACCTACATCGCTGCCAACCTCTGAGAACCTCGAGGCCCTAGGAAAATGGGAACACAGTCAATGGCTGTGACTGCCCACAATCCTGAACACCACCCAACCTGCAAGCCATATAGCCCAATGTCCCACACCTGTAATGGCAGGCACCCACCCACAGTGAACATGCACATGGCCATCACAAACACGCAGCACCAGCTATGCGCACCACTGTATACACACACACTGCCCATGTCCATCACAGCACAAACAAGGCTGTCCAGTGATGTGGCAACATGGTGCGATGTCAGTTACACAGCTATGTGCCCAGTGCATGCCTGGACCACCAGTGACGCATACACAGACGTGCTGTGATACTGGACAGTGATGCATGTCACCTGTGTCATGCATACACATAGATACATAGACAGTGTCGTCAGATAGGCCTGTGGCCAACCCAGTCTGTCCATTTGAGCTTGAGTTCACTTTGTTTTCCTAGATGTCTGTTGCCCCTTACCCCTGATCTCCAGAATTCTTCATGTCTGTCCCATGCATTCTGAAATCCCATGATTGTTTCAGCCCTCACCACTTCCTCTGGCAGGGTGTTCCACTTGTCCACCACCCGCTCTGTGAAGAAATCCTTCTCCATGTGTCCTCTGAATCATCCTCCTCCAACTTCATCCCATGCCCCTAGTTCTGGAACATCTTTTTCACTTCAAAATAGTGTGTCCTGCACTCTGATCCCCCCTCTAAGATACCTGTATGTCTGTATCATATCCCCTCTCTCCCCCCTCTCCTCCAGGGAGTACATATTCAGTTCATCATAGGACCCGTGATGCAAGCCATGCACCATCTTTGTTGCCCTCCTCTGAACCTTCCCTCACTCTCGTCCTTACGTAGGTATGGTCACCAGAAATGTACACTGTACTCCAGGTGGGGCCTCACTAGTGTCTTGTATAGTGGAATTATGACCTCCCCTGTCCTGCATGGTTGTATTGTGCAGGGCTAGTGGACTCCCCCTCCAGCATGCAATAGCATCCATGAAGTCATGATACTCACATTGCTCAAGCAGCTGTGTCTGCTGCTGTTGCTCTTGCTGCTGTTGCTGTGGCTGCTGCTATGCATCTGGGGTGACTCCTGCTGCCACCGGGGCCCTGGCATGGCCCTCCTCACCCCGGCCCTGCATCCTCACATCCCGGCCTGTGGGAGACATATGTTGAGACAAACATCAGTGTGACTCAAAAGCAGACTTCCCCCTGCCCCAGTGAGAGTGTCTGCCCACACAGCCATACCCATCCATCGCACAGCTGCACACACTGACACAGCCAACCGTGTCTGAGTTGTCACCCATGCACAGCCACCAAAGCACACACACACACCCCTACAGAGAATACAGGTGCATAGATGGTACACTCACCTGGCCTAGACACCACACCCTGCCTGCCACGTGCCTGCAGCCTTGCCAACATGTCTGGCTCCCTCCGGCAGAGGTCACTGTACCGGTGCCAGCACTGCTCAGCAGACCGGCACCATCCAGTGACCCCACCAGGTCAGTGGCCACTTGCCGCCACACCTCTGTTCTGCTATGGTGAGGGGCCTCACATAGAGTGCCTCACTAGTGGGGTTTCACTAGGCCACCAGGTTGGCTACATCCAGTGGGCTCCAACTCACAGCCCTCCTCCCAGCCATGTTAGCCAGTTTACAGCAGGCAATATGGCACCCTGCTCACCCGTAACCCCACATGGAGATGTTGTGCAACAGACCACCACAGGATCCATCGCTGTTCAAACAGCGCCATCCACTTCACATGGTGCTGTCACCAGGCAGCGCAATAGGGACGCCATCACGGCAGGCGAATAGCGGCAGGAGGCAAAGGGCATACAAAGGTCATGAGCAATGACGCCAAGGCTACGCACTGGCGCCATCTGATGTATAGGTATGCTGCGGCGACTGACCAGCTGCATACCAGTGCCACAGTGACTATTGCGCGGTAATGCCACAGCGCCATATGGTGGCTAGTGCCAGCACCACTGGCACAATGGCGGCTATGCGCCAATTGCCTATCGTGCTTCAGCACGCTCAGCAGCACGGCTGCACATGCGTAAGCTATCTGGGCATGCGCAATGCAGTGTACCACACAGTCACAGATCTGGGCCATTGGCTCAGCCAACTTTTCCAGACAAGAGAAAGCGCAGATTCGCATATTCAGCTGACACATGCAATCATCTGATCAGCTATTCTAAGGGCACAGTGGTGCGATTTGCATGTCATTAAAGTTGCTCCACTCTAATTTGCATGTGTTGTGCTATAAATATGCGACAGTGGGCTGTGCTGGCCAGATTCGTTACTGCAGATGAGAGGTGAGTTACATGCTGGTGATGTTCAGGACAATGCTCATGGGAAATGCTGAGACTGCACAGTGTCAGGTGTCCACTTCCACCCATACAGATCACCATGACCGAGCAGGAGCCAAGGTGAGGTGAGGACGTGGGTGTAGGAGGAGGCCCAACTCACAGCGGCAGAGACGAGGCCCCTCTTCAGGCCTACCTGGAAGATGAGCCACTACTGAGTGGATGGAGGGGCACCTCGTCAGGCGGCTGCATGGGAGGGGTACATAGCCGTTAACCTGCATGGAAGCCACCAGCGTCCATGCAGGAATGCAAGAAAGATGGGGACTGACTGTTGAGGTTGAAGGAGAAGGTGGCAGCCTTCAGGGCGGCATGTGCTGGCACTGGTGGGGGCCCGCCAGTGGTGTTGCAGCTGACCCCACATGAGGAGACCCTGGTCGCAGCCATGCAGCCGAGTGCCACTGCGGGCATACCAGGTGGAGGATTCCAGACAGGTGGAAGCCCATCACTGCACGGTATGACATGATGGTGGTGTTTGGGGGTGGTGGCGGTTGTACATGCACTCACATGTACTCTTTCTGTTACAGATCCTGTTCGTCTTCAGGAGATGGTGGTGGTGGGTCCAGACAGTGATGCGGACCTGCTGGACATCGAGGAGGGACCATCCACCTCCACCACCAGCCAGCAGGCACTGCAGCAGCATGCACGCTGGACCAACAACCTGGTGTCAGTGATATGGGTGGGGCACAGCCTGTGTCTCAGCAGTCTGGCATGCAAGCACGCCAGCGCTGCCGAGGACCATGGCAGTAGCACGACTCGCACCATTGATGATAGAAGGCCTGCAATGGGCAGTGATAGGTGTGTGTCCCATGATGGACACATGGCAGGCCAGCATGTGCCCCGGCCTTTCTGGTTCAAACATGTGTACCAGCATGTTGGCACAGTCCCAGGTTGTGCCTGTCAGCACCGGGTGGGCAGCACCGTGGTTGTGCAGGTGTCTCGGCACTGTTGCCAGCACGGCAGTGGAACAGGACCAAGGCCAGCAGTTTGAGGGCAGCAGCAGCAGTCACACACCAGGTCTGGGGGTACAGTGTCAAGCAGTGGCACATGTCCACCGCCCTTTCATCTGCCCATACCTGGTCCTGGCAAACAGCACCCACCCTCAAGGGGTGATGTGCATCAGGACTGTCCATACCCTGGGGGTCACGATGCTATTGGGGCACAGTACCCATTGGACACACACACCCACCTGCTGCAGGAATCAGTACAGCTCCAGGGGCAGGTTGCAAGGTCCGTGGAGGCACTGTCTGTGTCCGTGGAGCGGCACAGCAGGGAGTGTGCTTGGGACCGAGCCATGCTGGTCCGTATGCGGATGGATGTGACCGCCGCCATTGACAGGCTGACCCAAGCAGTGGTCTCTGTCGTGGATGCATTGGGCACACAGTCAGGTGCCCCTGTACCGCACACCCCACACAGTGCACTCTCCACTCCCCATTCCCGGTGTCGTGCGACACCAGGCCTGTCGACGCCAGGTTCTGTTGTGGGCATCCCGAGCACCCGTGGCAGGTTTGTTCGGAAAGCAGACCCCTGCACGTGGCAAGGTCACGTCACGCAGTGACCCCTGGTACAACAGTGCCACCCCATGTGGGCCCTGCTCAGCCTGCCCATGCTGTTGGGTCACGGTGGGCCCACATGCATCCACAGGCCGTGGGACAGCCGCGACATGACTGAGCTGTCTCAGTGCGGGCCCTGTCTGTGCTGCCCTGTGCAATGTGTGTCATGGTGGCAGTGCACTACTGCGCTCTGCTCACCACGCCTACACACGGACACCTGCACACCTCCCAACTGCTGTCCACAGGTGCGTGTATGATGATGCCTGCATTGCACTGTACACCAAGGTGCAAGGTGCCCAGGTTCTGACACACATACTTGGACAGTACAGGTGGTGGGTGTACGGGTGGTGCTGTGCGTTAGCAATGTCGGTTCTGCAGTGCTGTGCATCTGCCCATGCACGCTCTAGCCTGTGTGTGTGTGTGTCCATATGAGTGCTCACCCCTCCCTGATGGGTGTGTTGGTATGCCTGGACCTTCCACTCCTGACCTTCATGCACCCCTGGTGTGTTCCCGTGTGCCTGTAGTTTGTGCATGGACAGTGTTGGTTGCACATGTCCTTGACTTACCTGTGTTATGCGTGAGTGCTCCTCTGATGGTGTCCCGGTGCAGCTGGGTCTGCGGATCTGTCGGGGGTCCCTCCATCCTAGGGGGCTGCTCATCACCATCATCACCGTGCCACTGGCATCCCCATCACTGTCCCCTGTTCAACCTGTACAGCTATCCCATGGTCTTTGGCCATGTTGTGCAGGATGCAACAGGCCAGGAATATCCCACAGGCCTTTTGGGGGCTGTCCTGTAGGGCAACGCTGGAGGTGTCTAGGCATCAGAAGCGTGCCTTGAGCATCCCAAACACCCCCTCTATGATGTTACGTGTTGTGGCATGTGCCTCATTATAGCATAGCTGCACTGGGGTCGGGCGCCGCACGGGGTGAGCAGCCAGGGACAGAGTGGGTATCCCAGTCACCTGTGTGGAGATAGGAGAGCAGTGTTATGTTCAGTTCATATTGGCCATCTCCTGTGTGTCACTCAACATGGCACCTGTGTCATTCCCACCCTTGCCCAGAGTTTGCATTCCATACATGTGCACTCACCCACTAGATGTCCTGTGGGGATGTCCCCACTCTCAAATCGATGGCACAGTGCAGACTGATACCATATGAAGGCATCATGTGCTCCTCCAGGGTGTGTGGCACAGACACTGATTGTGCGCCCAGTGGCATCACACACCACCTGGCAGTTGACACTGGAGAATCCCTTTCAGTTCCGATATGCATGGCCATCGGGGCCAGGTGGCGTGTGGATGGCCACATGGGTGCAGTCTATGGCCCCTAGCATGCCAGGCATACGTGCTACCCTGTTGACCTCCTGCATGTTTGCTGTACGCTCTGCCATGGTGCTGGGGAAATGGATGTACTCCACAGCATGTGGCAGCAGTGCACTGAGGAATTGGGTGAGGATGCGTGATGTGGCCAACTGTGTGATGCCTGTGGTGTCTCCTGTCAGCCTCTGGAAGGTGCCCATGGTGAGCAGGCACATGCAGGCTGTCACGTTGGTCTCCACCGACAGAGCGTGACTCCGTCGTGAGGGTGCCTGCATCACATCACTGCACAGCTCACAGCCGCCTCAGTATTGCCCTGTTCAGGCTGCGTACTGGCCTACCATCTCACATTGTGTACAGCTGAAAGCTGATGCGGCACGTACCGCCTGCCTGGGCACACCGCCACGGGCCCTCCACGCCACGCCCCTGCAGCATGGATTCTCACCCTCATTACGGCTTCCATGTGGAAGCCGGCACTGTCCATCTCCCTGGCTTCTGCCTCCCCCTGGCTGCTGTTGCTGTGTCACCCCCGCTGTCCTCACTGCTACTTCCACTGCACCGGGCACCCCCTGCTGGCCTCTACAAACTATGGGACACACTTTCCTTGCCCCCTTTTAAGTCTGTCTGTCTGTCTCTGTCTGTCTCTCTCCCCCACTTGGCAGCCTGGTAGCGTTCTTGCGCCGCTTCCTTGAGCCTTTTTATTTTGGCTCATTTCCGCTAGTGCGCAGTTTCCAGCTGTGCCACTATTGCACATTGCGCAAGTCTTTGAATATCGCATTGCGGTCTTTATGCATGGATCCACCCCCTTTGGTTGCGCATGCCTTCATTTTCATTGCGCTATTGCTCAGCATATTTTCAGGGCGCAACTGCCTTCTTCTGAATATCGCGAATGATGCAAGAAGTTTTGACTTCATGAGCAACCCTGTTGCCATGGTGCAACCTTGAATATTCAACATAGTGTTTTTTACATTGTTTTGTTTTGCTTATTTGCTTCACATAAAGGCATATTGCCTCTGTGATGGCAATTTTGATTATTCCCCATTGTTCTTCCACTCCTCCTTGCCGCCCATTTGCTAGTGAATTCCTTAGGCACTCAGCCATTTTGGCAAAGTCAGCCTCCTAAAGTCCAGAACCTTTGCCTTTGTATGGCTTGACTCTACTGCTGTGTTTATTGTGAACCATACTGTTCGATGGTTGCTAGTTCCCAGGTGACTACCCATTTCTAAATCTGTAATCCTCTCTCTATCTCTATTTGAGAGTACCAGGTCTAAGATTGCTCCCTCCCGAGTGGGTTCCAATACAAGTTGTCTAAGGCATGCCCCCTGTAAGATAAAGGGCACAGGGATGGGGCAAATTGGTGGGATGGATGGAGAACTGGCTGCAGGGATAGCAGCATCAGAAGGTGGTAGTGGGAGGTGAATTATTATCTCCAAGTGCAGTGATAAGCAGGGTCCCACAGGGGTCAGTGCTGAGGATGGTGTTATTTGGGGTTATTTATTGCAGATATCTTGGTAGGTGTAACTAGCAAGATCAGTGTATTTTCAGATGACACCAAGATAGGAGCAGTGGTGGGTGACCAAGGGGGAAGGGTGTCAGGGATTGCAGAAAGATCTAATGAGGCTGGAGACATGGTCTGACATCTGGCAATTTAGCTTCAATGTCAAAGAATGCAGGGTGCTGCTTTTCAGGGAAAAAAATTCAAAAAGGAGATACCATCGGGGATGGTAATACAGCTAGCTGTGACTGAGGAGGAGAAAGATCTAGGGGGTGCTCATTACAGGAGCAATGAACAACACAGCACAGTGTAGGAAAGCAGCAGCAGTGGCCAACAAGATGCTGGGTTGTATTGCAAGGGGTAAAACCTCTAGGAGGAGGGAGATGATTCTGCAGTTATATAGATCACTGGTAGGACCCCACCTGAAGTACTTCATTCTGTTTATTTATTTATTTAGTTAGTTAGTTAGTTATGTATGTCTTTGATAACTGGGTGAGCAAACTGATCCAGAGGACCGTTTTCAGTCACAACCCGGGCCACCAGGGTGGCAAACACAACAAACATCAATACAATGCAGAGATACAATAAGAACAAAGCAGGACTGCTGAATACACTTGGTATGAGGTAAATTATTTAGTACAGATATTTTAGAGAAATCAGTACATAGTGGGATAGTGACATACATAAGTGGCAATGCAGCATAAAAGGCTTAACATGGTAATTATGAGAAAGTATTACATGCAGTGTACATTAAGTATTACATGCAATGTGCATACAGTCACTGGGGAGCCAAGGAAAGAAATACAATTAAACTGAAGGTTCAGTCTATCACCAGGAGTGGTATAGGAAAAAGTCATAGGCAGAAATGCAACTTAAATTAAGTTGCAGAACCTGCTAATAGTTCAGGATAAAACAGATCATATTTAGATTGAACAGAGGAGTAGAACAGTGCAAGAGGGTAGTGGCACTGGAGGTAGGGTGAGAACACAAATAGGTGCTATGCCAGCATATGTGCACTGGCACTACCTGGGGAATGGTTGCAGGTACAAAAGACCTCGGCCAGGAGCCATGTCCTTAAGTTTGCCTTGAAAGACTGATGGGAGGAGATGATTGGATGGACAAAAGAAGTCTATTCCAGAGGGAAGGGCAGAGACAGGGAAAGCTTTACTACCCATGGTAGTAGTAGTAGTAGTAGTAGAAGTAGTAGTAGTAGTAGTGCAAGAAACTTCCAGTGGGGAAATGGAGGAGGTCCGAACAGTCCAAGAGACAACTCTGTCAGGGAGGAGTAAGGGGACAGCTGATGGTTTCTGAGTGCACCATCAATAAGGCTGCCCATAGTGAAATCAAAACAACCCTGCAGAGAGACACTCTAGGGACTGGTACAGGGGCTTGAAGGATAAAGCAGCAGATTGAGTTGTGTGTGGTATGTTAGCTGGTCCTTAAGGAACAGGAGGCAGTAGAGTATATGCAGGAGCAGTAATCAAGAAGGGGCAGAAGGTTTCCTTGAGCAATGGCTAGGTGTACTTCAAGGGACAGAAATTGATTTGGGCAGTAGGCAGATTTTGGCAGTAGGCAGTACCTCATTTCTGGTGGATTTTCATCACAGAGTTGCTGATGTGTTTGTTGAAAATAAGGGAGGGGTCTAGGTTGACACCTAGATATTTAAAATCAGGGACAGTTTTGAGTGGAAGCCTGGCAGGGGTAGCGATCAAGAGTGATGTTTTGACCTGGGAACCATTGCTGGGAATGGCTTAGAGCCAAAGAGCACAGTCTTTATCTTTTTCTCATTAATGAGAAGTTTTCTGGAAATGAACCGGCTCTGTGCAGCCCTAAAGTTTGCTGTGAGGGTGGTGGACAAGGACTCCATAGAATTATCGCAGTGGTATTCGACTAGGTCATCCGCATAGAGAATGGCATTGTAAGAGATGCTTTCAGCAGGGAGGTCATTAATAAACATAGAAAAAAGTAGAGGCCCAAGTATTGAGCCCTGAGGTGTGGATAGGTAGTGGAGCAGAGAAATGTTTACCAATCAAGATGGAAGAGAACCTGCTTGAGAGGTAACTATGGAACCATGTGATTGTGTCTGTTGAGTAGTCGGAGCTTAGCAGGGTGGAGTTGAGAAGATGGTGGTCTACGAGGTTGAAAGCCTTTGGCAGATCAGAAACAGTGCACCTGTGGCCGTGCCCTTGTCCACATTTCTAAGGATATGGTTTGAGAAATGTGCCAAGGCAGAGGAGGTACTATGGTGTTTGAGGAAGCCTTGTTGGAGAGGACACAGGAGGTGGTATTTTTGTAGATGATTGAATAGTGGGTGGTTAATGAATTTCTCAAGTAATTTACTCAGGTGAGGAAGTAGGGAGATGGGTCTATAATTTTTTTTTGGGGGGGGGTGAGGGATCCCAAGCCTTAAACATGAGTACGACATGAGAGTGCTTTCAAGAATCAGGAACTCTTGCAGATGAAAGGACAAGGCTGAAAATGTAGGTTGGGGCTTTGCAATAACTGGGGAGAGCATTTTCGGGAAGGTGGGGTATAGCCCATCACTACTTGGGCTACCTCAGGTAGGAAATGCCTTTAAGGTTGTTTTTTTTCCAACTTTATTTCTGCACTCTTACCCCATTTGACTCTCTCTAGCATGGTTGCTCAGTGAACTGACTTCTCCCACCCTCCTAAAGCCTGCAGTCTCTCTGGCCTATACCTCCTTCTCGACACTTCTCCCAAACCCCCCCTTCCCCAGATCTAAGTCCCCTGGGAGCAAGGACCACTGCTCCCCCAGCACTCTTTCTGTAGTATCTGGTTGGGACAGATGAGAGGAGATGCAGGCGGGCTGCTGATCCAGGGATTGGATGTGGTACCAGCGCCCCTAGACCTGCCTTTGCCTACCAGTGGGAAGTTCTTTTTTCTTAGTTACTGTCCCCCCATTGACCCAGCAGTATAATGCACTCCAGGATGGTGTATGAGTGCTCCCACTCACACCGCAGCCAGTCCCCTGCTTGCCAGGAACTAACTGCTGATTTTGACCCCCAGTCACCACTAGGGGTCACCAGACAGTGAGACCTATGTCCCACCTCCCTCCCAGGAAAAGAGAGCTGTCCTCTGGATGCTCAATCCTTTCCTCCCCTGCCAAACCCCAACAACCTGAGTCCTCTCGTGAACCTGGGTCACCAATGTAGCATGAGGTGTGGCTTCCAGCTCCTCAACCCTCAGCACCACCGGGCCAGATGCCTTTAAGGGTTTGGCAGTGATTTATACACCAGTGACCCTAAAGTAAAATGGAGGAGCTTGTGCAGTACTAGACAAGGGCTGGGAGCATTGAGGTTTGCTGTGTAGGTCAGAGGGAGACTGTGTAGGGAGCTTGCTAAGATGGGGAGAGAGGTCTGTATACATTCTGTTGAAAGTGTCCACAATTGCGCCAGGTTCAGTGATGGGATCTGAGGGTGAATTTAGTTGTGTTGTCTGCTTGTTGGACTTAGGATTTAGGAGGGACCCTTTTGAGGCCCAGAAACTGTGTGGGTTACCGAGCATGTCTTTTTGCAAAGCTGGTATAGTATTTATGCTTTAGCAACTTAACAGCCTGCTTGCAGAAATTATGCAGTTGTCTGTATGAGTTCCAGAGCTGGTGGGAGAGAAATGACTTATAGACTTTTCAAGTTTTGTCCCTGATTTTCATCTGGGCCAGTAGTTACATGGATAGCCAGCAGGTGCTGCCACCTTTAACCCTTCTGGTGGTGACTGGGAAATGTTTGTCCTGAAGTTTCTGTAGAATGTCAGTAAAGTATGTGACTACAGTTGGGACTTGGGACATCCCTGCATGAGTATTGTATGGACAAGTTTATAGTTCTGGAATTGGTAAGGATGGAGTTAAGGTCCTGGCAGTGAAACGTCATGAAAGGCAAGAGTTTTGGGGAGGTCAGATTGATTGGGTGGCTAGGACAATGTAAGTAAGGATGTGGTTGCTAATGGAGCCAGACATTGTGCCTTTCTGTAGGACAAGATCCACTCGATTTGTAATAATCCAGTCTAAGGTGGTATGATTGTCTGAGCGTATGTCATGTCTTGTGGTGTAAGAGATAACTTGTTCTAATTGGTATGTTTTTAGGAAATGTGCATACTCAGGTATGGGGTATCAGTTCAGTTGAGGTTGAAATCCATTAGTAAGACTGTGTCACTTGAGGTGAAGGTGCATGCAAGGTCATCCAGAAAACTGGATAGGCCCTGGAAGTCCATGGTTGGGGGGATGGTTGTAGCAGCAGCATAGCTGAAGTTTTTTTGTGGCCCCCAGAACAATCTCAGCAATAAACCATTAACAAGTGGAAGTGGGGGAAGAGTAACTGATTAAGATATGGTCTAGCACATACAGTGCTATGGTTCCACCCCTCTTCTTCCTGGCCTGTCTAAACATAGTATGGAGTAACCAGGAAGTTGATATGGGTTTTGGTGCCCTTTCCTAAAGAGGAAAAATAGATTACTGGAAGGGGTGCAATACAGAGCAACAAAGATGATCATGGGTCTGGGGGAGTTACCATAGGAAGTTAGACTGAGGGAGTTGAACATGTACTCTCTAGAGAAGGGGAGAGACAGGTGGGAGATGATGGAGAACTTTAAGCATATGAGAAGAATAAACAGGACAGGTTCAAAGGGACTGTTCAAGGGTAGGGTGGGAAGAGGCACTCGGAGTCATGACATGAGATTAAAGGGTGGAAGGTTTAGAAGGGACATGAGGAAGCATTTCTTTACAGAAAGGGTGGCAGCAGACTGGAATGCACTACTGGCAGAGGCGATGGCCTGTAAATCTGTGGGATGCTTGAATAGGGCCTGGGATAGGGCATAAGGGAGGGTCATGGGAGGAGGGGGGTATGATGGAAGTGGCAGCCACAGAGTAAGGGTGCTAGCTGCAAAATCAAGCAGACTCAATAGACCAAATGACCTTTTTCTACTGGCAGTTTCATATGTTCATATGTTCTGCTACATCAGAGAGAGAAGAAGGAGCAAGTATCAGCTTTTGAGGATAAAGAAGGATGGGGGTGGGTGGAGAAAGAGGCAGATGCACTGAACAAATACTTCTGCTTTGTATTCACGCAGAAGAAGGGGGGCAGATACCCCAGACAGTGGAGAGGAATGGCAGATGTAGGGATTACAGAGAGCAGGGTATTAGATAGGTTGAGGGCATTAAGCATGGACAAAAGCCCCGGGACCAGAGGGTATTGTCCCTAGGGCACTAATTGAGTTGGCAGATGTCTTGGTGGGGCCGCTAGTCAACCTACTCAATACCTCCCAGGACACAAGATGTGTAACACAGGACTGGAGAATGGCCCATATGTGGTGCCCATCCACAAAAGTGGCCCAAAGGATAAACCAGGATACTATAGGCCGGCGAGCCTCACATCAGTCATGGGAAAGCTCATGCAGACCATTATAAAAGAGACACTAGTGAGCTTCTTGGAGGAAAATGGTCTCCAGGATGGTCAACAGCATGGGTTTGTAGAGAGCAGATCTTGCCAGACAAACCTTGCCAAGTACTACGACTGGGTGATGTGGGAAATGGACAACGGCCATGAATTAGACTTCAGCAAGACCTTTGATTCAGTGCCACATTGAAGGTTGGGGGGGGATACTGCGGTATGTGGGGGCAGGACCAAAAATGGTGAAATGGATCACAGTCTGGCCAAAGGGAAGGCAGCAAAGAGTGGTAGGGAGACCTCTCATCACTGACAGCAGTGATGAGCGGGGTATCAGAGGGATCGGTACTGGGACTGGTGCTGTTTGGGATTTTTTCTGCAGATATCTCACATGTGATCCAGAGCAGGATCAGTCTGTTTACAGATGATACCAAGATGAGAGCTGCAGCTAATGATGTGAATGGGTGGAAGTGGCTGCAGGAGGACCTGACTAAGGTGCAGGAATGGGCAGAAACATGGCAGTTGGGGTCCAACGCCAAGAAGTACAAGGTTCTGCACTTTGGTTCCAGGAACCAGAAAAGGGATTATTACTCGAACGGGGTACAGTTGGAGAGCTCCACAGAGGAGAAAGATATAGGTGTGATCATTGCGAGGAGCATGAACAACTCTGCTCAGTGCAGGAAGGCAGCAGCAAAAGCCAACAAAATGCTGGGGTGTACAGCAAGAGGGATCTCCTCCAGAGGGAGGAAGGAAGGTTATCCTGCCTCTGTATAGGTCATTGGTCAGGCCCCAACTCAAGTACTGTGTGCAGTACTGGCACCCTTCCTGAAGAAGGACATCAGATTGTTGGAGAAGGATGCAGCATAGAGCCACAACGATGATCCAGGGATTAGCGAGCAAGCCCTATGAGAACAGGCTGGGAGAGCTGACTATGCATTCACTGGAGGAGAAGAGGGATGGGGGTATATGATTGAGATCTTTAAGTATCTGAAGGGGATAAACAAGATCAACACAGAAGGGAATTTACAGATGAGAAGAAGGGACACGAGAGGGCATGGACTGAGATTGGAAGGGGCAAGATTCAGGAGGGAGATGAAGAGACATTTTTTCACTGAAAGAGTGCTGGACAAGTGGAACACCTTAACCAGATGACAGTGTCCTGGAAGATGATAGGAAGTTTCAAGAGGGGTTGGGACGGGGAAGGGATACTGGAAAGAGGGGAGCAGGAGGGCAACTTCGAGATGAGTTGCTAGCTGCACACTCGAGCAGACTCAATAGATCGGGAGGCCTGTTTCTTCTGGCAATTTCATATGTACATATGTTTCTAATTATTTCTTGTGTTTTAGGGGAGGAGGGTATTTAAGTTGAATTTTTAGTGTTTATAGCATCTGAAGATATCCCTTGGCCTCAGACCCCAGCAGATTACTTACCCAACATCCCTGTTGCCTAACCTCTGCCTTTTTTCTGACCTCCCTTCATTAACTGTAGTAATTAGGTGCTGTAGGGAGGTTCAGAATGGTAGGGGACGTGATGGCTGGTGGTGAAGTGCTAGGGGTATAGTTAGGGTGAGCCATATCCGGTTGGTCAGGGCCAGCAGGCATCCTTGGATGAAATGGGGTCTTGAGAGAGGCTAAACATGTTTGGCACCAATTCCCAGGGCTCCCACCAATCGGAGTGGGCAGGTAGCTGGCGGACATTTTGCCTCCACTAGACTGCTCAGACATTGCTATGCAATGCTAGATCGATTAGGAACAAGAGTGATTATTGCAAACTTGATTTCCTCGGTCATCCTGGCATGAATACAGAGACCTGGTTGGGGGGATGATGCAGGCCCAGTGATGGAAACATTTATCTCAGCTGGGTTCCCTGTAGTGCATTGCACATAGAGGGAATGCAGGGGTGGGGGAATGGGCATCTGTTTTAGATCTGACTTGAACTTATCTGTGCACCCAATGGGATCCACTTTATCATTTGAATATGAGGTCATGCACAGGGGTACAGGTTAGGTTGCTGGATCCTTCACATGCATCGACCTCTGGGGCACAAGGGAGAATTTTTTCAGGAAGCTGTGGACTTTGTCTCTGACAGGGTAATGGAATCACCCAGATGATAGATTCTGGGTCACTTTCATGTTGATGACAAACTCTCGTAGCTGGTTATAACTTCCTCCAGACGATTATGTTACTGGATCTGACACAGACTGTTGCTTCAGTGTTCCAGAGTCACAGCCACAACTTGAACTTAAGTGTTCTTACTGGGGCATGAGGTCACTGATCTTAGGATTGATCTGGTCTCTTGGTTCAATCATTGCAAGGTAAAGTTCTCATTCAGGTCCCCCCCATTAGTTCTTCCCCTGTTAAGAAGGTCCAATACTGCCTTTTGAAGTGGTTGTCCTCAGAGGAACTACTTGTGGTAGTAGTCTTTGTGGGTCTGCGCTGCAAGTGTGGCTGTTACGGCTGAGGCTGTGGTAGCCTATAATAGTCAGCTGCATCACACCTACTGTATCCATATATGACCCAGGTCTTCTTGCCTGAGACCTCATGGTTTGAGTGGGCTGTCAATGAGATGAAGACCAGGAGTCAGATGTTGGAGGTTTGCTGGAGGAGGACCTGGTCCAAGGAGGATAAACTGGCTTTGAGAACTCACTATGATGAATATTAAAGGGCAGCCAACCATAAGAAAGCAGAGTTCCCATCAAGGGAGATTGCTGCATGGAGGAACAGATGGCTCTGCTGTTTTGGGCTGTAGATAGGCTATTCCACCATGCTTGTTTACAGCCAAAAGAGCAGTTTCAATTGCTCAGTGCAAGGAGTTTACTCAGTTTTTCTCTGACACGGTGTCCTCCATTAGGACTGGTATCTCTACAGTGGGGTAGAAAGAGCTGCACAGCGGTGGGTCGCGCATTGTCAAAGGCACTCATATTGCCTAGTGTGAGTTTTGGCCAGTGAGGGCTGTGGAGGTCACTGAGGTAATATCAAAGCTGTGGCCCATATTTTTGTGAACCGGACCTGGGCTTGACTCATCTCATAGTGAGATGTTTTGAATCTGTTGGTCCAGTGTTCGTTGAGATTGGCTGGTGTTCACTCATGGAGGGACTTTCTCTCTGCACCTTGAAAGAGGTGCTGATAAAGCCCCTCCTGAAGAAACCATCTCACAACCCTGACATCTTGGCAAAATATTGACCGCTTCCCAACCTCTCATGTTTGAGGAAGGTTGTTGAGAAAGTAGTGTTAGGAGCTTTACAATAACTGGGGAGAGCAGTTTCAGGAAGGTGGGGTACAGCCCATCACTACAGTACCTGGGCTACCTCGTATACGAAGTGTCTTTAAGAGTTTGGCAGTGTTTTTTTACACCAATGACCGTTAAGTAAAATGGAGGAGCTTATGCAGTACTTGGGGAGGGCTGGGAGCATTGAGGTTTGCCGCATAGGTCAGAAGGAGACTGTGTAGGGAGCTTGCAAAGATAGGGAGAGGTCTGTAATCATTCTGTTGAAAGTGTCTACAACTGCTCCAGGTTCAGTGATAGGACCTGAGGGTGAGTTTAGTTGTGTTGTCTGCTTGTTAGACTTAGGATTTTGTAGTGACCCTATAAGACCCAGAAAGTGCATGGGTTACTTAGTGTGTCTTTTTGCAAGTTGGTATAGTATTTGCCTTTTAGTCATGATTTGGACTTAGTTTTCTCACTGGGGCTTGAGGTCACTGATCTTAGGATTGATTTGGTCTCTTATTTTTATTATTTTTTTTTTATTTACAAAATGTTTCACTAGGAAAGAAAGCATGATCTGAGAACAGCTTGTTTCCAGATGCATCGGGGTAGTACAATGGAAGGAAAAGCAATTAAACAATTATAAACATATTACATAATACAATTATAAACATATTACACAGCACAATGGGAGAGCAATTAAACAATTATAAACATATTACACAGTACAACAATACAAAGAGACATATTTTGTCACAATTAGAGATAGCATAGTAGAATGCAATCTTAAAGAGCGGTATGGTATACTCCAGGAGGAAATACTTAGTGCTACCCAGTGCTGAAGAACGGGTGGTCAGAGGGTGTGAAAAGGCCCACAGGTCCTGAGCGTGAGGGGGCAAGGCTGCTGTGTGTGCTAGAGAAATTACAGGAAAGATCTGAGGAAGGAGGAGGGGAGAAAAGAGAGCATAGACAGGTGAAACCCCCTTCAGAATGTGTGGAAACCCTGCAAGGATGGTAGGACCAGTCATAGGGCTAGGAGGAGAGGGGAAAGTAAAAAGAAAAAATGTAGGAGAGAGTGGAAGAGGGAGGAGAGAGGAGATGGGGCAGTGATAGGGGGTGCTTAGCTAGGGTAGGGGTATGAGAAAGGCAGAGTTATGGGGAAATAGCAAAACTGGGCTGGAAGAAGAGAGGGAAAAGGAGTGAGGGAAGATGGAGGGTAGGACGTGAGGGCTGGAAGAGCGGAAGGATAGATGAGCAGAGAAAAACACTGAAGCGCCATTTGAGAGCAGATAGAGAGGCTAGAAGCATGTGCAATTAGGAGATAAGTAGCTGCTCAAGGCTAAGGAGAGGGAAAAAGGGGATGAGGAAAGTTGGATGGGGAAGGTAGAGAGTTCCAGAGTTTAGGGAACCGATAAGAGAAGGCTTTCTGACCAGTAGTGGTGAGGTGGTGAAGAACAGTGAGAGAGTGAGAATCCAGGGATCTAAGAGTATGGGAGTAGGGAGCAGGAGCAGAGAGCAAAGAGGAAAGGTAGGAGGGTAGGGTCCCAAACCCTTCTTTGGAAGTAAACTTAGTGCAGTGGGAGAGGCGCCTCCTTTTGAGAGAAGGTAAGGCAAGAGAGCAGTACAGGGTACAGTGGTGAGTGTGGAAGGGAGATCCAAGGGCAAAACGACAGAAGGCATTGAAGAGAGAGTCCAGTCTGATGCGCGAAGACATAGGAGCAGCACTGCAGACTATATTGCCATAGTCAAAAATGGGGAGAATCATTTTCTGAACAATATCACTCCTCACCGGTAGTGGTAGTGCACTGCGGTTTCAGTAAAGGGTGCCAAGCTTGGGGTGCAGTCTTTTCAGTATAGCATCAATATGTTCTGAAAATTTAAGATGGTGGTCAAGCCAAACACCTAGGTATTTAAAAGAGGTAGAATCCTCTAAGGTAGCCCCATCAAGGGTGTGGAAGGAGGGGAAGGAAGAGTGGGCAGCTGAGAAAGTCTCTGCCTAGTGCCAAAGGTCATGGAGACTGCCTTCTTGGCACTGAGGAAAAATTGATGAGAGCTAAGCCAGCTTTGAACATTGTTGAAGTCACACTGCAGTTTGGTAGTCACATCAGAGGGAGAGGGGCCAGAGGTGAACAGGACAGTGTCATCTGCATACATATGGATAAGGGACAAAGAGCGTGCAGATGGAAGGTCAATAAGGAAATTTGAGAATAGAAGTGGACCGAGAATGGAGTCTTCAGGCACACCAGTTGAAATTTGGAGAGGAGGGGATGAACAGTCAGCTATTTTGACCAATTAGGTTCTACCTATAAGGTAGGAGCTGAACCAGTCACAGGCAGGCTGTGACAGGCCGTCAGTTGACAGAGTTTGAAGGAGGAGGAGTGAGAGACAGTATTGAATCCTTTGGTTGACAAAGATAGCAGACATGATATGGCCTTTATCCATGACAGAGTGGACAGAGTCTGTGAGTCTGAGTAGGGAGGTAGTTGTGGAGTGGTTCTTCCGGAAGCCAGACTGGAATGGAGTGAAAAAGGAGGAGTCCTCAAGAAAGGAAGAGAGCTGAGAAAGCACAAGGTGTTCCAGAAGCTTTGCCAGTGTGGGAAGTAGGGAGATAGGGCAGTAGTTGCCTGGGGATGAGAGATCAACACCTTAAGGTAGGGGGAGGATAGTACCATGTTTCCAGGCCACAGATATAGTAGCGGTGCTAAAAGACAGGTTGAGCAGGTCAGCTAGCGAGTAGGAAATGGCATGAGTTGATAGATGGAGCAACTTGGTGTCAAGGCCATCTGGAGAGCAACCCTTTGTAGGACTGAGTGATAGAAGGGCCTTTAAAGGTGGTGCTCGGTAGAGATAGGTGAAAAGGTAAAGATCTGCTGAGAAAGGAGGAGGGGTGGGGCAAATGGGGGTGAGAGGTAGAATGGGGTTGGTAGGGAAGCTAACAAAGAAGAAGCACAAGAGGTGAAATAAGTATTGAATTCTAAAGCTACCTAGGGATGGTCTGAAGTGAGTTGGTTATTAATACTAAATAGAGGGGGGGAGGTTTAACTTGGGGGGAGAAAAGTGAGTGGACAACTTTTCAAAACTTTGAAGGGCTGTTTATGTTCTTATTTAAGGTGGAGTGGAAGTAAGTGGATTTAGCCTGTCATATGGCTTTTGTGCAGGCATTTTGGAGAGAGAGGTAGTTTGCGAGGTCGCTAGAGAGTCTAGGGGCTTTGTGAGTTTTCCAAGATGAGTCAAATGCTGGCTGAGTGACCAGGAGCTCAGGAGTGATCCAAAGGTGGTGATAACCATGCACTCTGACTTGCTTCAAGGGAGCATGATTTTTACAGATAGAAAGAAAGTTAGTGAAATAAGCAAGAGCAGGATCAGTGGTATTTGCAGAAACTATAGGGGCCCAATCAGCTAGTGTTAGATCCTAATGTAGAAAGGCAAGGTCTAGGATTTTGTAGGAATGGGTGGTTAGTAGTTTAGTAGGAGCTTTTTGGCCGGTGAGCTTTCCTGACTATATATATCATGTGATAGTCATTAAGAGCATCAGGCAGCAGGCCAGTCTGGATTGCTCTGTGTGGGTGGGAGGTAAGGGCCCAATCAAGGAGACAGTGATTTAGGGTTTTTTGATCTAGGCATGTTGGGTCCTTGATTAGTTGGGACACATTGATGGCAGTTATTTCCATGTGGGTTTTGCCTAGGTGGGGAGACAACCAGTCAAAGTTAAAGTCAACTAGGATGTAAAGTTCACCTGTGGAGGTGAGGGACCCAATGGAGGTGATTAGTTCAGTGGTAACAGTGTGGTGTAGGACAGGTCGACAATAAACTCTGGCAACAAAGATAGGGACTAAGAAAGGTAATGATAACCTTAAGATAAGGGCTTCATAGGTCTTGGGGACAGAGGTCTCTAGGACAGTTGTAACTTGAAGGGAGGTAGAGAAGTAGATAGTGACCCCCCCCACCCCAGCTCTCACCATCTTAGCGGATGACCCTGTATCCAGGGATTGTGATGGAAGCACTGGGGAACTTGCTTGTTAGCCAGGTCTCAGTACCTATTAATATATCATAGGTATTACTGAGCATAGTATAGACTTGCATCCGTAGAGCTCTCCAAATCTGTATTTCATTAACCTCCTAGGTAGTTGCTTACCTGTCACCAATGTCTATCCAGATTTACCTTAAATTGCTGTATTGTACTACTCCCTACAACATCTATCAGTAGAGCATTCCATGATGAAACTATTCTCTGATTAAACCATCTAGCTCTATTTTTTGATCTGCTGCTGTCACTTTCCAGCTGTTGGAGATGTGATCTTGTTTCATAATATTTATCCTTTGTTTGCAATCTCAGTAATACCTACAAATCTTAATTTTCCCAGGCCCTATATGTTAAACGCATATCTCCCCTACGTCTTCTATACTCCAATGTATACATATCCAACTCCCAAAGGCATGCCTGGTAAGACATATTTTTTTAACCCATCAATGGTTCTAGTGGCCCTTTTCTGAACCCTCTCAATCAACTGTACCTGTCCTTTCTTGTATGGGGACCAAACATGTGCTCCATATTCAATTATAGGTCTCACCAAGGAGGAGTACAAAGGGACTATAACCTCACATTTCCTACTTTGAATATGTCTTAATATACAATTTAAGATTTTATTGCCCTTACATATAATGTTAGTACAGTGGATTTTAAAAGAGCGATCCTGTGTCACAATAATTCCTAGGTCTCTTTTTTTCTCTAGTTTTGGATAGGGTTGTCCCATTCAATACACAATTGTATTGCTTATTGTCCTTCTCCATTTCCATAATCACGCATATCAGGGTAAGTAGAAGCAACTAGAGGGAGCAGCAGGTCTAATTTAGGGAGAAGACTCCAAATATTAATTTGAAGGACCTTTAACTCTCAGGGAGGGAGGGAGGGTTTGATGAGGAAATCAGAGAGGGGGCAGGAGAGATTGCATTAGTGAGTGTGGGGCCAGGGTTAGGATTTAAGTCACCTGCAGACAAAAGAAGGAGAGAAATGATTTATTTATTTATTTATTTATTCATAGTATAGGAATTGCAACCCTTTGAGTCAAAGACTCGTTTCCAAAGGCTCCACATCAAGTACAAGGTTTACAAAGAACAAGAACAACAGGTAATTACAGTTAACAATGGGGAAGGGTCAAGAGTCATACAAGTGAAGGAGCAAAAATAGGTAACACAAGATAAAGGCAGCATTACATGCATACAGAATATACAGATGTGCATTGAACACACTTAGTGGGATTGCCTATACATGAGGTAGCTAACAGATGCAGCAATACAGGGTACCATCTTGAGGCTGCTTTGCAAGGTGCAGCCTCCCAGGAGGTATTTGTCATGGTCCTCAAAAAGTAGTGAGCTAAGAATGGGATAGGATAGGGGCCCCGAGGCAAAGGAAATGCGTGCAGCCTCGTTCGAGACACTGTCAGTGCCAGGTGTGGCACATAGTGATAGGGCAGTGCATAGGGTAAGATTAGCAGTCACACTGGCAGCTATGCTCTGATAGAATATGGGCTTTAAGGGCTGCCTTAAAAGGACCTAGTTTGGGGGTTGCAGCGATGGCAGGGGGCAGGGCATTGTACCAAGATGGGGCTCTGAAAGGGAAGGATCTTTGGGATAACGAGGTCCTGACCCTGGGTACCTTCCAGATAGTTTTGGAGGCTGTGCAAGTGGCCACAGGGATGGTGGCCAACTTCAGAGATGCCATCATACCTGTTGGGGTTAAGCGCAGGTGGAATTTTAGTGAGGAGACAAATTTGACACTGCAGCCTTTCCTCTAGTGTGAATGCAATGGTGAGTGCATAGAGAGTGCAAGTGTGTGTACGCTTGTCTTCACTGCAGAGGAGTTGGCATGCCTTATTGACAGCTAGCTGGATTTAGAGGAGCGCTGTTGGGTACCAGGCAGTATAGATAGTGAGTCCATAGTCCACCAGTGACAGGACTGAGGACGTTACCGCCAGGTGGAGTGCTTCAGGTGGTAGGCAATCTTTGTACTTGTATAGTAGACAGATACGGGTATTGGTGGCTGAGGATAGCATTTTTATGTGGTCACAGAATGAGACGGTGGTGTCGAAGGTGACCCCAACGTATTTATATGTTTGGACCTGCTCTAGTGGGAGGAGTGAACTGGAGATAATATTCAGGTGATGATCCTTTGCCCTGTTTTGGCGGTGGACAAACAGCATAGTTTTGGTCTTTTTTATGTTGACAACTAGCCTGTGTTCAGCAAACCAGTTTTCTATTTGTTTGTAGGAGTCTTGGAGCGAGAGCTGAATTGTGGAAGGGTCAGGAGATGAGACATAAAGAACTGCATTGTCTGCATAGAGGAGAATGGCCCCAGTGCAGGATTTAGGCAGAGCATTGAGATATATGCTGAAAAGCAAGGGACCCAGTACAGATCTCTGTGGTACACCAGAGCACACAGGCAGTGTGGAAGATAGGGTGTTGTTGATTTTAACACACTGGGTTCTGGTAGACAGGTAGCTTGTGAACCAGGAGAGGGGGCTCTGGGAAACCCCAACGTGTTGTAGGGTGTTAAGTAGAAGGGGGTGGGAAACCGTGTCGAAGGTCTTAGACAGGTCTATGAACACGGCCCCTGCCAGATGTCCTTTGTCTAGCGAAAAGTGAAGTGAGTTAGAAAATTCCGTCAGGGTAGTAGTAGTGCTGTCACCAGCTCTGAAACCATGCTGCTCTCTGCACTGTAGTCTGTGTGTGAGAAGGTATTCTGTGAGCTGGTTGGCCACAATTTTTTCAATGACTTTGGAATGCGGGGGAAGACTTGAGATGGGACGGGAATTTGTTAGGTGAGGAGCTGTCACCACTTTTTGGTGTAGGAGTTATAGTGGCTGTTTTCCACAAAGTTGGGAACTGGCTCAGACACAGTGACCGGTTTAGTAGGTCAGTGAGTGGTGAGAAGATAGAGTCAAGAACCAGGTTGAGGATTCGCATATCAAATGCATCTTTACAGTAATTAGAGCCATTGAGGGCTTTGGATAGGTATTGTTTGGATTCCATCTGGGTAAAGACTTTCAGATGGAAGAGGGAGTACTGGAGATTGGGCACTGGTTTGGGCTGTACTGGGTCAAAAAAGTTATTTGGGAGAACTGAGCTGAGGTCAGAGAAAGTAGCATTGAGGCAGTTTGCGATGCCTATTGGGTCAGTGGTGGTTGTGCCATTAAAGTTAAGCTGGTATGGCGGGGGGAGCCGGTTTCCCATTAAGGACCTTAATGTTATCCCAGAACTTTTGAGAGCAACCCCAGGAGGCAGCTAGGGTGGTTCTATAGAGGTCTGCCTTGGCCTTGCATAACGCCCAGGTGAACTTATTGCAAGCGGTGTTGTAAGTTTGTCTTTCCACCTGGGAACCAGAAGCTGTGGCTCGTTGCCACAGGTTGTCTCTTTGTTTGAGCTGCTGCAGCAGTGCTGGGGTAATCCAGGGAGTGTTACGCTTCTTGGTGTACGATTTGAAGAAGGGTGTAAAAGTGTCACAGGCATTGTTGAAGGTGCAAGTGAAGTAGTTAAGGGCATCGTCATTGTGCAGGGCATTGGTGATAGGGGATCAGTCACAGTTTGACAGGTGCTGTTTGAGTTTGGTGAGACTGCCGGGCCTTAACCGGTGATGAGAGGTGACATTTAGAGGGGGTTTCGGCAGTTTACAGGACCAGTTAATGAGGATTGGGGAGTGGTCACTCAGGGAGTTGGGCAGAACCACTAAATTAGTGATATGGTGGGGACAATTTGTAATGAGGATGTCCAATAAAGTGTGGGTTCCATTGGAGGTGTTTGTCCCAGTGGGTTGGGATACAAGTTGGGACATATCTAATGCCGCAAAGGTGTCTTTGGCATGTGCAGATGCATTTATTAGCCAGTTTATGTTGAGGTTACCAATTAGAATCTGCTCCTTCTTGTGGGGGAGGGTGGCTAGGTAGTCCAAGAGTGATTGACATGCAGATGACTGGTTACGTGGAGGAATGTAGGAGACAGTGAGAAATAGTGGGGCTCCGGTAGGATCCAGTGTGATCTTTATAGAAAGAACTTGGGCACCATTGTTCAAGGAGGGTACTGGCAGGGCTTGGTAATGCAATGTATTATTTATGTACAGGGCACAGCTGCCACCTCTCTTTCCCTTACGATCTTCCCTTAGGAGGGAGAAACCAGGGATCATGACAAAGGAGTTCAGTTTTTTCTTTTGGATAGCTAAGTTTCAGTAAGGGCCAGGATGTTGGGCTGATGCTGAACAAGCCAGCATATAGAGGCAGTTTTCTTTGGTAGGCTACAAATATTAATTGAGGCTACTTATAGCCCCAAGAGAGACTGTGGCTGGCAGTGTGCTACCGGGCCTGGATTTGGGTGCACATTGCCAGACAATAGTAGAAGCAGGTAGATTATTCTGAGGAGGGCTGCAAGACACCTACCTTTTGATGGGTAGTGTTGGTAGGTAAACTTGGGAGGGTGAGCAGGGGATAGGTATGTGAAGAAGGGCTGAGAAGGCCTGGTGTAGGAGCATGAGTGAGGGAAGTCTGGTATGTAGTGGGGATGGAGGGTGTGCTGGGGGTGGAGAGGGAGGTGCTATGGGGGTCGACAGGGTGGTAGGGAGGTGGTGTGGGGTGAAATGTTTTCCCAGCAGTGGGAGTGGGCACATGATAATTGGGCTTGCTGGTTCACTGCACTGTGTGGTAAGTAAAGTCAACAGTAATAGTGTGGCTAGTCTGTGGGGGTTGAAGCCATACATAGGGAAGAGGGACAGTCAAGAGTGAGTGTAGATTTGACTTAGTGTCCCCCTTCACTGTGGCAGTCATGGCAGCCTGGCAATGGGGTAACATCCTTTGGTGTAGAGGGTACCAGGTAGACCCCAGGACAGGATTCTCCATTAGGTACTTGCTTGCTGATGGGTTTACAGTGTGGGAACGTTAGAAAGGTTAGACTGCCTCTAGTGGTGGATTGTTATAGGTTGCAGATGGGGAAATGGGCTGGTTGGTTGATGCAGTCAGGCTCTGCCTATATAAGCTAGAGTCAACCAAGGGTGGTGGTGGGGGTGGTGGGGAGCCGACATGGAGCATCAGCGGGGCAAATACAGTCCGCCCACAGGATTTAGCAGAGTCGCACTCCTGGAGTATTGTGGCAGTGAGTCCCGTACCTGATTAATTCCGTGGGGGGTCGGGTGGGGGAGGGTGACAGTGTCCGCAACCCTCTCGACCCTCAGGAACAGCTGTGGAGAAACAAAGTAGGGAAATGTTATTTTACATAGTAGTTGGTGGGGGGGAGGTGTTGGGGCAGCCACTGGCTATGCAGTGTCTTTCTAGTTACAGCCTCCTGATTACTTACAGCCATCTGGGTTGCATTAGTAAACTGAATTTAGCCTGCCTTTAAGGGAAAACATGCCACAGTCTTCAGCAACTAGTAATTTTTGGCTTAGAATAGTCAGCGGTGATCCTGCGTTTAATTAGTTTAGGCAGATAACTTTAAATAAAGGCAACATGCAGATTTGGCTGTACTTAGGTATATGCACATAAAAGCTAGCCAAAATAAATCTATCTCCACATCTATGTTGATACTTAATGATGGAATGAAGCTTGGAACTCCTACACCAGGTTTAACTATGCATTTTGTAACTGTAGAATGAGCAGCTGATGCTTGTAAGTTGCAATTTAAGGAGGCACAAGACAAAGTGAGAGTAGCACAGATGTAAGGGGGGAGCAGGAGGCAGGAATGCCAACTTTTAGGAATCTTTGCATGTGCTCATTGCCAGTAGGTGGTATTTTTCCTGTGACCAGGTTCCCTAGTAATCCTTTGTTGCAGGCTGTGCTTGAAATACTAAGGGTGCTTATGTCAGCGTTGTGGGTGCTAGAGTACCCAAGCACCCATGGAGTTAGCACCTATGGCAGGAGGTCAAAAAAGAGTTGTATGTCCAGTTGAAACAAAATGGAGTAGGAGTTAACACAGAAGTGTAGAAGGTGGTGAGATTGGCAGTGGGATAATGAGAAGACAAGTGGGGCATGGAAATGTGGAGCCAGTGAGATAATGGGAGGAGGAGGAGGAAAAGAGCTAGCATGAGGAGGGATGGGGGAGGTATGGATAGGGAACATTTTTTACTGAAAGGAAAAAGAGCAGATGGTTGGGTAAACAGGGTAGTGTTTACAGCTAGCAAGGAAGAGATGAGCAGGGGGCTATGAGAGTTGAGGGAGAGGGCTGAGCTGCAGGAGTCAGTCTGGGGCTAAGGTATCCAATCATAGAAGGAGGGAGTTGAAGGGTAGAGTTAGTGAGCTTTTAAAAGAGGTAGGGGCTGGGGTGGGTAGGTGGGACACAAATAGAGAAGGCTTAGCATAAGGCACTCAAAAGTGTAGCAAAGCTGTTCTTTAGTGCTGCAAGACAGGGCTTGAGGGTGCACCAATCAGAAAGTGCCTGGGCAGGAAGGCTGCCAATCACTGGACAGTCTCTGGATAGTGCCAAAATTTGGTTTAACGCCATACCTTGCTTGTGAGGTGAGCGGCCATAGATCATGATTTCAGCAGGCGACAGGGTAGCTAGCTGTGCCACTGGAAGCAGTTGCCCAAGAGAAGGGCTGGTGCTGTGGGAAGAGGAGAAATGAATTCAATTAGTTACATAGATAGTGAAGGGGTTGGGGTTAGATAAGACAAGAGGTTAGGTGGGAGACGGAATCAGTCCGAAAAGGCGACCGAAAATCAGTAGGAGGTCGGAGCTAGTTGGAGAAGACAAAGAAGGCACTTTATCATGGGCTGGAGTGCTGGAGCAGGGGGTTGGGGCTGAGGTGGCTACCGAGGAATAGGAGTAGCCAAGGAGTGACAGAGGGGCAGGTCAGAGCCCTACATCAGAAGAGAGGAGATCAGTGGGACAGTAGGCTGTGGAATTTAGGAGAGCAGGAGGTGCAGAGAGAAAGGCGTAGAAATGCAAAATTGAGGATACAGCATTAGTTCAAGAAATGGGAAGCAGAACTCGCTGCACTAAACTGAAACTGTAAGGCACAATCAAGCAAATAAGGCTTTACATCTAGTCACTGGAGAAACAGCATTGTAAATAAGCATCTTTACACAATTACCCACTAGATAGAGGAGGTTTAGCACTGTAAATAAACGTCTTTACACAATAATACAAATAGAGAGGAAGCTAAGCATAAGGCACTTAAAAGCATAGCAAAGCTGTTCTTTTGTGCTCTGAGACAGGGCTTGAGGGCACACCAATCAGAAAGCACCTGGGCAGGAAGGCTGCCAATCACTGGATAGTCTATGGAAGGTGCCAAAGTTTGATTTAACTCTATACCTTGCTTGTGAGGTGAACGGCCATAGATCAGGATTTCGGTGGGCGGCAGGGTAGCTAGCTGGGCCACCAGGAGCAAAAGTCTGAGTCAAGGGCTGGTGCTTTTTTGTGAGGTGAGTGGCTGTAGATCAGGATTTTAGCGGGCAGCAGGGTAGCTAGCTGCGCTGCCAGGAGCAGATGCCCAACTCAAGGGCTGGTGCTCTTGGTCTGATCATTGCAAGGTGGAGTTCTCATTCTTCCCCCGTTAGTCCTTCTCCTGTTGAGAAGATCCAGTAGTGCCTTTGAAGCAGTTGTCCTCAGAGGACTACTAGCAGTAGTAGACTTTTTCTGGTGTAAGTGCTGCTAGAGTGGCTGGTGCGGGTGATGCAGTGGCAGCCTATAATCAATCAATCAATTAATCAATATCTTTGTTTAGCCAGGTGGAACACCATTAAGCAGGTCTCATTTACAAGATGGACCTGGCAGTTTAAACAACAGCAAGTCATAGTAGTCATCTGCATCACACCTATTCATAAATGACCCAGGTCTTCTTGCTTGAGACCCTATGGATTGATGGGGGTCTCAAAGAGATGAAGACCAGGGGTCAGAAGTTGGAGGTTTGCTGAAGGAGGAGCTAGTCCAAGTGAGGACAAACTGGCTTTGAGACTTCACTAAGGTGAATATCAAAGTGCAATCAACTGTAAGAAGGCAGAGTTCCTGTCCAGAGAGATTGCTGCAAGGAGGAACAGATGGCTCTGCTCTTTCCGGCTGTAGATAGGCTACTCCACCATGTTTGTCTGCAGCCCAAAGAGCAGTGTCTGTTGCCCAGTGCAAAGGAGTTCACTCAGTTCTTCTCTGACAGGGTGTCCTCTAATAGGTTTGGGATCTCTAGTGAGATAGAAACAGCCACACAGTTGTGGGTTGTGCATTGTCAAAGGCATTCATATTGCCTGGTGTGAGTTTTGGACGGTGGTGGTGATGGAGGTCACTGAGGTAATCTCAAAGTTGTGATCCACATTTTTATGAAATGGACCTGGGTTTCACTCATCTCATAGTGAGATGTGTTGAGTCTGTTGGTCCAGTGTTTGTTGAGATTCTCCAGTATTCGCTCATGGAGGAATTTTTTCCCTGCAGCTTGACAGACGTGCTGATAAAGCCCCTCCTGAAGAACCCGTCACTCGACCCTGACATCTTGGCAAAATATTGACCACTCCCCAACCTCCTGTACTTGGGGAAGGTTGTTGAGAAAGTAGTGGATCTGTAGGTTGAGGCGTACCTTGCAGCATTTGGCATCTGTCTATTCCACCATTCACCAAGTTCTGAGAAGGGCGATAAAAATGGTGCAGGGGCTGCACCAAAAGTCATGTGAGGAGAGACTGGAGGATCTCAATATGTATTCCCTGGAGGAGAGGAGAGAGGGGATATGATAGAGACTTTCAAATAACTAAAGTGTGTAAATAACGTATATGATGGTAGAATCCTTTTGCTTATACTTTTTCTCCCCTGCCTCCTGTCGGCTGGGACATCCCACCGACCTTTGCAGCCCACACACCCGACATCAGGCCACCTCTTCAAGCTCCCCCATGGCTTACCCCTCTTGGTGGGGTGGTGAAGAGCCTCCCCCCATTGACCTCTACTCACCAATACAGATCCAGATGAGGAGGTGACATTCAGGGGTGGGCCGCAGAGGTCGGAAGCTCATGCTGCCCGACCAGAGCCATGTTTCCACTCTTCTGATCCCCCTGGAGAGAGGCGTGCAATGACGTCAATGGAGGAAGCACACACATGTCAGCACACTCTCCATCAAGCATCTGCCCTGTCTCTGTCCCACATTCTGCAGTGTCAGCATGCTGCCCCCCCATCCTCCGCTGCAGGCCAGACGTGGACCAACCACTGACATCCCCCCCTAACCAGAGAAGGAGAGCAGCCCTTGGACGCTTGATCCATCTCCACCTCTGCCACCCCAGTGACCCATGCTCACTCCCGAACACTGGTCGCCAGTGTGATGCAAGGTAAGGTGACCAACGCCTTAGCCCTCAGTGCCACAGGGCCACGTAAGAGGGTAGAATCTTTTGAAAGAAAGATGTTTAAGGACAAGGGGCCATGACATGAAGACAGAGGGGGTAGACAGGGATAACATGAGAAAGTATTTTTTCATGGAAAGGGTGATGGATTCATGGAACAGCCTCCCAGCAGAGGTTGTAGGGTCAAAATTGTAGGGGAATTCAAAAATGCATGGGACAGACATCATGGAATTCTATAGACAGGAAAGAGAGAGTAAGCTGCAGATCATTTAGTATCTGCGGTATATGAAACAGGTATGGAAAATGAGCAGACTAGGTGGGCCAAGCAGTCCTTTCCTTCCCTCAAATTCTGCATTTCAATGTTTCTATGTTTCCAGTCTGGATTTAGGTGTAGGCATGGCACCAAAATAGTGTTAGGGTGTAAAATTATCTCCTCATGGTGAGAGATAGTGGGAGACCGGTCAATTCTAATTCTCCTAGCTCTCTCCTTAGCATTTGACTCTGTAGATCACTGGATCACCTTGGGGAGTTTTGTGGACTTCTTGTCAGTACTGTCATCAACTGGTTAGAGTCCTTCCTCAGGGGAAGAATGTAATGGGTAGTTATGGGACATTTCTCCTCCTCTCCAAAGCCTATGCCTTATGGAGTTCCCCAGGGTCCAATACACTCACCTATGCTGTTTGCAGTGTACATGTTTCCCCTGGGTAAGGTTATTAGATTTTACAGCTTCGGTTTCCACTGCTATGCAGAAAACACCCAGCTGTATGTCTTTTTGCTCCCAGGATGAGTGGTGAGGTGCTTAATTAGTGTTTGTCCAAGATCCAAGACTGAATGTCCTCTAACTGGCTAGCCTTAACCCTGACAAGACAGAGATACTACTGGTGATTGGCATGATGTAGTTGCTGCTGGTCTGGGAACAGGGTTGTTCCTATGCCCTACTCCATAGTCAACATCTGCTAAGGTTAGAATTCTGGGCATCATCCTTGATGATGGACTGACACTTGAGGGTCAGGTGTCGTCCAACATCTGGAATGATTTTTACCACTTAAGGAATGTTACCCAAATTAAACCCTTAATTTCTACTTGGTGATCTGCCATTACTGGTGATTGCCCTTGAGACATGGCTTGAGTACTGTCACACCCTATACTTTGGGGTCAGTGGGGGACTTCTTCGCCACTTGCAGCTGTTGCACAATGCAGTGACCAAGTTGTTGACAGGCCTTCTCAGGCCTTGCCATGTAACCCCAGTTCTGTGTGACCAGCACTGGCTGCCAGTGAGGCAGATAATCATCTTCAAAATGGGATTGCTCCCATTTAACATCCTGAAAGGGTTGGGCCCTGACTATCTGAGTGACCTTTTTATTCCATCCTTCCTGCATGCTTACTCTGCTCCTCCGCTGAGGGCATCCTAGTGGTTCCGAGGGCCCAGTTGAAAATCTCAGGGGACTGTACAGTTGAGGTGGCAGCCCGGCCCTCTGGAACTCACTCTCATGACCTTTGAGGTGGGCTCCATCAGCGGAGGTTTTCAAACAGGGTTTGAAGGCACATCTATTTAGAGAAGCCTTTGGAACCCAGTTACAGTTTGGGTATTACTGAAGTGCTGCTATTTTATTATGATGATTTTTATGGAGTTTTACTGATTTATGAACTGTTTACTGTATATTGTCATTTTATTTTTGAATTATTTTTTCACTGTATTTTTACCTTTGTAAAGCACCCACAGCCTCCATAATTGGTCAGTTAAGAAATAAATGCTTATTTATTTACTTACTCTCACCAATTTCTAAAACTCACAGCCCATGTTATTGCTAAACTATCGTCCAGTCTTTAACCTCTCCCTTACCTCATCTGCTATACCCCCAACTTGGAAACATCCCAAAGTTGTCCCTATCTACAAGTCCAGTGATCTCCTATCAATGCATAAATACCAATTTAAGGAAATACATATGTTCTCTGCCACTTAAGCAAACTCCTTTGAAAAAGCTGTGCACCAGCATATCATCGACTATGTGTCTAAGTACAAACTTCTCTGTCCAAAACAACACGGATTTAGGAAAGGCCACAGCACCTCCACAGCCCTGACTTGCTTCATGAACTATGTCCTATGCAACATGGATGAAGACAAGCAAACAGATACCTATTTTGTGGATCTCACCAAGGATTTTGACATGGAGGACTACAACATACAGTACTCCTAAACAGGACACTCATAATCAAGGAGGGGCCCTTGAAACCATGAGGAGGCCCTCAGTGGAGGAGAAGAGTGAGCACAAAGGGCAGACAGGGATCAAAAGGTCACTCAGATAGCCAAGGACCATCCCATAGAGGGTCTTGTAGGTGAGCAAGCCCATTTTGAAGATGATTCTCCACCTCACTGGTAATCCCCAAAAGGGAAGTTGACTGAAGAAGTGTTTTTTGATTTATCCAAGGCATTCGACCTAGTCAATTATAGCATTCTAATAACAATACTCATTGCCCTTGGCTTCTACTCTGCCTCCACAGCCTGGCTCACAAACTGTCACTCTGGTCAATCCCAAATGGTCTTCCTTGGTGGCGCCAACCCCCCTTTACTTATCTCAGTGGGTGTCCCACAAGACTCCATACTTGGACCCCTCCTCTTTTCCCTCTTCATTAGCTCCCTCCCAGTGGAGGGCCTCTCATGCCACTCCCTCCTCTACTCTAATAAACTGATACTCTTCCAAAGTGACCCCTCCCACTGTCCTCCACCCTCACGGCTGATTTCTGTAAGACTTACTTTTGGCTCTTTTTTAACAAACTACTGTTTAGTGCTTCCAAATAAATGGTGTACGATTCGGCTCCAAATCCAAACTCTCTGCCCTTGGCCACTCTAGCTGCCTCTCATTGTCCGCACCTCAGATGGATCTCCTCAACAATGTTCCCTCTTTCAAGTATCTGTGAGTAATCCCAGATCCTTTCCTCATCAAGTAAGAACACATAGCTTCTCTGATCCATTGCATCAACCAGAAACCGGGACTCTTTTTACCAACTAATTGACTACCTCACACCAGCAGCTCACCTTGGCATAGCCCATGGCAACCTGCTCCCCCTCTTTGATTATGGGTATCCAGTGTACTCCAATACATCCACTGTCAACCAGAACTGGCTCTATACAACCTACAGTACAACTGGATTTGCTGCTTTGCCTTTCACGCCTCTCTCTCCATTCACCACAGCTCCCTCTGCCAGTCTGTAAACGGGCTCCCCCTTATGCCTGCTGCTAATACCTGCTGGTAAGCACTGTTGGGGATGCCATCCACAGTACCTCTTATTCCCCTCTATCTTTTCTGATCCAGCCCAGAACTTACAGCCTCAGTCTTCAACAGTCATCCCACCACCAACTCATCCATCCAAACATAATCACCAGGATGGGCCAAAGAGCCTTCTCTACTACTGGACTCTTTCTGTGGAACAACCTCCCTGCCCCTCACTGTGTTCCTTCGATCCCTCTCTAAATCTAAATACCCTTCTAAGAACCCACTTCCTCACTTCTGTGACCTTAAACTGTCCTCAGGCCTCCAACACTGCAGTGCCTCCCATGTAGCCCTCTTTTGCCTCCCCCTCTGCTAGTTGTTTTTTCTTCCACCTTGAAACTGGCTCACTGGTTGACATCTTATCCTGATGCCAACTGTGTTTCTACTGTACCTGTTAACTTAATTTTGCATTCTGTGTTGTTAGTTATTGCTGCTGGCTCTGACAATGTATTTCAGAACTATTATTGGAGAATGGTTCTACCTAAACACACTATATTTTTATTTACAAATATTTTCAATATGTACTTCTTGATTGTTGTATCTGCCACTATTACCTGTATGATGATTACCTCACTGCTGTATGTTAGCCTGACTTGCACCAGATTCATGTTGTTTGCTTATGTGTGTTCACTGATGTTCATTCTCACTGTGTCTCCCATTTTTTGTGCCAGTTTTCTGGCCCGAGCCATGCCTGAAAAATGTCCTTGGACCAGTGCAATAACCTGGTTAACAAATGAATAAATGAATACATAAATAAGTTAACAAACAAACAAGCAAACAAACAAACTGGGTTGTCTCATCTTCTCTGCCCTGGCCACTGCATAATTTCAAAACTACCTCTTCAGTCATACACAGATTGTATGCACCAGAGGTGCTACCTCTCCCCTGGGAAGGTCTCACTGGGGTGCCCAAGGCTCTATTCTTAGACCCAGCTTCTTCCTATTTGTAAACTCTTTTCCAAAAGATAGCATCAACTGTAACTCTCTTCTTTATGCCAATGACATAGTCCATTTAAACAGTGACAATACATCAGCCAACCACTCTACTACTCTCACTAACAACTATGGTGTCCTCTATCAGTGGTTCCTTACAAATAGACTCCTGCTCAATGCCAAAAAGATTAAAGTCTTGCTTTATGGATCAAAACTCAGATATGCCAGGCCAGGCAGAAACCCTCTTACAATTCTATCAGTTGACTTCTCCAACCCTTCCCCAGAGACAGGGACCACCTTCAAATACCTCAGAGTGACCCTCGATCTTACTCTAATTTTCTGCCACCACATTGAACTTATAGTACAGTGCATAAACTTGAAATTACTTATTTATTTTATTTAGATTTTATTTACCGGGTTGGTGCCATAGCCAAAAAAACTATTTTCATCCATGACCGAGGTGGTTACAAGGATTACAAGGATACAAATATTACAAGAATATGAGGATTACAAGAATACAGGGAATACAATGCATCACTGTTACAGTTTGTACAGAGTAAATATCATGAGAACATGGATCTACAAATGCAAACAAGTCCAGGGCAATGAACAAGTAGCAGAGAATACAATACAGGTCAAAAACATAAGCAAGGTAAAGTGCCAGGTCAGCAATAATCATAAGACAAAAAGTGCAAATCAAGGTAATTAATGAGGAAGACTAAGATAAATACTATGCAGCCTAGGTGTCAAGTAAGGTGTGAAGAGGGAGGTAGCAAATCAAGGAGGGTTAAAACATGAGCAGGAGGCCTGACTGATGAGGAAGGAGCAATACTTGATTTTAAACTGGGCATGACTGGGAACTAGGAAAACGTCTAAGGGTAGGGAGTTCCAAAATTCAGGCGCTGCATGGGAGAAGCGGTATTACCCTTGAAAGTTTTACATCTCCCCCTCCCACTTTTTCTCCTGCTACTTCAGCCCTCCTTGTCCCTCCTGACAATGCCTACCCTGGCTGCTGTCAGTACACCCTCTGTTAGCCTTATTCACCCCTCGTTCTTTCCCTCTCCTACACCCCTACCCTAATCTCCCCCAACTCTCTGAGATTCCTTTCATTTCAATATGCTTTATTGACTTTTAATCAACATACATGAAAAGATACAGCCTTGAACATGTCAGGAAGCTGCAAATATGTATAACAAATACAAACACAACACAATTAACCAATACATTACAGAACACATAATATATAACATACTTACCCCTCCCCCATAACCCCCCCATCACAGTCTGTGCATCAGGTGTGGGGAAAGGCATCATAACAGGAGTTATTGGAACTTTTAAATAATTTAAGGTTGCCAAAGGGAGAGCAGAGCCAGTAGGGGTTCCAAAGTGACCTGAAAGGTATAGAGCCTCTGCCACATGCTTTCTATGTGCTTCTCTAGCTGGATTGCAAGTAGTACCTCATGGTACCACTCCAAAACCAAACATAGGGAATCCTCCTTCCAGTGCCTCAGCATTACTAATTTTGCTGTGGAGGCCACTAGGGCAAGGTGAGCTTTCCTTCTCCTAGAAGTTCCACAGGGAAACAGAACTAGTGAGCACCACTCTGGAGTGAACAAATATTCCAGGCTCAAAAGAGGGTCTAAGACTTGTTTTATTGAAT